>OX375873.1:64045390-65245390 GCA_947359465.1 Metellina segmentata | reverse complement strand
TAATTAAGTCATTTTGTGTTAAGATATATGAATAGCTTTCATATAAACTGGTCGGAAATTGTGATTATGCAATATAAATGATAATTGTGTTGCATGCTAAAGAAATATTTGAGAAATAATTTTCTTGATTAATAAGTAGTTGCGTATATTATTCCTTGTTTGCTTAGTTCTTTAATAACTGAGTAATTGTGTCTGATTAGGTTTTAATGCAAGGAATTAAGGTTTTATAGGCCTTGTTAGTTTTATTTATGTGTTGTATAACAAATGATTATCTATTGCCATAACTGCATTTTTTGTGTTAAAGAGATAGACTACGTGTCTAAATTTTAGTTACTCATGAAATTTTACACATATAAGTGTGTTTGATAGATTTAAATTTAATCCTTTACAGGTAACTGCACTGGGTAGTATTTCTTAAAATTGTTTATCCGTAGGTTTTTTTTTTTTAATTTTTGTAGGTTTTCAAATGTTAAAGTTATGTCAAATGTCGCAACCTTATATGACAAAGATACTTTGTGCTGTGAACATACATGTGTTTCAGGAACATTAGTTGTAGATTGCATTGGCATCAAGCTGAAACTTTTTCCTGATCTCCTAGAAAAAAGTTTGTCTAAAAGGGGGAAGGAAGCTGTAACTTGACAGCTGGGAGGTCCCTCTGACCACAGCTTTCATGGTGGTCCATGAATTTATGGCCGGATGGGGGTATCCCCTTCTCTTTGGTCGTTAGCGGCTTCGGAAGAACGTGTGGGGTCTTCTCTCGAGGAAAGGAGAATCGTGGAAAACCAGAACGTTAGCGGACGCAGGACGACTCTGCTCCGGATTGAGGCCGCGGGACTGAAACCCAAAATTGTACAGTATCTATTAGCCTCGAAATAGTTTTAACATATATGTATTCTTCTTTAATTTGATTAAATGTGCTGTAGTTCTAAATGTCGTTTTAATTATCTTCAAGCCACTCGCCACGCAACCTATACCCACGACGTTACAACGCTCATCCGTTTGTGATTACATAAGGAAAAGGATATACGACACAACACTAGGGTAAGTTGATAGTTGAATTAACGTCGTACTGAAACAACACAATGGGCTATTGGAGACGGTCAGATGACGAGGTTACGCCTCAGCTGGCAACCCACTCTCCAAACTTCCACACCTCGCCAACGTTATAACATTTAAGGCCACAGCAAATTTAACGTGCACGAGCCTCCTAAGTACACGATGATCTTTGGTCGGATTGGAACTCGCTACCCTCCAGTTGCTAATCCGTTACTCTTACAACCGGGATATCGCGGCCCTCAATCCCGATGGAAAAGATCGAAGAACAGCACCTCGTAATTTTTAATCAGGGTTCGATGACGAGGTTGAAACCTTTTTTAAGTGGTAACTGTTACGAGCCTCTCAGAAGGAACAACTCGCAGGTGGCACTGGACTAAATAATTTAGCGAATACTATTTGAAAAAAGTCAGATGAGTTTGAGTTTGTAATGTTGTACAGGAAGGGTCCTTGGTCTTAGGACTCCACGGTGTCTCTCCATAACACGCTAGGCTGTTTATCTGGCTCGGATGCGTTCTTCTCCAACAACTCTTCGGTCGAGTAAGGTCCGTAGCTCAGATGAGCTCGAAAATTCGATGGTTGCTCGGTTGAGCGGTATCCGCAGCTCGGTTGAGCTTTTTCGAAAATTCACGTCCGCTTCAAATCAGCAGGATCAACAGCTCAGGTTTCAGCTTCTCTACGTCTTGGTCGACGTACTCCCGGGTCGGGAATTTTCTCAGTCCAAAAACAGCAGACGTGACTCTCGCAGGCTAGCTTAACTTTTTTTCAGTGCTCGGATGAGCACTTCTCCAGAGAACGGGATATCGGTAACTGTGAACGGGTGTCCACTTCCTCGGATCAGTTTGTTCCCTCGGATCAGTTGACCTCTATCACCGAAATCGTTTTCGCTTCTCTCTCGACTCCGAAAGTCCAAGGTGGGTTGTTGGGGGCCCCCTCTCGTTTCATTCGTCACACTTGTCCATTCGCCGTTGGCTGGTTACAAATCGGGCTGTCCATTGGCAGTTAATTTTCCCCTTCCTCTGGGAACTTCATTAGCGAGTCGGGGCCGAGTACAAAGTCTCTGTGGTCTCTTCTGATCCTGGGAGAGGCAGAAATGAACTTCTGACCTGGGGTTCGTTATCTGCGGTCGGTAGCAAAAAAATATATATATATATCTTTTTCCCTCCGCGGCGAAATACAACTCTTGACAGTCGGCTCGTTAACTCTCGGTTCGGCGCGTTGGTTTCATGCGTCGGCGTGACCCCCGCAGTATCTGGTCTTTCGCTACTCTTCCATCCGGGCATTCCAAGTCGTTCGTCTAAAAATTACCAAAAAATCAGCCAAATAAGGGTTGCTAATCCGCTACTCTTCCAAACGGGCTATTCGAGTCGTTCGTCTAAAAATTACCAAAAAATCAACCAAATAATAAGTGTTGCTAATCCGCTACTCTTCCAAACGCGCTACGCGACCCGTTCGTCTAAAAATTACAAAAAAATCAACCAAATAAGGGTTGCTAATCCGCTACTCTTCCAAACGGGCTATTCGAGTCGTTCGTCTAAAAATTACCAAAAAATCAACCAAATAATAAGTGTTGCTGATCCGCTACTCTTCCAAACGCGATACGCGACCCGTTCGCAAAAATAATTACCAAAAAATCAACCAAATAATAAGTATTGCTAAACCGCTACTCTTCCAAACGCGCTACGCGAGCCGTTCGTCTAAAAATTACAAAATAATCAACCAAATAAGGGTTGCTAATCCGCTACTCTTCCAAACGGGCTATTCGAGTCGTTCGTCTAAAAATTACCAAAAAATCCACCAAATATGTGTAATCCGCTATTCTTCCAACCGGGCTATCCGAGCCGTTCGTCTAAATATTCCAAAAAAATCAACCAAACAAGTGTAATCCGCTACTCTTTCAACCAGGCTAAACGAGCCGTTCGTCTAAATATTCCAAAAAAATCAACCAAACAAGTGGAATCTGCTACTCTTTCAACCGGGCTATCCGAGCCGTTCGTCTAAATATTCCAAAAAAATCAACCAAACAAGTGTAATCCGCTACTCTTTCAACCAGGCTAAACGAGCCGTTCGTCTAAATATTCCAAAAAAATCAACCAAACAAGTGGAATCTGCTACTCTTTCAACCGGGCTATCCGAGCCGTTCGTCTAAATATTCCAAAAAAATCAACCAAACAAGTGTAATCCGCTACTCTTTCAACCAGGCTAAACGAGCCGTTCGTCTAAATATTCCAAAAAAATCAACCAAACAAGTGGAATCTGCTACTCTTTCAACCGGGCTATCCGAGCCGTTCGTCTAAATATTCCAAAAAAATCAACCAAACAAGTGTAATCCGCTACTCTTTCAACCGGGCTATCCGAGCCGTTCGTCTAAATATTCCAAAAAAATCAACCAAACAAGTGGAATCTGCTACTCTTTCAACCGGGCTATCCGAGCCGTTCGTCTAAATATTCCAAAAAAATCAACCAAACAAGTGTAATCCGCTACTCTTTCAACCGGGCTATCCGAGCCGTTCGTCTAAATATTCCAAAAAAATCAACCAAACAAGTGGAATCCGCTACTCTTTCAACCGGGCTATCCGAGCCGTTCGTCTAAATATTCCAAAAAAATCAACCAAACAAGTGGAATCTGCTACTCTTTCAACCGGGCTATCCGAGCCGTTCGTCTAAATATTCCAAAAAAATCAACCAAACAAGTGGAATCTGCTACTCTTTCAACCGGGCTATCCGAGCCGTTCGTCTAAATATTCCAAAAAAATCAACCAAACAAGTGTAATCCGCTACTCTTTCAACCGGGCTATCCGAGCCGTTCGTCTAAATATTCCAAAAAAATCAACCAAACAAGTGGAATCTGCTACTCTTTCAACCGGGCTATCCGAGCCGTTCGTCTAAATATTCCAAAAAAAATCAACCAAACAAGTGGAATCTGCTACTCTTTCAACCGGGCTATCCGAGCCGTTCGTCTAAATATTCCAAAAAAATCAACCAAACAAGTGTAATCCGCTACTCTTTCAACCGGGCTATCCGAGCCGTTCGTCTAAATATTCCAAAAAAATCAACCAAACAAGTGGAATCTGCTACTCTTTCAACCGGGCTATCCGAGCCGTTCGTCTAAATATTCCAAAAAAATCAACCAAACAAGTGGAATCTGCTACTCTTTCAACCGGGCTATCCGAGCCGTTCGTCTAAATATTCCAAAAAAATCAACCAAACAAGTGGAATCTGCTACTCTTTCAACCGGGCTATCCAAGCCGTTCGTCTAAAATATTCCAAAAAATCTACCAAACAAGTGTTGTTAATCCGCTACTCTTCCAACCGGGCAGTTCATCTAATGAAAAAGGGCTTCAATAATTTAAAATAACACTTTTTTGCTTTAACTATTTAACTATTCAAACTCTACTCCACCTGAAGCCTATCGACGGTTCAATTTTCTCAGACCGATTATTCTTACGGGATAGTCTTACGAGTATAACTGCTAAGAACACCATTTTCATTTGGGGCCGCGGCATCCCTGTTGGATGAGTAATGGATATCTAGTTACCACACTCCCAGACTAAGCCATTCTGGATGAGTGATGGATTAGTAACCGGAGGGATGCGAGTTCCAATTCAACCAAACACCGTCGTGTTCCAGGGGGGTTGGTGCACGTCAAATCTGTCGTGGACAAAGTCCTCACGTTGGCGTGGTGTGGTATTCCGGAGAGTGGGCTGCCAGCTCAGGTCTGACCTCATCATCCGACCCTGATTCAAAATTTTGTGTTGTTGTCCTCGGATCTTTGGGGTTTGATGGCAGACCGTAGCCCAAATCCCGTTGTATTGCTCCAGTGCGACGTTAATTAAATATCTACCTTCCACCGTCATGTGTTGCGTACATCCGAAGTTTTCGCCATCGAGCACTAGATGTCGCTACTCCCACCAACCAGCCGAAAACGCGCTCGAAATCCATTTTCAAAGTTGCGAGCCGCGCGAGCTCTTGTTCTTTTGTTCCGCGTCCCATTTTTTCCCCTCTCTCATCCACCGTTCCCTCTTTTTTTCCCCCTCTCTCCCACTTTTCCAGAAGTTGCTAATTAACGGTCTTAGGAATGCAGCCCTTCTAATTGGCGCCGTCGGCCGCTCTGAAAGGGAAAAAGAAAAGGGGAACTTAATCAGATGGGGGGAAGAGAACTAGGAGAAAAAAAAAACAATGAGGATGACGACGCCGGTGGAGAGAAAATAAACGAAAGGAAGGGGAAAAAATGCAATAAACTGTGCATTCTGTCATGAAGAATAACTGAATAAATCAAATTAGTAATGAAGTCGCAGTTGCGGGATGACTGTGTCTGAAAAATGGGTTATTCCCTTTTAGAGGAGAGGATCAAAAATACTCCTGAAACGCAGTTCAAGTGTTTTTTTAATTGAAAAAAACTGCGGAACTTTCAAGAACACGTTGAGGAAAGAGAAAGCCCACTCCATTTCCTTCCAATTTCAATCCTGTGCTTCAGCTGTGATTAGATAGTTCATTACTAAGTTTTAATGGCTTCCTTAGAGGACAATTTTTGATAATAAAGCCAGATGCCCACAGTGGCCAAGGTAGCCCAATTGGAAGTGTAACGGATTAGTAGTTGGAGGGTTGCGAGTTGGAAACGCTGTCCAACCAAAGACAGTTGTGTACACGGAAACTAGTGCACGCTAAATCGATTGTGGACCTCAAATGTCCTAAAATTTAAATAGTATGGAAATTTGGTGAGTGGGATGCAGCTCAGGTGTTGACCTCATCATCTGATCGTGGTTTAATAAACAAGGGGTCGTTCTAGGATTTTGGCATTTGGGATGGATCCCAGACCATAGCCAATGGCTCATTGTGTTGCTCCAGTGCGATGTTAATTAACCAACTAAGTACCAGCCGTTCACATCTGCAGTCCTGGTCTGAATACCAGGTTAGCTGACGGGTCACTCTTGAAATACCTCAAAAACTCTTTATAGTGTAATTTCTACATGTATATCGTTTGTTCTTTATTCCTGTGCGTACTTATTTTACAGTCGGTCAAAAAATTTTGTCAAACCCCTTTGTTTTTCCCGTTTCTGGTGTCAAGTAGTCCAACTAAAAGTATCATTAGACTTGGATAATGCCTATTATAAATAAATGAGCCTCTTATTTGCATAAAGATCCGCCTCATTTCCAAAATTACAAATAGCAACAAATATTTTTAACCTTATTAAAAGATTCCCATATCATAATTATGCTAAATATAAATTTGTGTGCTTAGCTGATCACGATTGCCGGCGATTTAGGCGAGAAACGATTCGAGGACCGTCTCAATGTGACGAAATTTTAAATAAAAGTCACGCATGAGTGTAGAAGGTTTCAGAAGACATTTCCAAATATGCTGGGTCCTCGAAGGATTAGAGAAGCGTAGAAGCATCTTCCAACATTTTAGTAAGAAAATTATTACGATTGTGTAGCACTTTTTGATAATGCCTTATTCTGAGCCTTAATGTTTTATTCTGAGGATTCAAAATAATTTTTTTTTAAATAATGAATCAACAAGTAGGTATTCATAACACTGTGTGTTCTAAAATACTTTTTGAATACATCCTTAATAATCCTTCAAAGTTGTTTGTTGACAAAAACGAACTGCCCCCTTTTATTCACTCAAAGTTCATAGAAGAGCAAATTCTACCTCGGCATCCCTAGTTGTGAATGTTATACAACGCTATTGAACGTTTCTCGAGACTCGAATGACCGTCTCAAGGATACCTCACCCTTGACAACATTCCTCCCGACAACTTCCTTCCGGACAACATTCTTTGTTGTCCAACAGGAGAATCTCATATTGGTTCTCGTATTTAGAAGTGGTGGACATTAGGTAGTCAGTTCTCGAATGTCCGCCTCAAGGACATCCCACCCTTGAGACTCCTTCCGGACAACATTCTTTGTTGTCCAACAGGAGAATCTTATATTGGTTCTCGTATTCAGAAGTGGTGGTCAATAGATAATCTGTTCTCGAATGTCCGTCTCAAGGACACCCCACCCTTGAGACTCCTTCCGGACAACATTCTTTGTTGTCCAACAGGAGAATCTCATATTGGTTCTCGTATTTAGAAGTGGTGGACATTAGGTAGTCAGTTCTCGAATGTCCGCCTCAAGGACATCCCACCCTTGAGACTCCTTCCGGACAACATTCTTTGTTGTCCAACAGGAGAATCTTATATTGGTTCTCGTATTCAGAAGTGGTGGTCAATAGATAATCTGTTCTCGAATGTCCGTCTCAAGGACACCCCACCCTTGAGACTCCTTCCGGACAACATTCTTTGTTGTCCAACAGGAGAATCTCCCATTGGTTCTCGTATTCAGAAGTGGTGGTCAGTTGTCAGTTCTTGCTAAGAGAGCGGTAAAACGAATCTCCTGGTTGTAGGCTCGATTCTCTCATGTGCTGGTGTCAGGCGGACTAACCCTAATGCGGAAAAGCTAACCCCCACCCCCAGACTGTAACATCCTTACCAATGGCTCGGAGTCAGAGAGGTCAACACCTGCACTACTGACCGGCAGTCGTAATTCTCGAACTATCGGGAGGTTTTTCTTCCGGTCCAGGTGGCTTTTGAAGGGTACACGGTGGACCCATCTTTTATCCTCCTGGTCGTTGTTTCGACGAGGTAACGCGCCATTGGCAAAAATTATCCAAGATCCCGTCACCCGTCATCAGAAGAACACCAGATTTTGATCGCGTAACCATCAAAAAATATTGGCACTATCGTGTTGACGAGATTTCCGTTACTACAAAAATTAGTCAGATCGTGTTGAACGAGATTTCTTGGCAAAACCACTTGGAGAGGTAATTAACTGTGCCCAGTGGCAACGGAAGGGTCGAAGAAAGGGACAATATTTCAAGAACTCAAACTCGGGCAGGGGTATTTTCCCCACGCTGTCACCGTCTATTTTGAGTTAATCCCTATTGTCACTTTTTGCATCACCCACAACATACTGACACAAATCTCTGATTAATTGTGTAGATAATATTATTCTGTTAAAATAAAGATTTTAATTGTATTTTTAGTGGATCTCTTTTTTGACACACCACTCAGCCCACTACGTTACAAAAACGTTTGGATCCCATGTATTTCGGAACCGATTTACCCTGTTCGAAATAAAATTATCTTGACCTAACCAACCATAGCTAAAATCGAATTCGGTTAATGCCAAATCGGGGATATTAATCTGAGATAAAGGGTTTTGGGTTGGACACACAGGACTCGATCTGTAATGTTTGGATCCGATTTACCCTGTTCGAAATAAAATTGTCTTGACCTAACGATTCTACAATTTCTTTTATTCGTGATAAAACGATCGGCAACTTGAGAAGAGCGATATGAGATGGGCGTTTTTTATCTAACTGTCAAAGTAAATCTTGTGATAACGCTGTAGATATCACAACATCTTTGTATTACAAAGGAATACTTGTATTTTCATCTGTTATCCACATTCCTTAAAGGTGTTTTAGAGAGTTGTGTAAGGAAAAATTAGTCTTAAGAAGAGAGATAAAGGACGTTGGCTATATTTTGTCTAGCTGATCCAACCACAAACTTGAAGTAAAAAATGTCGTGAAAGGGAGAAAAGAATGATTGGGAAATCGAATAATAGAATGAAAGTAGGAAAACATTACTTGGATATTCCGGGAACACCTTTGATTAGTAAAGACAGTGAACTCCATGATAAAAGAAAATATCACTGCGATATCTCGGGTCCTTGAGTTCCGTACAAACTTTAAGGAGATGTATCCATGAGGACTTCTTAAATGAGATCTCCATGTTAGAAATATTAGTGTTTATTGAGGGTTCCAACTAGGGATGCGACATCGATAGCAAAACATCGATGTTGATAATACATCGACCCAAAAACATCGATGTTTTTAAAATTCAGTGTATTTAAACTTTTCCCCCATTTCTTAAAACTGGTTTAGCAACTTGTGATACTACATCGACAGCAAAACATCGATGTTTTTTTTCTAAAACATCAATGCTTAGAAAAAATCGACATCGATGTCGCATCCCTACTTTTCAGACCCTTCATCCTTGGTCACTTTGGTCTAAAAGTATGTTCCATTTGCTGATTATGAAAATGATGCTACTTGGTTATTTTTTAAATTTTTATAACGGTACTTTTTTCATTTAAAAACAATACATCGACTACGTAAAAACATCGACAAGTATAAACATCGATGTTACAAAAACATCGACCCCAATACATCGATGTTAAATACATCGATGTTTTTTTTAAAAAACATCGGTGTTTTGAAAACATCGACATCGATGTCGCATCCCTAGTTCCAACATGTTTAGTGTCAAAATAAACTTATATCACATAGCCAGGTGAAGCTCACATTCTTACAACATATATGTATAAGAGCGGGTAATTTTAACCAGCCGAATTTTGCTCTCTTTTACCACAAAATTAATTGGAAATACCTAAAGAGATATTTTCATGTCACTCTGTTAGATGCGATTCACATTTGAAGCTAATTACCACTAGTAAGTACTGAGATGTGCTGGAAATGACCGGAATCCCCTAAAGCTGAAACATAATTAGCATTCTTGTGGTAAAGCGTTTTCTTTCCACAACCCAAATACCGACGTTTGTGCTATTGCCGCGAGTCGCATCTCAGTTCCGTTGAGCAAGAAAATTTGATCAAAAATAACTACTCTCGAAATATTAAACGCCGTTGGAGCAGCTGGGGAAGAACTGCTTTGTTTTGAACGAGTTGGTTAGAGGAAAGTTGCGTATTTGCCGTTTGTCACATTGGGGTTTGATAGTTTTAAAAATATACAACAAATCTGTAGCGTTTCCCCTTTTTATAAATGTGTGTGTCAGGATCGGATTTAGTGTCTGGACCACAGGCACACATTTAATGTACCGTATTTCAAAGAGCATTTGTTGAAATTTGAAATTCGATACATTAAATTTCAATAAAAGCCGACTAACCGGTCTTGTGGTCAAGGTGTTGGCCTTTGGATAAGAAGGTAAGGTTCCTGGTTCGAATCCGGGGTAAGGGCATGGATGTAAATGGTGCTGTCCTTTGTTAGGGGCAATGATGGTCCACCCACTGGGTGTCTCTTCACAAGTTACCATCACTTCCAGCATTGTAATGGCTAAGGAAAAGTCCTTAGTGCCCGCCATTGGAAGTAGTGGCCATAGCTTCTTGTACTTTCGCATCTTTCCGGCCTTGTAGTAGCCAAGGAAAAGTACAGTGCCCGCCATTGAAAATTTTTTTTCTCAATAAAATGTATTTATGTGCAAGTGCCTGTGGGAACCTAGTTACCACTTCAATAATTTACTTCCAATGTAATTGCTGTAGTGGCGTAACGAAACTCAACCCTGAAGTACTTACTGGCAGATTGAAATCGCACTGTATTCCCATGTTCTGTTACACAGGAAACCCGTTGGACGGGATTGTGAATCGTATGTTTTCGAGCAAGATGGATGGCGCTCGCCACGATCGCCGAACACTGCGATGGATGGGTCACACTAATCACTTGAATCACCAATACGATGAAAACTATTTGCAATAACTGTCTGGAGCCCGGTGGTAACGGACACTGCTTCTCCAACTATCACGCTTACACTCACGCTTACTTAGAAGCAACACAGGACAAACATATCGCAGCGATTATCCATTGCACGATTACGCGAACGGAAGCACATCCGTCATCCCAGGTTTTTCACACTATCGGCAACAAGTGAATTAGTGGTAGAAACTATCGAATTCAGTCATTGCTAAATTACAGATTGGGAGTGGTACGTGGAATTGGCCCCACCTGAGTAACTAACTTTCAATATTGAAGTATGTATAGCAGTGCAGCGAATCTCGCGAATGACTGTAGCTGCTGGTAGACTGTAGTTACACTGTCTCAGGGATGTGCGACTGGTCCTCCGACCTATTTGCTCGAATTGCCAAGCAGACTGTCCACCCCTGATGAATATTAAACTATCGCAACCCCACTGTAAAAATGCCACAGTTAAAAAAAAAAGTATATTTTTATTTTTGGAATGATTATGAATGCCTCATCTTAAGGCCGTCTCGATGTATAAGTGTGAAATCTATGGCACTTTTTACAGTCCAGCACATTCAGTGTTTTCTATGGCTTCGTACTTTTGAAATGCTTCTTCGGGTGCTCCTTTTTGAGTTGCAACTCTTTTTGGAGCTGGAGTACAATATGTGCACACAACAATGCACACAATATCTTCGTCCAGTTCCCAAAGACAGAAAGCTGATCACCCTACTCCAATGCAATGCAGGTATCTTTGTAAGTTTTCATGTCTGATAAGAAATCGATAGCAATCGATTCCAACGGTTATGTGCAAAAACCTGGGATATGAACCTCTTAAGAAGGACAGTCACTAACATCAAAGCTTTGAAAAATCAATCCCGAGACCTACTGGATCTCAGGCAAACGCTATAACCAGTATACCAGACGACACTTTTCTAATGTAACATCGTATACTAATACAAAATACATGCTTACACTGCTTGATATATAGGTATTCAAAAAGAAATATCTAGGATTGTGTGTGCCCTATTGTCTTTGGTTTTATTCAAATTCAATTGCGTTGTCTTAAATCAAGCATTGGATTTGATGAGTTTTTAAAATTATTTTCAGACATATCTTTGTACTGATATGATAAAATAGGTACAACGCACAAATTAACCAAGCTTCAGAATGTCTTTTTTTTAATTATTATTTTTAACTTCAAAATTATTTCAGGGAAGTCTTGATGCTCTTTTCCGGTCTCCGAAAACATCTCTGCCGCCTCTTGAAGTATCAAAGTAATAACATATCTTGTGACTTAAGACCACCTACTCCAGAGTTATTTCCAAAACATCTGCAAGTACTGTTGATAGTATTTTTAAAATAGATTTTGTCATTTCAGATCTCTATTGAGCTTTTCGTCGACTGATTACGGAGAGGCCAGAGACGGTTGTAGGTTAAAAATTGTTAGAAATAACGGTGGTGCCCAATGAGTGTTTATTCACAAATAGACACCAGTTCGGCCTTTGTAGTGTCGAATAGGTCAGTGATCGGATTTAAGAAACACTTTGGAAAAAATTAAAGTCACGTGTGGTGGTGGAAGGTTTTTTTTTTTGCACAAGAAATCTCCATTCGTTGAAAAGTTAAACCATGGTTTGTCAGTGTAACAAAGAAAACACACAACGTACTGCACTCATGGGTTTGCGTGTGAACCATTTCCCCTCATGGAATTTATAAAACCTTAACTTATTCTACAGCAATGAGAGGCATTTCTTTTAAACTAAATCTAGGTGGCGGTAGTGTTTCTGTGGTGGAATGTGTTTTCTGTTCGTATTCTGGATGTGGTGGAATGTGTTTTCTGTTCGTATTCTGGATGTGGTGGAATGTGTTTTCTGTTCGAATTCTGGATGTGACGTCATATTTTTCGAGTACGATTCCAGCATGTCCGTCCCCATTAAAAATTCTAGGATGAATTCCGATTTGATGTAAGATAGTTGATTGGTCAAGGCCAATTATATTTAACACCAAACGTCGCCAAAATGACGATAAATTATATTTTAAAGTAACCCCGATCCATATCTTACGAGCAAAGTTAATGGAATCACTCCTTTCTATTAACCTTTCCTGCGAGATAGCGAAAGCGAAATCTTAATTTTCCATCAGGTTTGTTTACACTGAAATTCTCTCATTGCGTTCTCTAAATATTGCATGTTATGTAGTCAGTGCTTAATTCCGATCTTCTTGCTAGGGGTAACAACTCTGCTGTGATGTAGAACCAGCTCATGTGGTTCTTTTCTGCATTTTGCTCGATGAAACCATTAGTTCGAAATTCCATGGACTTTTTCTACTTATTTTAAAAAGTTTTATTTTCGCATTTAAATGGTCTGTTGAATTCATTCATGCTAAAGTGCAGTGGAAGCTAGTGTTTCCTTAACCTCCTTCATAACTATCGGCTTAACGTGGTATGCACTTTAGCATGAATGAATTCAACAGACCATTTAAATGCGAAAATAAAACTTTTTAAAATAAGTAGAAAAAGTCCATGGAATTTCGAACTAATGGTTTCATCGAGCAAAATGCAGAAAAGAACCACATGAGCTGGTTCTACATCACAGCAGAGTTGTTACCCCTAGCAAGAAGATCGGAATTAAGCACTGACTACATAACATGCAATATTTAGAGAACGCAATGAGAGAATTTCAGTGTAAACAAACCTGATGGAAAATTAAGATTTCGCTTTCGCTATCTCGCAGGAAAGGTTAATAGAAAGGAGTGATTCCATTAACTTTGCTCGTAAGATATGGATCGGGGTTACTTTAAAATATAATTTATCGTCATTTTGGCGACGTTTGGTGTTAAATATAATTGGCCTTGACCAATCAACTATCTTACATCAAATCGGAATTCATCCTAGAATTTTTAATGGGGACGGACATGCTGGAATCGTACTCGAAAAATATGACGTCACATCCAGAATTCGAACAGAAAACACATTCCACCACATCCAGAATACGAACAGAAAACACATTCCACCACATCCAGAATACGAACAGAAAACACATTCCACCACAGAAACACTACCGCCACCTAGATTTAGTTTAAAAGAAATGCCTCTCATTGCTGTAGAATAAGTTAAGGTTTTATAAATTCCATGAGGGGAAATGGTTCACACGCAAACCCATGAGTGCAGTACGTTGTGTGTTTTCTTTGTTACACTGACAAACCATGGTTTAACTTTTCAACGAATGGAGATTTCTTGTGCAAAAAAAAAAACCTTCCACCACCACACGTGACTTTAATTTTTTCCAAAGTGTTTCTTAAATCCGATCACTGACCTATTCGACACTACAAAGGCCGAACTGGTGTCTATTTGTGAATAAACACTCATTGGGCACCACCGTTATTTCTAACAATTTTTAACCTACAACCGTCTCTGGCCTCTCCGTAATCAGTCGACGAAAAGCTCAATAGAGATCTGAAATGACAAAATCTATTTTAAAAATACTATCAACAGTACTTGCAGATGTTTTGGAAATAACTCTGGAGTAGGTGGTCTTAAGTCACAAGATATGTTATTACTTTGATACTTCAAGAGGCGGCAGAGATGTTTTCGGAGACCGGAAAAGAGCATCAAGACTTCCCTGAAATAATTTTGAAGTTAAAAATAATAATTAAAAAAAAGACATTCTGAAGCTTGGTTAATTTGTGCGTTGTACCTATTTTATCATATCAGTACAAAGATATGTCTGAAAATAATTTTAAAAACTCATCAAATCCAATGCTTGATTTAAGACAACGCAATTGAATTTGAATAAAACCAAAGACAATAGGGCACACACAATCCTAGATATTTCTTTTTGAATACCTATATATCAAGCAGTGTAAGCATGTATTTTGTATTAGTATTCGATGTTGCATTAGAAAAGTGCCGTCTGGTATACTGGTTATAGCGTTTGCCTGAGATCCAGTAGGTCTCGGGATTGATTTTTAAAAGCATTGATGCTAGTGACTGTTCTTCTTAAGAATCAGCTCATATCCCAGGTTTTTGCACATAACCGTTGGAATCGATTGCTATCGATTTCTTACCAGACATGAATATTTACAAAGATACCTGCATTACATTGGAGTAGGGCGATCATCTTTCTGTCTTTGGGAACTGGACGAAGATATTGTGTGCATTGTTGTGTGCACATATTGTACTCCAGCTCCAAAAAGAGTTGCAACTCAAAAAGGAGCACCCGAGGAAGCATTTCAAAAGTAGGAAGCCATAGAAAACACTGAATGTGCTGGACTGTTTAAGTGCCATAGATTTGACACTTATACATCGAGACGGCCTTAAGATAAGGCATTCATAATCATTCAAAAAATAAAAATATACTTTTTTTTTAACTGTGGCATTTTTACAGTGGGGTTGCGATATTTTAATATTCATCAGGGATGGACAGTCTGCTTGGCAATTCGAGCAAATAGGTCGGAGGACCAGTCGCACATCCCTGAGACAGTGTGACTACAGTCTACCAGCAGCTACAGTCATTCGCGAGATTTGCTGCACTGCTATACATACTTCAATATTGAAAGTTAGTTACTCAGGTGGCCAATTCCACGTACCACTCCCAATCTGTAATTCAGCAATGACTGAATTCGATAGTTTCTACCACTAATTCACTTGTTGCCGATAGTGTGAAAAACCTGGGATGACGGATGTGCTTCCGTTCGCGTAATCGTGCAATGGATAATCGCTGCGATATGTTTGTCCTGTGTTGCTTCTAAGTAAGCGTGAGTGTAAGCGTGATAGTTGGAGAAGCAGTGACCGTTACCACCGGGCTCCAGACAGTTATTGCAAATAGTTTTCATCGTATTGGTGATTCAAGTGATTAGTGTGACCCATCCATCGCAGTGTTCGGCGATCGTGGCGAGCGCCATCCATCTTGCTCGAAAACATACGATTCACAATCCCGTCCAACGGGTTTCCTGTGTAACAGAACATGGGAATACAGTGCGATTTCAATCCGCCAGTAAGTACTTCAGGGTTGAGTTTCGTTACGCCACTACAGCAATTACATTGGAAGTAAATTATTGAAGTGGTAACTAGGTTCCCACAGGCACTTGCACATAAATACATTTTATTGAGAAAAAAAATTTCCAATGGCGGGCACTGTACTTTTCCTTGGCCACTACAAGGCCGGAAAGATGCGAAAGTACAAGAAGCGATGGCCACTACTTCCAATGGCGGGCACTAAGGACTTGTCCTTAGCCATTACAATGCTGGAAGTGATGGTAACTTGTGAAGAGACACCCAGTGGGTGGACCATCATTGCCCCTAACAAAGGACAGCGCCATTTAGATCCATGCCCTTACCCCGGATTCGAACCAGGAACCTTACCTTCTTATCCAAAGGCCAACACCTTGACCACAAGACCGGTTAGTCGGCTTTTATTGAAATTTAATGTATCGAATTTCAAATTTCAACAAATGCTCTTTGAAATACGGTACATTAAATGTGTGCCTGTGGTCCAGACACTAAATCCGATCCTGACACACACATTTATAAAAAGGGGAAACGCTACAGATTTGTTGTATATTTTTAAAACTATCAAACCCCAATGTGACAAACGGCAAATACACAACTTTCCTCTAACCAACTCGTTCAAAACAAAGCAGTTCTTCCCCAGCTGCTCCAACGGCGTTTAATATTTCGAGAGTAGTTATTTTTGATCAAATTTTCTTGCTCAACGGAACTGAGATGCGACTCGCGGCAATAGCACAAACGTCGGTATTTGGGTTGTGGAAAGAAAACGCTTTACCACAAGAATGCTAATTATGTTTCAGCTTTAGGGGATTCCGGTCATTTCCAGCACATCTCAGTACTTACTAGTGGTAATTAGCTTCAAATGTGAATCGTATCTAACAGAGTGACATGAAATTATCTCTTTAGGTATTTCCAATTAATTTTGTGGTAAAAGAGAGCAAAATTCAGCTGGTTAAAATTACCTTGAAGTTTTACTAGTTAACTTAAACTGACATAAGTAAAGATTTTGATCCCTGGTAACCAAAGGGGAATAATTCCTAGTGATATTAATTTCGTTTCTAGCTTGATTTTACAATCCAGGAGGCTGAGATACAGAGAAATAGTTAGGGTAGGCGATATTTGGAACACCTACCCTATTCGATCTTTACTTCTCTCCCTGTGGAGACATTATCTATAGACACAAAAATTTAACCAATTATTTTTATATGTAGAGTATTTTTTTATGAACTAGGAAAAATAAAACAAGAATTTTAATGATTTTCTAGTTATTTTTAATGTGTGTGTTTTATGCAATATGCATAACACCGTATTCAGTTTAGTTTATCATCGATTTACAAGTGATGAAACAAACTAAGTAAAAATTTTCGAGGATTGAGTTTTTTAGGCCAGAATTTAGTGATTTTTAGACCGGTGAAGTATACTAAGCTATTTTTTGGTATAGTGGTTAGATTTCTTCTTAAGAAACACACCTAGTGAGTAAAGCTGGGGAGTTTTATTGTTTTCCTCGTAGTTTTCAGAGAACTATTGTTTTGACAGTATATTTCACTTGAATCCAACACTATAAGAGATTAAATGAGTATGAAAATGTTTTCTTTAAGCCAGCATTTGCGGTATATTTGTTTTGACTTGGAATATTTCACTTGGAATCCGACGTTATAAAGAGATTTATTGAGTATAGAAATTTTTTATTTGAACCAGCATTTGCAGTATATTCTGATAAGAGGTACATAGAAACTGACCTAATTAATGTTGTCGGCAATGAAACTTCCAAACACTTCCCTTAAAAACCATCCGCTGCCAATGGTACTTGCAAAGAAACAGGCCCATGAAAGATTTTTGTTTTGAGTCTAACTAATAAACGGAATCCTTTTGCTCCAACGTCACTCCTCGGCCCAACAAAAGAAACCCATAGCGGCACAAAAGAAAGCACCCCATCCGTATTTCCACACCCAGCCATCCGATATGGCAGGAATCTATTCATCCCAAAGTCCGCTTCTCCTCTCGATTCGCAGGCAATCGCGCATTGTCGTTCCCGACCGTAAAAGGGAGAGGGCGGCCCTCGTCGTTTCCGAATATTGTTTCGCAAATTAGCCCCCAACTCCTGTGGGCGCGCCGCCCTTTGTTTCAGCCGTCTTCCGACAGGACAAGCACGCCTAATTCCAGGGGCACGCACAGCCCGTGCGGGTTTAATAGCGCCCTTCCAGACCGAATCCCCATTGGATACGGGTTTTAATCCCAGAGATGCGGGCATGTTTCCCGACACATAATCGAAACCCTCCCCCCTTCCTTTACCGCCCCGAGTTCTCCGGGATTTGTTTGCGCCCTCTTTTATTGCGCGCGCCCTTTAATATATTCCATCGCGGAGCGCCCCGATCCTGCGGGAGGGGGTATCGATCTCCCCTCTCTTCACCCGGGGGGTAAAGGGGGGTGATTCCTGATGGCGGCGACTGCCCTTTGCCGATCGTTTGCCAACGACCGCACATGGGGTTTCTTTTTTTCTTTATCTTTCTTTTCTCGCTGCACTTCCATTTTTTGGGGGAGCGTCGACCAAGTCGTGACGCGCATTTTGGAGGTTGGGCACGAGGTGGTTGCCCGATTCGTAGCCTGTTTCCGGGTTCTCCTTTCATTCAAGGTTTCATCGCTTATCGTCTTAAGTGATAAGTTTCCCATCCTCGTTTACAGTTCTTCGTCCTGTTCAAAACAAACCATTTGTTGAAAGTTATCCATTTCCGTGTTTGTTACAATAGGATCCTGTTTTGTAATGGTACTGTTAACTAAAAGTTTTCCATTCTCTTTGAAAGCTTATCGAGTTTAATAGAAGTTTCTGTTGCAAGATTTCCATTTACATTGAAAGTGGTCTATTAAAAGTTTGTTTGTAAACTAATAGTATTGATCGTTGAAAGTTGCTTGTCAGTATAATAGTATCATTTGTTGAAAGTTGCTTGTCAGTGTAATAGTATCGTGTGTTGAAAGTTGCTTGTCAGTGTAATAGTATCATGTGTTGAAAGTTGCTTGTCAGTATAATAGTATCATTTGTTAAAAGTTTTCGATTTCCATTGAAAGTTGTTTCTTAAAAACTTGAACGCATAATTGAGTATTGTTTGTAAAAAGTTTTATATTGCTATTGAAAGTTTGTTAAAAGTGTAATAGTAGTATAGTTAGCTAAAAGTTCATAAATGCTCTCCATTGTCAGGATCAAAATATACCCTGAGTCACATAGTTACCTTTTTTTGCTGTGGTTCAGAGGAAATTACAGTGGAGGGTCAAGGGATCAATTGACTGCCTGTTGTCTTGAACCATATCGCTACGCACTTTCGTAGTCAATTCGTATCCCAATCGAAACAGTTTCGTGTAAATTAAACACTCAAATGTTTTTGATGATTTACTAATGTTACGAAGCAATTTACTATTTAAGTAACGATAAAAATCGTAAATTATCACTGAAAAAATTGTAAATGAAGTTATATCATATCTTCTAGAGAAGTAACTTAGCTTAAAACGCATATTATATTTTTTCCTTCGACAAACGACACTATGAAAATCAAGTCAGGAAACATGCTAGAGATTTCTTACAAGTACAATGTCTAAAATTTCAAATTGAGAAATAAAATAATCTTGAAAAACTTCAGTCTATTGACTCTTCATTGAAATTTTCCTATTTATATTTGCATCTATTTCTCTGGAAGGTTTCATTTGTGTATTAGGTACTAGGAGAATAACCGTCGTTTCCTAGGTTGAATTAAACGTTAATTGAAAAGTGATCAGACTAATCACTCTCCTTTCAAAAAAGAATGCAAGCATCGTTTACGTGTACGGAAAATTATTTTTAACACCACGTTTTAACTTTTTATCGCTTCTACAAATAACTTTGGAAGCAAATATACATACATGATATATCCATCCATATGATCCATTTCATATCCATTGCACCTTCTGCTATAAGACAAACTTCAAAAGACTTTTTCTGCGGTAACTACTGAGTATTGGGTTGATTACGAATATCTCTTTACGTTTATTTTCAGTAAAAATGGCGAATTTTCGGGGCTTATGTCATGCATTTAGTTTTCCTATGATAAGTTTTATTGGTGGCATTCTTGCAAATAGTATGCGATGCTTTCGAATTTCATCATAAATATGAGTGGATAGTAAATTAAATTACTACGGCATTCCTGATTAATTTATTTTGAAGGAAACATTTTATTTCTTGAAAATTCCATTCATCGGAATTTGGAATAACGGAGCTCTTATGTTAGAAATAAATGTCCTCAGTGTCGATAAATTAAACTCAATCGATTACAATTTTTCAAAAACCAGAAGGTCGATTTTACAGCGTTTTAAAAAAAGAAAATCACTGCTTCCAACAAATGATTCACAAGTATCTAAGTTAAGTAGCGTAAGAACAGCTTCATTTTGTAGAGTAAGCAACCTCGACCTTCTGTCACTTAAAAGACAAAAAAAAAAAAAAAGACATGAAAATTTTTTAAATTTCTAATGTAATATTATTCTAAGATCATCAAGGTCCTATTTAAAATTCCCTTTACTCCAACAGAATTCGGTTTCTAAATGGAAACCACGTACCTATTTCGAATGATAGATATAGTTACTTAGTAGCTTTCAATAACAACCATGGAACATGAAAAACAAATGCTAATTTAATTAATTTTAATCGTCTTGTAATGAAAATCAACATACAAATTTTCAGTACTACAACGTATGACTACCCGCTTTAATTTAACGTTACTCATCTTATTTTAAGGTTTTTTTTTTTTTTTACTTTACAGGTAATTTTAAAATAAAAAATTACATACCTTACTTTAAAATGTTTTGTAGATTTTATTTATTTTTTAATGAAACAGCATTTTACAAACCATTGCATATTCAACTAGACTTTAAGAAAGTCAGTCGAAATATACATTTACTTATAAGAAACTACCCATGTCAAGTGATATTTTGCAGAAAATAAATAATTCATTAGAATTTTGCTCCTAAATAATATATCTGCTTTACATTAAATATTGGAACACATGAACACACAAACAGAAACGAAATTGAGTTTTGTAGATTTTATTTATTTTTTAATGAAACACACACACACACAGCATTTTACAAACCATTGCATATTCAACTAGACTTTAAGAAAGTCAGTCGAAATATACATTTACTTATAAGAAACTACCCATGTCAAGTGATATTTTGCAGAAAATAAATAATTCATTAGAATTTTGCTCCTAAATAATATATCTGCTTTACATTAAATATTGGAACACATGAACACACAAACAGAAACGAAATTGAGATCCTGGAAAAAATGCAGAATTCTGACAAAAAGAAAAGATGTGAAAGAAAGAGAAAAGATGTGTAGAAGAGAAAAGAAGAAAAAAAAAACGCGTCGAAGTTCGATTTCCTGAAATGTTTTCTGAAATTCAACAAAAGACTTTTGAACCAATATTGATAACTATATTAATAATCTATATATATTTACAGAAAAAACTCAAATATTTAATAATTCTTGGAAATTCTCAAATATACAAACACAGAATTCTAAATCAAATAATTTTAGCATTTTGTCTTTTTTTTTTAATATTTTTTCTGCCACTAGGTTAAGTCCAGCCCAAGATAAATTTTTTGTATTGAAATCTTGAAAAGGGTGAGCTTTGATCTGGATGAGTTAGTTATTACTATAGTTAAACATTAATTCTGGTGATGCCAGATACCGAGTAGCAAAATTACGCTTTTGTTATCAATGAGTTTTCGTTTGAGCTTTTTGTGTTCCATTACAAAATATAAGTTATGTAAAAAAATATTTTAAATATCCGTTTTTCATAAATAAATTTTCATAAATTATTTTTTAATTGAAAAAATAAATGTGAGCTAAAAATAAATATCATAATTTAATTTGATTGGAAATTTTTTTCGAGTAATTCTGGTAAAACAGTTTTACTGTAAAATTTAATTTTTGATGAATTCTGGTAAAACTGCATACCATTCTGCCTTTGGAAGAAAAACAGGAGTTAGAAATTAATCACGTTACTTTTGTCCCAATAAATTTATTCTGGATCCGCCCTTGTTGACAAAATATCTTCGGAGAGAAGCTGAACACGTCGGACACTCTTAAAATTCTGTTGATAAAATGTTGAAGGGAATCTGCTATTAGTTTTTTAGAACCGTCAATGAGTTATTGGAAGTTTTTACTCTCCAAAAACAGCAAAATTTTTAAAAAATGTCAAAAAATAAAATTATGATTAATAATTGGGAATGGGCGATTAAGCATTTTGTGTGACCAATATTCTTTATTTTTTAGCGAGAACTGCACACACGAGGGTAAAATAGAAAGGCGACTCGCCAATGAACCGTTCGCTGTCACGCACCAAGCATTTTCCCCTTCTCGACACTTCGTCAGCTCATGAGCTGTTCTAGAGCACATTCCGATTCGACTTCGCGACGTGTTGCAAGGTGACTGAACGTACCACACACGTCTCAATGCACGATGACTAATTAGTTGATTCAATGGGTTGTTTGGCGCAAGAGCCGTTTTGGGTCAAGCTGCTCCAAGCACGACAAACAACACCAAGCAATGGGCATACACACAAAAAGAGTTTTATTGCCACAGAAGAGAGAAACGCCGTTTGTGAGATGGCTGGTAGGACAGAACGCTGCTCCTCAGTGTGTGAGTTGCCGTGAACCGAGCGCTTTCCATTTCTAGATTTTACAGTTGGTACTGTAGATTCCCCTGCTCATGAGCTCCAGCACGCTCCAAGCACTGTGGATTCGAGTTTTCGTGATTGCGAACGTTCCGTCCATATTTGAAGCTGGATACAGTGCACGATGACTAATTAGTTGGTTGAATGGGTTGTTTGGCACAAGAGCCGTTTTGGGCCAAGCTACTCTAAGCACAAGGCAAATAGCGTCAAGCAATGGACATGCACACAAGAAGATTGTTACTGACTCAAAAGAGAGAAATACCGTGTGTGAGATGACTGATTAGACAGAACACTGTTCCTCAGTGTGTGAGTTGCAGCGAACCGAGAGCTTTCCATTTCTAGATTTTACAGTTGGAACTGTAGATTCCCCTGCTCATGAGCTCCAGCACGCTCAAAGCACTGTGGATTCGACTGTGAACGTACTTTACATCTGAAGCTGGTTGCAGTTCGTTATCGAGTACTCGGCCTTTTGTCGTCGACCAGGGCGGAGAATATCCCTCCCGTGCGTCCATCAGTCGTCCACCCCCTAACTCCCCAGGCGGCCCACCCACCGTCCTTCCGTAATCGGAGATGGGAGGCAGCCGTCCATCAGCCCCGAAACAAAACACAAAAAGTCCGCCCCGCCGGGGCATCGGAGAGGAACTGGAAATCGATGCGGCACGAGCGGTCACGACACGGGAGAGGGAGGATCCTGCGTCGCAGCTAATCCGGTGGCGCTAAACCCTTCGGAGGATCAAGTTAGGGAGTAAATGGCCCCCACACCCCGTCTATCCATCAAGGGCCGGGTAATCGTTTTTCTCCGCGACTCACCCAAATGAGGCACACTTCCTAATCAGGGTAAACACCACTAAACTGCGAGCAGCATATGGGACTCTCTCCTAATCAGGAGTGCTAATAAAACAGGCTATAAAGTTACAGGTTCTCTACAGCACAATTTTGTACTGAACCATTGCTGTTACGTTGGTACAATACAATTTTGTAGGAATTCTGAATTTTACCAAATTTGTAGGAAAATTAAATAAGGTAAGAAGAAATAAGTAGTTGAATCACGTCTCGTTGGAGCAACACAACAGGCTATTGGAGACGGTCCGACATCGATTCCTAAGAGAGATCCATGGACAGTACCAATTGCTCGTTGTGTCGCTCCAGTTGCGACGTTAATTTAATTACTTACCGGGTACAATATGTAGTAATTTTGAACCAAAATCAGATGAGGAAGAGATTCGATCTTGGTCAAAGTAATTTTTATTTCAAATGGCATATTAAAAAATGAATTAAAATTGGGGTGTCTTCACGCAGTGTTAACCACAGTAGTTTAGTTCGATCATAGCTTACTAGATAGACGAAAACCTTCTAGTAGCGGCTGTCTGGATTTGAAAATTCCTTGGCTACAGTCCGAGTATCACTTTTCTGTCACTAAGCGCTGAATACCGACCCTATATTTTCGTTTTGCCTCTTATACAAAGTTAGACGTGAAAACATTTATATGATAATAACTGCGTTGTACAATTTTTTTCGTGTAGGTAGGTAGTTGAATTTACAACATACTGGAAAACTATACAACGGTCTATTGAAGACGGTTCGGGATTCCCGAAGGTGCGAAAAGCAATCCCGAAGACTCACGATGTGGGGTCGCCACCGCGATGAACGCCAATGAGTCTAATGGCTTCTCTCTTGAGCCAAGCATGATAAATCCAGAGTGTGAGCACAGTGGCCTCGTGTTGAATGAAAACTATGAGCTGGGACGGACATCTTTTGCTTTGGGCGGGGGCTGTGCAAGGCTGTCGGGGGACTCTTTTAATATCTGTGTAAACTGTTAATATCTGTGTAAAATTTTCTCTTCTATATCAGTAAAATCCTGGTTCAAAATATTACAAACTTTGGAAGAGACCCATGGACAGTTAAAAATCGACTGTTTAGAGCAGATACTCCATAAATGATACGTTTTTCCCATCATGATTCAGCGACATGTGAAGGTTCATTTGACTTCTTTTTTTTTCTTCGTGCTAAAAACTGCCATTCTTTCCTAATGAAGATATGAGCTACTGTCGTAAGAATAATGGATTAGCAACCGAAAGGTTGTGTGATCGAAACTAGGTTCATCAAAGAAAGTTGTGTACAAAGGTGAACGTTAAATGTGCAATGACTACAAATGTCCTTACATTAGCCTGGTGTAGAATTTTGGAGAGTGGGGTGCAGATCAGGTGTTGTTATCGTCATCTGATCGTGGTTCAAAATTACGAGGCGTTGTCCTTGGTTCTTTCCCTTCTGGATTTCTTCCTCCCGGTAATTTTTAATTTACGTCCTACTAGAGTAACACAACGGGCGATTGACGATGGTCCGGGATCAATCCCCCAAGGGAAAGATCCTAGGACAGCACCATGTAATTTTGAACCACGGTCAGATGACGAGGCAACACCCGAGCTGGCACCCCACTCTCCAAACCGTCGCCAGTAGATGACTGTATATGCGTATATATATATTTCGCGTCATCGTATAACAAATTAAGCAAATCTGCACACAATCTTACAATGACAAATAATAAATTATTGTTAACTCACTTGGCTTCATTACGCTTTTGCAGGAAATTAAGAACGTTTTCCGTTTCTTTCTTATAAGGTTAGATCCCCTCTCGTGTAGCAAAAATGATCACTGATCTCTTAGCTAATACTGATTAAAAACAAACGCAATTTATTTAAAGGATCTATTAAAAGTGCAGTTGGGTGTGAATTTAATTTATTTCTCATAACCATTAGGCATTCATTTTTCATTAGAATTAGATAAAAACTAAACGCAAAACAAAAATATTTTAAATTAAAAAATCGCATTTTTTTCTGAAATTCAACTGTGATTTGGGAAAACAACTAGATCGGAAGGTTCCTGGTTCGAATCCGGGTACGGGCATGGATGTTTGTAAGCGTATGGTGTAGAGGCGGCTGGTGCACCTTAAATCTGTCGTGGCCGAAAGTCCTCACGTTGGGTTGGCGTGGAAGTTTGGAGAGTGGGGTGCCAGCTCAGGTGTTGCTTCGTCATCTGACCGTGGTTCAAAATTACGAGGTATTGTCCTCGGATCTTTCCCTCAAGGGACTGATCCCGGACCGTCGTCAATAGCCCGTTGTGTTGCTCTAGTACGACGTTAACTAAAATTACCATTACCATTACCATTGGGAAAACAACCTAAAAGAGGAATTCTACTGACCTAAAAGTAAAACTTAAATACACTGAAGGAGCAATTGGGGAACTAGGAATAACTGGCATTATGCAAATTTGGAGCTGTGCGCAGGCCTGGAAGCAGCTTGCAAATGACATAAGCAGCTGTTTGACACAAGATAATCAGTGCTGCTCGTGGTATCTATAATAGTCAAAAGCAGTATGGGTAAGAGTGTGGATCTAAGCGCATTTGATCGTGAACAAATAGTCGTGGCCCCCCAAGAATGGGTAACTCCATCTCGGAAGTAGAGCAGACAATCGGATTTTCACGCACCCTTGTGTCAAGGGTGTACCGCGAGTACGTCAATTCCGGTAAAACCAACCCTGCCATAGTCACTGTCGCGGACAACAGCGTGTGGATGAGCGAGATCGTCGTCGGCTATCCCTAATTGTAACAGCGGATAGACCGGCCACAATGCAACAGATCACCTGTCGATTTAATGCTGGTGCACAACAACATATAAGCTGCCACACCATCCAAAACCATCTCGTCCCTATGTGACACAGAATCCATCTTTCCACGAGTCCCTCTGTCTCTGTTGAATGCACAACACAGGGCGCAACGATTAGCATGGGCACGGAAACATCGCCAATGAACCGTCCAGATGTGGGAAAATGTTGCCTGGAGTGATGAGTCTAGATTCAATTTGGTACATGCAGATGACAGAGTACGAGTACGGCGTAAACCACATGAAGGCAATGGATCCTTCCTTCCAACAGGGCTTCCTTCAGGCTAGTGAAGGTGGCATTCTCGTCTGGGGACTGTTCACAAAGACTGAAATGGGACCCCTGACACGAATGACATCGCCTCCCACAGATAAAGTTACCGGGACACCCTTGACGGGCATCTGCTCCCGTATGTTTGTTTTCGACAGCCCTCTACAGAGATTGTCTTTCAGCAAGACAATGCAACATGCTATCGCTCCAAAATTGTATTCGAATGGGTGGATGAACATTCCACCTGCACGTGATTTCCTGACCCTCAGGGTCACCTGACCTCAATCCAATCGAGAACATCTGGAATGCAATTTAGAGAGATGTTCGATCCTCAGACCACCTTCCATCTATTCGTGAATTGTGGGAGATTGTTCAGGAGTCGTGGATACGGATGGCTTATTCCATCGCTTCCAGTGTCTTGTCGAGTTCATGCCAAGACGAATCGCCGCTGTCATCGAGGCGAAAGGTAGTGTTACACGCTATTAGACAGATATACCTAATTCAATTGCTCCAGTATACACTGCTGGTCATCGAAAGTGCAACACCATGGATAACTAGAGATATCAAAGCCATATTATTAAAATATGACGAGTCACAGGGGAGTGAAATGATTGAAAATCAACCCCGTTCAACTGCGGAATGCGAAGAAATAAGTATTTTGTGCAGTCGCCATAAGCATCAATAACTGCTGCTGTCGGTATAAGCATTGAAAGATGGATGTTTTGGATGTGTGTTTCGTGTATGTCAGTCGACGCTGCTTCTACACCGAGCCAATCTCGCGTAAGCGCGGGAGTCTAGTGAGCCAGTTAGCAATCATCAACCAGACACGTGTTCGATGGGTGACAGATCTGGTGAACGGGCGGGTCATGGGAAAAGTGAAACTTGGTGCACATAGAGGAGTTGTTGTACGTTGCATAGCGCTAGCGGTCACGCATAGTCATCAACCGACTACAAAACTTCAGAGACATAGAGATGGCTGTTGAGTGTACCGGCAATGCATAGAAGGTGGGTTTGATAGTAGAATCCAATAGTTTCTCATGATTATAACGTCAGGTGACGCACCGGTATGACAATGCATAGTGCAAGATTCATGCAGTTTGTCGTCGTGGTGTCGCCACACTCTCAGTTTCGCCACACACAGACAGAATCGAGATTCGTTCCATAAGTCGATGTCATGCTATTAGTGTGTCTATTGCAAACGCTTGTGGTGTAGAGTCAAAAGTAGTCGCACCAGTTAACACCTTGAAAAAATTCTCCGCTGCTCCATACAACGTTGATTTGAGTACGTTGACTCAGATTGTTGTGCAATACATCAAATTCCAAATCTATGGTTCTTGATGTTGCAGTGTGATTCGTAATGGCCATGCGCACAAGATGTCTGCCCTTTCGTTCGGTGGTATGATGAGGCTGCTGCAATCGTTCAAGTCAGTCGGTTCGTCTCTCCTGCAGCCACTTATTCCATATTCGCATCACTGAAGCTTGGTTTCATCTAACACTACTACCGACTTCTCAGAAGGATAATCCGCAATCTCGATAATCCACAATTCGCTTGTCAGAAATGTGCTCGTATAACTGCCATATTTTTCGACGAGGAATAATAATAAAGCTTTCTATACACAGAAACAGCGAGAAAACGCTATTCCAATACTTAAACCTGGCTCTCTGTTTTCCTTTTTGTACTGCTTACAGGGGGTGTTACGGTCGCACATGATTTGCAAATGCGCATAAGGTGCGTTCTCAATTATCAAGTTTAATTAACGGATTATACTTTATCGATAAAAGTTGAATATGATTTGAATCAGTTTTTGTTCACACATTTGAATAGAAACTGATCAACAGTTTAATAAGCGAAAATTTAAAAGTTACAATTGAAAAATTATTTATTTATAGAAAATCACATTTAAGGTATCGAACAGGTGTAACATTTTCCGCAGATTTCAAATCCGCTGAAATTTTCACTCTTATCTTTAATGATCGAGAAGATACTAACTTGTCCGAGAGAATAAAAAACACTTTTGTTTTGTTTCTCGAATAAAATAAACCACGACAGATCGTTTGCGTGGAAATAACTTGAAAGCAGATGGCTGATGACTCATCACTTGAACGATGAAGTTTGAATGGGTCAAACCTTTCTTGATCCACTAAAGAGTTGATCAACTCTATTGAAACAAAGGTTATCACTATAGTTTCCATTCAACTTATGTTGATCCTCTATAATCGGTCAATTAAACTTGATTCGTGAGAACGCGCCTTTACAGAGCTAATCATTTGCATATCCTTTTGCATGATCCATCGAACAAATTTCAAGGCATTGAATGCTTCCTTCATGGTGCTGTATTTTTGATGGCCAGAAGTGTAGGCCAGTAGTATTGATTCATAAACTTTTCGCCTATTGACTCTATTTTAATGTCCAAAGAATGTTTTTTTTTTAGTACTTCGCAATGGATGGACTCTCACAATATCTACCTGAGGAAATTTTACGTACCTGAATGCGCTCATTGAATGTTTAGCTGCTTTTTTCCTTGGAAGTAATTCCAAGCAAAACGTTTGAATGTTTTGCGATCCACTCAGTTAAATAAACGAAATCTTTCTCACGAAGCTTCAAATCGAGAAATAATCACATGTCGCGAATGGTAGCGTAGACTTCGTAATTCAACTTCAAGCATCTTCATTTTAAAACTGAAATGAATCAACACAATTCTACATTTATCAACTTTCATAGTATATAAGTACATACAGTAACGTCTTGGGGATGGAAGCGTCGTCTACTATATTAGATCTTTCGCGGTGGTCTCGATTAATGTATTTTTATTTACATAAAAGAATAACCTTAACAGATTTTGGTAGGCAGCGTATACAGGCCTTCATAGTCTAGGTCAGTGGTCCCCAACCCCCGGGCCGCGGACCGGTACCGGTCCGTAGATCAAATGGTACCGGGCATTAAGTTTTTTTCCATTTTATTTACTGTGGTGTATTTCTCTCGGGTTTGTGTGGTTCTTATCTATGAAATGTCCACTCAAATTAGGAGGCGGTAAATCAGAACTTGAAATTTGTTCTGTTACTAGAGCTTCAATTATGATTTCTGAATTCTGTATCTCTCTATGTTCCAATTTTGACAACTGTTTTCAAGTTGGCAGACAAAGTAGCTGCATTTCTAGACAAACTGAAGTTGTGGGGACGGCGCGTGAACAGAGGCATTTTGGACTTGTTTCAGACATTAGCGAGGATTTTAGGCGAGACTGAGCCTAAACATTCATTCTCCCAGTTGGTCCACGATCACCTGAAGGAGTTCGAGCGCTACTTCCCAACCATAAAAGACCCACGAACTAGTAAGGAATGGATCCGCGACCCATTTGTCAACAAATCAAGCGAATCTAGCATGTCTGTGTAAGAAGATCAATTGCTGGAGACAGCAAATGAAGGCGGCCTTAAAACTACGTTCGAGACAACAACTCTGCCGGTGTTCTGGATTAAAGTCATGGCGGAATACCCTGATTTTGCCACCATAGCATTTTAATCCCTATTGCCATTTTCGACAACCTTTCTGTGTGAAGCGGGGTTTTCTGCAGTGACAGCAACCAAAACAAAACAACGGAATAAACTGGACCTAAGCAACACACTTCGGGTGTCATTGTCTACTATTACCCCTAGATGAAACCGTCTCGTTGCAAAGAAACAAGCTCATAGTTCTCATTGATTTAGCGTTCTAGTGAGTTAAAATGTTAAATCACTTTATATTCATTTTTTGGTGTTACTGTATTTTTATTTCGAAGGCATGGTTAAATACAATCAAATTAAAATTATTAAATCAAAACAATCTAAAATATAAACAATCAACGTCCCTCCCCTCAGCGGGCCGTGTAAAAATTATCAAACGTTGATCCGGTCCGCGGTGATAAAAAGGTTGGGGAGCACTGGTCTAGGTGATAGATCTTTACCGAATATGGTGAATTATCCTTGATCTCGGGACTCCAATTGGACTATCCGGCTCGGATGAGCCCTTCTCCAGACTTTACTCGGACGAGTAAAGGTTTCTAGCTCGGGTGAGCTTCTCTTCTTCTCGCTCGCGTGTACGCAAGTCAGTAAAACAGCAGCTCAGGCTTGAGCTTTCCTCACATCTGATAGACGGAATCCCAGTTTGGGCAATTGGTTCTGAGTCTACGAACAGCTGTCGCGACTCGGCACGTCTCCAAAGAACGGGATGTCGGAAACCGTGAAAGGTTTCACTTCAGCCGGATCAGTTTGATCCATCGGGTCTGTTGATCTCTTCCTTCGAAAATTTTCTCCCGTCTCTCTCGACTCGGAAAGTTCCAGGGGGTTGTAGCCCCCCCCCCTCTCGTTTCATTCTACACACTTGTCCTCTCGCTGTTGGCTGGTTCAAAATCGGGCTGTGCATTGGAGGTTAATTTTCCCCTTTCGCCGGTAGCTTCATTAGCGGACGGCGGCATGAAAAAAAAAGTTTCCGCTGTCTCTTCTATCATGTAAAAGCGGCGGAAATGAACTTCTGCTCTGATCCCTGCGTCTGATCGGCATCGCGACAAAGACACTTCGCTTCCTCTCCGTAGAAACTAAATACCTCGACCCACCGTCAGCTCGTTAACTCTCGCGGTCTGGGTTCATACGCGACGTGACCTCACAACATATGGCTTGACCTCACGGTATCTAAGCTTACCCTCCTTTCAACATTCCCGCCGAGCGCTTGCTTTTGCCCTCGTCACAGAAATTGTCACAATACCATGATCTGTCTTACTTTTTAACTTCGATTGCTATTCAAAATTTTACATCTTAACTTCTCAATTTTAATACAGCAACTACTTTCCATTTCCTTTCCAACTACATTCCAATGGGATAAATTGGATTTAACAGTTCAACGTGATGAAATTATAATTAGGTGTTTTTCCTCTATACTATAATTTTTTTTTAACTTTGGGAAGATTCTGTAAGAAGTATATATAAAATATTCCCTTTTCGTGTGGGTATGTGTTTACACTGAAAATCCTTCATACTCTTTTTAGGATGCCTAAATTTTAATGATAAGAATTTCCAGGGTAAACAAATAAACTATATGGACTGTGAAAAATTTACTTCTGCTGTCGAATTGCTCTCGTTTGAAACATATCGGGGTAACATTAAAATGTTGTTTGGCGTTTAATCTAACTGGCGTTAACCAAATCAATAGTAAAAAATCAATTCGAAATTTATTTTTTAAATTCTCATTGGCTGGATCGTGTTCGAGAAACGTGTTTATATTTGAAATTCTCTCGTGCTGGATCGTATTCGAGAAACAAGGCAGTTGACGCTTCGTTAAGAATACGTACAGAAAACACGTATCGCCACATAAATAATATTGCCACCTATATTTAGCTTGGCAGAAAATGCCTATCAGAGAGTTTTAGTCGTTTTCCACCAATTGTACATACCTTGTCAAAGAAAGTGATATACTTCAAAAAGCAGATTATATGTATATATATTTTAGATTCTATTGTCTATCCAACTTTCATGAAAGCTAAATAACAAATTAAAATCAAATTGGAACTCATGCGACACATTTGCAATAAAGATATGAATGAATTCTACCAATGTCAAAAAACTACCCTAGCAATGTCAAGTTAAAAAATGAATTATGCTTAATGATTTTCAATCATCTTTCAGCTTCCCAGTAAAATTTACTTTTTTGAGTTGCGTCTTTGTAGAGAAGGTGCACATTCACATACAGGGTGGTCCCGAATTCATGGTACAAACTTTAATGGTAGGTACAGGACATAGTAACAATGATTTATTGTATAGGAATGTATAGTCGCAAGTGACGCGGTGAGGCGAAAACAGGGGAAATAACGGCCGAAAGGAAAAACAAAGATTTTATCGAAAGCGTTGTTGACAAGTGTCATGTTTACAGTAATTGTTCAAAATTGCGTCCACCAGTATCGATACATGCTTGACAGCGTCGGTGGAGCGATTGGCGTACACGTTCAAAGATGCCTGGTATTTCACGCACACCTGCAGCAGCTACAGATAAGCGAGCGACGAGATCCTCATCTGAGTCAACTGGAGTCTCATAAACAAGATGCTTTAGATGTCCCCATAAAAAGTAATCGAGGCTCGATAAATCGGGAGATCGGGGTGGCCAAGGGACTGGTCCACCACGCCCAATCCATCGAGTACCAAACGTGGCATTCAGGTAATTCCGTACATCAATGCTGAAGTGTGCTGGCGCCCCATCGTGCTGAAACCACATGCGGTTACGAATGGCGATCGGAACATCATGCAGCAGTTGTGGTAACACTTCTTTCAGAAAAATAAGATAGCTTCCGCCAGTGAGCCGCGTGGGTAGTAAGTATGGGCCAATCAAAAAGTCGTTCACAATACCAGCCCACACATTAATACTGAAACGTTGTTGAAACGCATGTCGACGCGTTGCATGTGGATTATCGGTTGCCCACACATGGTAATTGTGCGCATTAAAGACACCCTCGCGTGAAAATGTCGCTTCATCTGTAAATAGCACATAATCTACGAAATCCGGCTGCAACGCACATTGCTGCATCACCCACAGGCAGAAGTTCACGCGGCGAGGATAATCTGCCGGATTCAATGCTTGTACTTTCTGAAAATGGAAGGGGTGTAAGCGATTTTCGTTTAACACTCTGCATACAGTCTGATGACTCACACCTACGTCACGCGCAACAGTTCTTGTGCTTGACTCGGGTCTATCAGCCACAATGTTCAAGATGCTTTCTTCAAGTCTTGGAGTGCGTACAGCTCTTACTCGACCAGCGCCATGTCTGTTGACGTCGAACGCACCTGTTTCACAAAGTTGACGATGTAACCGTTGAAAAATTCTATGATCCGGCATTCGTCGATCAGGATACTCCGCGCGATACATTCGTAACGCAGCTCTGCCGTTACCATTTGCACGGCCGTACATGTAATGCATGTCTGCTTTTTCTGCATACGTAAAGTCACCCATCGTCTACGGCAGCACAATTGTGAATGGCGCTTTTCCCTACTGCATTGCATCATGTTCAACAGCGGCTAGACATCTACTGCCCTCTACCGGCAATGATACCAACCGATCACTCCATTTCTCTTTCCTTTTATTTCCCCTGTTTACGCCTCACCGCGTCACTTGCGACTATACATTCCTATACAATAAATCATTGTTACAATGTCCTGTACCTACCATTAAAGTTTGTACCATGAATTCGGGACCACCCTGTATATATGTATATATATCCTCTTACGTGGCACGAAGAAAGGTCTCATCTGTATTTATCATAAATGTAACGACTCGGATTACTCCCAAACATTAAATCAATTGATGGAAAATACACAAATTTTTCACCGTGCCACCACAAAACAAATATGACGAGTTTCCTATTTGTATTTCAAGTATAAATGAACGTAGTGCTGTCAAATTTTAATTCATAATCGACTAGCAAATGAATCCTTAAGCAAAACCGAAATTTAAAAATAATCTGACGTGAAACTTAATTAGTAAGACGCTTCCCAAATAACCGGATTGTTTTGTTTCTACATAATTTATTTAGCTGATTGGAAAATTTGAGAAAGTTATTAAAAATTACCTACAGCATATCAATGAATAAAATGCTTTGATGACTTACTTTATGATTTTTTATTTTGATTGGCCTATACTGATTTCTGGATACTTAGTCAGTACCTTAAAGTGGCGTTAATGAAAACCCAGAAGCACGGCATCAATTATTATAAAAATAATAATTAATAAAACTGAAACAAAAACACCTATTTTTAACGCAAATTTGAAGGAGACGTTAGTTTCTATTTCATTTCCTTGATTTTCACCTCAAAATGCCAACCAGGACAGGTCATGATCCTTTCAACCTCAAATGATTTCCTACTGTGATTGGTTAATGATATTTGATATGCGCAAGAGGTACTTCAAATACAGAATTCTTCTCCATGCTAGGGATGCGACATCGATGTCGATGTTTTCAAAACATCGATGTTTTATAAAAAACATCGATATATTGGAGCCAGTGTTTTCGTAACATCGATGTTTATACTTGTCGATGTTTTATTTTTAAATGAAAAAAGTACCGTTATAAAATTTTTTTAAATAACCAAGTAGAATAATTCTCATAATCAGCAAATTGAACATACATTTAGACCAAAGTGACCAAGGGTGAAGGGTCTGAAAAGTAGGGATGCGACATCGATATCGATGTTTTCAAAACATTGATATTTTATAAAAAAAACATCGATGTATTGGAGCCAATATCGCATCATTAGTTGCTAAACCAGTTTTAAGAAATAGGGGGAAAAGTTTAAATACACTGAATTTTAAAAACCTCCATTTTTTTTGAGGCGATGTGTTATCAATATCGATGTTTTAATTTTGAACATCGATGTTTTGCTGTCAATGTCGCATTACTAGTTGCTAAACCAGTTTTAAGAAATGGGGGACAAAAGCTTAAACACACTGAATTTTAAAAACATCGATGTTTTGGGGGCGATGTATTATCAACATTGATGTTTTTATTTTGAACATCGATGTTTTTATTTTGAACATCGATGTTTTGCTGTCGATGTCGCATCACTACTCCTTACCCGATACTTCGTATTGTGACTTCCATCGAATCCGTGTTATATGTGCAGTGAGTCCTTGCGCATTATCTATCATTCTTCCTGTTCTTTCTCATTTCCCTGTCTTTCTAACAGAAAGTCTCAAGCACAAAGAATGCTTGGCGTAATTACACCTTTTGGGATCCTTTTTTAGATTAGGGTTAAAATTAGTTTAACTGCATTTTATTGTTTTTGAGGTGAAGAGCGTGAGTATCAAGTTTAACTTACGTCGCACTGCGGAACAACATAACAAGCTATTGACGACTGTCTGGGTAATTTAGTAATTTTTAATTAACGTACTAGAGCAACACAACGGGCTATTGACGACGGTTGGGGATCAATCCCGTAAGTGAAAGATCCGAAGACAACAAGACGTAATTTTGAGCCACGGTCAGATGACGAGGCAACACCTGAGCTGGCACCCCACTCTCCAAACTTCCACGCCAACCCAACGTGAGGACTTTCAGCCACGACAGATTTAAGGTGCACCAGCCGTCTCTACACCATACGCTTACAAACTTCCATGCCCTGACCCGGATTCGAACCAGGAAACTTCCTATTGTTTTTGAGGAGAAGAGCGTATGACTTTGAACTGAAGTCGCACTGTGAACAACAGAAGGAGCTATTGACGACTATTTGGGATCAATCCCATAGGGAAAGATCATAACACCTCGTAAATTTGAGCCACGGTCAGATGACGAGGTCAACACCTGAGGTGGCACCTCACTCTCCAAACTTTCTCACCAAGCCAACGTGAGGACATTTCAGTCCAAGGCAGATTTAACGTGCATCAACATACATGATGGTCTTTGGTTGGATGGAGTTTTAAACTCGCTAACCTCATGTTGCTAATCCGTATATTTAACAAGGTATGAAACCTTGTTACTTGCACTACTATCGACTCATATGAGTAGAAATTTCAGAGCAAGTGCTATACACGGGTATATTCTCGTATGAATGTATTTTGCGCGTAACCGAAGTGTAGATTTTTTAAAGGGTGGAGGAAAATCACACTGTCTATTTGGAGAACCCCTTCACATCAGAATATCAAATGAGAAAATATCTGTGTACCATAGTATGCCCTATATACAATATACCTACATGTCATAATAACAAAAATCAAAAGTGCCTACAGTCGTGACAGGAGTGGTGCAAGGTAATCAGATCAATTGGAGAGGTAAAAAATTGCATAAAAAAAGTTTATTTCATACTCTAATAGAACAACGGTATAATCATAGTGGACAGATTCGTTTTTGAGTGTAAGGTGTTTCGAGCGGCCCTGAGCTCCCTATTCTAAGCGGTTAGTTAAACAATGATTTGCTAAAAATGTATTCGCTGGGGAGGGAGGATTGAGAGGAGATTAGTGGACCAGGGGTTGGACCAAGAAAGTCGATGTCATTACGAAATAGCAAGTTGACTTTGCACTGGCTATATCTGAAAGGAACATACTAATATTTCGATTGAGGACGGGTCCGTGTCAAAGTCAGCGAGGTGATCGCAGTTCAAAGGTGAAAGTGATTGACAAGATATACAGACCACATGGCCAGCGGCGAGAGAAGGGACTAGCGAGTGAAAAGAGAAAAGAGGGAAAGTTAAGGGACTTGTCCGTGGTGAAAATTGTATTCAGAGGGTTAATTTTAGGTTTCATGTAGGTGTAGGTATGCCTAGAAAATATGTTTCGAGACCACCTTTCCACCTACCGCCGCTGAAAGGGTTAAACCCACAAAACAGAATATTTATATTTGTAATTTAAAGTCATTTCCGCGTCGTGTCAGGTTGAATTAAAATCCCCGAGACCTAAAGCGCTTTTTAAAAATTGACGTCCATCGCATCCACCCTTCTGCCCGCAGCAGATCGGCCACATAAAGCACGCCTAGGATAATAACTTTCCCCAAAAAAAGTGATCCGCGGTTCCGAACAGACGAGAACTTCGGGGCTGCCGCACACGCAAATCAGAACCACTCTTCTCCCGGAAAACGTCGTCTCCCGGAGGACCCGTTAAAACGGCACGCCCCCCCCCCCTGCCCCTCGAACCATCGACCCGACGCGGAGGATCGGTCAGGCCAACCTCGGTAATAGCTCCCGCTCGGCGCGACTACACCCCTACCCCCGAGCCTAATCTTCTCGAACACCGGCTCCCTCCCGGGGGCGTCGGGGGAGTGGGGCGGCTGAAGTGCTGTGCGGTGCCCACTCATCTATCTAATGAGAGCCGGCTCGAAAAGGCGGGGGGGCACAATAGCGGGGCGTCTTTTCCTCAGGTGGCGCGTTTTATCATTACCCCGCTTCTTTGCCGCTCCGCAGACGGACGTGTCGATGAAAGGTTTTCCGTGTGGGCGCACGCGGGGGGTCGGGGGCTTCGGCACAATAATGAAGTGATCAGGAGTCGGCCGTGTGGCGTGTAATGTTCTGTGAAGGTAGGGATATAACGGGATTGGGGGTTCCGTCTCTCGCTCCCGCCGCAGGGAAAGAAAGGTTTGACAGTTCCGATCGCCGGGAGTGGGTGGAGATCTCGAAATCATATTTCACGCCTTCGGACCTGTTCGGTTCTTTCTCCGGAGGAGGCTCGAGAAGTTGTTACTCGAAGAACAGACCCTCAATTTTAACTTGGTAGACGGTTTGGATAAGTATGGTTGACGTTATCGACTGGTGGTTCCACCGTGAGACAGATAACGAATAATCCCTTGTAGCCCAGAAAGGTACGAAGACCCCACCTCTTAATCCATAGTAGAGCTTGTGTCTTCATTGGGAGTCCGCTCAGTTGTCGTCAAAGGAAAATAAAGGTTTAGTTAGCTTGAAGAACAAACCTTCAATTTTTCTCTTAATCCCTCGTAGAGCTTGTGTCTTCGTTTGGAGTCAGTCCTCCCAGTTGTCGTCTAAGGAAAAGAAAGGTTTAGTTAGCTTGAAGAACAGACCCTCAATTTTAACTTGGTAGACGGTTTGGATAAGTATGGTTGACGTTATCGACTGGTGGTTCCACCGTGAGACAGATAACGAACAATCCCTTGTAGCCCAGAAAGGTACGAAGACCCCACCTCTTAATCCATAGTAGAGCTTGTGTCTTCATTGAGAGTCCGCTCAGTTGTCGTCAAAGGAAAAGAAAGGTTTAGTTAGCTTGAAGAACAAACCTTCAATTTTTCTCTTAACCCCTCGTAGAGCTTGTGTCTTCGTTTGGAGTCCTCCCAGTTGTCGTCTAAGGAAAAGAAAGGTTTAGTTAGCTTGAAGAACAAACCCTCAATTTTTACTTGGTAGACGGTTGTAGACAAGTATGGCTGACGTTATCGACTAGTGGTTCCACCGTCGACGGTTAACGAACAATCCCTCGTAGCGCAGGCATGTACGAAGTAGGAATGCGACATCGACAACAAAACATCGATGTTCAAATTTAAAACATCGATGTTGATATTACATCGCCCCCAAAACATCGGTGTTTTAAAAATTCAGTGTATTTAAACTCCCCCCCCCATTTCTTAAAACTGGTTTAGCAACTAGTGATGCGACATCGGATCCAATACATCAATGTTGTGAAAACATCGACATCGATGTCACATCTCTACTTTCAGACCGTTCACACTTGGCCACTTTGGTCTCAAAATACGTTCGATTTGCTAAATTTAAAAATTATGCTACTTGGTTATTTTTTAAATTTTTATAACGGTATTTTTTTCATTCAAAAATAAAACATCGACAACGTAAAAACATCGACACGTATAAACATCGATGTAACAAAAACATCGACTCCAATACATCGGTGTTAAATACATCGATGTTTTGAAAACATCGACATCGATGTCGCATCCCTAATACGAAGACTACACCTCTTAATCCATTGTAGAGCTTGTGTCTTCATTGGGAGTCCGCTCAGTTGTCGTCAAAGGAAAAGATAGGTTTAGTTAGCTTGAAGAACAAACCTTCAATTTTTGTCTCAACCCCTCGTAGAGCTTGTGTCTTCGTTGGGAGTCCTCTCAGTTGTCGTCAAAGGATAAGAAAGGTTAGCTTTAAGAACAAACCTCAATTTTTTACTTGGTAGATGGTTATAGACAAGTATGAAGTAATCGATTGATAATCGACAGCCCCTCGTAGCACTGGCGTCTAGATTGGGAGACCCTTCTTCTTGATTCCTCGTATTTCTTGCGGCTATGTTGGGAATTCCACTTTTTCGTCGGAAGCTGTCTCGGTCGGTTTCTGCTCCATTATATTCCAAAATCCGTCTCGCCGTCGTCGATGAGACAGAAAGGTTTGGCAGTTTAATCGTGTAAGTGTGGAGATCTCGAAACTATATTTCACAACAGCGAACGAGCTTCGGTCTTTCTCCAGATGAGACTAGAGTAGCTCTTACTGGAAGAAAAAACATCAATTTTTATTTGGTTGATGGTTACAGACAAGTATGTTTGACGTTATCGACAAGTGGATTTAGGAGATTTTTATGATCAATATCACGTCAGTTCTCTTTTATGTCAATTGATGAAGAGATATCTTGTCAAACCAGATCTAGTCGGCTTTGTCCTAATCTAATGAATTACGAAATGCTGATGACAGTTACCTCCTCGAAGAAGGGTTAATCCCTTGTATTGCTTGCAGCTACGTTGGGAGCCCCACTTTTTCATTTTTCGCTCTCCAAACAACACGCTGTCTGGCAGGGACGTGCCAACGTTTTGAATGGAGGGAGGGCGAGCATAGGCGTAACTAGGGTTGTTGAATTGGGGGGGGGGGTCCACCCGAAAAGTACCCCTGTAAAAAATGGGAAGAATAAATTAATTATATTAATATTGATTAATTATTAATAATAAATTATAAACAGTTAATTAATTTACATAAAAAGATATTCATCAATTCACACTTGATTTTTAAAAATCATACTTTTTTTTTTCTTTATACAATATTTACTAAATGACTTTAAGGTGAATTTTAAAACTTACAATACATTTAAATTAGAAATTAAAACGTCGATTTTTTTGTAAACGTCTCGATTCTGAACTTTTTAGATTTATATTTGAGTGCTCATAATTTTTTTAAACAGAATCTATATTTAAAAATTCGGTTTCAATGAAGCACAGTAGGCAATATTTTTAAAAACCAATGAAATAAGATAAACATTAATTTTAAAAAGTTAAAATATAATAACAATAATTAAAATATAAAATGTATTTGAAAATTTGGTTTAAAAAAGCACAATTGACAATAATAAAAAATTCCATTTTTAATCGAAAATTTTCATTTGACCTCTTACTCTGAATAATCTTGTATGAGTTCTCTCTTTAAAACAAAATTTATCACAAAACTCATTTTCGATAGTTATAGTCAATCTACTTAGTCTATGTAGAGTAATTGTGGATCTGAAATAATTTTGATGATTTTTAATTTGGAAAAACTTTTTTCACCACTTGCAACTTACATAGGCAAAGTTTTAAAATTCTAAGTGCAATATTAATGTAAATATGATAGATAATAATAAACCCCTGCGGAAAATTATATTGAAAATTCCTTGTTTTTTTCGAGAATGAGGAAATTTTCAATTAATTAAATTTTAAGGCTCATATGTCGGTAATTGGTAATTATTAGTTAATATCGTATTTGAGCAACACAACGGGCTATTGGCGACGGTCCGGGTAATGGTAATGGTAATTTTTAGTTAACGTCGTACTAGAGCAACACAACGGGGTATTGACGACGGTCCGGGATCAGTCCCTTAAGGGAAAGATCCGAGGACAACACCTCGTAATTTTGAACCACGGTCAGATGACGAAGCAACACCTGAGCTGGCGACGGTCCGGGATTAATCCTTTAAGGAAAAGATCCGAGGACAACACCTCGTAATTTTGAACCACGGTCAGATGACAAAACAACACCTGAGCTAGCACCCCACTCTCCAAACTTTCACACCAACCCAACGTGAGATCGACAGATTTAAGGTGCACCAGCCGCCTCTACGCCATACGCTTACAAACATCCATGACCCGACACGGATTCGAACCTGGAACCTTCCGATCTAGATGCTAACACCTTAACCACTATACCGGTTGGTCGGCGGCTCATATATCGGACGAAAGTTTGGAATATAATGCCAGTTTATTAGCCAGGTAGCCAATTTATTAGATTTATTATTGTCTAACATTTATCAAAAATTAATTTTTACTGCTTAGCGACCGCAAATTTTGTTCATACTACTTATATGAAAATAAGAATGTTTTTATTAACTACAACTTGGAATAGGTATTTTTATTGGAAACCCGTTTTTCAATAATTGAGTATTACCGTTGTTTTAAGTTATAAATATTTAAGAATCTCTCTATATTAAAAAGAGTTACCACCGCCGCTCTCGCAGGATTGAAAGATGGTTTTTTTCACTCGATTCTCAAGATGGTTTGTCGATTGAGTATATAATATTATGAGATTAACATGGTTTATTCAAAATTGTGCAGGGAACAAAATGGAGATGGTTTTTTTACTGATGCGGTTATCAGTTTAGGGTGCATTAAGTGTTAAAGTAAAAAAAAGCGAAATCACTTACGACAGGAGTGTTGGTTTGCAAAGCAACAAGTTTTAACAATGCACTGTTCTCACGTTTCCGTCACTTAATTACTTCACAAATTCAAGTGTTCACTTTCAAAACATTATTCTCGGAACCTCACTCGTCAAGGAAATTCGTAAGACTAAATAATCCATCGGGCAAAAATTCAGAACAGTTCACTTGCAGGTAGTTTTCTCGTATTTACTTCAAATAAGAAAGCCGACAATTTAAAAGGCCCTATATTGTAAATCATCAAAATAAGCAATGGCAGATTTGTTACGATTTTCGGAATGCCTTTATCTTCAAACGATATTTCCGTCAGTTGGTCAGGCGGTTTTTGTCCAGTTTGGATCCTAGGGCAATAAAACCCTAACATACAATCCGCCAGTCGGTCATAAAAATAAATCGCTTTTCTCAAGACATGCCGTCAAAGACTTGGTCGAGCCCTACAATGCATTTAAAGGATTAGAAAATGAGATAATCATCTCGTAGCATTCAAGTGCGAGCACCACGTGCATTCATTTTGGGGATAGAACCACTTTAAAGCCGTAAAACAAAGTGATAAATTATCGGTATTCTGGGCAACCTATCTCCACAAATTCAGAGGAAGAATTTAATCTTTTGGTACCTTGGATCTTTGAAACAATTATTTTTCACTTTTAGTTAAATATAAACTTTTATTACACAAATAAAATTTGTTCGAAGTTTCTTGATAAACTTTTTATACATTTACGTGTTAGAAAACTTTCAAATTCGTTATTTTCAAAATCTAATTTTGTGTTGCCCCTTGACCCTTTATTTATTACCCATTTCGGGGAATATATCGAAGCTCTCATTATGCGCGCTGCCCCCTCTGTGCTTCTCTCTCCCTCCCTCTCTCTCTCTCTCTATATATATATATATATATATATTAATAGAAGGGAGGCTGCTAATTGCGTAGTTTATACAAAGGGTGCGCCCCCCCCCCTCCCTGTGCATTTTTTTACAAAAAAAATGTCCAAAACTATCATTTAAACAATTTTAAATAAATCTATTCAACAACGCGCTGGAGAAAAGTCATAAACCTTTCTGAAAAAAACCTTCGTAAAAAGTTTTTTATGTTTATGGATATGGATATATATTGAGGCATGTGTGTGTGTGGAGATGTAGTACGGAAATGACTGCGGTAGTTGTTTTGTTTTAATTAAATGGTTTGCAGTAATTTGTCAATGTCGCCGAAGGGTCGCCCAACTATCTTGAGTACATGCAGGGTGTTGACAATGTGCGAAAATCTTCATGTACTACAATTTTTTATTTGTTTTCATACATTATACATTTTTTTGTACACTAATTTTGCGCCTCACCCACAAAATCGGCTGTCCAGAGCAAATGCCAAGTTTGCACACCTCTAGATCTGGGCCTGCATCTATTGACAGGAAATGAAATCAGAGTCCAAATTTGCTTTAACGGTACTTTTTAATGTTAATTTTGAAGATAAAATGTTAATAATGTTCTCTGATAGTGTGTGTTTGGAGGGGCTAAATATGGCTTTCGCCCCCTCTCCTCAGTGACAGGAGGGACCAAATACCTTTTGCCCTTCTGTTGACAAGTGCTTGTTTGCCATCCTCTAGATCTGGGTCTGCATCTATTGACAGGAAATGATATTAGTCCAAATTTGCTTCAACGGTACTGTTTAATGTTATTTTTGAAGTTAAAATGTTAATAATGTTCTTTGATATTGTGGAGGGGCGAAATATGGCTTTCGCCCCTTCTCCTCAGTGACAGGAGGGGCCAAACCCCCCCCCCCCGGCCCCCCCTGTTGGCACGTGCCTGCTGTCTGGGATGTTATGTGCTCCATTGGTTTCAAATTACGTCTCCTTTTTAAAGAATTAATTTCATGCAAAATAGTCCTTGTCAATTTATTTATAAGTAGAAATTAAAGCTAATTAGGTAGTCACAAAAAGGATTTATTATTGAACTGACCTATTTGGTGAATTGTCTGTGGATCGAATTGTGTCAGCGCGACCGACACGAAATAACATCTGCCGCCAAAGGATCGGTTTAGATTTTATGACTCGCAAGGTCCAATACTATTAATACCCTCAGGGCACATCTCGTTTAGGGTGTGTACGGTCTTCACGGACTAAAGGTACTCTAACGATCTTTTCTTTTCCTATGGGGTTTACTGTCTTTATTGGATATGGATGCCCGCTCCCGAGAAACCCAAGGGATTTTTTTTTGTGCTTTCATACCATTATCTTCCACACTATCTATTTTCCCCCTTTGCCCAACATTCTTTGCTTGGTTGTCTGTTTTGTATATGGCGCAGCTTGGCCAAATAGGGTCCTGGCGCCATAAAACTCCAGACCAACCAATATCAATAGAGCGAGGCAACATATCCGTTCCTTCTAAAGATGGTAAGTTGCACTGTAGAACGCCAAGGCGTTGAGCTTGATTCCCCAGTCATGGGATCTTGAGTTTCGCTTGCCGTTAATTGATGCCGCTGCTGCTGCCACCTGAGCATTCATGATTCTGACTCCAAAATTCTAGTTACATGGCGAAGGAAGGCATGTGGATCGGATTGGGAACCCGGGGGTCGTGTTGGGATTGGGAATCCGGCCTCTACCTTTTGCACGTGAGGTGCCACAAACTGTTGTGGCGAAGTGCTAAAAGAAGACATCTTGATTCACCAGTCGCATGACCCGGCTGAAATCGTTCTTTGTCGGACAATGCCTAGCCCCCTCTGTTGGAATAGAAGTGAAAAGGCGAGGGAGCTTCCCTCTTGGAGTTTTCGGACGATGGAAAACTGCTCAAGGGTTTTCCCCACGTTACGGTAGCTTCGAGGCTTGGAGCAGAGAGGGCTGGGTCAGCCATCAACACATTCTCTGCCAGACTCGAGAAGAGTTTTGACGTTGTGAGGTCGTCAGATAGCGACGGCTCAGACTTTTGAAGTTAAGTCTCCGGTGGAGACTCTTTGCTGTACTTGAACTGTTTTGAAATTGTCTGTTTAACAGAGCAATACTTGTAAACAATTAAATAAACAAGAAATAAAAGAATATATTTGTAAATATACAATATTCAGATTACCTAAAATATCCTTCTGCCAAAACTTATTCAAGCCCGTTGTTTAACATTGTTACACAGTGTGTGGTTCGGTGAGTGGCACAGAAAACTCACATGTGCAAAACTTTCCTGTGTCAGTTCGTCTCCTCACGGCGTTGAACTAACTTCAATTGCGTGATTTTAGCTTTCAACAGGTCTGGTCTCGCTGGCTATGCCGTCAGAAGACGCCCGATCCTGGGTGAGTGAACGTCACAATTGAGGCTGCCGGCACCACGGTGTATGTTTGTTTAGTAATTGAAACCGTGGCTGTCGTATGACCGGTCTTGGTTTACCGAAGGTGGCTTTTGCCGCAACTGGACTGTTGCGGTCCGTGTATCTTCAATGTGGGAGTCCACTAAACACCACTTTAACCTGTCTTTCGACGGGAGATTAGAGGGACCTCTACAGAGTCGTTGCACTGTAAAAACAGGAACGCCGTAAGGGTATCCAGTAGACTGAAAAGTATGTTGAACGGAAAGAATAATTTGATCTCGTTGCATATAGGTGGGGCGTCCTTATGGTGTTCCTCCGGGTCTTTCGAAGGAGTAAAGAGAATTTTCGTGAAAAATGAAAGAGAAAAAAAGGTTTAACCTCTCTCTTTCCGATTGCCAAGAGGAGATCTCGAAATTATATTTCATGCCTTCATAGAGACCTCCCGATTTCGATTTTTTTATGAATGAAACTCGAGTAGATGTTGATCGAAGAACAAACCTCGTCTTTTACTTGTTAGATGGTTATGGACAGATATGGTTGACGTTTTAAATAGAAATAGAATCCTTCAGACAAAGTGCAATTTAGTTTAGATTAGGTGAGGTATTTTAAGGTAGGTATTTTAATTAACGTCGCACTAGAATAACACAGCGTACTATAAAGATCAGCTCTCTAGTTCAAGTTGGAGAGATGCTCTGTAAGAACAGGTTGTTGTGAAAGGAGCTCCGAGATTCCCGACCACACTTGAAAGAATGTTGACTGGGGTAAAAAGAAACATTAGAGTCCGGTGTACTTAGGTTGGACTTCCTTTCCGGATTTTTCGAAAGTGATTAGAATTTATCGGGAAAAAGGAAAAGAGAATTTAAAAGATGGATACGGAAGACAAAAGAAACGGGGTTGAAGGTCATTCGCTGCGTGATGTCCATGAGGTTGAAATGCAATTTTGTATGAAAATACACTCTATAGTAAAATAAACGACACATCGAGTTGTGCCAGGCTCGATCAACTTGGAACGGCGCTAACTGGGGACGTATAGTCTTTAGTAATGAGTCCCGTTCCTAACTGTGTCCTGACCACAACCAGGACAGCGTGGGGGATCATGCTATTACTATAGCACGCAACACATGCCCACAACAGGGCGTTATGGTCTGAAATGAACTCTCATTTGATAGCCGGACCCCTTTGGTAGTCATTTCTGGCACACTTACAGCACAGCGGTGCGTAGACCGGTTGTGTTACCGTTCTTGTTGCGACATCCCGGACTTACTTTTCAACATGATAAATGCCCACGGCACGTGTTGTTATGAATTAACTTCGACCTTTCCCAGCACTTACTTGGCCAGCTAGGTCTCCTGATCTCTCTCTCTCTCTCTTTCATAGACCAAATTTGGGACGTTAGGGGAAGGCGATTGAAACCATCCCGGAATGTTGATAATTTAGCCCGGCAGTTGGAGACAATTTGACAAGAAATTCCGCAGGACACCCTCCGGGAATTTTTTCAGTCTATGCCACGTCGATTGACAGCTTGCATCCATTCCAGAGGTGTACCAACGCCTTATTGACCTCCTCCTTTTATAACGGTCAAACTCTGAAATATATCATTCAATTGTTCTGAAATTTTAATCATTTGTTTTTCTATGTATGTTCTTCACATCCACCATTTTTTTTTATCACAATCGGACAACTTCTTCTTGGTGCGTCGATTTTTGTGTTATAGAGTGTGTATGTACCTGTATTAAACTTGTCTGAAGAAAAATCCTGTTAATTCGAGATAAAACATAATTGTATCCCATTGTGGTAGCATTAACATTTTAGAGTAAAACACATAGAACCATATTAAAAGGAGCCTCTACAACTGTCACTCGATACATTAACAGCTACACAGATCTTCTATGATAATTTCTGTTGCGGAAACGACTCGTCTCGTTTTCCCTTCCCATACGGAGTCAGTAAATATTCCAGTCGTCACTCACATCGGTATAGGTTTCCTAAAAATAATTCATACCCGATGGGAAGTAGATTGCTTGATCGGTTGTTCTCTCCTCTTGCTTCGGCCGCGTGTGTGAAAGATACAAGTTCCTGTAGTCGATCGGGGATGCTGTAGCCAGACTGGAAAAGAAACGAATAACCAACCGGAAGGTTACAAGTTCGAAATTAGATCCAACCAAATACCGTCGTGAAGGGGGTGGGGGCTGGTGCACGTTAAATTTAACGTGGCCTCAAATGTCCTCACGTTGATGTGATGCGTAAATTTGGAGAGTGAGATGCAAGCTCATGTGTTGACCACCATCATCTGATCGTGATTCAAAACTGTGAGGTGTGTTCCTCTGATCTTCGTCCTTTCCCTTCGGTATTGATCCCGGTCTGCCGCAAATAGGCCTCTGATTTACTCCAGTGCGACGTTAATTCCACTATCTACCTATTGCCGATCATTTGGTGATCAGAATGGGTGATCTCAAGCAATCAAATCATATACTTTGCCTCTTTGCCCAGCCCCAGTACCAATTATTTATTAACCGTGTGAATCACGAATATCATTCTTAAAATGAAGTTGGTTGCTGCAAAACATCGATGTTCAAAATTAAAACATCGATTTTCAAAATTAAAACATCAATGTTGATAATACATCTCCCAAAACCATTGATGTGTTTAAGCATCAAAGTTTATAAGCATCAGTATATTTAAACTCCCCCCCCCATTTTTTAAAACTGGTTTAGCAACCTCAAACATTAATGTTCACCTAGGAGGGGAGATTTAATTTGTCATTTGCCGTGTTTATTAATTTATAACTAAGACTTTTTTTTACTTTCAAAACAAAGTAAAAATAATGAATAAGAACAATTAACAGTGTTTTTATAAAACATCGATGTTTTGAAAATTTTGACATCGATGTCGCATCCCTACTTTTCAGACCCTTCACCATTGGCCACTTTGGTCTAAAAGTATGTTCAACTTACTGATTATAAAAATTATGGTAATTGGTTATTTTTTTAATTTTTATAATGGTACTCTTTTCATCTAAAAATAAACTATCGACAACGTAAAAACATCTACAAGTATAAACATTGATGGTAAAAAAACCTCAGCTCCAATAAATCGATATGTTTTTTATAAAACATCGATGTTTTGAAAACATCGACATCGATGTCTTGAAAACATCGACATCGATGTCACATTCCTTGTTGGCAGAGAAGAGAGTTGTCGCTATCAAAACAAATCAAGCATCTACAAAAAAAAAAGAAGAAAAAAACTGTTTTTGATTGGGTAAGTATTTGAATTTACGTCGCACTGGAGCAACACAACGGACTATTGGCGACGATCCGGATCGATCTTGATGGCCTAGAGCATTTGGACCACAGAAGCTAGATATTCGTTGACCGTTTTATTTGTTTACACTCAAAATCACTCTCATACAGTCGGACTATAAACACATGGCCTTAGGTACATTCATTTTTAAGTTATCTTTTAAACGGCCTAACAAAAACTTCTAGTAGCGGCTGTCCGGATTTTTGATGTCCGTACACTGTGTTACTAAAATAGTTACTTGGGCCGACCATCACGTTGAAAGCGAAATAGGTGTAAACGAAAATGAATCATGTTTTGAAAATTCCAATCGGGTTGAAGGGCTGACACTGAAATGCGCTCTTAAAACGTGTTTATTTCCTTCACCTTTCCCTACAAGTCATTTGTGTTTACTAATAGCCCATTGTGTGTTTCACTGTGACGTTAGCTAGCTACCTAAACAACTTGCCTACCTTTGTGTTTATAAGTGTACTCTGTGTATTTTTTTGTTTTATAAAAGGAAATTAGGCTTCTTTGTTTCATTTAAAAACCTAATTCTATAGTTAGTTTATTCAAAACAATAAAATCATATGATAAGAATATGGAGATCATGAAAGTTGTATTGTATAAGGCATTTATGATGCTAATGTTTACAGGTTCAATTTTTTCTTAAGGTATCCGAACTCGTTGAAAAAGTCATTTTGGACCAAATATTACAAAAGCAGTTTTTGAACTTATTTGACTTTCCAAAGTATATTTGATTTTTTCTCTAAGTTAATGAGTTGAAGAGATAGTACGATTTTAATCAAGGCGGGAAAACCGGAAATGGCCATTAAAAGACCAAAAACTTTTAAAATTTAAATATAAAACTTACTTGTTTTTTGGAAATATAATTTTAGAAAGGTTTCTCAAATGTTTGAATGGTTTCTCTTTTGGAAATATTGTGAACATTTTTAAATCGAAGAAAAAAACAAAATTGTTTACACAAACAGTAAAAGCAAGGGAAAAGCAAACGATACATTTCAAACTGCTTTTACTCTAAATTAATATTTTTTCATACTTTCCTCGCTTCAAATCTTATAACACAAAAAGTTATTGACGGATTCTTGTAAAATTTTGAGAACTTGTTCTTTATAATGTTGTCTAAGGCATGAATTATAATAATTATAATTAGAAAAGTTTTCAAATTATGGCCATTTATTTAAGAAATATGACTGTAAAACTATCAAAAATATTGCATTCATTTTTCGATCGCTTGTAGAATTTTTGTTTATTTAAATTTCTTTTTGATTAAGGTTCATTCACTAGACAAATGCATGTAATTTATTTAGGAAACATCATTTTTCAAATTGGTTGAATAGATTTTCATGTAGCACATTTGAAGAGTTTTTGACAAATTTCCTTAAAATTTCATACATAATTGTCAGTTTTGCAAAATTTTTAATATATATTTCAAATATTTCTAGCCCAATGCTATTTTTAGATAACACTAAACATAAAAATATCATTAAAATGTTTCTATACCACATTTTAAAAAAAGTGCCTCCGACATATCCGGATAACTTAAGTTACAATAGGAGTCGGCATTCAGCACTTTGTTGTAGTAAAGTGAAACTCGAGCTATTCATTATTTTGTCATAAAGCGCTGAATTCCGACCCTATTTCTTGGAATTTTTAAACCACTATCATAAGTTATTTCCATCAATCCCGTTAGCTGTCTTTCAATCTACATTTAAACCATAATTTTAAAAATAAGTCGAATACTTTTTGCTGCATTTTCCATTTTAACGTAAGATTGTTCTGCGAGAACATAAAATTCCTATTTAACTGCTGAAGAAAATCACTCACTAGGTAGGTGACGTAAAAAACCCAGAAGAAGGTGCTCAAGAAGGGAGTAAACGCAATTCCGTGCAGAAATGTTTCAATCTTCGGTTTGGAGTTCCAGCAGAAGAATTTGAGATTGTGGTCTGATTTCATATGCGAACTAATGGTTGGGGGCATCGGTCTCAGAAGTTGAAGGAAACCCTTGCCGTAAGTTTAGAGAAGGGAAAGAGGAATCATAAATTAGGTTATTAAAAGCTTCTGCCGTTGCCACGGAGATATTAGCCACCCCTATGCAACCGGTGCAAGCTCCAACATTTCTTCCCGCTCGTCCGTCCGGATCACGAAAAGGTTGCTGCAATTTCTCTCCGATAACACTTTCCCGCGCCAAAGCATGCCAAGAGTAGATATGAAACTGTGTTGGAAATAAAATAACCTTTCCTTCTCGAAAAATAACAGAATCTCCAACACGGCATTTGCTGTCACTTTTTGAACCAATTGCTTAAATCGTTGGGGACAACTTTCATAAATACGAAATCTCAAAGGCCGCTACAGATAAATCAGAACCTGATAAAGTATAAGGCTCGATTGAAAGGCGAACTATTTATCAACCGGAGGGTTGTGAATTCGAAACTAGGTCCAGCTAAAGACCGTCCTGCACACGGGTGCTGGTGCACGTAAAATCTGTCATCTCAAATGTCCTCACATTGGCAGGGTGTGCAAATTTAGGGGTGTTAGCTGAGGTTTTGACCTCGTCATCTGACCGTGGTTCAAATTTACGTGTTGTCCTCGAATTTATTCCTTAGGGATTGATCCAGGACCATCGCCTGGATCCTCGTTGTGTTGCTCAAGGGCGAAGTTAATTAACTACCTACCTGATGATCTCAAATCTACCCACCCAACCATTTTCTGTCATGCTAAATGTAGTTGGTTGTAGGGTTTTTTGCGGCGAAGCGTATTTCTCATGCACGTAATTCGCTTGTATATCGAATACGATTTCAGAACTTCGTTGAATAGAAATTATAAAATATTGAGTTCCGAATCGATATAGTCTGGTTCAAGCGTGAAGGTAGTTGAGTCACGTGGTTTTGGATGATTGATTATAGCAGTGATAATGAGTTGACGGAGGAAACCAACAGCAACGATCGCCATTCATGTTTTTGAGTATGACCCCAGTTCTCTTTATAATAACCTTTCACACCAACTTAAAAATCAACTGAGCCAAGATCGATTGCCTTCCTGATACAAATCCACACCGTTTAACTGATCTACACCAAATTTGGTACACTTATACTTTAGAACACTGCGGAAAACATAGGCTATTTCTTCCAAGTCTTCAGACCAATCTGTAGCCATGAAAATTGGCAATAATCTTGAAAGATCCCTTCGATGCTCCAATTTTAAAATCTAAAGTTTGTTTTCCTGCAATAGATATACATGGACAAGGAAACAGGTTCTACAGCGGTTGTGTATTTGAGTTAACACAGGGAAATGTCGCGGTAGGAAACACGTTCTACAGGGTTTGTATTATGTTTGTAGTGAGGTATACAGGGTTTGTAGTGAGGTAACACAGGGAAATGTCGCGGTCATATTTTTGCTGTCGTGGTCATATTTAAAACCCGTGCGATGTCCTGTTATTCAGCTTGTACATATATAATAGTTAAGTGGTCATCGCAGAATAGATTAAACGCCAAATCGTAGACAAATGTATTTTTAGATATTTCCAATATGTACCATGCGACAACATTTGGTGTGTAGGTATTTACGTAGTCATTTTATAAATTCTTCGTCTGATGGCGCAACCATCGCTGACGTAATTACCACAATATGTATGTAGATGTAAAAAAGAAACCGCCAAGTAGAGCGGACATGCAACAGCCAATGCATCTTTGAATAAAAATGTGTTTGTTATTGTTATTGGCGTCGTATGGATATACGAAACGTAAAAATAAACCAAAATTTAATAAACGTCGCACTGGAACAAAAAAGCGGGCTATTGGCAACGGTCAGGTATTAAACCCGAACAAGGACACGACGTAATTTTGAACCACTGTCAGATGACGAGTTCACGACTGAGCTGGCTCTCCACACTTAACACAACGTCAACGTGAGGACATTTGAGGCCACGACAGATTTATTATGCACCAGTCCCTTTTGTATACGAAGGTCTTTGGTTAGACTCGAACAAAAATCCCTCTGATACCAGATTTCTGACAAGATAGATAAGAGTCTAATTCTAACGTATTCTCCAGAGATATTTTTGTCAAATGTTAATATAATCATAGTTTAATTAAAGACCTATAGTTGGGAAATGCAAAACTCTCCAGTATTTAGTTTTCTTTAAAGCATTTTTACATAAAATTAGTGACTTTACGAAAAAGGAGAGTACCACCACAAAGAATATTATACCTTGAAAAAAATTGTTTACCTATTAATAACTTTTGAAATTCGGTAATTGATAATTTTTTAATTATCGTCGTACTTGAGCAACACAACGGGCTGTTGACTACGGTCCGGGATCAATCCCGAATCGAAAGATTCGAGGACAACATGGCGTAATTGTGAACCACGGTCAGATGACGAGGCAACACCTGAGCTGGCACCCCACAAACTTTTGAACCAACTTAGCTTAGAACAAATTATTCTGTTAAAGTTATTTCGTTAACAAAATGGAATGCGAAACAGGCTTACGAATAGAATATTTTGCTATAAATGAAGATATTTTAATTATTTTGGAGGGTAAAAGGTTTACTTGCTGTTTCTTAAAATTCCAAATACTTAAAAAAAACAAAATTTGCATTTGATGCAAAGTGGTATTTTGGAAGTCCCGATGGTGTTCCTTTCGAACTGTATGATTTACTATATATTAGGTCTGAACGTATAAAAATATTAAGTTTTTCTGGCATAAGAATAATATTCCTTGACCAGGTATTAAGAATAAAAGTGTGACGGTTCTTCATAAGGCGGATTTACTAATCCTCTGCCTTGTCGTCCCCCAAGCAAAACTAGTCCAAGAGCATATTTCAATTTACTAACACAACATCTTAATTATTTGCAATACGAAATATATATACAGGATCATGCAGTCTATCATACACGGTCGGGAATAATCCCCATCGATCTCCAACACGAACCAACGCGTGCAAGTCCTTTTTTTTTCACCCTTCTTTCGAGGCTAAATGAGTAAATTGCAAAATTGTTTCAGTCCTGTGGTTTCATTGGAGCAGACCAGGCTCTCCGTCCGTTCATATTCAAAAGTCCAGCGGTTCTCTCTTGTCGAGGGGATAGAACTCAACGTCACTTCGCCTGTACCTTGCTTTTACTACGCTCGACAGTTCAAAAACGAGAGGCTACAAGACGTTCATTTACCCCCATACGGTGATAAACTCGCCAGCCTTTTCTCAACATCGACGGCGAATTCACGTAAGAGAGGAAACTCAGAAAAAGGGGGGCCATGGCACTATATGTCCTAGGATCTTCCTCGAACCTTCAACAATACCTCGTTGTGTTCCTCCAGGGCAACGTTAATTCAACTACCTATCTACGCTACAGTCCGACCACAATATATGAGAGTAATTTTAACTAAACAAACAAACAAGATAGCGAAATCTTTCTGATATCCAAATGTACTCAGGCCAAATCCCTCAAAAAATGATAACTACGCAATTTTAATTTTATAAAAATATTGCGAGGTTCTTCAGTCAGAGAGAGACACTGAGGAATGCTCACCAGGAAGAACCTCTGGATCATCTTCCTTTTGAATGGGGGCGTTTGCGGGAGGGTCACGAATATCGGCGGGGAGCAGAAAAAGAGGAAAAGGGGGCGGCGACGGGTGAGCGAGTGTAAAAGAGCCCTTCAATGTCATGAAAGACCTCGGTAGACTGATGGGGAAAATAGCGGTTTAGCTATCGGAGGGTTGTGAGTTTGAAACTCGATCCATCTAAAGCTTGGAGCCTGGTGGCCTTAAATTTATCGTGGCCTAAAATGTACTCAAATCGGCGGCGTGGAAGTGTGGGGTCAGCTCATGTGTTGACCTCGTCATCTGACCGTGGTGTTGTCCAAGGATCTTTCCATTCGTGATAGATCCTAGACCGTCGCCAATGGCTTATTGTGTAGCTCCAGTGCGACGTTAATTCAACTACCTACCTACCCAATAGTCCGTCGACAGTGTATGATAGTAATTTTGAGTGTACACAAGCAAACAATACGATCAGGGAATATTTTATTTCTGCTGTACAAAACCCCGAATCGTCGCCAATAGCCCCTTGTGCTGCTCCAGAGTGACGTTTTTTTAACTACCTACACAATTTAAAATAGTTTTTTTTGTCGACATTTCAAAATGTGCCAAGGACTGGTGTACTCGTGGCAAGACAGAAACAGGACATTCTTCGCCAGGAAGAGCGAGAATGAATGTCCCCGGTAATCCTCAATTCGTGGACGCTCCCTTGTATTTTTGTGTACGAACACGAACTGGGCTTCTCGGGTCATTCCGAAGGGAAAAGGAGAAGCGAGGGAGAGAGAAAAAAGAGAGGAAGGAAGGAATAGAAGAAAAGTGCGCGCCGTAAGATGATGCCTTCTTCCTTCCGAAGGCAGAAAAGAATAAAATTTCCGACGAACGACGCTCCGAAAGAAAAAGAAGAGCAGACCCTCCGAGAGATCCGAGGAGGCGGAGGAGAGGACGCTCGAGGAAGAGGTGGAGGAGGAACAAAAATACGAAAAACAGATCGGGCCGCGGAAGAAAACGATTTTCTCCTCTTGGCCGTAAAGATTCTCGGCAATCCCGCGAACCCAATAGGAAAGCGGGGAGGAATTCTTCAGCTGCAGCCGAGGCCATTCCGGAACTCCGCCGGCGTTCTCTTTTTCTTTTTTGATCCCCCTCCTCCCGTCCCTTTTACGAGCCATTGCCAATTCAAAAACCGAAATCGCGCCGTTGCATCGACGGTCTGCCAATCGCTCTCGGTCCCCGCGGAGTTTATGCGCTTACCCAAACAAGTTGTTGGATGCTTTCCGAGTCAGTCCCCCTTTAACTTCCTGGGATGAGTTGGACGGAGCGATAAATCAAGATGCCATTCCGCCTGTCGGCCCGTTTGGTTTCACCTCCTGTTACCCCCTTTCGCGGTCATTAGCGACGCCTTCCGAGATAACGACTGCTCTTTTTTTAGTAATTGGGGAAATATATGGAGCGGTATAATTTTCAATTATGCTGAAAAACACTTCTTGCTATCCCCCGAAACATTGCCATGGCCTGTTTCTTTTTCCTATCTCACTCAAGAGTGACGGTTCTACGGTGTGCATTCCTTTGGCATTAATTTATATATTCGAGTTCCATATTATGTAAAGCTTAGTACATTTTCAACGGACCCAAGTTAACCAATTTGGTATGTAGGTATTTTAATAAACGTCATGCTGGAGCTACACAACGGGATTTCGACTCTAACCCTTGACCAATCTTGAAGGGAAACCACGTAGCCACAAAATCCACTTAATTTTGAACCACGCTCAGATAATTTTAGGAAACGATAGATTTTTTACGGGGTACAGAAATAAGTATCCTCCCATCAAATCCTGTCGACTGCGCCACTTTAAAATTTGCTTGTTGGTTCGTAAAATCGATGGAAGATTATTTCTATACCATGGCACATTTATTAACATCACATAACGGTACACACGAATACAATATTACGCATAAGTAGCGAAGAGATGCTTGTTGGTTCGTAAAAACGGCGGAAGACTATTTTTTCAGCACGACACATTTATTACATAACGGCACACATGAATACAATATGTCGTAAAAGAGGTCACAGCTGGCATCCTACACTCCAATCTTCCACATCTCGCCAATGTGCGGACATTTGAGGCCAGGACAGATTTAATGTGCATTGTATACGAGGGTCTTTGACTGAGCCCCGTTGGAAAAGCAGTGGATTAGCAGCGGGAGGGTTGCGAGTTCGAAAGTCGGTTCATCCGAAGACCGTCGTGTAAACGGGGACTAGTGCATGTTAAATTTGTCGTGGCCTCAAATGTCCTCACGTTGGTTGGTGTAGGGTGTAAGTTTGGAAAGGTGGTGAGCCAGCTTTGGTGTAGTTCCCTTCATCTGATCGTGGTTCAAAATTATGTGGTGTTGCTCTCAGATCTTTCACTTGGGGATTGATTCCGTTTCGTCCTCTATAGCCCGTTGTGTCGCTGCAGTGCGACGCTAATTAACTACCTACCTAAATACCTCAAATACTAAAAAGCAGTTTGTGAAGTTTGGATATTTCTTTCCGTATGATTAAATATCATGATTCCTTTGAGTACTTGGCGACAGTACTTCCGGTGTGAAAATGCACGCGAAAGACTTAACGTGTAACTTCCATGTAACGTCGTTTGTTTTGCTTCTTATGTGTAACATTGTATTCGTGCTATAGAAATAGTCATTAGGGTGTATCGAAAAAATCGAAATTTCTTAGATCTTTTTGCGGTATTGCAGAAAAGTTGTGAACTCCCATCATTAAATACCGTGCGGAATCTTAAAACTGTGGGTTGATTTCTTGTCACTTCAGTGGGGCGAAAGTTCCAAAAATTGGACTAAAAATGATTAAAATACAAAAGTTAATAAGTAATCACATATTTCGTTGATCGGTTTGGGGTAACGCTTAAAAGTTAATAATTTTTAACAACAACTATAAAATTTTTTAGAATTTAGGTTAATATCTTCTGCCGCCTCGTCGTCGTCGAATTTTGGAAATTTTAACGCATTTTGGCACTTTTCTGTGCAACTGTTTACGGCTTGCACACTACACAATCGAGACAGACTGGGTTCGGCGCTCTGCTAAAAAAGTGAAACACCCGTATTTTCACGCCGAGAAACACATTGGAGCGACATGCAAATCACATGACCACTCTCTTTCGTCTGGCTAAGCGAGAATTTACAAAAAAATTGGTCTCAAAATCAAATGAAAATAGTTCCACTCTATCTGTCCTTTATTTTTATGGACGGCATGACATCAGATACACTCGAGGACAAGTAGTTCCAAAGAACTATTGTAGAAGCGCATTACTGTATTGTATCGGAGCCTGGTTCTACGTACACGGGACATGTTACACCTGAAAGTGGATCTAGCCTTGATACATTTAATAATATTTACGAATACGTAGCAAGTGCTTTATTGGATAATTTTAGCAACCTTATTGTTCTCGGGTGTGACGGCACTGTAGTGAACACAGGAGTGTTTAATGGTGTAATTCGCAGGCTTGAATTGAAATTTCAGAGACCAGTCCAATGGATTATCTGCTTACTTCATTTCAATGAGTTGTCTTTATGACACCTATTTGAGTCCATAGACGGCAAGTCATCCGGCCCCACATCTTAAACCGGAGACATTGGACGAAACCTCAAAGTATGCGTAAAGTTTTCAATTGTTGCTTTTGATAGAATTGAATGCGAGTTGCAAGACATTGATCCTACCCCCCTCAGTTCTGATCAGAAATTCTTATTAGACATTTGCACCACCTTTAGATTTGGCGTTTGTTGTTCAGATCTAGCTTACCGGGAACGTTGAATTTGGCCCGCTTGCTGACAACTGTGCGCCAATCGAATATACTGAGGTTATATATATCTATATAAGACCCTTCAAATGAGTTGTTAACTTTGGTTTTTTTCATTCTAAGAGTCTACGCACCCTCATGGTTCCGAATTAAGATTCATCATACTGTAAAGGACGGTGCTAGACACCTGTGGCATTTCATCAGATCATCTCGGTATTTGTCTAAGAAGTATCGTGAAGTAATCGAACCAGTTATTTCTCGCAACGCTTACTTTGCGGCTCCAGAAAACATACTTTTGGCCTTGTTAACTGATGAGAGGTGTCATATTAGGACCCTTGCAGCTCGGCGGATTATCAAGGCAAGGGAAATTAGCCCGTATGGAAAATTGGAGGTACAAACTATGTAGATTTCATTGACTGGCAAGCTTGTTATGTGACATTGCTTCCAGTTCTCAGAGAGATCAGTTCTAGAGAACTTCTAAAGATGATACAGAATAGTATGCCAATGGATTGCTGTGACTTTATTAAATTTCCTTCATACACGCAAGCAGTTGAGCGGATTGTGAAACTAGTCACTGCAGCCTCAGGAAAAACAGTTGGGCCACAGAACAGGGATGGATTTATTAGAGCGACACTAGAAACCAGAAAACACATGTTAAAATTTGAGACCAAAAATCATTACAAGCAGTAATGTTTTTGCCATTAGTATGTATGTTTGAAAGGTAAAATAAAGTTTCTGTTCGCATTAAAATGAGGTAAGCGTGACTTGTATTTATTTAAAATTTTTCCTTCATTTTACAAAATTTGGTATCGATGAGGCGGCAGATAATATTAACCTATAATTCTTAAATTTCTTATGGTTGTTGTTGAAAAGAAATAGCAACTTGTAAGCATTTCCCTAAATCGATCAACGAAATCTGTGATTAGTTATTAATTTTTGTATTTTAATCATTTTTAGTCATTTTTCGGAACTTTCGGCCCACTGAGGCGACAGAAGAAATCAACCAACAGTTTTAAGATTCCACAAGCTTTTAAATGATGGGAGTTCGCAATTTTTTTCCGTGCAAACCTCAAAAAGATCTAAGAAATTTTGATTTTTTTCGATAACGTAAGAATCACATCGACTGCGTAAAAGAATTATTAATGAAAATTCCATTTTTGAAAAAAGTAAAAAATGGTCAGAATTCAAGCCGAGAAGACTGCAGATAGTTGCATGGAAATTGCGTGAGAACGACTCAGAGGTTTAGTCCGTATGTCCTAGTTTTATCAGTCCTCGTGTAACAAAATTAAATGTACAGAGGCAAACCAAATCTTCCTGTCAAGAAGCAAGCAACAATAGAAAGAAATATAAATCTCTACCCTTTCATTCATTGTAATAATTTTTGCTTTAAAAAAAATTAGTCTTATTTAGGTCTCTGGTACAGCATTCTATACCTGTATTTTTCAATATTTTAAAGTTTACGAAACCTTGAAGAAAGTCTCCTAACATGCTGTGTTCCTAATTGTCTTAAATGCATTTCTTTGAAACGAGAAAATAATTTTTTTCTGGTCCACAAATCAAAATTTTTCCTATTTTGGAATCTTATTTTTAAATAAGACCTATTAAAATTCAATATAAAAAAGTTAGATATGAATATCATTGATATAAAGAGGGTTTATCAGGATATATTATTCGTCACATTGATGAAAATTGGAATTTTGGCCTGAAACGCAAATTTTTTTTCGTTATCACGGACGCAAGTACGCATGCGCTGATTAACTAATATCAATGTAGGGAAAATGCAATATCAATGCAATTGTTCACAAGTTACGGGTGGGGAAGTTCAAATCAAATAAGAGCCACAGATATATTGTCTGAGGGTGGTGATACAAGGGGCGATTTATGAAGCGTGATCCGAGTTGCACCTTTTTTTTAGCGGTAATTTGATTTGCGATCTGGGTGTTGCTCTCCAAGTGGTTCAACCAGTTTTCTTCCCGGTAAAAAGAGAAAGCGAACTCAGGTAGCGCTGTTTAAGTTGCCTCGTGTGGAAAAGCAATGGGATTTACCCATAACATCGCCGATTTCTGTTTCTCAACCTTCAAATTCTCTAATGTAGGGTAAAGTTGCTTCTGTTGCATTACAATAAAGTTTATTAGGAGTTTTAACAGCTGTCCCAGTCAGATACGAAATTAATGATGTTTTTATCACTTCTCTTATTCTCTGAAGGTGTGGCTACCATGTGTATGTGATGTGCATTTAACCATTCATTTTATTCCAAGAACATACAATTTGTATATACTTTTATACCTTTGCTCTTTCTGTTTTCTTTCTTCTCCGAAGACCCGGCAGACCGTTCAAATGTATCGTTCATCAAACATCAAATTTTTTTCCCAAATGTATTGTTTTCCGTACATTTGTGTTTATCTTACCGAAACAAAATGTTGTCTTTAAAATGATATAGTTAATTCCGTTTCGTTCTTATTATTGCTCAAATGTGTTCTGAATTAGCATTTCCTCCAATATGTAACAATAAGAATTTGGGGAAAGACATACCAATTTTGAGATACCAGTATAATGTCACCAGTAATGAGTCATATTACTGTTTAAAAACAGTTGTATTTGTGCAATTTTATGTATTATCGATTACAGACCGTCAAAGAATTTAATTTCGATTACGAACTCATTCACGAAAATTAAAACTGTGAAGTTTTGATTCGTTCAATATATGTAAAAAATCAGACTTATTCCCTTCGAAAGATTAACTTACAATTACCCTAAAACTTCTTTGATTTGTATCGATACACAGCATGGGATCTACAAAAATGCAAACAAAATTGCACATTTATGTAAGTAGCTTATTCTATTATCCAGCCATGACCTCGGCATTTGACCGAAGTTCAAAACTACGTGGTTTTGTCCTCGGATCTTTCCCTTCCAGTTTGATCCCAGACCATCGCCAATAGCAAATTCTGAAGCTCGAGTGTGACAGTAATTAAAATATCTACCTTCCATTATCCATCCGTCTTATGTGGGAATTTTTTTACAATTGACGATAATTATGACTTAACTATAACACATAAAAATAACCTTTAAATGCGTCACCTAAAACACGACAAATATTTAGTAGTGAATTAGTTATGAATTAATGAAATGATGCATAGCAAGAAGTTTGTTTAAATGAGCTAATTAAATGATTTCGTAATCACAAAGCGAAGAAATATATCACTAGCATTTCCTTGAACTTTCACTTCCCTTGATAGTGGATCTACAGGACATAGACTTGATAACTTTTGAAAGCATGTTCTATTCAGGTGATGCAATGAAATGAATACGAATAGCTGCTCTTGTAGCATCGCTTTGGCTTGGGAGCTCCTGTTTGAAATTTTTCTCCCTTTTTCTGATCGGCAATATTCAATATTTTTAAAGTTTGGGGCCATTCCCATGTCAGAAAAATGCAGTTATGTTACTTTGATATACTTCCGCATCTGAAATGTCAAATGTTTGGTTTTTTATGGCTGCAAGGGCCATATTTGCCTAAGCTTCGCCAAGCACAACATACACACCTTGTAAAGTTTTACCGATACAGGAGAGCAATACTCCTAGGGTTAGTTGCAAGAGTCGAATCAACCCCAATCTGATTCTGAGCATGTGATGTACAAAGGAAGGAGAAATTAGTCTTAGAAGTATATTTTAGCAGATCATGCAAAACTCAAATCAAGTATTTACTATTTTGATTGCGAGACAAGATGCTCTATCATGTTGAGAAATGGCATAACAGGCATCATCAAATTTAGAAATCATTGTATCACGTCTCAAAGGCAAATATCTTTATGTATTTTACGATATACCATACGTATGGTAGAGTCTACATACACCGGTACGTAAAATGCATCTCTAAACTATTTGGCTGGATGATTGCTTCACTGTTCCACTATTGCTATCAAGATAGTATTTTATCGAAATTTAACGAATTCATCAATTTGATTAGATGGTTGGTTAATTTGACGGTATATGACATAAGATGACTAAGTTTCGCCAAACACAAAACAGCATCGATTGCTTAGGTATAGCGGGTGTACGACTCCATGTTTATTAAAGACTTGCGCAAAACTCAGGAGTGAAAATAATCAAAATGTAAAAAAGAGGAAAATATATGCAGCGTTATTTTGAACTACAAAAACATCTGAATTAGAATATATATATATATATATATATATATATATATGTAGTATTGGCTCGGTGGGGTATGATTAAATAGTCGGAACAACACGATTAAACTTTGTTAAATTTTACTACTAAATGATAGTGAATTATATACAATGAAATATATCAAACATAATTTCTGGATTACAATGTCATCACGGGAACGCCACCCGCGGACAATAACGAGCGAATCTGCTCGACTGAAGCACTCAGCTTCCAGAATAAGAATCGTCCCGCATTCAGGGATCACATATATTTATAGGTTTCGTAAAACCGCTCATTTTCGTTAGCTTCTGGAGCCTCACACGTGCAAGCACTTGCTGTGTATTGAGGTCATGGACAAGATTCCTCGCGAGAAGCGATTTCCGATTCTACACTCGGCCCTCCTGCTAGTCCTGTGTCCTCACAGACTTCACCAAGCCTCATGACCACATCAAAAACCAGCAGACCTCAATTACATGAAAAATACTAAAATACACAAAAACAAATATTTTCTACTATACTATAAACATAAATTGATGAAACAATACTTTTTAAACACAATGTTACTAAATGAAACACAATACTTTTTAAACACGATGCTACTAAATGAAACACAATACTTTTTTTTTAAATATTAAAATGATATCAAATGAAAATATTCAATTAAATTTAATAAATGAAATTTATGTGACAGTCCACAGTTTCATAAAGTCAGCTGCACTTGAAGTTTGGGTTGGGCCTTCATGGCACCCAACTTTTTGAACATCGTACCTATCGTTGTTCTTTACTTTGGTCACCTGATAAGGGCCAAGAAATTTAGGACGTAATTTCATTCCAGTTCCGAATTGAGTTTTTTGTATAGCAACCAAGTCTCCTGGTTTATAGGTGTTGGCTTTCTTTCGTTGTTTATTATACGTTTTTCTATTCTCTTCCTGTATTTTAAAAATGTTTTCCTTAGCAATCTCTCTCATTCGTTCTCTTTCTGACATGATGGTGTTGACATACTCTTCGTCTAAGATTTCCTTAATTTTTATATCAGTTGTGTGTCTCAGTCTCACTCCAGTGAGAAGTTCGAAGGGCGAATATTTCGTACTCCTGGAAATGGTGCTGTTGATGGTTCTCTGCACAGCGGCTACATACTTATACCACTTGGTGGGATCATCGATGGACAACTTAGACAGTATTGGTATGAGAATTTCGTGGATTCTTTCCACCTGTCCATTTCCTCTAGGTATCCCGGTTGTTATGGTTATGTGTTCAATGTTCTCCTCTTGACAGTATGTTTGGAAATCGTTAGAAGTGAAGGCTGTCCCTTTGTCACTGACGATTCGGACAGGGTTACCGAAAGTACTGTTTTGCAGCTTCAGCTTGTCTGTGACCTCTTTTGTCGTAGTAGATTTGACTGGATACAGCCAAACGAATTTGGTGAATCCGTCTACAACAGTAAAGATGTGATTATAATTTTTATTCGTAGACGCGGCATTGGACCAATATGATCCACATGGTAGGTATGGAGAGGAATGTTTTGTTTGGGAATAGGATTTAGCAGTCCTTCACCTTTTCCACGTTTCCTGTTACACAGTATGCACTCAATACAGTTTGCAATGACAGTCTCGATTTGTTTTCGCAACTGAGGTATGTAGTAGTTCTCTTTAATTATGCTTTCTGTTTTGGCAACAGCATAATGACCTTGGCTATGGATATTGCGTATCAATTCCGTTTGCATGCTGTTTGTAATCATCAGCAATTCACGATCGTTCTCGTATTTATACACAATGTCATGTTTAATCAAATAATCTCGACTCTCATTTTCCTCAATTAGCTTTCTTAAAGCTTGAATATGTTCGTCTCCCTGTTGTGCAAATTTGATTTTTGCTGTTAATTCATCATGCGAATGCGTCACTAACATTACTGAATTACGACTCAATGAATCAACATGTTGCATTTGTTTACCTGGACGGTGTATAATTTCGTAGTCAAATTCTTGTAAAAACATGGCCCATCTAGCTACTTTAGGAGCCAGATCTCTCTTTTCAAGGGTTTTCTGAAAAGCAGAACAGTCGGTAACGATCTTAATTTTGTTACCTAATAAATAATTTCTAAATTTCTTCAGTGCTTCTATGACTGCTAGGGCTTCTAGTTCATAACTACTGTATTTAGACTGGGTTGGTGTGGTTTTACGGCTCATATAATGGATAGGGTGTAAAGTTTCGTCGTCTGCTTGTTGTAACAGAACGGCACCGAAACCCGCGCTACTTGCATCAGTATGCAATTCTAGCTTTGAACCACGCTTAAAAATGTGTAAAACGGGCTGGTTTGCTAATTTTTCTTTTAATATGTTAAATGCCTCTTTTTGTAAGGGACCAAAATTAAATTTATTTTCCGCTTTAAGTAAGTCACTTAATGGTCGAGCAATTTTAGCATATCCTTCAATATATTTCCTAAAATACCCGGTTAATCCCAAAAAACTTTGTAGCTGTTTAACATTCGTTGGCTCCGGAAATTTTTGTACCGCAAGGGTTTTCGTTTCCGATGGACGAATAGTACCACTTTCTATTACATAACCCAAAAATTCGATCTTTCTTTTCAAGAACTGACATTTTGCAAAATTGAATTCTAGACCGTATTCGGTCGCGACTTTTAGCACTCTCTTCAGTTTTAACAGACCTTCTTCTTCCGATTGGGCAGGAATGATTACGTCATCCATGTACACGAGCAATGTTCCGTCTTTAATTAAATCTCTAAATACTGTGCAAATATATCTCTGAAAGGTCTGTGGGGAAACACTAAGGCCAAATGGGACCTTGTTGAATTCGTACTGACCGTGGTGGGTTACGAACGAAGTATATTTTTTACTGTTCTCTTCTACGTCAACATGAAAAAAACCATTCTTCAGGTCAAGCGACGTGAAGACCTGAGCATGTTCTACTCTGTCTAATACCTCTTCAATTAAGGGTAATGGGTAGTGATCTCTAATTATTTTGCGATTAATTTTGCGATAGTCTATGCATAATCTGAATTTTCCGCATTTTTTCTTGGCCAAAACAATCGGAGATGCAAAATTTGAATTACTTTCTCGAATAATTTTATCGCATAACCACTCTTCTATCTGATTCTCGACAAATTGTTGTTCTATATATGCCAATCTACGAGGCCTTTGAGCAATGGGTAATTCGTCAGTTAAATTCAAAGTCATTTTTAAATTAGTGGTTTTGGTTTTGTGTGGTACGTACTTCTGAATAAGTTGTATTACTTCATTCCTATTGTTATTGTCTAACACATGACTAACATCAAGCTCATTTAAAGTGACGCAATTAGCCATCTCTGCTAAGTATACCAATTTTCCTCCATTCTCGACAGTTGCTTTTATTTTACAGTCTCGGATATTTTTACAATAACTGTCTGCAGCCGGTGAAATGTTTAGACTATCGGAGATAGAGAGTCTCACCTTGTTGTGACTATCGTATTTTTCCTCTATGGGATCGATCACATTACTCATTGCAATAGGTGAGAAATTGTTTTTCGTTGCGGTTTGTTGACTAACCTGATTAACATACACATAATTAACAACAATATTATTTTCACTAACACAATTTTGTCTAATTCCCGTAACTGAAAAACCATGTTCACTTATCACAAAATTTAACTTATTCAAAAAATTATGGCCTAGAATTATAGCATTGTTTAAATCTTTCAACACATAAAAGTCCATTTTTACCACAAAATCATCAACCATAATATTAGCATTGAAAAAGCCTAGTGGGGAAACTGTACTCCCACTAATGCCAGACAATGTTATAGAATTTTTTGACAGTTCTGGACATCCTAGGGCAACATAAAAATTATAACTGGCCATGCACACTTCACTTCCGGAATCAATCAATGCATCCGCAGTTTCACCCTTAATTTTTATAGTTTTGATTATTTTATTAGAACTGGAGCTATTACTACAAGCTGTTTTAGCATCTTTCATTGGGCAAACGTCAGATTTGTGACCTGGGGCGGCACACCGAAAACACACGGGACCGTCTTTCTTACGGGGACAATGCACAGATTTATGTGAAAATTCACCACATGTATAACACTTCAAATTTTTGTAGTTACCCTGTATTTGATCTTGAGGTTTCAACGCGTTATAGAAATTTTTCCTCTCTTGTGTTCGATTCGGTGAAAAATTATTTGGGACTCTATTATTAGTATTACGGCTGTTATATCTGTTACTCTCATTGCCCTGGGCAAAAGACTTTCTTGTATCGGGACTAGAATATTTAGGACTAAACGCACTCTTTAGGTTATTTCGCGCAGACTCGTAGTCATCTAACTTGTTTATTAAATCGTCTATTTTTACTAGTTTGGGCAAGTCATCTACAAAGTGTTCTCTGATATCAGTTGGAAGTTTTCGTCGAATTTGGTCAACTACAAGAATCTCTTTTAAGTTATCGAAAGTTGAGATTTCTAACCCGGTGATCCACTCTTCTAAAAAACTATTTATCTCAAACGCGAAGTCGCGCCAAGATACCGAATTTTCTTTCCGATGGCCGAAAAATTTTTGACGAAACTGTTCGGGAGTTAAACGGAAACGATTCAACAATACTTTTTTGATATAATCATAGTCGTTGGAGTGAATCTCCGGTTCTCGAGATACGACATTAACAATTTCCAGAGGCAATAACCCTAATAAATATGTTACCCAATTCTCTTTAGTGATTGACATTCGCTTAATTTGTCTCTCGAAAAGACTTAAGTAAACACTAATATCATTTTGCATTTCATATCTGTTCATTAATTTTAGTAAATTTGGATCTTTAGTAGTGTTTGTTATTATCGGTGAATCTTTGCTTTTGGCCAAAGCTAATTCAAGCTCCATTTTCTTAATTTCAAAATCCCTTTTCTCTTTTTCCTCTAATTTCCTTTCAGTCGATTCCTCACGTTCTTCTCGTTCACTGGTAATTCTCGCGAGCAGACCCTTAACCAGTTCCTCATTGTAATTAGTATCCTTTACTATTAAATCGGTTAGCTGGACTACTTTTGCATTTACTGGGGGAGCTAGATTTAATTCCTCTACAAGTACAATTAGATCACATTTGCGAGATCTTGCCAAAAAGGCCATGGTTCTTGTACTAATTTTTACACAAGTAAGAAAATTAAGAAGGCACTTACTATTTTAAAAAGACACCTAATATATTTTTTCCACTCATCTGGAATTATTATTTAATACATCTTTCATTTAATTCTCTGAACTAGATTTCTGAGTCTTTTTAAAACAAATCATAACCACAATCACAAATCAACACAACAGAGCTACGAATAATCACTGGGGGGAAAATCACTCTTCCCATTCATAAAACTATGAATACTTTTTCTAAAATATGTACGCCAACGCGCACTTGAACACGACGAAACGCGCACAGACTGGAACGAAGAAACGCGCAGAAACTTGAGCGAACACACGCGCACAAACTTGAACGAACACACGCGCACAAACTTGAACGAACACACGCGCACAAACTTGAACGAAGAATATACCCGCTTGAATGATGAACCACCGCGTACACTGGACAAAGAACCCTTTCTTCAGCGATGCCAGCAAAACGACAACCGTCAGCACAGGCTCCAAGCAACAGTCCGAAAACGTGCTTTACTCCACGGAAAATTTTCTCCAAGCGAAACTCCGGAAACGTACTTTGCTTCACGGTAAATTTTCTCCAAGCGAATCTCCACTAACGAACTTATTCCTCAGAAAATTTTCTCTCTCGAGGCCACATCCCGGGCGGACACCCCATTTGTAGTATTGGCTCGGTGGGGTATGATTAAATAGTCGGAACAACACGATTAAACTTTGTTAAATTTTACTACTAAATGATAGTGAATTATATACAATGAAATATATCAAACATAATTTCTGGATTACAATGTCATCACGGGAACGCCACCCGCGGACAATAACGAGCGAATCTGCTCGACTGAAGCACTCAGCTTCCAGAATAAGAATCGTCCCGCATTCAGGGATCACATATATTTATAGGTTTCGTAAAACCGCTCATTTTCGTTAGCTTCTGGAGCCTCACACGTGCAAGCACTTGCTGTGTATTGAGGTCATGGACAAGATTCCTCGCGAGAAGCGATTTCCGATTCTACATATATATATATATATATATATATATATATATATATATATATATATATATATATATATATATATATATATATATATATATACAGGGTGGTCCCGAATTCATGGTACAAACTTTAATGGTAGGTACAGGACATTGTAACAATGATTTATTGTATAGGAATGTATAGTCGCAAGTGACGCGGTGAGGCGTAAACAGGGGAAATAAAAGGAAAGAGAAATGGAGTGATCGGTTGGTATCATTGCCGGTAGAGGGCAGTAGATGTCTAGCCGCTGTTGAACATGATGCATCGCAGTAGGGAAAAGCGCCATTCACAATTGTGCTGCCGTAGACGATGGGTGACTTTACGTATGCAGAAAAAGCAGACATGCATTACATGTACGGCCGTGCAAATGGTAACGGCAGAGCTGCGTTACGAATGTATCGCGCGGAGTATCCTGATCGACGAATGCCGGATCATAGAATTTTTCAACGGTTACATCGTCAACTTTGTGAAACAGGTGCGTTCGACGTCAACAGACATGGCGCTGGTCGAGTAAGAGCTGTACGCACTCCAAGGCTGGAAGAAAGCATCTTGAACATTGTGGCTGATAGACCCGAGTCAAGCACAAGAACTGTTGCGCGTGACGTAGGTGTGAGTCATCAGACTGTATGCAGAGTGTTAAACGAAAATCGCTTACACCCCTTCCATTTTCAGAAAGTACAAGCATTGAATCCGGCAGATTATCCTCGGGGGACATCTAAAGCATCTTGTTTATGAGACTCCAGTTGACTCAGATGAGGATCTCGTCGCTCGCTTATCTGTAGCTGCTGCAGGTGTGCGTGAAATACCAGGCATCTTTGAACGTGTACGCCAATCGCTCCACCGACGCTGTCAAGCATGTATCGATACTGGTGGACGCAATTTTGAACAATTACTGTAAACATGACACTTGTCAACAACGCTTTCAATAAAATCTTTGTTTTTCCTTTCGGCCGTTATTTCCCCTGTTTTCGCCTCACCGCGTCACTTGCGACTATACATTCCTATACAATAAATCATTGTTACAATGTCCTGTACCTACCATTAAAGTTTGTACCATGAATTCGGGACCACCCTGTATATATATATGTATGTACTAATGTGTGTACAGAACAGTGTTGCAGTCAGAAATTTTTACTGAAGAGGGTAGTCAAATTTTTAGTCGGATAAAGCCATATAAAGTCCACTAAAAATAATAAAATTTGTCTTTGGAAGTAGGGAGGTTTACCTCCCATGGCTGCCCCACTAGTAGAGAATATGTGTTTATGAAAGCATGTATTTTTGTCTATTATTTAGCTTAAAAGCTTTACAAAGTCCACTCTAAACAAGGAAATTTGTCTTTGGAAAAGGGGGAGGGGGCACCTTACGCGTAAACTCAAATTTTGTAAAAGAGAAAACATATCTTGGCAACTCTGTAAACAGTATAAATAAGTTGCATGAAGTTGAAAATGTTATTTTTATGAATATTTTTGAACATCTCACCAATGGTGAGATTTTTTCTTAAGAATTGTAATTTTTCCAAAATCTTGATACTAAAATGAAATTAACAGGAAATAAATATGCCGTTACAAAAAAAATCAACTAAATACTATTTTTAGTAACTAGCATAAATTTTATATGAAAAAAAGATGTAGACACCAAAAAAGAAATGGTACAGCTTCAGTCTACGTTTATTGCAGTGGCAACGGACTTGACGCTTTTTAGGCGCACTTCTAGTAGCGAGCAGTAACAGGTTAAGGTAGCCCATCTGCATAACGTTTACTGCGGATTTTAATACGACCTGGTTAAGTGGAAAGTTTAAAAATTTCATTTCGAATATTCCAGAAAGTTCTTTCAAATTCCGTTAAACTGTCATTTGATTTCATTAGTTCATTTGAAATAATTCTTTCCTTGGCGACTTAAATGCGCCAAGGGCATGCCGTTGCCACCGCTGTAAACGTAGACTGAAGCTGTATCCCTGTGGTAAAAAAAATGTATCTTAATTCAGATTAAATTTACAACCTATTTTCGAATATAAAATAACTTTTTTGTTTTTCAAAATCTCTAATATCTCTATATTTTTCAGTAAATATTTTTATTTTCTAATTAAATAAACTTTAAATCAAATAAAACTTTAAATTAATAACTCGTATTATCCAAGAAACAAAAAAAAATTTAACTTATTAAAACAATCATAAATATTGCCCTTAAAAGAGGCATCATTTTGAAAATTTCCGTTGAAAAAAATAGCTGCAGTCTATGTTGAAAACGGTGACCACCGCCTTGGCGCACTTCTAAAGTCGCCAAAGAAAGAAGTTTTAACGGATTTTGAAAGTACTTTCTAGAATATTCAAAATAAAAATTTAGATTTTCCGCGAGCCGAGGTTACCATAAAAGACGAAATAACCGAGCATCTCATTTTCTACTTGAAAGAAAAATCACATTAAAAGCTGATCAACTTAAAATATTTTAATTATACCTTTTCCGCCGCATCATAATGTTTCACGGCCGCTAGATAACAGCTCCGCTTTTTTAGGAAACCGCAGCTTTACCTACGAAATATACAACAACGTACGCTAACTAGTTCAAAATTCAAGTTCTTCAGGTTTGCCATTAAACTAATAAGCTTCTCACGAAGGATTCTTTTCAAAAAGGAATTTGCAAGACTTATCAGCTTGAAAAATTTAGGAGTACAACGTTGGCGATATGTCTCATTTTACGTTTATAGAAGACAAAAAAAGGGCAAAAGTCGGAATTTTGTCGTAAAAAATGATAAAAAACGGTCATTTTCTCAAAAAGTAACGAAAAGTCGGAAATACCTACAAAAGTCGGAAGAATCTGATCCCTGAAGTAAGGACATATTCACACTTTCCTCATTAATTTTTTTACACTTATTCTTTGGCTGTAATTCTATGATATAATTAATTCTTGAGAAAAATTTGTAGAAAAAGAGGAAATTTTCGGAAGAAAAAAAAGGACGGAAATTATCGGAAGGGGAAAAAAAGCGGAAATCTGCGTAAACGCGGAAGATTTTCACCCCTGAAAACTCCAAATTATATGTGTGTTTATTGTGTTTACTACAGACAGTAAGCTCCATAGGAAAAGAAAAGAATGTTAGAGTACCTTGAATCCGTGAAGCCAGTACACACCTAAAGAAGATAAGCCCACGAGGGCTTTGAGTCGTTAGAATTAAATTTGGATTGTTGGAAAATGCTATTCGTATTCAGACGTCTACTGTTCGTAGTCGTCTACTGTTCGTTCGTTCTTTACCCACTTGACTTCAGCTTCTCTCTATGATGCTCAAAAACTAAGCTCCCGTAGGAATCCGTCTGTCCGAATCGGACAGACGAACTTTCTTTCCCAACAACAGAATCAAGTTGAATCGATTCGCTTATTCATTTTTCAGATGTTGAGATAGCCGTAGACTTGCTCACAGCGCTAACAACCTGTGAGTGGTAGGTGGGCGATAGTGTGAGTGGTAGTATACCTGCAACTTAACGTGGGTGCATTTCTCTCTTCTGTGTCATAAAAAACCTGTTGCTGTGAGTTGTATGCCATTACTTGACGTTGCCAGCATGGACATACACTACCCTACTATAATGGACCGGACAGCAAGATGTGATGGTATCAGGGAAATAATACATGCTTTAATAGGGGGATGGTCCCCCACGTATTGCAATTACACTAGCAACTCTTCTGGGCATACTTTCAACCGGGTTTTGATACACAGCTATGGTCATTTGTCTCCATTTCTGCTGTAAGAATGTCGCCAGCTCAGCTGTAGATTTCGGACGTAGTTCCCTGATCCGTAAACGTCGCTTTAACTGGTCCCTCAAATGTTCTACTGGGGTTAGGTTGGAACTCTGAGCTGGCGAGTCAAGACGTTTTACATCAATATCTCGATACCACTTCTTGACAGAAGCTGCAACATGACATGAAGCGTTGTCGTTCTGGAAGTAACATTCGTCCATTCCATAAAATTGCCAAACCGTAGGAAGAACTTGATTGTCCAAAATGTTCATGTAGGCGTCGGCGTTCAATTTACCAGGAACAATATGCAAATGTCCCAGGCCATGCCGTGAAAAACACCCCCAAGCCAGCAATTCAGTTGCTATTAACCTTGAGACTACGGACGGTACAGCAGTTGTACCATAATCGCGTCAAGAAAAATTTAGACAACGGTCAGATACATTAGTTCTACCTTGAAAATTATTAGAATCCCGCCAAGAAAGAATTTAGACTACGGTTGTTATAGGAGGTATACCTTGAAAATTATAAAATCACTAGGGGGCCTGCCCCCTGCTCGCTAACGCTCGCCAACCCCCGGAGGATTGCGAAGCAATCTTCAATCTTCATTGGTTCGCTGCGCGAACCTATGCTCGCTTCGCTCGCCTAAATGAAGACATGTGTCCTAGCAGAAGGGATTGTTTACAAAATATGTTGCCAAAAAAAATGTTTTTCAAATCTAAATTTGCTGTATTACAGAAAAAATATATACAGTATCTCTAAAATCAGAATTCAAATGAAAACTTTGTGCGAATTTTGACTCGAAATGTGAGCGTTGCTTTGGAAATTGAATACCCAGCATGTTGTTTGTGTGTACATTTTCCCAGCACTCAAACGACCCATACTTTTTCATTGAGTTTGTTGCCGAAAGTTGTAGTGCAAGCGTCTTGTTGAACTATAATTGTTGGCCCTGAAAAGGACCGTTTTTTAAATGGCCCTGAAAAGATCCTCCGCTTTCTTTGATTTCTATTATAAACTAACTGCAACAGTTCATTAAAATTTCCTTTTTTTTTCAATAAAATTTCATCCGATAACGCTATAAATTCAAACAATGGTACAGTGTTGCCAAAACGCGATTACAAATAACGTCTTTTTTGCGTGCCACGTAAGAGAATTATATATATAGATGCCAAGAAAGAATCGCGCTTGTTATATCTATAGCCGTAGTCAAAAGATTAAAAGGTTTCACAGAAAATCGATCGAAAATGACAATAAAAATAAAGGATACATTTCTTCGCATTTTGGGGTTTGCATTTTAACCTTACCACAGTGTGTCTTTTGTTTCTTATAAAATAATCAATTATTTATAATGCCCCTGGTTAGTTTCTTATGCCACTGAAATTTATAAAACTGTAGTTTTCACGTTATGAAACTTTAAAAATATTTTATTTTCTCACAAATGTGTCATTTTACTTGTTTTATTTCTTCTTATATTTGAACTTATTTCTTGAACTCTACCAAAAGAAATTTTGACGTGCAATCGAACCTCTCTTTACAAGTATGAATTTCTTAATACCTATTAAGAAATTAGTACAATAAATCAGGTTAGAATTCCCAAAGAATGTTTTTAGTGCTTTATATTAATTATTCTAGAACATCTGGTTTAAAAAACGTGAGAATTCTTTTCTAGGTTCAATTTACAGAAGTAAGGTTAAATAACAACCTTATGATTAACTTTGTGCGATATTGTACATAAAAAAATTGTCTAAACATGTAAAAATGTGCAAATAGATGTAAAACGTATCAATTATAGACAAGTAAAAGTATGATGCATAAAAAAAATATTGGTACCTTAGATATCAATTTTTTGAGAGAAACCAACTATTCGAGATAAACAAGGAAGCACTTTTCATTACTTGTAATGCTATTTAATTTGTCTTAAAATGCTTTATCTTTTGAAATTAAAACCAATTTCACCAGTGCTATTAATGAATAAAGAATACATTTATGAAAGGCAATTCCTCTATGACCTTGATAGTTAATTAACCAAATGAGTCAATGAAGTGTTAAATTAAAAGCAGTCTACAACTGTTCAGTTCTAAAGGAAGACAAGCATGAAAATTATAATTGTCAAAAACGTACCTTATTCTTTAAGAACGAAATTATTCATTTATATTTTGTTCGCATACATAATTTAATTAATGTTTTATTTTTCCAAAACTTAATGAATTTTCATTTTGCCTTACAGCATTAAACAATTTTATTCAATTAAAGCGTGGGAAATTAATTGAAATGGAATAAGTTAATTCCCACGTGACCGTCTGAAATATTTTGTCTGCTTTGAAAACGAAAAGCTTTTTCATATTTAAACGACGAAGTTGAACAAAGCCGAGAAAATAGGTTTTTTAAGAACAGAAATCACAAGTTCGTGGTTCAGTTTTATTTATAAGATTTAAATATTTTCATTGGGAAAGATTACTGTAAAGTCTTAGTGATTTATTTCTTGTCAGTGTTTTTAATTTTGGAATAGAATTCAATAAATTAAACAAAACGTGATTAGTTCCGAGTCAATTTGTCCGATATTACAGATGGTCACATTTTTATTATTTTTTGTCGTATTTTAGAATACATGCTATACAGCACATACTCGCTAAATATGACAATATTGGAAAAGTAAGTAATTTTATAATCTATATAGATATAAGTAAAACGTATTACTATACATATTACATTAGCGGAAAAAGATGATTGCATCCCATTAAGTTTGTCGAATATACTAAATATGACAATATTGGAAAAGTAAGTAATTTTATAATCTATAAAGATATAAGTAAAATGTATTACTATACATATTACAGTAGTGGAAAAATATGATTGCATCCCATTAAGTTTGTCGAATATTTGAAATATACGAGAGAAACTGTAAACTACGATGTATTTATTGTCACCTGTTTGCTACCTAGACTCCATAATGTGAAATAATTTGTCTTATTTCCCAAAGTGAAATCTACAGAGCGTTTTTGCTAAAATGATGAAAAAATCGTTATGCGTAAAAATGAAGTCAAAATTTAATTCTGTATGAATACATTTTCGTGTATTTTACAATTTGTCTAATCAAGAAATACAAATAATCGAAGAAATGTTAGTGCTATCACTGTTGATAGAAGCACCGATTTCCAATTCATTACTCTCTTTTTTGAGTGTATTCCATTAGATATTGTAAGAAATGTACTATCTAAGTAAAAATCTATAGATAAATAATAATTGAGTGTTTGTACATTGACTATTTTCGACCCATTTCAAGTTTTCTATTCGTTTTGGGTCCTTCTGATTCGAAATCCGTCTCTTGCACATTTGGTATCTGTTTGTCTTTCCATCTGTTAATATGTATGTGTATGCCCGTACTACGTCCAAACAGTTGAATATATTTTCATGAAGCTTTGCACACTGTGAGTACTTGCATTCATTTAGTGACTGAACTTGATTGTGTTAGTCTGCCGGTCCGTCTTCCCGTTTGTTAAAACTTATCTTTAAAGTAAATGCAACGTTAGAATCTATTCAAGGTAATTTTTACTTACGAACTTCTCAATCGTATTGTTCTATCAATCTCTTTTTTTTGTATCGCGTTCGTTTTCAAGAAAAGTTGCCATGGTTACAAGTGATGCCAACATTCGACCATCCTGACATACAATCGTCCTCGATGTAGAGAATTAACTAATACTAATAACATAATTTTACAATATATACAACTGAAACTTAAGGTTCGTATGAAAGGTGACCAATATACATAAACACTAAAAAGCAAGTATTAACTTATAGTTTAAAGTTCTTGTGTGTTTTAAGTCTCTCATTTTTAGTTCGAGTATCGTGCAGGTCGGGTGCGTCTAGGATTCCTCCTGGATGGAGATTCTATGTCACATCTTCGTCTTCCTCGCTCTCGTTTCGCCACGCTTTCAACTGACAAACGTGAGCGGTGGTAGAGTAGAAACGTCCCTTCTCTTTAGGCTCGAGTTGGGAAACTCTGTAAGTGTCGCCTTCGTCACTACTAATGGCCCACAATTTATTGGTTGAGTTTTAGTTGGTTTTCCCGTTGATCTCGGTAATCTTCTAACTACGACTATTTCTCCTTGATCAAGCTTCAGTTTTACACTTATTTCTGAAGTAATATTCCTTTGCTTCTCTCTGTTTATCGTTCGATTGTCTTTCTTGCTTCAGCTTGAACCTTTTCTGGATCTTTCCAAACATCAGCATCATCATCTGCCAATATTCGTAGTTTCCCGTCGTTGAATCTTGGGGAATAACCGTGCAGCAGTTCAAATGGCGTTTTGTCTGCTGTGTTTTTTACCATTTTATTCAAATTTCGGTCGCATTGCTTAATTCTCTTGTCCTAATCTTTGTGTCCAGGGTGTGTCATGCTCGTCATAATTACAGGTAACACAGTCCTATTTACCATTTCAACCATTTCATTTCCTTGAGGTCGTTGTCGTTAAGCAGAAGTCACCGTCTGCTTAATTCCGTTTATCCTGCAGCACTCTTCGAATGCATGTGATGTGAAACACGATCCTCTATCACTGATGATCCTTTCAGGAAGCCCGAATTCATCAACAAACACTTCCAAGTCCCTGATTTCATTCTTGACTGAAGTATTTCCAGTGGGAAAGAGTCTTACGAATCGTGTAAGGTTATCAATTAAGATCAGCAAATAGCTATTCCCTTTAGAACTTTTTACAAACGGACCTTGGTGGTCTAGATTAACTATAGCAAACGGTCTCTTTCCTGGTTTAATGGGATGCGAAGCTCCTTGTTGTTTTCCTCTTGGTACTTTATTTACTAAGAACTCGAAACACATTGATATGTGCCGTCTGACATATCTTTTCATAGAAACGAACCATTCCTTGAAGTTCCTTGATTTTGGCTGTCGTTTTGTCAACAGAAAAGAGTCCAATCAAATCGTGAAACCTGACGACTAAACTTTTCCTCATACTTTTAGGAACCACGTGTAGTAACTTCTTTTCTTTCTTGTGTTGAACTATTCGATATAATCTCTTATGATTGAAGTCAAAATCTTTTATTTTCTGTTTCTCATCTTTGGTTCTCTCATGAGGATCTTTTTCAAATATCTCTATGAGTTGCCTCTGTTCTTGATCAGCATGTTGCATTATAAAGACTTTTTTGTCCTCCGTAAGTGTTTGATAAATCTAAGTAGTTTTCGACTACTCTATCTAATGTGTGGTCTTCTTGTGAAATAGGAGATCGATTTAAGGCATCTACGTGACTCATCCTCGTTCCAGGTTTAAACTTCACCTCAAAGTTGTATTCTTGTATCAAGGTACTCCATCTAGCAATTTGAGGGTTCTGCGTTTTCTTTGTATTTAGGTAAACAAGAGCCTGGCAATCTGTAACAACGGTGAACTCTATACCAATCAGGATTTGGCGTAGTCTGTCTAGAGTCCAAACAATGGCCATCAATTCTAATTTGCTGGAATGATATTTTGTTTCAGCTGCTGTCGTTTTCTTACTAACACAATATACTGAATGTAATTTTCCATCTGCTCCTTGTTGAAGTAGCATACCAGCAATACCGTCAGAACTTGCATCAGTATTATCTCTGTTTTGGCGTCAGAGCGGTACAACGCCAAAATAGGTTGCTCTGTCAGATTATCTCTTAACTTCTCAAAGGCTTTTTGTTGTTCTTCATTCTACTGGAATTTTGTATCCTTACGTGTAAGTCGACTCAGTAGTTCATCATGTGTAGCATACTTTGGTATGAAACGTCTAAAAAAACTTGTGAGGCCCAAGAACCTTATAACTTTATTTACATTACCTGGTGTCGGAAATTCAGCAATGACCTTTATTTTCCTTCCACCTGGTTGAATTCTATTTTCATTATCCACGAATCCTAGGAACTCGATTTCTTTCTTGTCGAATTCACATTTTGGTACTTTCAATGTTAGTTTGGCTGACTTCAGACAATCCAAAACTTGCTTCAGTCTATCCATCATCTCCGACCAGTTTTTTGCAGGTATGAGATTGTCATCCAAATAACATAATACTGTATTGTTCAGCAATGGTCCAAGTACTATATGCATCATGCGTTGAAATTCCGAAGGAGCGTTGGTCAATTCAAAAATCATCCTTTCAAACTGTCCAGTATCGTCGGGAGTTATGAAAGCCGTCTTTTGTTTGGCATCTGCACTTAACTGAATCTGTAAGTGCCCATGGGCCAAATCTAACGTTGTAAATATTGAACAGTTGTTTGGGGACTCTAACAGATCATCCATTCTCGGTAATGGATATTTATCTTTTATAATTTGCAAGTTTAACTTTTGATAGTCAACTATTAAACGGTGTTCCCTCGTCTTCTTCTTTACAATCATCACTGGACTTGCGTAAGGAGGTCTTGTTTCAGTAACGATTCCGTTACATTTCCATTCCTTCACGATTTCCTTTATTATAGCACGTTCTTCGGCATTTGTTCTGTATGGCCGCATGGAAAATGGTTTGCCGTTTTCCACTTCTTTAATTTCCATCGTTACCAAATCAGTACACCCAAGCTCACTCAAATTTAGAACAAAGCAATCTCTATAATCGTTTAGAAGATGAACTAACTCTTACATCTTCTCATCATAAGTAACATCTTCATCCGTTTTTATGTCTTCAGGAATTTCATTTGAAGTATTTAAAATTTAACTGTCAAAAATTTCGAAATTGGCTGATTTTGGAGCTTTATCAACCAGGATCGAAACGACACATTCTTTATTTTCTAAACAATCATTGCTTGAAAGCAATTTTACTGCTTCACCTCTACCGACACATAGGTATTTTTGCTTCTCCTTTAACCACTTCCAATAAACAACCTTTATTTTTTATTTCCCTTAACCATGACTAACCCGTCATACTGACTTTCAGTCCTACATTGGACCAGATTAACTGTATTTTTCTCGAGTACAGTAGCTTGCACTGAGTAGCTTCAGAGTTACACGTATTATCCAAACTAAGTTGCAGTTTATTGAATGTCGCTTCATCGATATGTAATTCGTTACCCATTCTGGCATAGGCTATATGAGGCATATCCAACCATGTTCTACCAACTAACAAGTCCACTGGTTGATTTTCATCGCCTAAAATGAGAACTGTTTTTTCCTTTCTAATACAGTATCAATTTTAATGTACAACTACTGCTTTTCCAAGAGTTTTAGCAGCTGGTGTAATTTGGTTTCCAAATCCGTAAACTTCATTTATATCAGGAATAAATTTAATGTTTAACTTCTTTGTGACTAATTCTCTCATCAAACTTCCTCAGCTTCCTGTGTCAATTAATGTATTTACTCAGTTTTCACTGTTAATCCTGGCCGTTTTTAGGTAGAGAAACGAATTTGAAAAATCGCTAATCCTTGTGGTTAAATTGGTAACGTTATTTCCAGAATTCTGCGTCTTCTCGGGACAATCATTGGAATAATGTCCATAATCATTGCAATTGAAGCACTTGGGATCACCTTTCTCATTACGAAAAGGTTTCCGGTAGCCTTGAGTCTTACAATTTTGGGTTGATTTTGTTTGTGGAACTCGGGGCTTTGATTTACTATTGTCATATTCATAACTTTGAGAACGAGCATTACTTTGATTTTTATCGAATTGATTTGTCTGCTTAGTAAATACGGCTACGTTTTACGTTATTGTCTGTCTTGTCTGGTCTGTTCTGTCTTGTTCTATCCGTTCTGTTCTATTCCATCTGTCTGTGTTGTCTGTTTTTTCTATTCATCTGTCTGGTCTGTCTGTTTGTCTGGTCTGTCTGTTCATCTGTCTTGTATGTGCCCTATACACGTCTACGCGGTTTAATACATAGTTAAAATGTTTTTTAAACTAATATAAATTTACTTATATTATTTAATGATTCCCTTATGCAACTTTATTTAAAACTAGCAAAATGCATGACTTTACTCGGTTTGAATTTGTTTTTAGTAGATTGAAGAGATGATGAAAATATACAATGACTTACGTTTTTCGTAGAATAATACAGAAGCTGTTCACACATTTTTTAGACACTGTATATTGTATTCATAAAACTAAATTACATAAAATTCTTGTGTTTTAAATGTTCTATTTCATAGCCCTAATTCTGAACTATCTTTCGACACCGTAATTTCCAGGATAATAATGCCTTTTGAAGTGTCAGAAGAGGTATTCTATCCCATTCCTCCTGAACAGATTTCCAGAGTCCTGTAAGGGTTGTGGGACGACGTTTGGATAATGCAGATTTTAAAAGTCCGAAAACACAAAAATCCATAGGCCATAGTGATACATCGGGAGATTTAGTACGGATATCAGTGAAGGCTATGGCCATGATACCGGTTTTTGGTTCCATTTCTTTTAGGAAATTTACAGTGGATTTTGATGTGTGACTGCGAGCTTTGTCTTAATGGAGTCCCACAGATTGATGGCATTGTGGGTAAAGCGATGGTATTTCATGCAGAAAATTTGGCGATAAAATTTGTTCCTGATAGTATTTGGAGTTAATCTTGACATTTTTTTTCCCACTCTCTTTATTTTTAACTTGCCATTATATGAAAAACCAGCAACAATCATGAATCCCTTAGAAAAACATTCTTTGGATTCTGTGAACCATGTACTTAAATTTTTTCTCCTCTTTTATGATAAGAAATGACTTTTTTTTTGCTGCAATCATTTAAATACACCCATGATTCATCTATTGTGACAATTTTTTTCCATTTTTCTTTGGATAAGTGTTTCTCATATAGAATTCGGCAGAGTGTCCTGCGTTCAGCGATATGCTTTGGAGAAAGACGATGTACATTGCGTTTTTTCGCTTTCTTAAGATTTAAATCAACGTTTATCATTTTGTTTACAGTGGACACCGAGCATTTTAATGATTTTGCAACTGTCCTTTGACTAGGGGGATTTTCTTTTAACATTAAACAACGTACCTTTGCAATAGTCGAAGATATCCGTTTCTTCCTTGGATACTTGTTTGGAATTTTTGTCCCACTTGTGGCTCCAATTTGACGTTTTTTTTCCTTTCTTGTTGACGATATTACCTATCGACGCTTTAGATATCACAAAACCATGACTCTCACATCGTTTTTGGATAACGGAATATGAATATTTCTCTTCGGAAAGAGCATAAATAGAGCCTTCGAACCACTGAATTGAACCATTTTGAATGAAAACAAACCTCTCAAACCGCAGATGATAATTTTGACATTTAAAAACATAGTACAACTGCAATTATTTCTTTTGCAGCAAACGATTTTTTATTACCGCTAACCAAAATTGTCTAAAAAATGTGCGAACAGCCTCTGTAAAATAATATTTTAAAACTTTCGCCATCTTTATAATTTCTACCACTTACTTTGGACATAAATCCTACACATGCATATCCATTCATGTAGAAAATACATTTCTCATACATCGCACCCTTGCTGTATGACAAATCTACAAAATGATGAAAGGTGACATTAAGGTTACTGCTAAAAAAGACGATTTTGAGGGAAATTTGGAATTTCCTTTCTTAAGTTATTTTCATGTTCAACTCAATTAATAAAAACCGACGATTTACAGCGAGTGCTCTCGCATTCATAGTGAACAAAACACTTTTTTTTACTTGTGGCACTCTTTCATCCGGCATGCGACATTTTGGAATTTCGCAGTCTTCTTTCTTTTATGACAAATAATTTTCTAATGTTTGAAAAGTTCTAGTTCGGATATTTTAAACAATATTATTCTTTAAATAATGGTATAATTAAATTTACAATTTGCTTTATTCTGACTTACCTTCTACTTTAAGTCGAGTTTATGGTGGTGTTGCGTACGATGAAAAAGAAAAACAATTTATTAAAATAATAAATATTTAAAACAGAAAACAGCGAAATAATACAAAATAAAAGATGCCGGGAAAAGGTTGTTCTAAAGATATTTGTTTGTGATTCCTTTTTATCTCTTGATCTTGGCGTTGCCACAACTTACAACTAAAAAGTGCACAAAATTTAGAAATTAATTCAGAGCGAAAGAAACATGAGTTTTCGTTTTATTCCCGTTCGTTGAAAAATATCGTCTGTCCCAAATACTCGGAAATCGTTTACATTGCTCAAAGAACAAAAATAAGACTCGAAATAAATAAAGTAGAGCTGAAATTCCATACAAAAAAATATAATTATTTGAAAAATAATTATTTGAAAAATAATTGTTTTTTTTTAGCAGTACTGGTAAAGCAAATCAAAGTAATCGTAATACTCGATGTACATTTCAATTTTTCCAAAAGTTCCAAATTATGGTTGATTTAAGTATACTTATTTAGGTATTTTAGCATGAAACTCATCTAAATATAACAATAAAGAATATTTAATATTGCCTTCGCTAAACTAATAGATAATGCATAAAGCAAAAGACATTGCAATCATTTATCTGGAATAAAATTCATGTGATGCGTGCACAAATACACAAACACAAAATCGAACATAAAACAGAAAGACGTACAGACAGGCTTTCGAAATCAATGTCACTCACTAAATAAAGATAAGTACTGTGTGAAAATTTCCATGAAAATATATTAAACCGTGTGGGCGTGTATAGGGCACATACATACATATAGACAGACAGACACCAAACGCGCAAGAGGCCGATTTGGCATCAGAAAGGGTCAAAACGGATAGAAAACTTGACATGGGTCGAAAATATTCAATGTACAAACAAGCACTTCATTCTTATTTATATAGATACAAATAAATATGTTAACTTTTTCTGTTTTAGTACTCCGTATAGCACGGTTTTAGTTTCCTTATTACACGGAACGCAATCTCTACTTTTATATAATTCCTAAGTTTCGCTTAACACGGTTTCTATAGAACACGGACTATCCTATAGCACGGTTTCCATATAACACGGTACCATTTGACCGTGTTATAAGAGGGCCACCTGTATACTTACCCGTATATTTTAGCATGAAACTTATCTAAATATGTAAACAAAATAAAATTGCTATATTGCATTCACTAAATGGAAACACGAGGTATAAAATAAAGAACATTATATTGAAATATATCAAATACAATTGATGTGATACCTCTTCAAACATATCGACAGGAAATCAGACATAGAACTTGTTGGCATCACTTGTAACCATGGCAACGAACTCTTGAAAACGAACGCAATAAAAAAAAAGAGATTGATAGAACAATACGATTGAGAAGTGAGAAGTTCGTAAGTAAAGATTACCTTGAATATATTCGTTGCATTTACTTTAAAGATAGGTTTTAACAATTCAGAAGTGGGGATTGATATCTACAATCCGCCAAAGGACGACGATCAAAACGTGTAAATAATTCACACAAACGCTCCTTACGCATTACGATGGGCAACGATTTTGCAAAGAAATAATTCGTAAAAATTGACAAAAAATCGCACCGGCGAATAATTATAAGTCTTATTCGAAAATTTTGCTCTGACGTAACCTGTTTTCAAGTGCAACGCTTCTATGAACTTTTCTAGTGCGACTTATTCTGGAAACCTGTACGTAAGGGATTTAAAAGGTACGTGCTCCTGTGATATCCAAAAGTGTATTTAAAGTATAACTCGGACGGAACAATTTGAGTTCTAACGTACTACGACTACGAAAACCTCCACGTAAAGGAATGGTCGGAGTTGTAACAATTTCAGAAGTCGTTTGGCATTCAACCGTGTTCTTCACTTTTACCAAATATTCGTATAGCGTGTGTTTGAACTTTTTTTTCTATTACTGTGCACAAAATGTCTTGTTTTGCGAAAGCTAGGAAAATTAAATTATGTGAATTATCAGATGAGTTAGGTGTGAAAATCAATGATAAAATGAAAGTTGTGGAGTTAAAATCATTAATTTTAAACTCTGAAAATTATGAAGAATAGTTTGTTAAATTAATGTTAGAAATAATAATTAAGGAAAAGGAACGAGAACGATTAGTACAACAAGAACGATTAGAAAGGGAACGAGCTTTTGAGCTAGAAAAGAACGAAAGAGAACGAGCTTTTGAGTTGGAGAAGTTGAGAATTACAAATGAAAATATCACCTATGATACGGATCCTGGTCATTTGTTTAATCAGGGGGTAATTGTCAATAAGCCTAATACTGATTTTCAAAAGTTGATTCGTAAGTTTGATCTTCTTAAGGAGACAGAAGTTAGTCTTTATTTAGTTCTTTTTGAACGATAAGCGCGGAGAGCTGAAATACCAAAAGTGGATTGGGTTTCGCACCTGTTGGGATTGCTCACTTCCAAAATTTCGCAAATAATCGCAAAAGAGCCAGAGAAAACAGCAAACGATTATGAACATGTTAAGAGGTTGTTATTGAAACGTAAATTTAGACCAGAAAAATTCCATCAAAAATTTATTCGACACCAAAATTCAAACAGTACATGGAGTGACTTTGCTTTTGAATTACAAAACGTCTTTGAGGAATGAATCGCGGGATTAGGTATCGTAGATTTGCAAGGTCTGAAAGACTTGACAATTGCAGACCAGATGAAGAGAAAAGTCCCTAACTAACTTAAAGATCATTTCATAGATGAGTGGTCGAATTTCGTAACTCCTAAAGAACTTGCAGACAAGTTAAACGAATATGAAACAGTGAGAGTAGTTAGGACTACGTTTAAGGTTTAAACTTGGTTTTACGCTTTCCGAAATCGTTACATTCATTTGCCTGCATCAACCCCTTTCACCCTAGCACCTCAACTAAACAATCACGAATCGATGCAAAACACTGTCAATCGGTCTTTTCTGCCATTAACCTACATAGGCAGGAAAACTCGATCCAAGAAAAATTTGGGGAAAGGAGGTCAATGACCCGAGATTGAAATATTGTAAAATGTTTTACCACACTGGTGCGCATCAAATCTCTCGTGGTCTCAAATGTCCTCTCGTTGGTGTGGTGTGCGGAAAGGCGTTGGTAAGGGAAACGGTGTTGACCTCGTCATCTGTCATCGGTTCAAAATTACGAGGTGTTGTCCTTTGGTGTTTGCTTTCAGAATTCAATTCAGACCGTCGACAATAGCCCGTTGTTTTGTTCCAGTGCGACGTAAATTCAACTACCCAGCATATTAATTTATTTATTGATCACTGTTCGCAACATAAATTTTTTTTGTTGCAATTTTTTATTAATCATGCATAAAATTGGCCAAAGACTGATCTTTGTTAATAGTTCCGGTCAACGGGTGTCGAGGATAGAAGTAATGAAAGGTGACTTAACTTGTTCTTTAAAGTTGAGAAAACAAGACTTAGTTCTGGACTGGTTGGAAGGTAGCTAAATTTACGGCTCACTAGAACAACACAATTGGCTATTGATGATGGTCCAGGATCAACTCTGAAGGGAAAGATTTGAGGACAACACCTCGTTATTGTGAACCACGGTCAAATGACGTGGTCAGCATATGAGCTAATTTCCAGATTGAATGCTCGACCAGTCACCGAAATACCGGTGTGTGGAAGGTCTTGCTAGACTTTCCCTTTCATTCTATTATTTTGAGAAATGGATACGAAAATGATAACTAAATTTATTTTCCTTCGACTGTTTTTCCTTCGACTGACTTCTGTTTTTCCTTGACTAATACTTCGTAGTCCTAAGCCGGGCTCTTAAGTATATGCTACTGCACTTTTAATTCCGATAAGTATTAATAAGAAGATAAGGTTTGAAGTAATAAGAAGCTAGATCAAATTCTCATAAGTTTGAGTAAACACATTATTATTACATTAATTTTACAGCCAGATTTACGCATTTTCTGCCGATAGGCTAACCTAAAACCTACCATCTCTTATACTCGATCACCCTCAGTGGCACAAATTCTATAGGTTGTACGGTCATCACAATTCCGAGTTACCTGAGTGATCTTTACATCCTCTCATTTTTACCCTCGCCTACGCTTCTGCTTTTATCCTCGAATTTATTATCTTTCGTTTGGCGCAACTGCTCCATCTTTGAACTTAGCTCCATAAAACTCAAACCAACCTATTCCCTACCTGATTACAGGCTGTGTTCATCTGTCAACTAATTTTGTAATGCCTTACCTCTGACCTTTTTGGGACTTCTGCACTACAAGAAACGAAATGGCGGCTGCTTGTCGAGTAACACTGAGTGAATAAACCGCCATTACTTCCAATAGGGACATTCGCCAACATTAAAAAACTGGGATTCGAATCCGAATCTACTGGGTGGAAATGGTATGACCACTGTAACGGAAGCAAAGCAGGCGCTTGGCGGAAAAGTTGAAAGGACGAAAACACGAGATGCCGCGGAGGTCACGCCAACGCATGAACCTAGAGCGCAAGACCGAGGTAATGAGCCGACGATCAAGAGGTAGATTTCACCGCGAAGGACAAAGCGAGATATCATTGTCGCTATGCAAGACGCAGATCATAAATTCATTTCCCCCGCTTCCAGGATCAGACTTTTGTAATCGCCACACTGAAAAAAGGCTAGCATAAGCCTGCAGGTGTCACGACTGCTGTTCGGTGATTCTGAGGAATTTCCCGAACCGGGTTTACGTCTACTTGACGTGATGAAAGCTTAAACCTGAGCTGCTGATCCTGCTGATCTGGAGAGCGAACGTAAATTTTGGAAAGAGCTCAACGGAGCAGCTGACCCCTCTCCACCAAGCGGTCATCGAATTTTCGAGCTAACCCGAGCTAGAAAACCTTACTCGCCCGAGTAAGGACTGGAGAAGGGCTCACCCGAGCCGGATAGTCAATTTGGAGTCCCGAGGCCAAGGACAATTCACCGTGTTCGGCAAAATCAGTCATCTGTACTCTGCCTGTATATATACGCGACCTACATATCCGTCAAAGCTCTTCATACTTGTCCATAATAAATATATTAGCCCAGACCACTGCGAACGATCCCTTCTAGTAGACGATGCTACCATTTCCAACACGTCACACCACTGTACCAATTGGGCATTATTTTATTGCGTTGGTTTTTTGGCTTTAGTTAATTCATTTTTCGCTAAAAAAAATCCTACATTTTACCATCTTTAAATTTACCGCTATAGGGTGCAACCTATTCGACCATGGTAGTGAGTAACTTTTACTTGAATGTGTGTGTGAAACTCGGCGAAAATTTATTCAAAATGATGGGACGTTACCTGTTTTGTTTTTTGAATTTTAGCAATTTGCCAAACAATTAAAAATAATAAATTGTAAATTTATGTATGGTAGTTTTTTGTCTGAGCACACACTAGATAGATTAAATGTCAAACCTTGACAAATGGCGATAAACTATATTTTAAGGTTACCCTAATGTATATCAATTAGCATTTGAACAGCAGTATTTAAATCTTCGCAGGCAGTCTGGTTTGTTTGTTTACACTGAAAATTTCTCTCATAAGATCCTCTGGGGTTAAGATCTTATAAAAGATCTTAGCATTGTTTAATTTTCCTTAATTTCTACCAATAAAGGATTCAAAGTTTAGTGCATACTCTTCAAGTTACAATAATTCAAACAGTTTTAATGTGTTTCTCAATCTTTTTTTCTTTGTAATACCTTCCACGTATATTTTTTAAAGAAAATAATAGTGGCGAAAGGGTTAATTATTTATCTATAAATAAACAAAACAGAGTAATTCAATTAATATTAATCAATATGTATTGTATGTAAATGGTTCAAAATGCTGCACAAGTTTTCAAAAGCAAGCTGTTCAAGCTCATCAGTGCCCTCGTTTTGTGCTTACTAAGTTTCTCTTTCCAGCGGTAATGTCTTACAGGACTAAAATCCAATTCCTTTGATATGAATGAAGGAAACGGTAATAGAAGCTCTCTTGCCAAACGAGATTATTTGGATTTTAGTTTGTCTCGCCACATCATGATTTCTTTGAGCGAAAAAAGATCTATTTCCAGACATGTCATTTTGCTTTTCGGACAGTTCTTACACATGCAGGGATGTCTGTCGTATTCGACTGTGGTTCTCTTGTTGGTAAAAGTAGTTAGGTAAGTTAACTTACGTGGCATATACGAGGCTATCAGAAAAAGAGTGGCCTAACCCACAAAATCCCGAAGATTTTATTAGAAACTTCTACTTTTTTAAATACGCGGGTTCAAGTCTTCAAAAATTACAAAATAACTCATTATTGATCCCTGATAAAAAATATTTTCAAAATCTCGGTACAGCTACACTCTACGTTTATGAGTGATGGCAACGGCTTGGCGATTTTTTTGGCGCACTTCTAGTAGCGAGTTACGATAAATTAAGGCAACCCGTCTTTCGTTTCGGTTGTTATGGTTTTCATGGCCACCTCGACAAACGGAAACTTTCAATTTTCATTTTGAATATTCTAGAAAGTTCTTCCAAAATCCGTTCAAGTCGTTTGATTTCATTGATTCGTTAAAAATTTTTTCTTTCCTCCCATTGGTTATTTTGATTTTAAAATATCCTTTGATTGCATTGGTCGTTTAAAATTTTTTTTCTTTGATACCATTGGTTTATTTATTTGTATTTCTACAGTTGTGGAACTTTTATTTCATAATAATTTTTTTTCACGGCAGAGTTCTGACGTATTGTTTTTCGCATTTGTGGAATATTCTTGTTTCGTAATTTTTTTTCTCGGGACCGTTCTGATGTATCAGGTTGTATTATTTCTTGCTTTTTTTTCTTTTAAAAATCTTTTTCTTTTTCAACTTGCCTACTGTATTTAGTGTAATTGATAAGTTTCATGGTATTCTTTACCCAACATTCGTAGCTTAGTTTCTCTGCTGGTTCACAAATGTGTTTTGATACGTGCTTAAGTTTACTACTTTTTGTGAAAGTTTTTTAAAATATTCTTTTCAAAACGTTCTGAAAATGTTTAAAAAGTGTGTTGTAAAAAGAAAAAAAGTTTTGACAGTAAAAGAGTTAGGAAATAATTCTTTCCTTGGCAACTTTAGAAGTGCGCCAAAAACAATCGCCAAGGCGGTTGCCACCGCTCATAAACGTAGACTGTAGCTGTACCAAAATCTCCAATCACATACTGTAGATAAATAAAAATATATAAAAAAGAGAGCACGAAAATTGCGTTTTTTTCTATTGTGTTTTTGGTGTAATAGGCCACTCTTGCTCTGATAGCCTCATATATCTGTGAACCAACCTTTTTAGTCATGGATGTTAACAAATGCAACAGGAACTGCTTCATGAACGAAAAATTTGAATTACAATTTTGGCTACTACAAAAATCGAACCAGGCATTAAAACAATTGTTAAACAGACACTGTCCCGCACCAAATTAAATTCTTCATTTACTTTGCTATCTTTCTTTAAAACAATATATATATATAAAAAAATACGTAACGGATAACTCATATTTTTTGGCGACCCTTCCACCAGTCACAGTGAATTTATTTGGAATTTTATCACAACAATTCTGCTTATTCCTGCGCTATGACCACTGTAAAATTTGAAGGGCAAAAAGTTTTATCAAGCGCGATTCATTGATATTAAATTCTTTTGAGCTGTGCAGCCTTGTTGAGGTCTGCTCGTAGTTAATCATTACCTCAGTAGCCTAGCGTAAACAAAGTAAACTAGACTCCCAGAGAACAGACCAGACAGACGGAAATCCCGCGGGCAGACAAATGGAGAACGGCTTCCACATCCGAGAGCCGCTTTTCGAAGTTGCGTAACTAGAACCGCAAGCGAGAGCTGTCGCGATCGACTACCCGCCCCACGTGACAGCGGTATCTTGCGAAATCGGCCGCCACGAAACATTCCTTTTATCGCGCCCATCCCGACCAAAAGCGCAGCGCTGAGCTTCCACACCTCCGCTCCTAATAGACCCGTCCTCCCGAGAGAGAGAGAGAGAGCGCTGCGCGAAAAGAAATCGATCAACTTCTCGACGGCGGGCCGAATAACAACGCCGGCCTTAAATTCTCCGATCTCCGGCATTTAATTCGGCGGGAAACGCTTTTCACGCTGCGCTTCGGCCGTTTTTTATTTCTTTTTAATGCGTTTATTTTTGCTCCGTTCCTGTTTTTGCTTCTTCTTTATTAGTACTACTTTCATTTCTTGCTCTTCATTTTTTGTGCGCTCCGATCGTCGGCTCCGTGATGAAAGGAGATCTGGAAGCGCGGGAGCTCCCGCTGCAGAAGTAATGAGGAAATTTCTTTTCGCGGAACGCGCTGCTGGCAGCAGTTCCCGAAACGAACGAGAAAAATAGACGCTACTTCTGGGCGAGAGCTTTTTTTTTTAGCTCGGATGTGCGTTTCGCGCGCGGAGCCAGACGAAAATCTCGAGCAGTAACGACCGGCGAGATCAAAAATAACAAAAAGCAAAGAAAAAAGAAGAAAAGAAAATGAGTAAATGAGTTTTCCCTCGGGTCTTAAAGATGTGTATTTTCCGGGAATTTTTAAGGAGTTGATTCACTCATCACTCGTTAGAAGAGAGAGAGAATGCCTCCGTGTTTTCTTGTGGGAAAGTAGAAGCCGCCCGTAACGTATTTTGTCTGTCGAGAACATTGCGACTAGTATGTCATAGAAAAAATCATTTCTAGCCGCATAAGGCCCGGTGCACACATCCGTTTTTTCAACGTGCGGCGCCGCTGCCGCAACGCAAGTGCGGTCTGAGATACATTAGATCCAATGGAGTAGTGCACATATGTATCCGGCGACGCACGTCCAACTTGCGTGCAATTTGTACCGCAGTACCCCCAATTTGTACCCCCAAGGCGCCGCATATGCGTCTCCGTTTTGAAGTACCTTGTTTTCATAAATAAATGGGATATAAATAATAATTAATAAATGGTTGTATCCAGAAACGTCTCTTTGGTTTCAAAATATACTTTTTTTACATCAAGTAAGCTAATCAAACACGTTTTCTTCGAAAGAATATTTATTGCAAATGACGCGAAATGAGAACTTGCGTCATTTCACGGTTATGTGTGCATAGTTGAGCTTCGGTGCCGCTAGTTGAAAAACCGGGTGTGTGCACCGGGCCTTAATAAGCGTGACATTTTTTTTTTCTGTCGGAACGCCGTTTCACAAATATTTGACATCCCAGACCAGAATATTCTGAAGCTTCTCTGCGAGATTGGCCTGAAAACACCAATAAGCCTCCAATGGATTCCATCGCATATCGGGGTGTATGGCAACGAGACAGCCGATGTACTCGCCAAGAATGGCTGTGATCTCCCTATGGACTGTTTGAATCGTCTCACTCCCACTGAGGTCCACTCCCTGTGAAAACAGCGTTTGCTTTCCTTGTGGCGCCGTACGCCATCCCACCATTGGTATGCTGGCAATCACCCTGGACTATCAATCACATGCTGTGGCCCTCGGCCTTTTCAATCGGCCATGGCCAGATTTCGAAGTGGCCATCTTAAAAGTATCAAATTTCAGAACGGGGAGAGAATTTCCCCTCCTTGTTCCTGTTCCCTACCTGCCAGTCCTGATCACCTTCTTCTCTGTCTTGGCGCTTCGTATAAGCAGCTGTTGGTTGATCAGGACTTTTTGCAAGTATATGGGGATCTGGCACGACGGGGCCTTCTGGACCTGGTGTAGGCTTTCCTACACCAGGGGGATGTGCAACAACAACAACGCCGTTTCGGAGAACCTCTTCAACAAAACCACCAAACCATTCTAGAACTTCTTTTCAACGGAATATTGACGCATCAAATAAAATATTGCCGCGGTAGAACAGCTGTGGAAGAGTAACGGATTAACACTCGTAGGGTGGCGAGTTGGAGACTAGATACAACCAAAGACCATCGTATACATGGAGGCTGGTGCGGGAGCCTTAATTGTAAAAAAAGTATCTTTAAAAAAATAACTGTAAATTGAAGGTTTTTTGAGTAACACATTACGTTTTATTAAATTAAAAAATATTACAGTAGATCTGGATGAAAAGAAAAGGGGGTTCGAACTGTTTTCTGGAAAGCCACGACGTTTTCCGACTTAGATATGTATTCCTTCGACGAAATTGTATTGCTAAAAATTAAAACACAATTGAGAGCTTTCCGTTGCTACGGGTGGCTAGAGATACATTCAACCAATCAGATTCAGCCACAGTTTCGAATCAAATATTGGTCAGTAGCAGTCACAGTTAGAACTGTTACTGTGAAATCACTGTTTGTAACATCCGTACTAAAGTCTGCATTAATGAAAGCTCATGCTCTGCACACTCCCGTTGAGTGAATCATTCATAACTCACACAGAACCTTCACAGTATGGTGTTGCCGCTTGTGTGTCACAGAATATTCAAGGAAAGCCCCAACCTATAGCGCATGGCAGCCAAAAGTTAAACAAAACCCAACAAGCGTGGTCTATTATGGTGCTTAAAGAAGTTTGAAACTCTAGTATTTTATATTTCTCCAATTTTAATACATCATACAAAAAATACTTTCCAACTAGGGGGCCTGCCCCCTGCTCGCAACCCCCGAAATTTTTTTCATTATTTAAAAAAATTCTCTTTGTTTTTCTGCTTAAAATGACGTCTAAATCATGTTTCTATCTTAATTAGAACTAGAGATATAGTAATTTTATTAGTGCGTTGTTTTGAAAATTTAACACTCTTGACAGGTGTTGTCATGGCAACAACATCTGTCTTTTAAACTTTAAATGCATTTTTCTCCATGATACATTTTTTTAAGATTTCCTGTATTCAAATAGCTATAAGTCGAAAACCGATACAGTTTAAGGGTTGAAATTTGGAATATATCTTTTTCAAACATTATACCATTATACTTTAATTTTGATTCAGCAAATTTGAAACAAATATTTACTTCAAAAAATATGACTTAAAAAAAATACCTTAAAAATTTCAAAAAATTTCATTTAAATATTTTTTATTTTTTACTAAATTAATATTTTTTAAATTGCTGAATAGAAAATTAAAGTTTATAACTTTGTGAATAATTTACTGCAAGAATTTTGAAAATTGATCAAGAATATTTTAAGTCTTAGCAATTTAAAATGACCCCTCTTTTTTCAAAAAATTTTAATTTAAAATTTTTAAAAAACTTTTGGAAAAATTTTGTGGTGTGATTTTGTTTTTTAGTTAGATGGGTAATTAGTAAAAAAAAAATTCAAATTTCTAAATTAATTAATAAAATTTTTTTTTCAATGTGTCCCGGACCCCCTTAATAATAAATTTTTTCTTCGTGATTTATTTCATTAAAAAGTAATTATTATATTTTTAAAAAATGATGTAATAGAGTGCACATTTACTAATTGCATTTAAGTAATCATAGACATAAAATCTATCCTACCTTTTTCATGAATATCCAATACAATATGACTGACAGGAAGTGAATACAAAACTCTACAGAGAGTTCAGTACAGTTGCCAACTTTAATATTATTTAATTTTTCTATTTAAAACTCCTTGTAACAGAGTAGACATAATAGGACTGAATAAAATTTGTGTGGGGGACACACACATAAAAATCAATATCTCTAAAAATAAAAATAAATTTAAAGTGTGTTTTGCCTGTAATTTTATTAATTATATATTTTATTATATACTAGCAAAAATACCCGGCTTTGCTCGGGTTGAATTAATAACATGTTGATTGAAAGTCATCATCAATTTTTTTTCATAAAAGAATGTTAGCATCATTTAAGTGTACGGGGGGGGGGGAGATGTAATACCAATTTAACTTCTCTATCGCTTCTACAATTTACTTCGGACGCAAATATGCATATATGTTGTATCCAACCATATACACCATTTCATATTCGTCACACTTCTGCTGAAGTTGATTTTAAGTTTTCAAATGATTATGAATATTCCCGTGCATACAATTTCAGTAAAAATGGCGGAATTTCGGTGGATAGTCTTGTATTTAGTTTTCCTATGAATATGTTTTCATTGTGTCATTCTTTCACCTAGTATGCGATATTTTCGAATTTCATCATCAATATGAGAAGATGGTCAGTTAAATTATTACAGCATTCGTTACTAATTTAGTTTGAAGCAAAAGCAATTTTTCTTGAAAATTCCATTCAGCGGCAGGTGACAACGGAACTTCTGTTAGATATATAATAAAGCAGAGTTGACGTGTATCTGTTCTCTACACTAATCCACCTTTTAATCAATTCACATATTTGGTACACTTATATTTTAAAACCCTGCGGATATGATACGCTACATATTAACCCGCGTTCTATTTGTTCAAGGGGGCTAAAAATTTACTACGTGACTAATTTAATTTGAAGTAAACACACTTTTTCCAGAAAATTCCATTCATTGGCATGTGGAATAACAGAGCTTTTGTTATAAATACATGTCATCAGAGTAGACAAATTAAACCCAATCGATAACAATTTTTTAATAAACAGAAGGTTGATTTTACAGCGCTTTTACAAAAAGAAAATCACTTTCAACGAACGATTCACATGCATTTAAGTTGCGTAAGAACAGCTTCAAAAAATAGAGTTAGCAACCTCAACTTTCTGTCTCATAAGACATAAAATTTCAATTTTTCAAAATTAATTAATCTGATATTATTCCAAGATCAACAAAGTTTTGTTAAAAATTCCCTTTTCTCCAACACACATACAGTTTTAAATTGAACCCTTATGGTGCTTTTTAAGATCAGAAATTTGGTTTCTAAATGGAAAGCACGTATCTATTTGGAATGATAGATGTAGTTACTTGACTATGGAGTACAGCTTTCAATAACACCCATGGAACACGAAAAACAAATGAAATTTAGTTTATTTTAATCATCTTTCAATGAAAAGCTATATCAAAATTTTGAAATATATTCTGAACTACAAAGTATGACTACCAGTTTTAATTTAACGTAACCCATCTTGTTTAAAAGTTATTTTTGAAATGTCTCATGCCATTTTAAAATAACAAATTACACACTTAAAAAATATTTTGATTCGTAATTTTTTTTTGTCTACACACTATTACGTATTGAACCAAAGATTTAAAGAAATTTGGTGGAAATATACATATACCACCACGAAAGTACCCATGTCTAGTGATATTTTGCAGGAAATAAATAAATAAAATCCAACTCCTAAATAATATTTCTGGTATAGGTAATATACCGGAACACAATGCAAACAGAGACAATATTCCGATCCCTAAAAAAGGCAGAATTCTGAAAAAAATATCTGTTCTAACGTGTTGAATTTCGACTTCTTGAATGTATTCTGAAGTAAAACAATTCGACAAAAAACTTGAACAATATTGATGAAGACAATGATTTATAAGCAAAAAAGAACACATATTTATAATACTTGGGAATTCTCAAATATGATCGCAACCATATCGTTTTCAACTCAAATAACCTAAAAAGGAACTATAGATCAAATTTAAAAAATTAAACATTAATTCTGAGTTTGCCAGATACCGAAAAGCAAAATTACGATTTTATGATCAATGAGTTTATTGTTTGGGCTTTTCGTACTCCATTATAAAATTTAAGTAAATATGAAATTAAATGTTCTAAATATTCTTTCTTCATCAATCAAATATTTATAAATATTATTTTCATTATGGGAAGAAGTAAAAATTCAGTTCAAACATGAACATTATAATTAAATTTGTTTTAAGAAAATTGTTTTTCGATCAACACTGGTAAAGCAATCTGAAATGCGTATAGCAATCGTTTTATACTCAATGTATTTTTATGGCGATTTCAAATTGCCTTTGGCTTAGTCCTTAGGTCAATTTTAGGCCTCTTAGGATTCGAATTTTTCAAAATCCTTTCTTAGTGCACCCCTACGGTATAAGAAGAATCACCCTGCAAAATTTCAGCTTCCTAGGACTTGTAGTTCTTGAGATACAGTGATGAGTCAGTGAGTGAGTGGTATTTGAATTTTATATATATATATATATATATATATATATATATATATATATATATATATATATATATATATATATAGATAGATTATGACTTATTATTATAACTTACAACCAGTTCATTACAACATCTTCAAATGTTCTAAATTTGAGCCTGACACAGCTTGTTTTCTCCGCCCAGTTATACACATTGTTTTTTGTAATCTATTGTAATTAATTTTTACACTTGAAAAATATTTTCAACTAAGAACAATAAGATGACGATAAAGAAACACAAGAATAGTTAATATCTTCCTTCCTGCATGATAGTAGTTGAATAACATAGCTTTTAATTCAGTAGATGACTATTAATAGTTAAAGTAAATCTGTATACCTATTGAGATTAAATTTTTTCATTTCTATTCCTATGTTTTGAATAAAATTTTTAATATTTATTTGTACATTTTTATGTGTGTATTCTTTGTTCGGATATCTACTAGAAGAAACTTAATTTAAAGTTCTATATTCTGCTATTTTCTCATTAATTTCATGTTCTTTGAAAAATAATGACTCAAAATAACCTGCAAAATTATATATTTTTTAATTTCCAAGTGTTAAACTTTTAATTTTGTATACTTTAACTACATTGAAATATTTTAAAGGTATCTACAAAGATAAATGCAGGTATGCTTTTAATTATTTTAATTATTAAAAATTCAGAAAACTAAACTTTAATGTTGACACTTGATTTTAAACTTCCGCCTGAAATGCATTTTTCTGTTGGAAATATGGTAATATGGCTTGTACTGGTATTCTCATTTTGTGGGATAAAACTAATTTTGATTGTATGCATGCTTAACATGTTTTACAGTGAGCCATATTCAAGGTTTTTTGAGGCACAAATAGTCCTTACTTTTGTGTGCTTGCATAGTTAGGATCATATCTACAGGAATTTAAAACCTGATAATCAACTCATTGATCAACAAGGTTTTTCTAACTTATTTTCTAATATTAGAATAAGTGCCAGGTGGTGAACAAAAAACTGGAAGGTTTAGGTGATGCTATACGCACAGGTTTTTGGTGCATGCTCCTTTCCTCCTTGTATATTTTTATTCAGAAATACTTGAGTAAATTCTCAGTCAGAAGATGTAAATATAACATTTATAAACTTGTCCAGTAGCTCCGTATGACTGTACAATAGCAGTTTAAAGGGAAACAAATATTCTATATAGTGCTTCCGTATATACAGGCCCTGATTTACCATTAGGCCCGTGAGGCACGGGCCTAGGGCCCCCATAATTTAAAGGGCCCCAAAGTTTCAAAAGTATCTAAAAATTTTAAACAAAAATAACTTTTCATATTTTCTGGAATGTTTTTTCAACAATTTTTGAAACGGTCAACAGTCAAATACGTAAGTACCAATTATTGTTTTAAAATTAGTTTTTGTGATGAACGGATAACATGGGGGGCCCCCTTCCTGCGTGTTGTGCCTACTATACCAAATTTTCTAAATCGGGCCCTGCGTATATAGTCGTCTAATTTATCCTAGATAAGCGAAAAATGGCTAGAGCAACAAACCAACAATAATCCTTTCGGTTCTCGATAGTCAGTGAACTTGTTATTTTGATCTCTAAATTTTTAATCCAGCAGTGTTTAATAGTGGGTGAATTGTATTTTGTGTATGAGCTTAAAATTCTGTTCTTGAGAAATGTTTTACTTTTGTTAGCACCATATAGTACATACACTATATGGACAAAAATATTTGGACACTGCATGTTTATCAGAAAAAATGTTTTATTATTCTATTTAATAATAACGGGTAGGCCCTCCTTTTGCTTGTATTACAGCTGCAACACGCCGAGGCATACTTTCCAAAAGTTCTCTGTAGGTCTGGGCAGGATTAGCTCTCCATGCCTCTTGCAAGGCTGTGAGAAGAGATTGATGTGAAGATGGGTGTGCGTGGCGGTGTCGTACTCTTCACTCCAATTCGTCCCACAAATGCTCGATCGGATTGAGATCAGGGTTCAGAACAGGCCAGTCATGCGAATTCACCTCATTTTCAGAGAACCAGTTCAGCACACGTTTTGCAGTATGACATGGAGCTCAGTCCGGTTGGAAGAAACAACCATCGTCGCCGTAGTGTTGCCATAGTGTAGGCACGGCCGAATCATTCAGAACGTCGAGGTACATGTCACAGTTCATGGTACATGAAGCAATGGGACGAGTCCTAATCAGGAAAACTACCCCACACTAAGATGGATCCTCCTCCTAATTTCTGCAGTGTCCAAATACTTTTGTCCATATAGTGTCTATAAAAATTAAACGCTACAATAAAACGATCACAGAAGGGGCTTTAGAAGGCCTGAACATCAAGATTGTACATGTCGAGTTCTGGCGTCTCCTTTCTCTTCCTCTTTACACCAAAGGTTCCCAACCTTTTTGACTAGCAAAGCCCATTTTAGAATCAATTTCTACGGCGGAGTCCCTTCGGCCTATGTTTTACAAGTTAATGCTGTTTTCTAGTATTGTTACAGGGTAAAGAAAGAAGGGATAGATAAAGGGCTACTTAAAAAATTGCGTCATGTCAATGCAATTAAATTATATGTTAAAAACTTTGAAACCTACCATATCTCAATTTACTCTACAATACACATGATATTGTCAAAAAGTTCTTACTAAATTCAATAAATCATATTTCCGTTCAGAATGTATTTTCTAGTTTTCTAAATTTTGATTCTACTTTTTGTTTCTTATTCTTCATTTAATTGAATTTTTATTTATTCTATTTTCCAGTATCGACCGCAGAACACCTTTGGAAAGCACACGGAACGCTTAGGGCTCCGTTATGCACAGGTTGGGAACTCTGGCAAAATTCCCGACCATACTCGGTTTGAATTGGTTAACTCTAGATTAAAGTTAACTCTAGATTCGAAATATATTATCAATTATGTCTTTCGTAGAACAAAATAATATTTGAAAACCTTTCGCCATCTTTAAAATTTCTACAACTTACTTTGCACACAAATTCTACACATGCATATCCATTCATATAATATATTTCACATACATCACGCCCTTGCTGTATGACAAAGCTACACAATGACGAAAGGTGACACTAAGGTTACTTCTACAAAATACGATTTTGAGAGATATTTGGAATTCATTTTCTTAAGTTATTTTCACGTTCAACTCAATTCATAAAAATGACGAATTTATGGCAAGTACACTTGCACTCATAGTCAACAAAACAGTATTTTTTTACTTGTGGCACTCTTGCATCAGACATGCGACATGATCGAATTTCGCTTATTCTGTCAATAACGTCATTATTCTTTCAATAATGGCATTATTCTTTCAATAATGGCATAATTACGAATAAAATGTGGTTTATTCTGACTTGCCTGTCACTTTACGTCGAATACTTTGTGGTAGTGTTGCGTGTGATCAGAAGGAAATATTTTATTAAAATAATAAATATTTAAAACACAAAACAGCGAAATAAAACAAAATAAAAGGTGAGGTGCAAAAGTTGTTCTAAAGATATTAATTTGTGATTCCTTTTTATCGCTTGACCTTGCAGTTGCCACATCTTACACCTAAAAATTTCACAAAATTTAGAAATACGAAAATAATTCAGAGCGAAAGAAACAGAAAATATCACTACACGCGTGATCAACCGACATGAGTTTCCGTTTCTTTCCCGTTCGCTGAAAAATAGTTGTCCCAAATATTCGGAAATCGTTTACATTGCGCAAAGAACAAAAATAAGACTCTAAATAAATAAAGTATCAAAGCTGAAGTTCCATAAAAAATATTTTTTGGAGAAATAATTGCTTTTTCAGCAGTACCGGTAAAGCAATCCAAGTAATTGTAATACTCAATACAGGGTGGTCCCGAATTCATGGTACAAACTTTAATGGTAGGTACAGGACATTGTAACAATGATTTATTGTATAGGAATGAATAGTCGCAAGTGACGCGGTGAGGCGAAAACAGGGGAAATAACGGCCGAAAGGAAAAACAAAGATTTTATTGAAAGCGTTGTTGACAAGTGTCATGTTTACAGTAATTGTTCAAAATTGCGTCCACCAGTATCGATACATGCTTGACAGCGTCGGTGGAGCGATTGGCGTACACGTTCAAAGATGCCTGGTATACGCAGCTCTGCCGTTACCATTTGCACGGCCGTACATGTAATGCATGTCTGCTTTTTCTGCATACGTAAAGTCACCCATCGTCTACGGCAGCACAATTGTGAATGGCGCTTTTCCCTACTGCGATGCATCATGTTCAACAGCGGCTAGACATCTACTGCCCTCTACCGGCAATGATACCAACCGATCACTCCATTTCTCTTTCCTTTTATTTCCCCTGTTTACGCCTCACCGCGTCACTTGCGACTATACATTCCTATACAATAAATCATTGTTACAATGTCCTGTACCTACCATTAAAGTTTGTACCATGAATTCGGGACCACCCTGTATACACATTCCAGTTATCCAAAACTTCCAAATTATGGTGGATTTAAGTATACTTCCTTCGGTGTTCTAGCATGAAACTTATCTAAGTATGAAAATAAAGAAAAGTTTAATAATGCATTAGGCTAAACTAATAAATCGCACCCCTGCAAGAAAAGTGACACAACTCAAAATTGTAGAATTTGAGAAACATCAACTTAAAGGATACTATAAAACTTATATTGAAATAGTATAAGCTTCTCTTTTAAATTTTAGGTAAATATATATGGTTTTAAGTTTTATATTCTTTTGAATTTTCTCATACATATTTTTCAATGACATAACATCAAAATTTTTATTTTTTGACTTGTGTCGCCTTTTTTGCCGGTGTGCGATATGATGTATGAAATAAAGCACACGGTAATCAAATATCTGGAATAAAATTCACGTGATGTCTGTAAAAACATACAAACACAGTATCGAACATAGAACAGAAAGACGGACAGACAGACAAATGCAACCTAGTTTAGTCTCTAAATGAAGATAAGTACTCACAGTATGCAAAGTTTCATGAAAATATATTAAACCGTATGGACGTGTATACGGAACACACATACAGACACACATGCGGACTTTGCATCACAAGGGTTCCAAAACGGATAGAAAACTTGAAACGGGTCGAAAATATTCAATGCACAGACCAACACTCCATTCTTATTTACATACACACCCAATACGTCGCAGGAATAAACACAGTTCGGTCGCTCCATCTGGCATTTATGACTGTACTTCCCAAACGTTTTTCATTTCTAAAATCAACTAAGGAACTGTGTCTCCGGGACGTGTTATGCAGTCGCGGGAAATAAACAAACCACCCCTCTTCATTCGAGCATTTTTTTTTAGAAAAGAAAATTCGAAGATGGCTTTTGACAGGAACTAACGTCTTCTATAAAATCAAATTCATAAAATTTGCATACGGGTGCGTCTTTATATTAAATTACGCACCAACTTCCTTCAGAAACAGTTTATTTCGACACAAACACTAAATTTTATGTCATTAGGTCTCACCGTTTCGTAATTATGAGTACAGAAAGAATGGAGCTCCTAATTTTAAATCCGTTTCTTACACTTTATGCATATGTTCCTAAATAATTTATATTTAGGAATAAATAATTTATATTTAGTGCTGATATTTTGTACCATAATACTGTTATACAACCCAAACAAAATTCACCTAATATTTTATTTAAAAAATACTTTTAGCATGCAATAATTATTAAAATAATGTTTGAAAATAATTATGATTTGATATCGTGTTATATTTTTATGTAAATCGATTCAGGAGGACTTCTAACATGGCCATGCAAAATTTCAGCTCATTCAGATAGTTAATTTTTGCGCTACATTGAATTTTCCTAGTTATTGCGATTTTAGGGGGCAAAAGTTTAAAAGACACCTGACGAACCTCGGATAATAATTCTCGGATCGTTTGCACTTGCATAGTAAATATAATGTAATTTTCAAATCGTTTGCATTTGCGTAATAAATACAATAATTGAATCGGTTATTTGAGAAACCTCATAAGTCAGGTGAGAACAACTTTTGGGAAATCGAGAAAAAACTGTTTCTGCGTTAACCGGCAAACTTTATATTCTTATTTGTAATAAAATGCATTATTTGAAGCGAAATACAATCTTTTTGCTCAATGGAGGTCTCAAGAAATAAATAATTTTAAATTACTATGGATTTTTAAAGTTAGTTGACTTATGGGGTTTCTCAAATACATATACTTTTGGCAAAAAGTAATTGCATTCTAAACTGTATAAAACAAAAAGTACACTTAGTATACCTGAAAATTGTATTCTAAAACAAGTAGAAACATTAAATAAATATGAAACACAAATAAGATTATTTAATTCTGTGAATAAGAGTAGTAAAGATGGTGAAAAAAAATTTATTCGTCATTAGAGTAGTTCTCTGGCAATTCAGAATCAAATGTTGGACTCTGGTGAACTACACTACCCTTCAATAATGGACCGGACAGCAAGACGTGATAGTGTAAGGAAAAGAATACATGCTTTAATAGGGGGTGGTCCCCCACGTGCTGCAATTACACTAGCAACCCTTCGGCGTCTACTTTCAACAAGGCTGTAAGACTGTCGCCATCTCAGCTGTAGATTTCAGACGTGATTCCCTTGTCCGTAAACGTCGCTCTAACTCGTCCCACAAATGTTTTATGGGGCTTAGGTCGGGACTCTGAGCAGGCCATGGAAAACGTTTTACATCCATATCTTGATATCACTGCATGACAGACATGGAGCATTCGTCCATTCCATAAAATTGGCAGAGCGTAGGAAGAACCTGATTTTCCAAAATGTTCATTTAGGCATCGGCGTTCAATTAGCCAGGAACAACATGCAAAAGTCCCAGGCCATACCACGAAAAATACCCACAAACAAGCAGTCGGATTTTATGCAAATCCGCTGGCGTCCGGTCCATTATTGTAGTGTAATGTATCGCTTTGAAGAATGCTCGCAAGTTTTCTTCATCTAAGATGTATTTCACCAGTTTATTTATGTCTTCAATTTTTTTCTTATTGATGAGGATATTCCCCCTTGGATATACTGGTTCATTTGGAAGTAATTGAAGCAGCTTTTTATTGTTGTTTAACCGAAAAGTGTGACTGCAAAAGGCATCATTAAAAGGTTTGGCGATTACAACATCCTTATGCATGAAAGAGTGTGAAAACTTCATAAACTGCGAAATTTTAATAGCGACTTTCTCATCCTTTGGAACGATACGCCTATACGTCACTTTTTTCTCGTAATCGAGTTTTCGGTAAAAATCTATTCTTTAGAGGTTGACACATCTTTTAGAAGCGAAACCCCACAAGTCAAGTTATTCTACATAGGCTAGTATAAAAGTTTTTGTGTATTCTAAAAGATGCGTCTATCTCTGAAGAATAGATTTTTACCAAAAACTCGATTTCGACAAAAAGTGACTTAAGGGGTTTCTCAAACAACCGATTCAATTCTCGGATCACTGAAAAATACGTATGAATACGTGTTTTTAATTTGAAATTCGGGGAGCTACAACTACAATTAATCTCGATCTACGAATAGCGACTTTCTGTGTCGAGATGATCCCTGAAATTGACACGAATCTTAGGATTGGATACCTCGGGATATAAAGGTAGTAAAATCATGAAATTTCCTTTCTAGACTAATTTAACAATGCAGAATGTGATTCTAGCATAAAAACATGGTGTTTCTCTTAGAAATTTCGTTATTTGTGTAAACTTTGATATGAAGGCATTCCTTCCTGCAATTGTTTTTGAATTTATTTGTAGATGACGTTATTTCCTATAGATACCTTTAAATTTGCTCAAGTATGATTAGTCCTCTTTTTTTCCCGTGACTATACATTTGCTTCCGCGTCCTCTCGCGTCCATTCCTCGTTTTTCCCCTTTGGAAATGGGCTGTTATTCCGATAGCAGTATAAATAATAATATTGTTGCAAATTAACAGTTAACAACTGGTATCAAAAATGTTAACAGTCAATGAGAAATCCTATTTGCATATAGCAGCAAGGAATTAAAAATTGAAATTGCTTCTTAATACGATCAAAGATGCACCCTTGCAGGAATGACTGGATCCAGAAATGTGATGAAAAAAATTACGAAACAAGCAAAATAGTAAAGTCTACGTATCTACAGAATGTGTATCTATGAGGTACCAGAATTTGGCATTATTTGTGTATTGGTGAATGGCAACGAACCGATATACATCGAAATTTGGATTAACTGTCATGGTCGGGACTCTGACGGTTAATCGAATAGACGGATAACCGAAAAACTTTATACAACAATCCAAGCCCATCCATTGCATATGTACGAATGAAAAAAAAATGCACGTTTACGAAGTAGAAATACACTGTACATACGTGTATTTTATTTTACAGAAACTAACAATATACAGTTTACACTAAGTACAGTATAGTACTTTGGATCTGATGCTCTATATACGTACACACGTATTCGAATTTTAAAATAGTCTGTCATTTTTTTTTTCGAGGCTAGTGCTTTTTCAGCGGCAATGTCTCGTAATAACGTACTGACGTTTAAAAGAGTGACGGTTAATCGAAAAAAGTTTCACTGTAATCAATAAAAACATCAACCGATACGGAATTCATTCACTTTTCCCAGTTAACTTAAATGTGTTTGATTCTAGCTCTATGGAGTTTCATAATATGGCTAAAATAACTTGAAAGAGCTAGCCGTTCTTATGAAATTCTTTATCCGTCTGTTTACAGAACCTAAGTACTATACTGTACTTAGTGTAAACCGTGTATTGTTTGTTTCTGTAAAATAAAGTATCGAATAGCCTTTGTTTAATCGTAATAACTTGAAAATTAATTCGGAAGACTTCATCCCATCCTCTTCGCTTTTTGTAGACTGTTTATTTCTCACATGATCCAATTTTGCTTGGAATGTTTGGCAAGGAATATTCTGGATGGAATGTTCTAGATGGATCACACAGAAATATGTATAAACGAGTAACAGCAACTGAACTATGTTCTTTTTTACATTCAGAACAAGGCCAGGTAATATCTTAGTTTTTTAGGTGCTAACTTCGTTCTTTTTGGATTCATATTTTGTGAGATAGCAGCGTCCTCCGCAATCCATGAGGGATTTTGCCTTGGGTTACTATACCCTTTTGTGTAATATCCTTCACAGGGAAGAATTGTCCAGCCTTTAAGAAGCAAAAGGATGCAATTGAAATGAATGTTCAGAAGCGAATTGACGTCCTGAGGCGTGCACTTTTAGACATAAAGAATATATTAGAAATAAGAATTAACACCAGAAAGTACAAATGCTTCTTTGTGGCCTTAAATGGAAATGCTGCTTTCTATGTTTGATTAATTTTGTTTCATTTGAACGTATAAAATGAGCATATCGATACTTGTATTCCTTATAAATGGATTTAATGTGGTATTGATTCTTCTACCAGTCGTTATGATTGATTGATAGATAGTTGGGTTTTAAGTCGCTCGGTCCAGTAGTTATGAACAATTAAGAAGTAATTTTAGTGCAGTTATTATGCATGTTAATCTGCTGTGCCACAGTAGCACGGTTGGAAGAGTAGCGGATTAGCAATCGGTGGGCTGTGAGTTCGAATACAACCCAAGACAATCGTGTTCAAAGGAGGTTGGTGCGGTGCATGTTAAAACTGCCATGGCCTTAGATGTCCTCACCTTGGCGTGAAAGTTAGTTAGGGTAGTGGGGTGCCACCTCAGGTGTGACCTGACCATCACCGTGGTTCAAATTAATTGGTGTCGTCCTCGTATCTTTCCCTTTGGGTTTAATCTCGCACCGTCGCCAATAGCCCGTTGTGTTGCTCCAGTTTGACGTTAATTAATATACCAAAAAGAGCACGTGTCTGTTAATTCTTATTCAAAATACTTGGATATACATCACATAGAATTCGATAATTTATACGTTATTCAAGAGTGTATTGAAACTGGAATCTTTGATGATAAACACCATTCCCCCTGATGCCCTGATTAAGCCTTCTATTAGAATCTTTCAGTTAGCATTTGCTCCCTTTTTATATGATCCAGACCACCCAACAGGGGTTTGACGCCCTACAAGGAGTGACCGGGAATGATTCCCACGTGTAAACATAATTGAATATATCCATTTGAAAAATGATTCTGCTGTTTAGTTTTTCCTAAGTTGCGATTCGTTGTATGTACCGAGAGTGTCTCTAAACAGTGATTCACTAATCTTTCCTCTCTTCCTTGGCAGTTTGTTCCATTTTAGTACTTGCCCCTTTCAAATTTGCACAGCGCTGATGATCAGCATCTTGAGTTTGAATACCTTAATTCATTTCAGTAGTAATTTTAAGAGTAGTATTTTATAATTTATTGAGGAGTACCATGGAGTAAGGAATATATTCCATACTCCAAGCGAGTGCTTGCCACGGTTATTCAACTGCCATTTAAATTAAAATTTTCGCTGCCACATCTCGCGCCAGCGCGTGGTGTGAAGTGATGTCTCAGCAGCCAGTGACGCGTTTGCGCGAGAAGAGCTGAGCATCAACATTTATTCTCCGCTTAAATTGGCATTATATGTTAGGTGTTAGCGTGTGAAAAGGTTAGAAGTTAGTTGTAAAGGATATGTGGTTTCAAATTTATAGCTTTATTGGTTATTAAAAAAAAATCTTGTGAGTTGTAGAGACGATAGTTCTGCAGAGCCTTCATGCGAAAAATGCAATCTAATAAACCTCTAACAGATGATGAAATTGCAAATTTGTTGACTGAGCTTTTGCCAATTTATTCTGGTATTGGCTTCTGGGAAAAAACCCATTTCTACGGCGGGCAATAACGCACCATATCAGCTTTGGCAGCGAACGTGTTAATTGATAAGGCGGATTTATTTGATAAGGGCGAATTAACTTTATAAGATGTGAATACTAGCAGGACCGTTCGTGAGGTATTGGCATACCAGGTGCAAACTTCAACCTTTTCCAATGCCTTTTATTTTCAAATAAATTGCCCTTGATAAATAACTTTGTGAAGATTTAAAAAAATAGTCACAGGTGTCATTTCTAGAAAAAACAAAGCAAACTTAATTAAATTGACTTCCATAACTGCCTGCATTAATTTCCTGCATTTGTGAAACAAAGTGAACCTTAAAATAAGGCAATAATAGCTTATCACACACACACACACCATTCTTTGTTAAACATGCCGCCTCCCTGGTATAATGGTCATAGTTTTTGTCAGTCATTCGAAGTTCACGGTTTAATTCCCGATCAGTACATGTATGTTCTTAATTGTACCTGTTAAGAGAAACGGCGGCCTATTAGCTGGGTGTTTCCCTCACAAATAGTCACCAGTTCGTCCATCCAAGTTCTGAATGCCAAAGAAGTCAGTGGTATAGAATCAAAACAACTCTTACGTGTTAGTTTCGTGAGGCCACCAAATTTTTTGAGTTGGTGTCCTTATTTTTTCTTATTTACAACAAATTCACGTGCAGTGCATAACTCAGGAATTGTACTATGTACTAGTACTATTGTATGCTGTGAGAGTGTATTTTTCTAAATTAATCAAAGAGAGACATTCACGAAATCACTCACTCAAATGCATTAACAAAAATCAGAAAAACTACGGCGTAACTAGTTGTTAATTTCAACTGGTGCCACCAGGGCTGTTCCTAAGTGGAGGGCTGGGCGTGCACTTGCACCTAGAAGAAATAGGGTCGGGTAATGTACATGAAATTTATAAAAAGTTAAATGTAAGAAATGTGAATTAAGATTACGAACCAGGTTACTTAAAGAGTCCTGGTAATTTGATAAATTTTAATTAACGTCATACTAGAGCAACACGACGGGCTATTGACGACGGTTCGAGATCAATCCCCGAAGGGAAATATCCTAGGGCAACACCACGTAATTTTGAACCACGGACAGTTGACGAGGCAACACCTGAGCTGGCACCCTACTCTCCAAACTTCCACACCAACCCAACATGAGGACTTTCGGCCACGACAGATTTAAGGTGCACCAGCCGCCTCTACATCCGCTTATAAACATCCATGCACTGACCCTGATTCGAACCAGGAACCTTCTTATCTAAAGGCTAACATCTTAACCACCAGACCGGTAGGTCGGTTAAAAAGTAGTAATAGATAATTAGAGGTCCTATCGTATCTTTGACTTAATTATTGGTGATCTGAAATGGAAGTTGTTTAGGGGAGGTTGAATTTATCCTCTTCGCTACCTAGGTCCAAATACGTGAAAATCGACTTTTTCGCCTTAAAAATAATCTTTATGATCAAATTGATAGTTAAGAACTCGGGTACACGTGTATGGACGTCTAAGCTTCCGATTGACACCAATGGACGGCAGTATAAATCGGTAGTTGCTGTTGTGACGTCGCAGACACCGCCACTGACCTTTGATTCCAAATGCCTGAAACATATGCCCGAGCCCTGCTGATGAATGTCGCAACAGCTGTCCCGTTGGTTTTGGGGTGCCAGTGATTTGTGGCTGGCGGAATGAGGGGTCTGCCGACAAAGGCAGATCCGTTGCAGAACTCGAGGGCAGCGGAGGTTTTTGTTTTGCGGTGTTCGTTGATGAGACCGCGACTGTTGAGTTTTTTGCCGGTTTCGCACCACCCATGTCATAAGGATGCAAATCTCTAGTGTACAAATAATTATTTGCAAAATAAATGCAAGTTATTTTTAAACTAGGCTGTTTCATTTTGTAGAAAGGCACACCACTCGGCCCACTACGTTACACTGTGGAATGTTTATTATTCAAAAGCGATTTGAAAGATATGGCTTCGACTCAACGTGCTCGTAAAAGTAAGTAAATTTAATTTCTTTTTAATATCTAAATCCTTTAGTTAGTGTGCTTTAGTTGATAATTTCTGAGTTCTTAAGTATGAGTTCTTAAGCAATATCTTATCAAATGAAAATTATTAAGCTCTCAGCATAATTGAGACACGAGACACACATATGTGTACCTAAAATGTTTCGCCCTCTATGATGCCACCATCTAAAAGAGGATTTTACATGAGAACTTTGAAGTATTTCACAACATTTATCAAAAGAAAAAAATATGTTTTTGAACAATTTTTATATGGTTGGTAGTAAAGAGGTTATGGAATCCAAATCACATACATCAGGGTCCCAACTAAACCCACCCACAATGACGTTTTGGTCAATTTGAGAGGGAGGTTTGTACGTGGCAGTTAATACACCGGAACGGCACGGGATGCTACCTTATTGAATAAAACTTTCCGAACATCAAAGGCAGCCCTGGGTTGACCCGTCCGTACAAACATGCCCCACCAGGACCTCCCTCCAATAAACCAATCCATTCTCCCTCCCGGATCTCCTTCCTTCACGACAGAACACAAAGAGATCTGCGTCTCTCCACCCCAAGAGTTCTCGTTCTGGGAGGCTCGAGAACGGAAAGATTGGTCTCAGACGCTTTTCTTGGTTCCGGCGGATCACACGTCTCGCCATTGGGAAGCCTTTGCTTTCCTCCGCCGCTTCAGACTCGAGTGGATTGATTGGCAGCGAATTGAAGAGGGAATCGGAAAACAACGCTCGGCATCGAAGCAATCGCTTTGAGTGGAAGTCTCCCTTTGTGTTGGAAACGGGGGAAGTTGTATGATATATTTTAACATCCTGAAAAGATACCACCTGTGATTCTGGGCGACATAAGAGGCTTAACAAATATCTGCATGTTATTAGTAAGCGCGATTCTGATATTTTAAACAGGCTCATTTGTGGAAGGAAGTGAAATTACTTTGTGAAATCTAAAACAGGTCCTTGCGGTTCATTCAATCCTTCTTGTACATCGCAATTTTTACTATCTCGCTAGTTTTAAAATTGAATTGTAGTTTGAATGTCAAATGCATTGTAAACAGCAAAAATATTTTTTAACTAGGGGGCGCGACACCTGTTCGTTGACGCTCGCCAAACCACGGATGATTGATTTGCCATCCTCATTGGTTCGCTACGCTCGCATCAATGAAGACATGTTGTCCTAGCAGATAGGATTGCTTACAAAATATTATATTCCAAAAAACATAGTTTTCAAATATAATATTTTGATAACCGTACCTCTGGAATCAGAATTCAAATGAAAATTTTGAGCACATTTTGACTCGAAATGTGAGCGATGCTTTGGAAATTGAATACGCAACATGTTGTTTGTGTGTACATTTCCCCAGCACTCGAGCCACCTACACTTTTTCATCGAGTTGGTTTTCGAAAGTTGTAGTGCAAGCGTCTTGTTGAACTATAATTGTTGGCTCTAAAAAGGACCATTTCAAATGGCCCTGAAAAAATCCTCTGCTTTCTTTGATTTCTATTATAAGCTGCAACAGATCGACTAAAATTCATTTTTTTTTCAATAAACTTTCATTCGATAACACTAAAATTCAATCGAGACTTCGTGGTAAACAAACAATCGTACAATGTTGCCAAAACGCGTTAACAAATAAAGTCTTTTTTGAGTGCCACATAAGAGAATTATATATATATAGACTAGCTAAATACCCGTGCGAAATCTTGAAGATAATTTGAGAAAATTGCTTTTATGTGTTAAGAAATAGTAATGAACTTTGATAATTATAAGAGAAAGGAAAATAAAATTTATTTAAAATATATGTTGCTACTTAAATAATTTAATTCATAAAAAATAAGCAAATTCATAAAACTTCCTTGTAAACTACATTTTTAGTTCGTCCGTCTGGCGCCATAATCACGAGGCTGTCAGGAGAGCTTACACGTGAGCAGGCTACATATAACTGGCCATGTGAGAAACAGTCGTTTCTTAAATCCACACCAGACACTTTCAACGACTGCCCCTGAGCTTTGTTAATGTACATTGGGATTTTCATCGTTGTATTTCTTAACTACTGCTCTATGCACATCGGGATTTTTTTTCAGTATATTTTTTCACGGACTCCATATTTTTGTTTCTTTTTATTCTATCCATGAATCTAGTGCGACGCTTTTTTCCTATTTTTACCTCATTGGATGGAGTAACTTTGGAACTGTTGTCCGAGTCAGGAGGAGAATTCAGATCATCATCAGGCACAACAGAAAGATACTGATTTTTAGGAAGAGCAATGGAAGATACATCAGTAACAGGAAATTCGTTATTGGTTTCGTCATTGGCAGAATGCTCGACAACAATATTTGCAGGGCTGGTTACATCTAGTGATGTAAGGATAGGGCAAGCGACAGCGGGCGGTTGTTGAGGAGGAAAAACATATTGAGGTATGAGCGGTTCAAAATGCGATGACATCATGGGTCCAGAACACGTAAAACGTAGCATGGGCCTTGCCGGAATAGGCTACAACGTCACCAGTATCAATAAGCTCTCTATCATAATAAAAGGAAAATATAGAAAGTTAGAATCAGTAGGGAAAGTGTCCAGCTCAGCGACAAAATGTAATAGCAAATGGCAAAACAGTTAAAAAAAACCTGAGACGACTGCACTGTACTGATACTTAACTGAAAATGAAAGAAAATACCTCAACTGGGGAAAAAATATTAAACGTACAAATGAAATCAAAGAAAACAATTAAAAAACCGCAATAAAATCAAAGGATAACTTAAAACTTAAAAAAAAATCAAAGGACAATTTAAAATTAAAAGAACCAATGAAAACAAAGAAAAAAATTAATAAGAACCAATGAAATCAAAAGACAGTTTAACGGATATTAAAATATCTTTCTACAGTTTTCGTTTGCCAAGGTTGCCACAAAAACCTAATAACCGTAAATACCGATGGGTTGCCTAATCACGCCATAACTCGCTACTAGAAGTGCACCAAATATTTAAAGAAACTTGGTCAAAACGTGCATATTCAGCCAAGACCTTGTCGTGATATTTTGCAGGAAATAAATAAATCCTTAAAACATAACTATTAAACAATATTTATGTAGTAGGAAATACTACTAAACACATAAATGCAAACTGAAACAAAATTCCGATCCTTGAAAAAATACAGAATTCGTAAAAAATTTACTGTTCAAACGTGTTGCATTTCGACTTCCAGAATATAGTATTCTGAAATAGAACAATTCGACAAGACTTTTTAACAATAAAATTACCCATGCTGTGATAAAAAATTTGCAGGAAATAAATAAATCATTAAAATCTAACTACTAAACAATATTTCTGTAATAGGAAATATACCTAAACACATAAATGCAAACTGAAACAAAATTCCGATCCTTGAAAAAATGCAGAATTCGGAAAAAAATTTACTGTTCAAACGTGTTGTATTTCGACTTCCAGAATACAGTTTTCTGAAATAGAACAATTCGACAAAGGACTTTTTAACAATATAGAGATGAAAAAATTTATAAATATTTGGTTGATAAAGGAAGAATATTTAAAACATTTAATTTTACATAACTTATATTTTGTATAATGCTTGGAAATGCTCAAATATGTCAACTCAAATACGCAAACATAGAATTCTAAATCAAATTAAAAAATTAAGCATTCAAATCGAAAGAAAAAAATTTATTTTTCAAACGTTTAATTTCGAGTTCCTGATTATAGTATTCTGGTAAAAGAACAATTCGACAAAAGACTTTTGAACAATATAGAGACGCAAATATTTATAAATATTTGATTGATGAAGAAAGAATTTTTGAAACATTTAATTTACGATAACTTACATCAGTACGATTACTCGAAATACCCGGGTGCACAGGTGCACTGTGCACATGAAAATAAAATTGTGCACCTAATTTTTTCCCGCTAGGCGCACCTGTGCACCTAATTTAAAAGCTTAGGTGCACAAGGTGCACCTGTATTAAAAAATATATTTCGAGGCCTGACTTACATTTTGTGTAATACTTGGAAATGCTGAAATATATCCACTCAATTATGCAAACATAGAATTCTAAAAGAAATTAAAAAATTAAACATTAATTCTGAGGTTGACAGATACCGAATAGCAAAATTACTTTTTTATGATAAATAAGTTTTTTATCGTTTGGACTTTTCGTGTTCCATTATAAAATTTAAGTAAACGTCAAATTAAATGGTCTAAATATTTTTTCTTTCTTCACCAATAAAATATTTATAAATTATTTACATCATAGGAAGTAATAAAAAGTAGGTTAAAACATAAATTTAAAAATTTAATTTGTTTAAAAAAATTGTTTGCGATCAACACTGGTAAAACAATCTGAGCTGCTTACAGCAATCTGAGCTGCTTACAGCAATCGTTTTATTCTCAATGTTATTTCTATGGCGATTTCGAATTGCTTTTGGCTTAGTCCTTTGGTCAATTTTAGGCATCTTGGGAGTCGAATTTTTCAAAATATTTTCTTAGTGCACCCCTACGGTATAAGAAGAATCACCCTGTAAACTTTAGCTTCCTAGGACTTGTAGTTCTTGAGATACAGTGATGAATCAGTTAATGAGTGAGTGGTATTTGACTTTTATATATATATAGATGAAGATGAATATGTGGTTGATTGGATTCTGTAGCGCAATTTCCTCACTTGGTCGGCGTCAAAAAGAGCGTCAAGACAGACAACATCAAGTAATGACACGACAACATTGACAAAAAAAAAAAGCTTTACTGACTCAGAAGAGAGAAATAAACCTAGGGAGAAATGGAAACTGCGCCACCTGCAACTCGTCGGTTATACAATGGGCAATCTCACTGAGCCGCGATGACTCGCTAAATGAATATGAGAGGTGATTAATGAAAATTTTAATCAATGTCGATTAAAGATATTATCGGGATTGTCATCTGTGGGGGGGGGGGTCGTATCAAAGTTAAAGCTTCCCATACTTCTAAGCACCTTACAACTAAAAATGACCTAGTCTCCCAGAGGGTATTCTCTGTCGAAATAAGAAAATTGTTGTAGAAAATGACCCTTATTGAGTCAATAACGTAGTAAAGGCTTTCTAACAGTGACGAACAGCTGTTGTGGCAAACGGCCCCACAGGTTTTGGAACCACCTCGTAATTATTACGAGGCTTAGAATATGTAATCCAATTTTCAATACGATGCATCTGATCAGGCATAGAGTTAGAAAGTACAAAAAAGAGTTTTCATACGATTAGGAGATCCATACTCAAAAACTGTTTTTGGGTAGTTTTAAATTTTTGTATTCATTTGTCCCATTTCACTTTTTTTTTTAAATATAGCTTATTTAAGAAAATGTATTCAGAAATCTCCAAATAACACATTTGGACTGGCCTAATTTATCGAAAAGAGGTGATTATTTTGGCAGCAACTCCTCCCAAAGGAAATTTCCGGCCTCGCCACTGGTTCGAGCCCCCCCCCAACTTGAGGAGAAAACCACCGGAGTGGTGAGAAACGCACCGAAAACGCCATTACGCAGTCCAGCCGAGCCCGAGCGCAAACGAGGTTAGGCGGAAACTCAATTTGTAACCGACCCCCGGCTGTCGTCTTCCCCCTGAAGCGGGGCACACACGAGGCGGCGGCCTTCGGGGGAGGGAAGACCAACGCGAAAAGATGATTGTCCTCTCTCCCCCCGTGTTTACCCGGGCAAAACTTAATTTCTGGCCGGAAGTTTATGCGCTCCCCTCTCGCCCTGAGGGGAATCCTTACGGAGGAGGATGGAGCGCGGGACGTTGGAGGCAGATGAATGGGCTCCGAGCTGATTGCGAGCGCTCCCGTCGCGTGGCGCCGCCCGCTCGCTCGGGGTAAAAAAGCGAGCGCTCTTCTCTGCGAGAAAAGCGGGGGAATTTTTAGGAGGTAATTGAAAGATGGCATCCGAAAAGGAGGGGGCTGTTTAGCGATACAGTGGGGCACGGTTATCGGGGGATGGGTTGCGATTGGTATTAAAACCATCGCTGGAGAGTATTGGGGAAATTTGTTATTTTCCATCGAGGTTGCGAGATAAAACTGAGATGCGAGTCTTTTTTTTTTCATTCGCTGGAAGTTTATTTGCTCCGGGTTAATCTCGGAAACCGTCGGTTCGATCGGAGACTGCGATCTACTTATCCATGGACAGCGACTATCGGATTCGAGGAGGAATCAAACTTCCAGGTAGCTTGACACGGTCGGGATGATCTTTATGCTGTGTGGTTCGGACTCTTTTTGCTTATGGATTTTCACAATCGTGGTGCATTAATAATATTGCAAATGATGCTTATCCAATGCGTCTGAGCCAACCAACCGGTATAGTGGTTAAGGTGTTAGACTCTAGATCGGAAGGTTCCTGGTTCGAATCCGGGCCCGGGCATGGATGTTTCTAGCGTATGGTGTAGAGGCGGCTGGTGCACCTTAAATCTGTTGTGGCCGGAAGTCCTCACGTTGGGTTGGCGTGGAAGTTTGGAGAGTGGAGTGCCAGCTTAGGTGTTGCTTCCTCATCTGACCGTGGTTCAAAATTACGAGCTGTTGTCCTCGGATCTTTCCCTTAAGGGACTGATCCCGGACCGTCGTCAATAGCCCATTGTGTTGCTCTAGCACGACGTTAACTAAAAAATTACCAATTACCTGGTGCGAATACGGGTCCGGGAACGACCCCTGGATGCCCAAGCGATCTTTCTATTCTTTCTTCTCTCCGTCCTTTGTTTTCACAATTACCTGACATTGCCTCGTGATTGGCGGAGCTTTGCCTAATACGGCCCTTGCATGATAAAACCCAATACCAACCCTGTTGAATATTAGAACAGAAGTTTGAAATGAATAAAGCAAGTTTTTATTCTAGCAATATTATTAATTCATATGATTCACCGACTTAAGCCGTTGCCATTTCTACTGCAATGACAAATATTGTAATCTGCTTTGCAGGCCTGATGGAAAGGGCTACATTGTTTGTTGATGTGAATCTTGCATCAAAGTCAGGAGAACGTAACATTTCATAATAACGTCCACTCAACGCATCAGTACATCTTAGGCCCGGTGCATACATCCGGTTTTTCAACGAACGGCGCCGCTGCGCGGCCCTGAAGCCCAACTATTCACACATAACCGTGAAATGACGCAAGCACTCATTTCGCGCCATTTGCGTTATATATTCTATAGAAGAAAAGTGTTTATTTCGCGTAACTTGGTGTGAGAAAAGTATATTTTGAAACAAAATTGACGTTACTGGATACAACCATTTATTAATCATTATTTATATTCCATTTATTAATGAAAATACGGTACTTGAGACCGGAGATGCGTGTGCGTAGAGCTGCGGCACCGTGGGAAACTGCGGTACGAATTCCACGCAAGATGGACGTGCGTCGCCGCAGCGTGGCCGGAGGCATGTGTGCACTGCTCTATTGGATCTAATGTATCTCAGACCGCGTTTCGTTGCCGCAGCGGCGCCGCACGTTGAAAAATCGGATGTATGCATCGGGCCTTAGGGTTATTTATCCCATATAAGGCCCCCGTAGCCCATTTGGAAGAGTACTGAATTAGTAACCGGAGATTTGAGTGTTCGAATCTAACTAAAGAACGTCGCGTGCAAAGGGAGCTAGGGCGCATTAAATCTGTTGCGGTCTCAAATGTTCTCACGTTGAATCGGTGTATGGAAGCTTGAAGAGTGGGTGTGCCAGATTTGGTGTGAATTACGTGGTTGTATTAGGATCCTTCTCTTCGGATTTGAATCCCGGACCAATACCAATAGCCCATTGCTCTGCTCCAGTGCGGCGTTATTTTAAAAATGCCTGGTTCCATAAGCACGAAATATGAAATGACCATTTAAAGGTCTCAGTGTATTTTTGTATTCTGATTACATTTTTGTATGTTACAGAATTATCTACTTGTTGCGAATTTGACTTGTTTGATTTGCTGTTTCTTGCTTCTCTTTTGGTAGGCAGCGTATTTTCGCGTCCACTTTTCTTTCACGTACTGATTTACACTACCCTACAATAATGGACCGGACGCCAGCGATTTGCATAAAATCCGACTATATGTTTGGGGGTGTTTTTCGTGCTGTGGCCTGGGACCTTTGTACGTTGTTCCTGGTCAATTGAACGCCGACGCCAACATAAAGAATTTTGACATTGATATTCTTCCTACGCTCTGGCTATTTTATGCAATGGACGAATTTTACTTCCAGGACGATAACGCTCCATGTAATGTTACAGCCTCTAACAAGCAGTGGTATCGAGATATGTATGTAAAACGTTTTCCCTGGCCTGCTCAGAGTACCGACCTAAACCCCGTAGAACATCTGTGGGACGAGTTAGAGCGACGCTTACGGTCCAGGGAACCATGTCCGAAATCTACAGCTGAGCTGGTAACATTCTTGCAGCAGGAATGGACACAAATAACCATAGCTGTGTATCGAAACCTTGTTGAAAGTATGCCCAGAAGGGTTGCAAGTGGCAGCATGTGGGGACCATCCCCCCATTAAAGCATGAATTATTTCCGTTATACCATCACATCCTGCTATCCGGTTCATTATTGTAGGTATGTCTTCCAGTTTTCTCATTATTTTCTGTCATCAGACTGCTGAAAAATTATTTTCGAAAGGCGAGCTCTTCCTTGCAGTTTTAGCAATATTATATTGCACAGCAGTTCAGATAAATAACATTTATACTAGTGGTTTAAATTTGGCAAATGAAACCCGCAGACATTGAGGGCCGTGATAGCCCGGTTGGAAGAGTCGCGGATTGGCAACCGGAGGGTTTCGAGTTTGAATCCAACCAAAGACCGTCGTGCATATGGGAGCTGGTGCATGTTATATCTGTCGTGGTCTCAAATGTCCTCACGTTGGCACGGTGTGGAAATTTAGAGAATGGGAACTCGTGTGTTATCTCATCAACTGGCCGTGGTTCGGAATTACGTGGTGTTCTCGGATCTTGCTCTTGGGGACTGATCCAGGACTGTCGCTAATAGCCTCTTGTGTTGTCCCAGTGTGACCTTAACTAAGTACATATACCTTTCTGTTGTGTTTGATTTTATACTGTTTGTATTTGTTTGCCACTCACCACTTGCAGTTTTTTAACCCGAGTACGTCCATCAATCAACTCTTTCGGATACCGTTCTCTTACAATCACGCATGTCTACGTTTGCAGTTGTTAGAATCACCGCACGAATTGTGACGCTTTCTTTCACAGTAAAAACATGTACAGTAGAACACCAATTATCCGAACTCCTGTTATCCGGATCGCTTTCAGAAAAAAAACTAAATCAGCAAAATCTGCATTTCAAAAGTTTCTTATCAGAATGATAAAAACGAGGAGGACGAAGTGTCTTTTCAGGACATAGGAAACATCATAATGAAAATTCATGAGTTGAGTGCAGTGTAGAGGACGTAAGCGAGTTGCTGGTGTGTGATTGTTCGTACCCTGGATTCTCTCTCTCTCTCTCTCTCCAAATTCTCAGTGACGATGAACTCATTCAAAGTGTGAGAGAAGAATCCGTTGATAACACGGAAGATGACGACGACAAGGCTACTCAGCCAGACGCCGAACCTTCAGTTTGTAAGGCGTTTGAGTGCCTTGACACAGCGGGGGGCTAAAATGGATGGATCGGCAGCCTGAGGGCGACTATCTACAGCTACTCGCCTTAAGCACATGTGCGAGACTTGGTTGCACGAAAACGATTAAAAAGGACAGCGAAACAACTGACTTTGACCAAAGACTGATGTGTTCAAGCAATGACAAGTTTTAATACAGTTTGTAAGTACAAAATTGTTTTCATAATCATTAAATTACATTACATGCTAAAGCAAAATCCGTTTTTTACAAGAAATAATCTTTTTTTATGGTGAACTATCCAATTATTTGGTCCCAATTGATCCGCATAATTGGAGTTCTACTGTATTTTGAAATTGTGTTTTTTGAAATGTCTTGCATTTCAATTGAATTCGGAATGATTGTTCTTTTCATTACATAGGTAACCCAACTAGGGATGCGACATCGATGTCGATGTTTTCAAAACATTGATGTTTTTTTAAAAACATTGATGTATTGGGGTCGATGTTTTGGTAACATCGATGTTTATACTTGTCGATGTTTTTACGTTGTCGATGTTTTATTTTTAAATGAAAAAAGTACCGTTATAATAATTTTAAAAATAACCAAGTAGCACACTTTTCATAATCAGCAAATTGAACATACTTTTAGACCAAAGTGACCAAGGATGAAGGGTCTGAAAAGTAGGGATGCGACATCGATGTCGATGTTTTCTAAACATTGATGTCTTAGAAAAAAACATCGATGTATTGGAGCCGATGTCGCATCACTAGTTGTTTAACCAGTTTTAAGAAATGGGGGGAAAAGTTTAAATACACTGAATTTTAAAAACATCAATGGTTTGGGGGCGATGTATTATCAACATCGATGTTTTAATTTCCAACATCGATGTTTTGCTGTCGATGTCGCATCAATAGTTGGTAAACCAGTTTTAAGAAATGGGGAAACAAGTTTAAATACACGGAATTTTAAAAACCTCGATGGTTTGGGGGCGATGTATTATCAACATCGATGTTTTGCTGTCGATGTAGCATCACAAGTTGCTAAACCAGTTTTAAGAAATGGGGGAAAATTTTTAAATACAATGAATTTTAAAAACATCGATGTTTTTGGGTCGATGTACTATCAACATCGATGTTTCAAAACATCGATGTTTTGCTATCGATGTCGCATCCCTAAACCCAACTCGGATCCCACTTTTAGGTGACGAAGATGCAGTAGGCAATATAATTTTTGCTTAACTCAATGCAAAATCTTTGTGATCTTATCTAGGAGAGAGTGGTTACAATTAAAAAATTTCTCGTGCACTTAAATTCAGTGAAATTCCACGAACATAAATGCATGCTGAAGCCAACAAAAACTAACAGAAGAAGGAATAGAGAACAATTTTTCCTTAAGGGAATCACTTACATTCTACTGCACATCGATAGAAAAAGTTATGTAAAAACCATCTATATATATAATTATCTTACGTGGCACACAAAAAAGACGTTCTTTTTTTTAATCGCGTTTTGGCAACATTGTATGATTGTTTGTTTAGCACAAAGCCTCGCGCCTCAATTAAATTTATAGCATTATCGGATAAAATCTTATTGAAAAAAAAAATGAATATTAATCGAGCTGTTGCAGCTTACAAACAACATGCTCGGTATTCAATTTCCAAAGCAGTGCTCACATTTCGAGTCAAAATTTGCTCAAAGTTTTCATTTGAATTTAAAATTGTTCGAGTTCTGATTCCAGAGGTACTGTATAACTTTTCTGTAGCACAGCAAATTTATAATTGAAAAATATTTTTTTGGAATATAATATTTTGTAAATAATTCCTTCTGCTAGGACACATGTCTTTATTGATGCGAGCGAAGCGAGTAAGGTTAGCGCAGCCAACCAATGAGGATTGCGAAGCGGGCCCCTAGTAGTGTATAATAGCTGAATGTAGTACAGAGAGATTTTTTCAAGTGGTATGCTTGTTATCTCATTTTAATTTATCGCTTAAAACTGTCTCGTGACTGTTTAGTTATGTTCAGAACCGGCTATTTTTTAGATATTCTTTAGTTGAAATAGTATCGATAGAACCTTACTTTAAAGGAAAGTTAATTATTTGTAATACACAAAACATAATAATTTTCCCCGTAACTTTCCATTTATGTTTGATGTATTGAAGTATTCCTTACAGAAGACATACTAGAGTTGCAACTTGATAAGTTTACTTTCCCAGGTGTAAAAAAAAATATAGGATTTTTATAATTACTCTTTTGTTGATCGTGAATTTTATAAAATGAAAAAGCATTGTGTTGAATAAGTGAAATATTGATTTCCAAGACTATACATTTCAAAATGCCATTATTTTTTGCTAAGCTTGGTTGTTATATTTCCACAATGAGGGGGGGGGGTTGCTAATTTTAAGTAATGGAGCAATCAGTAAGTGATGGAACAGAAATAATGCTTTTCAAGCCAGTTCTCTTGACAGTAGAATCGAAATCTTGCTGTCGCTTGTAAGTTTGTGCAGACTATAAGCAACATTTTATAGTGGAACGCAAAAAACCGCTTATTTTAGATAAAAAATATAATCTATGATAGGCATTTTCTGTTAAGCTAAATGTAGGTACCGGTAGTGTTTCTGAAGAGACATGTGTTTCCTGTATGTATTCTGATTGTGACGTTACTTAAGGGGGTCCGGGACACATTGAAAAAAATTTTATTAATTAATTTAGAATTTATAATTTTTTTGTACTGATTACCCATCTAACTAATAAGCGAAATCACAACACAAAATTTTTCCAAAAGTTCTTTAAAAATTTTTAATTAAAATTTTTTGAAAAAAAGAGGTGTCATTTTAAATTTCTAAGGTTCAAAATATTCTTAATCAATTTTCAAAATTCTTGCTGTAAATTATTCACAAATTTATTAACTATAATTTTGATTCAGCAATTAAAAAATATTAATTTAATAAAAAATTAAAAATATTTAAATGAAAATTTTTGAAAAGTTTAAGGTACTTTTTTTTTAAAGTCATATTTTTAAAAGTAAATATTTGTTTCAAATTTGCTGAATCAAAATTAAAGTATAATGTTTGAAAAAGATATATTCCAAATTTCAACCCTTAAACTTTATCGGTTTTCGACTTATAGCGATTTGAATACAGGAAATCTTGAAAAAATGTATCATGGAGAAAAACGCATTTAAAGTTTTAAAAACAGATGTTGTTGCCATGACAACAGCTGTCAAGAGTGTTAGAATTTCAAAACAACATACCACAAAAATTATTATATCTCTAGTTCTAATTAAGATACAAACATGATTTAGATGTCATTTTAAGAAGAAAAACACAGATAATTTCTTTAAATAATAAAAAAACTTCGAAAATTTGACGATTTTTGTGTCCCGGACCCCTTAAATATGATTTCAGCTCGTGGTTAATAAAAACTTCGAGCAACGAATTAGCAACCTGAGGGTTGCGAGTTCGAATACAACCAAAGACTGTCATGTACACGGTGATGGTGCAATTTAGATCTGTTGTGGCCTCAAATATCCTCACGTTGGAGTGGTGTGGAAGTTTGAAGAGTAGGTTGCGAGCTGAGGTGTGATCTCGTCATCTGACCCTGATTCAAAATTACGAAGTGTCTTCTGGATGGATCCAGAACTGTCGCCAAAAGCCCGTTGTATTGCTCCAGTGCGACGTTAATTCAACTACATACCGAATGATATGAATTGATTGGTCAAAACGCCAGCGTCGTTAAAATGGCGATAAAATACCCCTTTTAACCTTTTAACCGGTTAAAACGCGAATCTTATAACTTCCAAGGTACAACTGATGTTCTGGCCGTTGTCTAAATTATGTTTTGGCGCGATCATGGTACAACTGATGTGCCAGTCGTAGTCTAAAAGTTAAGTTACCCAAATATGTATCATGCGAAAGCATTTGGGAAGCTGAAGTAAAATCTACACATTCCTGACTTGGTTTCTTACTGCAAAACCACTCATAGATATAAATATTTAAACACACGAGTTAACCTAAAGATTTTAGACTACGGTACAGTAGTTGTACCTTGTAAGTTATAAGAATCGCTCCAGGAAATAATTTAAACTATGGCCGGTACAGCAGTTGTACCTTGATAGGGCGAAGAAATAATTTAAATTACGATCAGTACATCAGTTGTACCTTGAAAGTTATAAGAATCGCGCCAAGAAAAAAATGTAGACAACGGCTTGTACAGCAGTTGTACATTGATAGGGCGAAGAATTTAAAGTACGACCAGTACATCAGTTGTACCTTGAAAGTTATTAGAATCGCGCCAAGATAGAATTTTGTCTACGGTCGGTACAACATTTGTACCTTGAAAGTCATAAGAGCGCCAGTTATATCTATAGCCGTAGTCAAAAGGTAAAAAAATAATAAATTCATCAAACAACGAGGGGAACAGCAGTAACGTAGCGTAACACTTATCACCTCTATTCGCCGTTGTTTCTTTTCTGCAGACAAATACAATTCAAATCATTGTAACATTTAAAGGAACACACCCTAGTCTTGCCAAAGTTATGTAGATGATCCAAACGCTCTTACCCCTCCAATTGGTTTCGACTAGATATCTCATCTAAAAAGATTTGATTCATTTTGCTAATGACGAAATATCTCGTCATCGACGGTTTTTTTATGATGAGTAGATCAAGTCATGGTCAGCGTCCTTCTAATGGCGAGATTTCGGGTTCATTGGGATCTGGTCAGTTTTCTTCCATTGGCGAGATACCACATCATTAAAAAGACACCAGGAGGATTCAAGATTGAGGTAGTCTTGCAAAAGCGTGGAGATGAAGAGAGAGAATGATAGGGAGTTGATGAATTTCGTCCCAGCGTGTGGAATAGAGACCACACGCAAGTACCAAATGAACCTATCTCGACTGAATTCTAGCTCAATTGGAAGGAGGTGGGAAGATCTATACCTTTGCATATAACAAACACCATTAACCATTCAGTAAAAAAAAAACATTAGAAACTGAAATGATTGTACGTCCTAGTTGGCTTCTTGCAGTGGAAATGAATTACTTTAAATAGAAACTGTTTTGCTACTTACTTTGATCTTAGATTTGCGAGGGAGTAGAATCGTTTTTACTTCACGTTTTATCGATTTGTATTACTTTTTTTCAGCTAATTTTCCCGAATTTTAATTGGGGATACCAGGTTTCTGTGCTCAGATTTACGTGAAACATCGTCATTTAATCTTACGCATTTTGTTGAAAATTATTTTTTGTCAACTAATGTTTCTGAATCTTGATTTTATAAATCAGGGACGGCCGGTTCCTATGCTTACGGAGAGCTCAGATTTAAGGGGGAAATGGTCGGTTTTCATTCAGCCTTTACCAATTGTTATTTTTTTGACAACAAATTTTTTTGAATCTTAATTTTTTTTTAAATCAGGGTGTACCTTGTTTCTAGGCTTTCAAGTGAGCTCAGTTTCAATAGGTAGGAGTTAATTAACGTCGCACTGGGAGCAACATTACGGGCTATTGGCGACTGTCCGGGAACCATCCCGAAGGTCCGACGACAACACCGCGTAATTTTGAACCACGGTGACAAGGTCAACACCTTATATGGCACCCCACGCTCTAAACTTTCACATCAACGTGTGAACATTGGAGACCACAGCAAATATAACATTCACCAGCCAACGTGTACACGACAGTCTTTGGTTGGACCTAGTTTTTGTCTCGCAACCCTCCGGTTGCTAATCCTTTATTCTTCTAACGGGGCCTCCACGTCCTCCTAAATCAGTGGATATAAGGTTTCTGGGATTACAGCTGGGCTCAGGTTTAATGGGAAATCTCTCGTCGTCAGTGCTTCAAGTTATCTATTTTTATCTTTTATTATCAGCTAATCTTTCCGAATCTTCTTTTTTAATCAATTGATGCCGGGTTTCTGGGTTCGAATTTACGGGCTTCAAGTTTTATCAATTTTGATCTTTTTGGCTTAGGCTAATTTTTCCCAGTGCTGCTAAGATTACAAATGGTCTCAGATTTACGAGTTAACCCTTCTTTGCATGATTTTTTCTTTATTGGTGAAATAAATCAAGGTGATATAATTCATGTTCAAAATTAAAGGAAAATGGTTAAAAAAATCTTAGTATATATATTTATAGTATAAATTTAGCAAAAAACAATATGATGGTATCATGTGGTATTTTTTAAATTAAACGCAAACTTTTTCAGAAATTGCTCTAAAAATAACAGAAACACATGTTACAAACCTTTCTTTCACTCATTTTCACTTTTTTAGCACAATAGAAACTCAAATATAATAAAACAAAATTAAAAACGAAATCGTACGTTTATTGCAACTACAACAAACAGCGGAATGACAACTTCAAGCTCGTTTTACTGATAGTGACACTTGCTTATTTTTGACAGCTATGTTTTTTTTTTATGCAATGGACAATAAAAAGGTATCCAGACACGATCAACTTAAAGTGAACGTGTTCTTTTATATAATTTTTGGGCATTCAATGTTATGATGGAAATTTCCACAACTATGCAAAGAAGGGTTAAAATTCCTGTTTAGGAATATGATGAGATTACATTCCCTCATCACTTCGTCACTATACGTGTGCGCTATCAACAGTGCATGTTGAATTTTGCTGTGTGGAACCTGGAAACGCGACCGGCTGCACGCTCTTGTCTGGATATTAACAATGCACAACATAACTTTACCTCCTACCCCTGCTGCTGATGCCTCACCAAAAGAAAGCGTTGTTAATTCAGTAGGAAAACCCACTAAACTAAGCGAAACACCAGGAGCAGCTGTGCAAACACGCACATTCGGTTTGAGTTGGATTGCGATCGCTGGAGTCGTCGTCAGACGACAAATTCGTGATTGCTTCCTCGGCGGAAGGGCACTAAAAATATTCCCACCGCTAATTTCGAACGAGAGAGCGAGCGATAGCCATCGATATGCAGACGACATTTTCACAGCCGATTTTGTTTTAATTTGTTATTCCAATCGCGTCCCGCAGTAGAGAGAGAGGCTTCGATTTCTGTTCTTTTTTTTTTTTACCCCTGCTTCCTTCCTTCTCCGCCGAAACAAGCAGACGACAGCATCGTCTGAGAACATTTCGCTTCTGCACACAGCGGCAACGTTCTTTTCTCTTCCCACTTCACATTAGTCCTTCCCCATTCCTATCCCCCCCCCGCTTCCCTAAGTGCCGACGGTCTCTCTCCTCCTTTCCAAAAGACGGGGGGAAGAAGAAGAATAAAAGAAGCGGCAGAAACAAAAAAAGAACGCCTGAAAGAACAAAACAAAAAAAAAAGCGGCGGAGGGAAAAAAAGAACGACGGAAAGAACGATCGGCTCCGTGAAGAAGGAACGCGGAGAAGAGATGCGGCAAACGAGAAAGATGGAACGAAAGGGGGTGGAGGAAGGGGGGAAGCGAGGGGACGTGATTACTCGCTCGCTCTGGAATTGGGAGGAAGGGGGCAGTGGGGAGAGGAGGCTTGGAAGTGATGGACAACCCTCGCGACGACACCTGCGCCAAAACGGAAGCAAAAATGCCGGCGATTTTTCTCGGAAGGGGACATATAAATAGTGCAACGAGCATCCAGACAATTGGTTGGGTGAGCAATCGCTTGTCCACGGGATTCCGGAAAGAGCCGATGCTCTTCCCCGAAGGAGCGGGTGAGAAACAACAAAGGCTGAGATCTGTGGTGACGACTAGTGAAATGTGCACCACTTTCGCGCTATGTGCTTTTGCAGGATACAAATGCATTTTTAACGTCGGATCTGGACAGAACGGATCCCGAGGTTGCTTGAGATACGGTCCACCGCTAACCTATCAACTCTGGCAAAGTGCACCTATCGACTGTATTCTAAATGGGACCGTTTAGGCTTCGGCTTGAGTTCCTTACTCTTTTTTTTTTTTTTTTTTTTTTTGTGCTACAGTCGGAAGAAAACACAAGCATTCGTTGTTTCGAATAGAGTTTGAAAACTCCATAGCTGTTAATCGAGTCACTAGAGTGAATTGTGTATTTCGTTGAATTAGGTTATCGAAGCAGATTCGTTTCAGATGTTGGCAATGCTACAACCGACTTGTCATCTCGAAGTCAGCGTTGGATCGGAATAAAACGTGACAAGTATCTGCGATATTACATGAAAAAATTGAGAACTGATCACTGTATCAAATGATTGGAGAATACCATTAGGGAGGGAAGTAGTTAAATTTAGGTCGCACTGGAGCAACACAACGGGCTATTGGCGAGGGCCCGGGTTCAAAACCGAAGACCTTTCAAAGGATTCCTGTCGAATATTTCGTCGTTATGTTGTAAAAAAAAAAACCCATCAAACTCGATGTTATATTCGCTAAAACATTGCAATTGGGGTTCATTGTCTTAAAAACAATACTAAACACTATAGGACGGACTTGATATAATCCGCAAATTTTGTTATGCATCACCGTTTGTGAAGCACAACTTTATTCATTTGGTACAAGCAGTCAGATAAGTAATGCCGACCAACCGGTATAGTGGTTAAGGTGTTAGCCTCTAGATCGGAAGGTTCCTGGTTCGAATCCGGGCATGGATGTTTGTAAACGTATGGTGTAGAGGCGGCTGTTGCACATTAAATCTGTCGTGGCCGAATGTCCTCACGTTGGGTTGGCGTGGAAGTTTGGAGAGTGGGGTGCCAGCTCAGGTGTTGCTTCGTCATCTGACCGTGGTTCAAAATTACGAGGTGTTGTCCTCGAATCTTTCCCTTAAGGCACTGATTCCGGACCGTCGTCAATAGCCCGTTGTGTTGCTCTAGTACGACGTTAATTAAAATTACCATTACCAATTACCAGATAAGTAATTTTTTGGTAATTTTTAATTAACGTCGTACTAGAGCCACACAAAGGGCTATTGACGGCGGTCCGGGATCAATTCCCTAAGGGAAAGATCCGAGGACAACACCATAATTTTGAACCACGGTCAGATGACGGCGGATGATTTAATATCGATACTTATCAATAGCGCTAAGGTAGGTTTCGAAAGGTTACTGTTATGATCTTCACTGCTAGACGATTTGCTTTGTTTACTCAAACTTACGAGAATATTTGATCTACCTTCTTATTACTTCAAACCTTATCTCCTTATTAATAATAGCCGACCAACCGGTATAGTGGTTAAGGTGTTAGCCTCTAGATCGGAAGGTTCCCGGTTCGAATCCGGGCATGGATGTTTGTAAACGTATGGTGTAGAGGCGGCTGGTGCACCTTAAATCTGTCGTGGCCGAAAGTCCTCACGTTGGGTTGGCGTGGAAGTTTGGAGAGTGGGGTGCCAGCTCAGGTGTTGCTTCGTCATCTGACCGTGGTTCAAAATTACGAGGTGTTGTCCTAGGATCTTTCCCTTCAGGGACTGATCCCGGACCGTCGTCAATAGCCCGTTGTGTTGCTCTAGTACGACGTTAACTAAAAAATTACCAATTACCTTATTAATAGTTATTTGAATTACGGGATTGATCTCCAAGGGAAAGTTCCGAGAACAATATCACGCACCACTGTCAGATGACAAACCAACACCTCATCTGGCACATCACTCTTCAAACTTCCATACCACGCCAACGTGAAAACATTTGTGGCCATTAAGGATCAGTGCACACATCCGATTTTTTAACGTGCGGCACCGAAGCCCAACTATGCACACATAACCGTGAAATGACGCAAGTACTCATTTCGCGCCATTTGTGATAAATATTCTATCGAAGAAAACGGGTTTATTTCGCTTACTTGATGTAAAAAAAGTATATTTTGAAAAAAAATTTACGTTACTGGATACAACCATTTATTAATTATTATTTAGATTCCATTTATTAATGAAAACAAGGTACTTCAGATAGGAGAAGCGTGTGCGGCGAGTTGCGGCGCCGTGGGGAACTGCGGTACAAATTGCACGCAAGTTGGACGTAAGGCGCCGAAGGCATGTGTGCAATACTCCATTGGATCTAATGTATCTCAGACCGCACTTGCGTTGCGGCAGCAGCGCCGCACGTTGAAAAACGGGATATGTGTACCGGGGCTTAAACGTCCATCAGCCCCATGTACATCACGGTCTTTGGATGGATCGTATTTCGAAGTGTCAACCCTCCGGTTGCTAACTCTTCGACCGTGACCCTCCAATGTCATCAGGAAGGTCATAAATTGGTGAGTTGTAAAGTCCCCTCTGACGGCGATGCAGGCTCGATATATGGCATGGAGTCAAACAAGACCTTTATGCTACCCTGCGGCCAACTCTGCCTAGCATATACTGTTTCTGTTCCAAATCCCTAATCTTCCGGCAGTGGTGCATTTGAAAGCATAGCATATCCCCGAAAGGCTCGATGGGAGTCAAGTATCGGCATCCTGCTACCCAAGAAAGGATTTCAACACCGTGGTGGCATTCCTGGAAGAGTGTCCCGGCTTTGTGGGGCCGGGTGTTCAGCTGATAAATAGCTCTTTGGACACGTGACATGAAAGGCTAAACAAGAGGGTGTAATGTAGGATCTGCTGGAGGTATCGTTGTGTTCTGTCAATCTACCTCTCAGTACCTTTAATGACGAGGCCGAATGATCAGACCAAGAATTACCACTGGTTCAGGGCATGGCCTATCAGGAAGGCTTGTTTGCTGGTCAATCTGCCAGCATTTTATTGCAAGATGCAAATATTTACTTTATCTTTCACTTAGGAGCTTCTCCGCCAGCCTCGAAAAGACACATACTCCACTGATTCTCGAAAATTGTGCGAAAAGGGCTTTTTTAAGATCAAAATTTTATGGTCATATAGCTTTTTCTATTTCAGAAACATCATAGTCGGGTACCTAGTGAGTAATGCGCAACTGGGGCTGTTCACTAGCGCGTATATTACATCTGACACCATCTCTTTGATACTCTACGGTAATGTGGATTCACTTGCTCGTGAGCTCGCTCCGAACATTGTGGATTCATATGTTCACGAGCACGCTCAGAAAGCATTGCGGATTGTTCTGTGCTTGCAAGCACGCTTCGAATTGTGGATTCATATACTCGCGAGCTCGTACCGAACATTGCGGATTCATCTGTTCACGAGCACGCTCAAAAAGCATTGCGTATTTGTGTTGTTGCAAACATTGTGGATTCGACTGGTCCGAAGGCGACGGCGGAGGACGTCTGAAGCCAGTTGAACAGCATGCCCCAGTTCGCCTGTGAAGTACGCGGCTCGATGCAGGCGGCGGCGTGTTTCCGACTCCGGTGCTGATGAATCATTAGCTGTCGGAAACTCGTTTCCAAAGTCTGCGCCAAATTTATTCCAAGAAACGCGAGGTTCACCCGCCGCCCAAAGAAAGGCGAAGACCCAAAACCCGAACTCGATTTATCGCCTCCGACAAATGTCCGGAGTTAATCACGCCATTCAATCCCGGGGTGGAAGGAGACCTCAGAAGGACAGAGGACTCCACCCTATAAATTGCATTTCCAGCCCGTCCTATCTCCGCCCGAGATCAACGAAGATAAATGGTCCAAGTACGCAGAGCGGGGGATCCGAAGAGAAAAAAGATCCCTCGCGTCTGGGAAGCCGTCTCCCGTCCTAAAAGCCGAGATAATGAAGAATGAATGATAAGCGAACGATGGGAGTGAAGAGGGGATTCTTTTTTCCGCCGGGGTGGTGGTGGCTGGAGCTGAACATCTATCACCGAACCGATTGCGCCTCGCCACTGGCGAAGCGTTTTGAGCTAGGGAGGCTGGAAGTAAACTTCTTGAGATGAACGGCGAAGGAAAAATACTTGCATCCAGCTGCTCTTGACTCGAAAGTTTCAGCGAATCTCTTTTAAAACTTTGCCTCACACATATCCCATTATAATCACCATGGCTGACCAACCGGTCTGGTGGTAAAGGTGTTAGCCTCTAGATCGGAAGGTTCCTGGTTCGAATCAGGGTCAGTGCATGGATGTTTGTAAGCGTATGATCTAGAGGCGACTGGTGCACCTTAAATCTGTCGTGACCGAAAGTGCTGGGTTGGTGTGGAAGTTTGGAGCGCGGGTGCCAGATCAGGTGTTGCCTCGTCATCTGACCGTGGTTTAAAATTATGTGGCGTTGTCCTCGGATTTTTCCCTTAGGGGACTGATCCCGGACCGTCGTCAATAGCCCGTTGTGTTGATCTAGTACGACGTTTATTAAAAATTATAAAACTACCGCTACTCTACCAAACGGGCTGCAACGGTCCTAAATGCTTGAAGGTTGGTTGCTATTTTGATTAATGTCACATTGAAGGTGCAGAGTCCATGGTATGCATTTGCTCGTTACAGTGGCGCATGAAATGGTTTGGTAAGTCTTTCTGTAAACCATATCAACAGTAAGTTTAAACATATATAAGAGTGTAAACACATTCTGTAGAGTGGGATTTGGTTATTTTTTAATTACCGTCATACTAAAGCAACACAACGGGCTATTTTGTAGAGTGGGAAATGTGAGGTGAAATTTTTTTTAATTACAGGATATTTTAATTATTGTCGTACTGGAACAACACAACTGGCTATTGACGACTTTACTACATTTGGAAGCTTGACTAACTTAGTAGTGAGGCTCATTGTGTATCCTTGTACTGGTCCACCTATCCAGAATGCAACTGTTGGCGGCCCTGTAGACAATTAAGGTCTTCAAAATTCTTTCTATTAGTTAAATTGTGACGTAGAGGATAGGTAGGTAAACAAATTTACGTCACACTGGAGCAATACAACGGGCTATTGTGGACTGTCCTCGATCAATCCGGAAGGGATATGACAACTCGTATTTTTGAATCAAATCAAATGAAGAGGTCAACAACTGAGCTGACATCCCACTTTCCGAAACACCACACGTCACCCAACGTGTTAAGATTTGAGTCACAACAGATTTAACGTGCATCAGCTTCCTCATACACGTCTGTCTTTGGTTGGACCTAGTGTCGAATTCGCAACTTTACCGTGGCCATAGTTTTGGGATAGGATCTGCCTTAGATTCTAAGTATTTCTTAACGCGGTGCAACTTAAATTTTAAGGCTCGTTTCCTACATCCGTACTTTAATCCGATATCCGTATTCGGATCCATCGAACCAAAGAACGAGGAGTGGTTAAATCTATCAATCTTTCTCGTTCTCTTTGTTCATCGGTTCAATAAGATCTGAATTCGACGGGCGAATAGGGATAGACGGACAAGTGTAAACGAGCCTTTAGATTGAAAACAGTTGTAAGAATCAAGTGCGCGGTATTACCGTCGAAATACTTAATTTTTTGTTAAGTATTTCAGTTTATCATGAAAGAAACGCAATGTTCGAAATTTTTCATGGAATTTGAGCATCTTCAGTAGAGTTCCTCCGAAAGATCGAACTTCTATTTTCGTAACATCCAATGGAGTACTTTTTAGAATCAGAAATACTGTATTCAGCTAATAACAGGTAGTTGACCCGATGCCTCGCGTGCAAAGGCGACCGCAGACGGTGAACAGATAAGAGGAAAGAGTAATAATGATTATAATCTGTGCATATTAATCAAGGTTACAGCGGGATGACAGCAATGTTGTGTTATTATATTCCTGTTATTGACAGAAACCTGATTGGCAGTGTGTGTAAATTCTGTCGCTCGTGAAACAACGCTTTCGTAGTGTTAAGTGGAGAGCCATATTAAGATATTCAAAGAGTTGGGCAGGATTGAAAATATACATAATTATTCTATAACAAAGAAATTGCTGTCTCAAAAACATCAAAGGAAATGACGTGAAAAATCAACGCTATGTGATGTGAAACTTCATTTTGAATTGAAGATCATTGTTAAAAAAATCACATAAATGTAAACTGCTGCAATGTGAATTGCTTAATCTATTGTGATTCATTTTGTTCAAAAATCTGTGGAAAATAGGGTTTCGTTATCTAATTATCAAATTCAAGTATCAAATAATTAAAAAATAGCGAAAGTGATAACTCTTATCAAATGAAAAAGAAACACAAATTAAGGTGTTTTCTGCATTGGAGTATACAGATATCTGAATAAACTACATTGTTCCAACGAAAAATTCAAATTTTAAATGTTATTTTACAATATTTATTATTTTTGTCAGCATATCTGTGGAATCATTGGTTGTTTGGGAATCTGTGGTAAACTGTTTAGTTCATTGGTTGCAAGACCGGGGCTGCTCAAGGAGGGTGTGGTTCTGCTCCATGATAACGCGCGTCCACACGTCTCCAGGGTCACACACGCGGAACTGGCCAAGTTCAAGTGGGAGCAGTTTGACCATCCGCCCAACAGCCCGGACATGTCGCCCTGTGATTTCCATGTGTTTGGTCCCCTGAAAAAACATCTGAAAGGGAAGCGCTACAACTAGGGCGACGAACTCAAGGACGCTGTGAAGGACTGGGTCTCGTCACGGCCCACAGGAATTCTGAAAACAAGGAATCCTTCGGCTCGTTAATCAATGGGATCGTTGTGCTCAGGGGTATGGTGAATACTTTGAATAAAGTCTTCATTTATACCCACAGTGTCGTTTCGTACCTTTTGATTTGAACAAACCTTGTAATTCGTATATTCCTGATTCGACATTCCGGACCATGACGACACAGAGAGTTTCACCAAGGCCGGTTCAGAAGTGGTGAAATCGCCGAAGTCTTTTCATCCGATGATCAGTGAATGGACCAAACAGATGATGAATGTCAGGTTCCTCCCAGCAGACAAAAGCAGTCAAAAGGTCACGTTACTATTACTTTTGATCACATGATCCTGGGCACATAAATAAGTCACCGTTGCTCACTTTAATTTTATATTTCGTCCATGACCACTGCGACCTTCAAAATGAAACACGAAGATTACGACTTCTCTACAGTGGCCAGCTCCTCTCAACTTATCTTTTATGTCTGACCCGAGAATCCTAGACCATCCAAGTTGTACTATTTATATTTCAGAAGCAGTGGATCGCTTTCATCGTTTATGCTGATTACTTCTCTATTTTTATGTACACTCACAGTACATTCCGTCAAAGTTATCCGAATGCCTCTGGATAAACAACTCCCAGCTTCCCACCAACGCAAACAAATAGCAAAGTGTCGCAACTCTTTACAACGACGACTGTGTAGTGACGTATTGCCCTCTTTCTCTCCTTGGGGTTGCGTCCAAAAAAAGTTTGTTTCCAAAACCTTTGATTTACATACGGGGTCTGGGTTCTCATTAAAGCGGGCTTCGTGTTCGATTCATATCAAGCCTTGGAACGCAAACAATGCGGCTGAAAAATAAATTTCCGTTTGAAGTTCTGTTTCATTAGTGATGTCTTTTGTATGCGCGAGTCGTGTCATTCTTTTTCTCAGACCGAGCTCTGAAAAATTCAGCCGGCTCTCTTCATTTTCGCCGATCGATGGTACAGGTTTGCGATTATAACGACGAGCGACAACAGTTAGACGGCTTCCATCTCTGCTGGAAGACGAGAGAAAAGAGACACTCTGCGCAGTGATTACTTTTCGGCCTTTGCATTCGGGTGTACTATTTTCGTGGAAAATCGGCGGATGGAGTTTTTCAGCACAATGATATTTCATGAAAGTATATTTTATAAGTGCAAGGCCCGATTTGGGCATACCAGGTCCCCAATATATTATGGCTTATGCCCGTCCCATAAGAGAAATTTGATTTTACAAATACATAGATACTAGGGGTGGCTAGCTGTAACTATGCTGGACCACACGCGACCAACTCAGTATGTCGTATAACCAAACCACTATAAACCTTGTTATTTAACAGACGAAGCACGATCCCGCAACTGTTATTTCTCCCGATCGCTCGGAAAGTGTTAGCCTCTAGATCGGAAGGTTCCTGGTTCGAATCTGGGTTCGAGCATGGATGTTTGTAAGCGTATGGTATAGAGGCGGCTGGTGTACCTTAAATCTGTGGTGGCCGAAAGTCCTCACGTTGGGTTGGTGTGGAGTTTTGGAGAGTGGGGTGCCAGCTCAGGTGTTGCTTCGTCATCTGACCGTGGATCAAAATTACGCCGTGTCCTCGGATCTTTCACTTAAGGGATTGATCCCGGACCGTCGTCAATAGCCCGTTGTGTTGCTCTAGTAAGACGTTAACTAAAATTACCATTTAAAGTGCCGAAGGATTTAACACCACGGTGTACACAACGATCAGGGTGGACCTAGTTACGATCTTGACTTCCGACGATTGCTAATCCGTTGCGCTTCTATCTAGGCTTCTGCCGACCAACCGGTATAGTGGTTAAGGTGTTAGCCTCTAGATCGGAAGGTTCCTGGTTCGAATCCGGTCCGGGCATGGATGTTTGTAAGCGTGTAGTGTAGAGGCGGCTGGTACACCTTAAATCTCTCGTGGCCGAAAGTCCTCACGTTGGGTTGGAGTGGAAGTTAGAAGAGTGGGTGCCAGCTCGGATGTTGCTTCGTCACCTGACCGTGGTTCAAAATTACGAGGTGTTGTCCTCGGATCTTTCCCTTAAGGGACTGATCCCGGACCGTCGTCAATAGCCCGTTGTGTTGCTCTAGTACGACGTTAACTAAAATTACCATAACCCGGACCGTCGTCAATAGCCCGTTGTGTTGCTCTAGTACGACGTTAACTAAAAATTACCAGTTTCGAATGCAATGGACTGCATTAGTTGCATTTCCACTGCATCGATATTTGCACAGCACATGTTGCGAGAAAGTAAACGAACTACAGTGACGCGATGCAACGATAAAGGTTGTCGCATTGCAACTCTATACTGAGATCTGCACCTCGAATTTAGATTAAAAGTTAAACATCCACCGTCAGCGAAGGAAGTTTCTAACCGCACTTCTACATTTCTATTTCAGGTGGGTTTGTCCTCCAAGTCTCCGAGTGCCCCAACTGGGAAAAGAGGAGTCCTCGCATTCCGAAATCCCGTTCCTCCCGACAACGGGAGAAAAAGGGAATGTCGGGGCCTGGGGGAGGGGGCTCGCGTGATTGATCCCTGCGAGGTGGTGGAAAGAGGGGAGTGCTGCCACTCATTAAGCATTTAATGAAGGCTGGCATTCCGCTCACCCGGTGCGTTTCATTAGCGCCCCGACGGGTTTTTGGCTCGCTACGAGAGGAAGCAAGAACCACCTTCTGTTGGGAATCATGTCGGATATATTTGTCGGTGGCTTCTTTAAGAGCGTTTTGGGACGTGGTAAAGGCCCGGTTCGATGAGTAACGGGTTAGAAATCGAAGGTTGCGGGTTCGTAACTCGGTCCAACCAAAGACCGTCATGCACGTGTTGGGCTGGCGCGCGTTAAATCTACTGAGGTTTCAAATGTTGGTGAACCTGAGCAGCCGAATTTCGTTGATTACCAATCGATGAATTCAACAATGAAAATTCCTTCTTACATGCCGACCAACCGGTATAGTGGATAATGTGTTAGCATCTAGATCGGGCTGTTCCTGGAGCGAATCCGGGTCCGGGCATGGATGTTTGTAAGCGTATGGTGTAGAGGCGGCTGGTGTACTTTTAATCTGTCGTGGCTGAAAGTCCTCACGTTGGGTTGGTGTGGAAGTTTGGAGAGTGGGATGCCAGCTCAGGTGTTGCTTCGTCATCTGACCGTGGTTCAAATTTACGAGGTATTGTCCTCGAATTTCTCCCTTAAGGCATTGATCCCGGACCGTTGTCTGGTGTGGAAGTTTGGAGAGTGGGGTGCCAGCTCAGGTGTTGCTTCATCATCTGACCGTGGTTTAAAATTACGAGGTGTTGTCCTCGGATATTTTCCTTAAGGGACTGATTCCGGACCGTTGTCAATAGCCGTTGTGTTGCTCTAGTACAACGTTAACTAAAAATAACCAATTACTCGGACCGTTGTCAATAGCCCGTTGTGTTGCTCTAGTACGACGTTAACTAATAATTACCAATTACCTCTGATCTTTCCCTTAGAGGATTGATCCCGGACCGCCGTCAATAGCCCGTTGTGTTGATCTAGTACGGCGTTAACTAGTAGTTACCAATATTATTACCTTCCTATATTCCTATATGACACGAAACACCGACCGATGTAAAATCGAAAAAGGATTAATTTAATTTTATTGCTTTTATCATTTGTAAAGCGGACTAATGGAAGTGTAACGGACTGGCAACCGGAAGGTTGCGAGTTCGAATCCAACCAAAGACCGTCGTGTAAAAATTGGGCTGGTGCGTGTTAGATCTGTCGGGGCCTCAAACGTCCTCACATCGGTGTGATATGGATGTTTAGAGATTGTAGTGCAAGCTCAGGTCTGTTTTTGTCATCTGACCGTGGGTCAAAATTTCGAGGCGTTTCCTTGAATCTTTACCTTTGTAAATGATCGCGGAACGTCATCAATAGTCCTTTGTGTATTGTTCCAGTGCGATGGTTAACTACCTGCCTACCGATGGAAGAGTTGGGTCTGAAAGAGAAACAAACGGGTGTGGAACAGGCTCATGGTCCAGTCGAGCCGACCAACCAGTCTGGTCTCTAGATCGGAAGGTTCCTGGTTCGAATCCGGGTCACTGCATGGATATTTATAAGCATATGGTGTAGAGGCGGCTGATGCACCTTAAATCTGTCGTGTTCGAAAGTCTCACGTTGGGTTGGCGTGGAAGTTTGGAGAGTGGGGTGCCAGCTCAGGTGTTGCTTCGTCATCTGACCGTGGTTCAAAATTACGAGGTGTTGTCCTTGGATCTTTCCCTCAAGGGACTGATCCCGAACCGTCGTCAATAGCCCGTTGTGTTGCTCTAGTACGACGTTAACTAAAAAATTACCAATTACCCGAACCGTCGTCAATAGCACTGTGTGTTGCTCTAGTACGACGTTTCCTCACGTTGGGTTGACGTGGAAGTTTGGAGAGTGGGGTGCCAGCTCAGGTGTTGCTTCGTCATCTGACCGTGGTGCAAAATTACGAGGTTTGTCCTCGGATCTTTCCCTGAAGGGACTGATCCCGGACCGTCGTCAATAGCCCGTTGTGTTGCTCTAGTACGACGTTAACTAAAATTACCAAATTACCTAGTACGACGTTAATTAAAATTACCTTACCTAGTCCAGTCGAGCCGTTTGAATGATCCCGAGTTAATTATCGAAATCACGAGTTGGAGATGAGTGATCTAGAATATCGTTTGACCTAAAACACGGATACCAGATGACGACAAAGCTGAGATGTGTTTAAAAAATTATTGGATTTTAAGAACTACTTCATGTTAGCTCAGAAATTGTGATATCGTCACGAATCAAACATCGACCTTCAAATGAAATGGACAGAGCATGTGGGCGGAGTCGCTGTTGCAAGATCTCTGAAGAATAAATAACGTGGGCTTGCGAATCGACTTGTCCGATTGGTTGTCGAACCGCAGACTAGTGTGTTTGATCACAGCAGATAATCCCTTTAAACTGCCAATAATTTAAGATTCGCTCTTTTTTCCCATATCCAAGTGACGGAACTTCAAACCAACCGACCGATAGGTATTTCAATTAACGTCGTACTGGAGCAACACAACCGCTATTGATGAAAACCAAACGACCGGAAAAAATAAAATAAAGTTGCGCGCACTTGATCCGTCTATTTGATTAGAAGGTCGATGGAATCAAACTGTGATGAGCTCGCCTATGGAAGCACTGTGTAGGTATACCCAATAAGACGTTTCTTTATAAAAACTATTGTGTTGCTCCAGTGCGACGTAAACTCATCTACTCCCGTTATGGACAGTTTTTAAATTCAAATTAAAAAGGGAATTTATTTAAAATTCATGCGTTTTGAGCATTTTGAAGTATTGGCATTCGATTTAAATTTGTTTAATTAACATATTATTTTTATTATTCATGTGATAATACAGAAAACATTTTATACTTTTAACCCAATAGGGATTTTAAAAAGAATTTTCGGAATTCTAGAAACAATTCAAATATTGTAAATCGTCGATTTGTGGCATAAGGCGATGCAACCGAGCAATGAATAGAGCAGGAAATGTGTGACATGGATTCCGAATATTTTCCTGAAAATTGACGAAAGTTCAAATAACGAAAGAAGTACAATTAGTTCAATTTATCTGACAAAAAGTGAAAGGGATGAAGGGTTATTTCTTATATCTAACATTCAAACCCATTCACTTGCTACGTCGCAACGAAATATATTGTATCATGAATTTACTGTCACGAAGCTAAATTTAGGTGTGTGTAGCCAAAATTCTCTGTTCAATTTTTTTAAACCTTCACACAAGTATGTATAATTTTCTGTTTTCAACCATTATTTGTTTTTAAACTATCTCGAACACTCGAAAAACAATACATGTATCTGATGTTTCTCAGAATGCTAATAAACAATGAGAGGGTTAAACAAAAATTGATTGAATGAATCTAGGCTAATGTATTGCTGAAAATAAACATGGGGTAGCAGTGCGTGCAGAAACTCTTAGGGGCTCAAACCCTTTTACTGTTTTATGAAGGGGCTTACTCCTCCAAAAATGTAAACATAAGAATTTTCCAATATCGGACTATGAACTTTAATAATGAAAATGTACTTCATTCTACACTGTTAGTGAATATTAAAACTCCTTAGTATTACCACAAAAAATATGCTTTCACAAAAACCAATGAATCAAACACCTAGTCACATATATATGTGACCGAAATCGCGAATTACTTACCTTTGATACATATTATTTCGTTTTGTTGTTCATTTCGTGATTGAGTTCCCACAGATTCTTCAATGCCACTGCTTTCCTAGAAACCTGTGAAACAACCCTACATTTGTTGACGGTGCACTTTTTTCACTCTGCTTGCCGTTTGGAACATACATACTTCACTTCCTCGTCTATCGCTTAACCCCTGTAACTAGGATGTCTCACCCCGGGTCTGTTTTCTCTTGGTGTATAGTTAAAATTTATATTTCTTGGGTCATCCGACATGTTATACCTTACTAAATCAAATTTTTAAACAGCAATCAACACGCAAATTTCCATGACTGCTTCTTTCAATATATGCCAGACCTTTTCTAAGTGGTGTGGTGGGAGAGTTGTCAGAAAGAATATAAGATTTGTTGTTTGTTTTTAAAGAAGCATGTCTAGCAATGTGAATTTCCTGATGTCATTCAATTTTTTGCTGTTGTAGCAAAAAATGCTTTTGAGTTTTTGTATATTGTGTTCGTATTTTACATTAGTATATTCAAAAAGGGCACTCACCAAGAGCAGGGATTTTTTTAAGTGTAAGAAGAACCCACTGGGCTCTAGTTATTCTCTAAAAAATTCGGAATTAATAGGTTATGAAAAAACGGATTGCTAAAGCTAAGTTGTATCTGAGAAAATCGAAGTTTTGTTGCATTTCAGGAAAAATATACGCTCAAATTCGTCAATAATCTAAAAACATTAAAAAAAAACATTGCAAGCGCGCATTTAACATTAACCCGTCAAGTGGTTACGATGAGATATCTCGTCTATTACGTCCTCACCAACATTTTGCCAACGAGATATATCGCCGTTCAAGATCTGGTTGTTTTTTCCAATGACCTTGTCGAGGCTATACCTCCAGGAGGATTAAGGCGGTTTGGGAACCGGATGATTAAGACCTGGCCATCGAAATTATTTGCTGAATAAGTACTTGACGAAGGTCGTTCTTTTAGGAAACGAAATGTTTTTGAGAAAATACGGGGTTTTGTTGAGATTTAAACGTGAGCATTACTCACCTCATGACATGCAAACAGGACATGTAGTCGTTTTACCATAGAAGCTCGTATTAAAATAAGAAACTTTCAGGAAGGATAAAAAAAAATTCCAGATACCCAATTGCAGACCCGTTGTGAAACAAGGTTTGAAAACCACCGTAAGGGTTTATGATTGAAGACAGGTTTGCAACAAGTTCAGGCAGTTGGGCCAAATTACCCAAACCCAACCCACCCAAAAATCGGACGAAGTTTTGATTGTAAAACGGCGACAAATTTATTGGGGTTCTTAGCCTCCCAACAATTTCCCCAAGTTGGCGCCGATGAGCTATCGTCCAAAATGACCAAACGATGCAGCCGTTTTGGCAAGGCTGGTTACTGGGAGGCTGGAGAAGGGTGGTCTGAACATGCCCGAGCAAAAAACAAGAACCCCTTTGAAGACAAATTGCGAATGTTTAGCCGGTGATGATTTGAGGCTCCCCTCCTTTCCAGCTGCACAGCCTCCCCCCCGCAGCCAGACGTCGAATCGTTACCGCAGCCCTCCGACAACCCGCACCGCCGTTGAGTCATCAATAAAGACTCACCCCGCACCATTAGCGACACTACTGCAGCGGGCCGGCCCTTTAATTAGTCCCTCCGCACGAAACAAAACACAACAAATGGGACCTCGCGAGGCAAAACCCAATTCCGAAAAGGAAAAACGCACACACCGAAAAAAGAAATAAAAACAAAACTCGGTCCCGAAGAGAGCCTCCGGGCCAAAGGCATCCGCGGCGATCCCAATCGGGGAGCAGCTATTTCGCAACTCGAAATAGAAGCGGCGGAAGGGAAAAAAAGAAAAAGGCGCAACGGGAAAAAAAAAGTCGGAATTAACGAGCCCATCCCGCGTTTTCTTACCACCCCTCAAGCGTCCGGGTTGACCCGGGCCCATTGATCAGAAGAGCCATAGAACGTCACGGCGGAAGGGTTTTTTTATTTTTGTGTTTTACTTTGCAGCGGGAGGGGGCGGGCACCCGCGAGAGAGGGGCAGGCGGCAGTAAAAGTAAAGTGGAAGGGCGAGCAATTCGAAGCGGGGAGGGGGACGGGAGTTCAACAGGATAGGGGGGAGGCAAAAAGGTTCGTGGGAGGGTTGGCAGTGGAGTGCCGCGGGGAGAAAGAGATCCCGAGTTTCGTTAAGTGCTGTGAAGATAGATTTGGCGATAAAGCGCTCTGAGTGCACACGTAAATGGCGCATTTAGAAATTACATTTTTAATGACCCAACAAAAAGAGGGGGGAAGCTGAGATGCAATGAAGATGCCGACATCTTATTTGCAGGAAACCAAGGAATTAGGATATTTAATTTTTGTTCTTTGATGGAGGGGGGGGGGCTCACACTGGAATGACGAGAAACTTCTGGAAGTGGAGAGCCGAATGTCAATTTGGTGAAAAGACAGGCAGAATCGATAACATAACTTTTAGGAATTCGAATACTTTCACTCAACGAATAAGCATTCGAATATATATTCGAAAAATGACAAATCTATATTCAGAATTAACCAGATGCGATATATGTAGGTCTTACACATGTGATAAGTTGGATGTATTGTCCTGTGGTAAACTCTTACGAATGAATACTTTGGCATTCGAATACTTGATATGAGTACTTCGGTATTCAAATACTTAGGATAGATTTGGTATTCGAATATTTTGGTATCAGAGTTCTTTGATATTCGAGTACTTTGGTATTCAACTGATACTTTGTTTTAATGCTACTGTTTCCCTATGCTTTGGATGAATACTGTATTCCAATACGAGAAAAAATCGAGTACAACGAATACTTTAATCGAGTACACAAGTACTTTTGTATTCGAATACTCTATATCATAAAACGGTGACTTGAAGCAAAGACTCCGATCCCAGAAAAACTTGTAGATGTTTGAGGTTAAATTGTATTTTATTTGAAAATTCCAATTCTTAAAATGAGAAAAATGGGTTTCAAAACCTTATCCATTTTTCCTTAAAATCCTTGGTTTTTGCGATGTTTTTCGTTTAAAACAAATATTTTTTCTGCTAAATATTATTTTAAATAAGACGGGTGAATGGTTGGTAATAGTTGAATTGACGTTGCACTGAAGCAACACAACGGGCTATTGGAGAAGGGCCCCCGAAAAGGAAGATTCGAACGGGCGTAAGGTAACGGTAATTTTAGTTAACGTCGTACTAGAGCAACACAACGGGCTATTGACGACGGTCCGGGATCAATCCCTTAAGGTAAAGATACTAGGACAACACCTCGTAATTTTGAACCACGGTCAGATGACGAAGCGAACGGTCGTAAGGATACGAGAACGGTGAAAAGCGCAAGCTACAATATTTATTTAACATAGTAAACAAGCGCAAGGCATAATCATTAAAATGATGAGCAAAACTTAGGGAGCATCACTATTTTTGAGACAGTTACAATTTCAAAATTAAACGGAACAGCCTGTGTTTTTTTGCGTAACCGACGATATTCAGTTGAAAGCAGGAGCATGTTCAAGTTTTGGAATCGTGATGCGAGAGGTTCTAACATACGAATAAGTTCTGCAACTCCAAGAATTCATCCCTAACCTCATTCTCTGTATGAAGTAGCTTGCGTCAGTGTTCAAGATGGTTATACAGTCTTCAAATAAAAAAAGGCACCCTCTTTCTTTTATTTGAGTTTTCTGTTTCCTTCTGTTTCATGGCATTCTGGGTGCAGTGTTGCCATTTAAATGCACACAGGAATTTTTTTTATGTTCTCTTTTGTTACCGTATTGCTTTTACTCATAGTTTCGACAGTTCTCGAAGTACCTTAATACCATAACTATACGTGCATGATTCCATAATTGTATGGGACAGCATATAATCTTCTATATACAGGGTGTTTCAGTGAACCGTTTCAGAACTTCTAAGAGGGGTAGGGTACATCCTGACGAACCAAAATCATATACCAATGGGCAGTCAGAAATGCTTTCCTGACGCGGTAGATGGCGTTGTGCGAAAATCCCAAGCTTTCGTGTAGGGAATCTTCATTTCGCACAAGAACGCCAAGTTAGTAGGATGGATGATTACACGATCGCAGAGTTAGCCGATGCATTTGGCGTACGGGGCTGCAAATTGTAGTGGGCCAGCCGCACAGCGTTTGTACGCGGAACGATATCCGACGAGGAGTAACCCCAGTCATAATTTCTTTGCAAGACTGCACCAGAGGTTAGCTGTGACAGGTTCATTAGAAAGAGCTGACAGGGACAGGGTAAGAACAGCACGGACTGCAGACGTCGAACAGAATGTGCTGCAGCATGTACATGGGAATCCAAGAACGAGTACACGAAGTGTAGCAAACGCAGTCGGGGTTTCCAATTGCAGCGTCTGGAGGATTCTCCGAGAAGAAGACATGCATCCGTTTCACGTGCAGCGTGTCCAGACACAGCAAACGGAGGATTATGCACCTCGTATTGCTTTCGCACAGTGGTACCTTGGAAAATGTGCTACAAATCCCGTTTTTCCTGCTGAAGTGTTGTTTTCCGATGAGGCATCCTTCACAAGGGAAGGAATTTTCAACACGCATAACGACCATATCGGGCGGTCGAGAACCCGCGTGCAATACGATGTCGTGCAGCACAGATTCTATTTTCGGTCAATGTATGGGCCTGTATTATGGGAGATCACCTCATCGGACCTTACCTGTTACCGTCTTGTCTAACCGGACATAACTACTTGCTCTTTCTGCAGCAAGTATTGCCACAACTTTTGAGATATGAACAGATTTCTGCATCGACGCAAAAGACAATGTGGTTCCAACACGATGGAGCCCCTGCCCATTATAGCGGAGATGTTCGTAACTACCTGGATGTCACATTTGGTCAGCAGTGGATCGGACGTGGTGGTCCCGTGCGTTGGCCTGCTCGATCACCCGACTTATCATGTCTTGATTTTTATTTCTGGGGTCATCTGAAATCCCTAGTTTATGACACCCCTGTTGACAATGTTGAGGAGCTGGTTGCAAGAATTGCAGTAGCTGCCGGAGAAATTCGAGATATGCCTGGAGTATTCCAGAATGTTCGGATGTCCATGCGTCGGAGATATGAGGCGTGCATTGTAGCCCGTGGAAGAAACTTCGAACACTTACTTTAATCCATGTACCTTTTGCTTCTTTTCATGTATTATTAAAACGATTTCTCACTTACGGTCTCTTTTCTTTACGGTGCTTCTGTGTACAACACCGCTTCAGGAAAGCATTTCCGACCCCACATTGCTATATGATTTCGAGTTGTCAGGATGTACCCTACCCCTCTTAGAAGTTCTGAAACGGTTCACTGAAACACCCTGTATCTATATATAATTCCCTTACGTGGCACGCAAAAAAGACGTTATTTGTTATCGCGTTTTGGCAACACTGTACGATTGTTTGTTTACCACGAAGCCTCGCACCTCAATTGAATTTAAAACGTTATCGGATAAAATTTTATTGAAAAAAAATTAATATTAGTCGAGTTGTTGCAACTTACAAACGACATGCTGGGTATTCGATTTCCAAAGCAGCGCTCACATTTCAAGTCAAAATTTGCTCAAAGTTTTCATTTGAATTCCAAATTGTTCGAGTTCTAATTCCAGAGATACTGTATAATTTTTCTGTAGTGCAACAAATTTATATTTGAAAAATATTTTTTTGGAATATCATATTTTGTAAACAATGTCTTCATTGATGCGTGGCAAAGCGAGCAAGGTTCGCTCTGGGGTCCGAGCCTGGTGGGGTTGTCGAGCGTTAGCGAACAGGGGGCGGACCCCCTAGTAAAACTAATGCTCCCTCTTGCCCTACCATTATCACCCAAAATAAGTGCAACATTCTGGAAAATCGGATCATTGAAAAATGAGACTGGACACCTTAAATTCTTCAAAAGTATGGCGCGGCATGTCTCCTAATTCCTTCCACCACAGCCAAATCTGTGAGAGAAAAAACATTACTTTAAAGAATGAGGCCCACCTCTACACATGAGACCGGCATGTTGTCTCATTCCTTGCACCGTGCTAGTCTTGATAGTGCCTTCGAACAGTCTGGATGGTGGCTTTGAACAGTTTTGATGGTGGCTCGTAACATTTCAAACACGAATGTGAAAGGGCAATGATGTCAACTGGAAGTAAGGCCTCAAAATTGTGTATTAAGGAAGAAAAATGGAAGTCCTAAAAATAATTTTCAAGCAATAGTAATTGAAATCTGGAAGTTATATTTAAAGTCAAGAATTAACTTAATGTATGATATTTAACTATGGTGTAACGTGTTGGAAATGATAGCGTAGTCTACTAGAAGAGATCGCTCGTAGTGTTCTGGGTTATATATTTATTATGAAAAATTACGAACAGTTTTGATGGATTTGTAGGTCGCGTATTTTTTCAGACTTAGACCAGGTGACGGATTTTGCCGAACACGGTGAATTGTCCTTGGCCTCGGGACTCCAAGTTGACTATCCGACAAGTGTGAACCCTTCTCTAGACCTTACTCGTTCAAGTAAGGTTTTCTAGCTCGGGTGAGCTCGATAATTCGATGACCGCTCGGTTGAGCTCTTTCAAAAATTCATTTCCGCTCCAAATCAGCAGGATCAGCAGCTCAGGTTTGAGCTTCTCTACGTCTTGATCGACGTCCACCCGGGTCGGGAATTCCTCAGAATCAATGAAAAGTAGTCGTGACTCCTGCAGGCTTATGTTAGCCTTTTTCCAGTGCTTGGATGAGCACTCACTTCCTTTTCAATATCCGAAACAACAGCTCAGATTTGAACTTTCCTCACGTCTGATAGACGTACTCCCGTTTCTGGAAATTTCTCTCAGAGTCCACGAACAGCAGTCGTGACTCCAGCAGACTAGCTTAGCCTATTTGCAGTTCTCGACCGAGCACTTCTCCAGAGAACGGGGTATCGGTAACCGTGAACGGGTGTCCACTTCCTCGGATCAGTTTGATCCCTCGGGTTTATTGACCTCTCTCTTCGAAATCTCTTTCCCTTCTCTCTCGACTCTGAAAGTCCCACGGGGGTTGTTTGGGCCCCCCTCTCGTTTCATTCGACACGTTTGTCCTCTCGCCGTTGGCTGGTTCCAAATCGGACTGTCCACTGGCAGTTCATTTTCCCCTTCCGCCGGGAACTTCCTTAGCGAGTCGGTGGCGGGAGGTACAAAGGTCTCTGCGGTCTCCTCTGATCCTGGAAGCGGGGGAAATGAATTTCTGACCTTCGTCTTGCTGGTCAGCATAGCGACAACGACATCTCGCTTTCCCCTCATGTTCATGCTTCCGTCACAATGGTAGGAAAATAAACCTCTTCAGAGAAGATTAAATTCTTTTCTTCCCTTCTTTTTAAAAATTTGACAATTATTTCGGAACGAAATTCAAGTGGTGAAGGAGACATTTATTTTGGGACAGGGATAAAGATATTTTTACAATTCTACACCTGGGACATGCATCGACTGCCCTGTCGATTGTGGTGGTTGCAGTAATGAGGTACACCCCGTACTTGATCTGCAAATGAACGACGTTGTAGGAAAAAAACTAAGCCAAAGTTTTCAAGGTTTAGAAAATTGGTCACAGGATTTAATGTGGCAGGTATAAGCCCTTTAGATAAAAACGTATTTAGTGGCAACGAATTCCTCATATCTTAGTAGCTGATTGACTATATCAACTACATAAGATATTAGAAATTTATCTTCTGTAACTGATAGTCAATCAACTATATAAGGAAACTAGAATTGCGTGGCTAGCCCGGCGTTGCCCGTGCCCTTTTTTCGAAAACCAACAACACGGGCAACGCCATGATGTTTGGTTATTAACTGGAGTAAAATTATCCGCAGATTTCAAATCCGTTGAAATTTTCAATCTGTCTATAACGATTCCGATTTTACGAAAAAAGAACTTAACAATCCCAGTCAAAATGTTTTTTATTTTTTTGCTCTCCTTCGCTAAAATGAAAAACTGTTTTTATTTTTATTTTAATGCGAAGGGCAGAAAATGCAATCTTTTTTCGAAAGCAAAAGTTCACGTGACGTCACAATCTCCTGCGAACATATAAAAGTTTAAAAGAAAATCAAACGAATAAGGTATCTAACTGTTGTAAAATTTTCTGCAAATTTCAAATCCCTTAAAATTTTTATTCTACCTTTAACGATCGCTGAGATAGAAAAAAGCACTGAAGAACGCCATCGATAACTTTTGTAATCTTTTGCATTACTGGAATCCGTTTTGTAGGAAATCAAAATGAATGAATCTCGAAACAAACGAAGGTCATTCGAATGTCCTCTCTCGCGTTCTAAAGACGGGAGATGAAAAATGGTAGCGTCGTCTACTAGAAGAGATCGTTCGCAGTGTTCTGGGCTAATACATTTATTATAAAAAATTACGAACAGTTTTGACGGATATGTAGGTCGCGTATCTTTTCAGACAGAGTCCAGGTGACTGATTTTGCCGAACACGGTGAATTGTAATTGGCCTCGGGACTCCAAGTTGACTATCCGACTCGGGTAATTGGCATGGTTCCAAAGGCTGACGTCAAAGTGAAACGTGAGGGCGATAAGTCTAAATTTTGATGTTTCTTCATTTCTCGGAATTACCGCTGTGGAATGAAGAATGGTGAAAAAAACTATTGAATACATTTTAAACTGTTCTAGATTGAATTTTAAAATTCACCTCGACCTTAAATTTGCAAAAAATTTGCACTACCTGTGTGCCAAATCTTATTGCTGTAAGTGCCATAGATTCGTCAGGACTTCGCGGGCAAGGAACAAACAAACAGACAAACACTTCCTTTTATAATAGTAGAGATAGGAACTTATCTTATATACTGATAAGGTCAATCAGTTAAATAAGATAAGTTGCATAAGCTAATTTTAACCGAGACAAAAATTTCAATACCGATAATAGGTCGTCATGTTCCACCGATTTGTTCTTCAACAACAGTGATGATCCTAGATCAGGTCTCAACCACTGTGCCGCGGCACTTTTGTGTGCCGCCAAATTCTTAGAGTGTGCCGCCAAATTTTAGAAATGTATATAGTAAAAAAATATAATGCTTTTTTTTTATTACGAGTAAAGTTTGTGTTTAAATCAAAGAGAAGTACACTGTAAAAGAAAACTGTTGTTTTTGCAGTTACATACCATATTTTTCACTTTTTTTATCTTTTAAACTGCCGACCAACCGATCTAGTGGTCAAGGTGTTGGCCTCTGGATCGGAAGGTGCCTGGTTCGAATCCGGGGTTAGGGCATGGATGTAAATTGTGCTGTCCTTTGTTAGGGACAATGATGGTCCACCCACTGGATGCCCCTTCACAAGTGACCATCACTTCTGGCCTTGTATAAGGCTAAAATGACCTCTATCAACTCTGCACTTTGTATTGTATTGTATTGTATCTGTATTTGTCTTCGCAATTTTACTGCCATTGGAAATTTAAAAAAAATCTTTTAAACTTATAGTAATAACTATAAGTTTATAAACAACTTTTAAACTTATCTTTTTCCTTGTGTGCTGCCAAATTTTGAAATCGTTTAAAGTGTACCGCGAAAAAAAAGGTTGAGAATCACTGTTCTAGAGTATCTAACAATTGTATAATAAATACATTTTGGTCGGGTTTGAAAAAAAATATTGTCTTGAGAGGAAAGAATGCATGCGTATAGTTTTGAAAAGGAAGGACGTGGATAAAAATTGATTTGACAAGATCCGGTTTGTTTGGGAAAGCGATGAAAGTAATTTTTATCACATTCTTTTGGAATCGCACGAAAGTGATGACAAAAAGGAAGAAACTTGTGCTATATGGTGGTTCGTCCACCGACGCATATCTACGATATCTTTTACTGAAGGGCCTCACTGTGGAAAAATAGCGTAGTTAAATAAGCATTTTTTTCATTTCCCCAGCAAATTAGACCATGTCTTTTCTTTATTATACCTTTACCAAATTTTATTTTGATTTCTCTGTAGGGCAAAAGCAATCGGCCTTTTCCATTGTCAATAACCTTTTCCCGATGAGCAACAAAAATGTGTTTTCCGTAGCCTCCACTGAGAAAAACCAAACATCTCTGAATGGGTTTACAACGGTCAGGGGTGCACCCAAAAATCAGAATGGAGAGGCTGCAGCGGTATGGGTTACTTTTTGTGAGAGTTGTAATATTTCAAATGATTAAAACGTCTAGTCAAGCAAACTCTCTCTCTATATATATAAAAAAAAAGGATAATGACTTTTAAATGTATTTCTTTGAAATGAAGAGCAGTTCAGAGCTAGACAACTTTCAGAGTTCAACTACTCCAAGACGCATAAAAGCTGTGAAGAAAGAATGTCCAACTATCTAATCGATAAACAAACATAATGCATTTTCAGAATGCCCAACATTTTGCCCATCCGCTAACGAGAGACTTTTGTAAACGGAATGAAGAAGTAAAATAAAGAAATGTACATAGATCAAATCTAGAACAACACGACAAATCAACAAATTCAGGATTTAAAAAAAATCTGGGAAAGGCTTGACCCTAATAGCCCCTCCGTATGTGCTCCCCAGACAATGGCTGTGTAGATAAGCTATGACATTGGTGCGTTCTTTCTGCAGACATTTTTTCAGGTGTTTCTTATGCTGGCACGACCTTGAAAATGGCAGGGAATGGACAGGGTTCAAGCCCCCCCCCCCTTGAGGTTCATTCTGGCAGGGGCAGAATCTTCTGTTATTTTACTTTCCAATACGCGAATAAAAGTTCACTTTGAAATATATACTTCGTTCACTTCCAATTTTCCCGTCTTTACTTTCAATTCCTGTCTGACCTCTCCCTGTGGGGACCTATGACGTGGTCATCGCATGGACGGCACCGATAATGGGCGTTGACTTGATCCTGAAGCTCAAGTAATTAGCTCATTAGTAAAATACATAGAATTGTGTCGTCACGTTTAAAAATCATCCCTCTTCATTTGAGCAGTTTTAACAGTAGAGAAAATTCAAAGATTGTGTTTGACAGGAATTAACGTCTTCTATTAAATCAAATTCATATTATTTGAATAAGGGGCCGTCTGCATATTAAATTGAGCACCAACTCCATTATTTCCAATACTAACCCCCTATTTCGAAATACAATTTCGAATCTACATCACATTTAAACTTCATGTTTCCAATTTTCATGTCATTAAGTCTCTAATAATAGCCTATGGAACGCAACAGTCACAAGTGTCTTGAGATTTACTAATAAAAAATTTTGACGTTCATGAGTTAATAGTTCTAAAAATGAGAATGATTTTCCGGTAAGAAAAGTTTGAAAGTTGAATTAGAAACAAGTAACACGGATTTGGTAAAAAATTATAAATAAATTTTTGGTGAGAATTGAATGTATTTTCTAAAAAAAACACAATGTACCCAGTCCTTTTACATTAAAGGACAACACATTTATTAATCAATCAACAAAAAAGATGTTCGTCGTTAGACGACGCTTACGGCCTTGTCTGCGCTTGAGGGTTGACAGTTAACTAGCGTGGGTGCAATGAACTCAATGAGGGTATAAATACAAGCGCGTGACAGGGGGCGCAATACAAGAAACGGAGTTGCTCACAACAGGGGTTACGCAACAAAATTAATTCCACGATCGAGTACAAAGTAGTTTACTGAGTACTGAATTGAGCAAAGCAAGTATGGTGTTGTATCTAAACCTGAGCAACCGAACTTCGGCAGTTGCCAATCGACGAATTCAATGATAAAAATTCCTTCCTACATGAATCGAAACACCGACAAAATAAAATTGAAAAAGGACTAAATTCAGTTATTTAATTTGTCAAGGGGCCCCGGTACCCAGGTTGGCAGAGTAACGGACTGGAAACCGGGGGGGGGGTTAATGGTAATGATAATTTTTAGTTAACGTCGTACTAGAGCAACACAACAGGCTATTGACGACGGGACGGGATCAGTCCCTTAAGAGAAAGATCCGAGGACAACACCTTGTAATTTTGAACCACGGTCAGATGACGAAGCAACACCTGAGCTGGCACCCCACTCTCCAAACTTCCACGCCAACCCAAGGTGAGGACTTTCGGCCACAACAGATTTAAGGGGCACCAGCCGCCTCTACACCATACGCTTACAAACATCTATGCCCGGACCCGGATTCGAACCAGGAACCTTCCGATCTAGAGGCTAACACCTTAACCACTATGCCGGTTGGTCGGCGGAAACCGGAGGGTGACGAGCTCAAAACAGACCAAAGACGTCGTGTAGAAAGGGGGCAGATGCCCGTTAAATCTGTCGGCGCCTCAAACGTCCTCACGTTCGTAAGATGGAGAGTGGGGTGCCACCTCAGGTGTGACCTCGTCATCTGACCGTGGCTCAAAATTGCGTGGTGTCTTCAAATCGTTCAATTCGGAGGTTGATCCCTGACCATTGTCAAAAGCCCGTTGTGTTGTTCTAGTGAGATGTTAATTAAAAATACTAGTACCAATCATTTGTAAAGCTGAATTTTTACTATCTTTCTTCCATTTTTAAAATTTTAAAATTCTAAAGCTATGCACCGAAAATTTAACAGTATATTTTAAATTTCAATCAGATTCATTAAGTTTTCTTTAATGTACTATACTTCCATTCACTACACAATTGATTTTAAGGATTCGTTTTAAATCTCCACTCATGTAAGATCTCTTTGAGGACGTGGTAGCCCGGATGTAAGTGTAACGGATTAGCAACCGGAGGGTTGCGAGTTCGAATCCAAACAGACAGTCGCGTCAAAGGAAATTGGTGCACGTAGCATCTGTCGTGGCCTTAGATGTCATCACATTGGCGTGTAAGTTGGGTGCCAGCTCAGGTGTGACCTAGTCATCTGACCGTGGTTCAAAATTACATGCAGTTGTCCTGGGATCTTCGCTTTGGGGATTGATCCCGGACCTTCGTCAACCATCCGTAGTGCTGCTCCAGTATGACGTTAATTAAATACATACTTACCTGAGACCTCGATGTTTTTAAATTTGGTTTTTACAGTAGGATTTAAATGGCATTTACTTCGGTACATTGCAAAATTTTCTTTTGAGAATTTGTGTGACCAGTCCTCCTCCCAGTTTGTACGTCATCTGACCGTGGTTCAAAATTGCATGGTGTTGTCCTCAGACCGTCACCAATAGCCTGTTATGTGTTGCTCCAGTGCGATGTTAGGTAAATACCTATCTATCTGCCACCACTTTGTAAGTTCTCCCAAGGTCCTTGAAGGTTGACGACCAACCTTCATATATAGTAGTCAAGGTGTTAGCCTCTAGATCGGAAGGTTTCTGGTTCGAATCCGGGTCTGGGCATATATGTTTATAAGCGTATGGTGTAGAGGCGGCTGGTGCCCCTTTTATCTGTCGTGGCCGAAAGTCCTCTCGTTGGGTTGGTGTGGAAGTTTGGAGAGAGGGGGTGCCAGCTCAGGTGTTGCTTCGTCATCTGACAGCGGTTCAAAATTACGAGGTGTTGTCCTCGGATCTTTCCCTTAAGGGATTGATCCCGGACCGTAGTCAATAGCCCGTTGTGTTGCTCTAGTACGACGTTAACTAAAAAAATTGCCAATTACCTTGAAGGCTGACCCTATTTAAAAAAAAACCGTACGGGGCTGTGTCAGGACACGGCAGCTAGGTTTAAGGAGTAGAATACCTCAGTGACTCCATATGGTGAATGAGAGTGGAAAAAATAGTAATAGACTGTTTTAATTTCACACATCAAATGTTCATCGCTCCGCACATATATCACAATTGGTGCACTCGCTGTCGACGTATAAAGTTGTGCCTGATTACTGACCTCTAGGGGTTGAACTCTATCTTTTGATTATAAAAAGTTTGTCACGTCAGATAGGCTATTTGTGCATCGAACTGAGCAGTGGAAGTACTTGGCACACTCATATCAGGCATTTGTTCACCTTGAAGGTCCGACGACTATACTTTCAAGAACCTCCAAGCCCATTGACACTCAGCATAGGATGTCCGGATATTCTTCTTGGATTTCCCATCTCTCTTTATTTCTTCCTGTTGACATTTTCTATAGTTACAATTAATAATATTACAATTAATATCGATCTACAAATAGGAACTTTCTATGTCGAGATGATCCCCGAAATTGATACCAACTTGAGGATTGAATATCTCAGGATGTAAAGGTAGTAAAGTCATGAAATTTTATTTTTAGACTAATTTAACGTTGCAAAATCTGATTATGGTATCAAAACATCAGGTTTTCATTAGAAATTTCGTTATTTGTGCAAAATTTGATACAAAGACATCCCTCATGTATTTTTTAAAAATTTCGTTATTTGTGCAAAATTTGATACAAAGACATCCCTCATGTATTTTTTAAAAATTTGAATTTGTAGAGGACGTTATTTTCTATTGACCGATACCTTTAAATTTGCTCCAGTATGATTAGTCCTCTTTTTTGTAGTACTTTTTTGTCGACTGTACATTTGCAATTCTGTCCGTTATGCAATGTTTTTCATCTGAATTTGTTGTGGACGTTATCTCTATTGAATTATAATTTTCATTTTCCTGAAGTATGAATAATGCTCGTAATAATGGAGGGGGTTCAGTTTTTTACCGCGACTGTACATCTAATGATCCATGGTACAATATATGATAGCCCAGGATGCAATGAATGTTCTACCTTGAACCAATAATCATATTTAGAGATTTTTTCTCTAAAGTGTATGGAAACAAAATATACCTTCATGAAAAAATGCTTTAATAGGTAAAAGTATGTATTATATACTTCTGACAAAATTTCTAATATATTTAGAAAATTGTATCTTGTATAAATTATGATGTGAAAATTGTTCAGAGGTACAGCACTCTCCCCAAATATAGGTGAACCAATTCATTTTTAAGTTTCGCCTTTAAACTCAATTTGTTAATAACTTACAATTACAAAGTTACAACGAAAGTTTTAATTTTAGATTTGTTGTAGCTAGCTCTTTCCGAACGAACTTATAAGACTTCTGTTTTGATAAAGGACCAATTCAAGGGAACAGAATAACTCCGAAAACGTATGATGTTCCCTTTCTGAAGGACCTATAGAATTTTTTTCCTTCATATAAAGGAAATACAGTGGGCTTCGAGAAGCTTTAATTAGGCACATTCATTGCCTGACATGACAAATATAGCATGCTTTGCACTTGTAGTGCTTTCAGTGTTGCAAATTCATCGAAGGCTGTTGCAAAAAGTTATGGTCCATGAATGCTTTTGAAAAGATGCTAAAATTCGTTGATCATTTCCGAAAAAAGTTTTTATGTAAGGCTTTTCTTGCTGATTCCACGAACTTATTTTCATTAAAGTTTTTTACAAACTTATATGTCTTCCTCTTGCGAATTCTGGGCCATCTTTCAAGAATTTTCTATTTGTGGTTCATGACACCAGAAAATCGCATGAGTCAGTGTAAGTAAAGCTGATGATGAAGGCTCCCCCCTCCCCCAATATTTATTTTATAGTTAATAAGTTTCATTTAAGCAACTACTCTACCAAACCAATACTAGTTTTGCGAACATCAACAACTATATAGTTGAACGGAGCTACAAATAAATTACTCTTTGTAACAGAGATGTATATCGTTTTTCAGTCCTTCCCACATAAAAGAGAGGGGGTAGCCTGTTCCATGGTACCAGACTGGATTGTGTGTTAAGAGTTAAACCCTTTTGTACTGTAGTATGCAATCTATTTCTAAATTGAATATTTATCAACATTTACATTACCCCATATCTATATATATATATATATAATTCAAATACCATTCACTGACTAACTGACTCATCACTGTATCTCAAGAACTACAAGTCCTAGGTAGCTGAAATTTTGCAGGGTGTTTCTTCTTATACCGTAGGGGTGCACTAAGAAAGGATTTTGAAAAATTCGAATCCTAAGCGGCCTAAAATTGTCCTAAGGCCTAAGCCAAAAGCAATTTGAAATAGCCATAGAAATAACATTGAGTATAAAACGATTGCTATACGCATCTCAGATTGCTTTACCAGTGTTGATCAAAAACCAATTTTCTTTTAAAAAAATTCAATTATAATGTTTATGTTTGAACTGAATTTTTATTTCTTCCCATGATGAAAATAATATTTATAAATATTTGACTGATGAAGAAGAATATTTAGAACATTTAATTTCATATTTACTTAAATTTTATAATGGAGCACGAAAAGCCCAAACGATAAACTCATTGTTCATAAAAGCGTAATTTTGCTACTCGGTATCTGGCAACCTCAGAATTAATGTTTAATTTTTTAATTTGATTTATAATTCTTTTTTGGGATATTTGAGTTGAAAACGAGATGGTTGCGATCATATTTGAGGATTCCCAAGTATTATAAATATGTATTCTTTTTTGCTTATAAATCATTATTGTTTTTATCAATATTGTTCAAGTTTTTTGTCCAATTGTTTTACTTCAGAATGTATTCAGGAAATCGAAATTCAACACGCTAGAACAGATATTTTTTATTCAGAAATCTGCCTGTTTTAAGGATCGGAATTTTGTTTCTGTTTGAATTATGTGTTCCGGTATATTACCTATTCCAGAAATATTATTTAGGAGTTGGATTTTATTTATTTATTACTTCAAAATATCACACTAGACATGGATACTTTCGTGGTGGTATATGTATATTTCCATAACTTTCTTTAAGTCTTTGGTTGAATACGTAATAGTGTGTAGATAAAAAGAATAAATCAAATTTACAATTCAAAATATTTCTTGAGTAGTCATACTTAGTTGTGTTCAAAGTATATTTCAAAATTTTGATACAGCTTTTCATTGAAAGACGATTAAAATAAATTAAATTTCATTTGATTTTCGTGTTTCATGGGTGTCATTGTAAGCTGTACTCCATAGTCAAGTAATTACATATATCACTCTAAATAGATACGTGCTTTCCATTTAGAAACCAAATTTCTGATCTTAAAAAGTACCATAAGGGTTCAATTTAAAACGATGTGCGTTGGAGAAAAGGAAATTTTTAACAAGACTTTGTTGATCTTGAAATAATATCACACTAAGTAATTTTGAAAAATCGAAATTTTATATCTTAAAAGGGAGAAAGCCGAGGTTGCTTACTCTATTTAAGCTGCTCTTAGGCAACTTAGATGCATGTGAATCGTTCGTTGAAAGTGATTTTCTTTTTGTAAAAGCGCTGTAAAATCAACCTTCTGTTTATTAAAAAATTGTTATCGATTGGGTTTAATTTGTCTACTCTGATGACACGTATATAACAAAAGCTCTGTTATTCCACATGCCACTTAATGGAATTTTCTGGAAAAAGTGCCGTTTGCTTCAAATTAAATTAGTCACAAATGCCGTAAATTTTTAGCCCCCTTGGACAAATAGAACGCGGGTTAATATTTAGCCTATCATATCCGCAGGGTTCTAAAATATAAGTGTACCAAATGTGTGGATTGGTCAAAAGGTGGATTAGTGTAGAGAACAGACAACGTCAACTCTGCTTTATATATCTAACAGAAATACCGTTATTCCACCTGCCGCTGAGTGGAATTTGCAAGAAAAATTGCGTTTGCTTCAAACTAAATTAGTAACGAATGTTGCAACAATTTAATGTACCATCTTCTCATATTGATGATGAAATTCGAAAATATCGCATACTAGGTGAAAGAATGGTACAATGAAAACATATTCATAGGAAAACTAAGTGCAAGACTATCCACCGAAAATTCGCCAGTTTTATTGAAATTGAATGCACGGGAATATTCGTAGTCACTCGAAAACTTAAAATCAACTTCAGCAAAAGTGTGACGAATATGAAATGAATTATATGGTTAGATACAACATATATGCATATTTGGTTCCGAAGTAAATTGTAGAAGCACTGGAGTTCAATTGGTATTAAATTTTTTTTCCCGTACACTTAAATGATGCTAAGATTTTTTTATGAAAAATAATTGATGATGACTTTTTAATCAACATATTATTAATTCAACCCGAACAAAGCCTGGTCTTTCTGCTAGTAGTATAATGAAGCTGTACACGCGCGTGTATAAAGAAAAACAAGAAAAAATTGAAATTTAGAATATACATTTTTAATTTGATGGGGTACTTATTATCTAAATATGTAGTTTCGCCGATGTCTGAATTGGTACAGTTGCCTGTCATTTAAATTATTACTGGGGCATGTCTGCTATGCTGATACAGCGAATTGTCTTGTACTGTCTTTTATGCTAGTTCTAGCGAACTGGGTCTTAATTTTTACGCTTGAACTGAGGCCTCTCTCTCTCTTTCTTCCAAACTGGTAGTAAACTCTGCCGTGTTTCCAGATTTTTAGCCAATGTGATCGGATTGTGTTTTGCCATTTAATCTCTAATATAATAAAAGGAAGTGTTTGTCTGTTTGTTTCTTGCGCTCAAAGTCCTGACGAATCTATGGCACTTACAGTAATGGGATTTGGCACACAGATAGTCCAAATTTTTTGCTATTTTACGGCCGCGGCGAATTTTAAAATTCAATCTAGAACATTTAAAAATGAATTGAATGAAATTTAATTATTATTGTTTTCTTTGGAATGGCAACAGCATAAAAACATGACAGATTAATTATTTTTTTTAAATTAATTTTTATCTAAATTTATTTTTTCCATTTACGTTTTCATTTTGCGCGGAGAAATGATTTTCCAGCAGACGATAAAAAATAAATTTTTTCTTTAGTTATGTAGTTATTTTTTCTATCTCCTAGACCGTTAAAGATAGAGTAAAAATTTCAACGGATTTGAAATCTGCGGAAAAAATCACAATAGAACAATATCTAAATATATGATTTTATTTAAGTAAAAAAAATTTTGTTAATTGAATATGTTTTATATTTTCGCAAGAGAATGTGACGCCACGTTAACATTCATGATCCAAAAATAAACACATTACATTTCTAGCCCTCTTACGATTTCAGCGAAAGAAAGCAAAGAAAATAAAAAACATTTTGGCTGGCATTATTTAGTTCTTTTTTTTTGTAAAATTGGGATCGTTAAAGATAGATTAAAAATTTTCAACGGATTTGAAATCTGCAGAAAATTTGACACCAGTTGATAATAAATTATTTTTCAATCAAATATTTATATATTTGGTTTGTGAAGCAAACTATCACACGGGCAATGTGACCTCCACGAAAAGAACTGTCACGGGCAACTCCGCTGTTATCCAATAGGTTACGGAACTCCTATTTCCTTCCCCACAAAAGCAACTGGCATGGGCAACGCCGGGTTAGCCACGCAGTGGCTAGTTACTCGATAAACTCGAAAAAAGACAAACTTACACATGTTTGAAAACTAAAGGCATCTCTACTCTGGAATAAAATAAACATGGATTTAAAAAAGTCAAAACACCATTTTCCACGAGGTGTTGGCATTCCATCGTAAAAACGGTTCTTACCACGCTATTCGTTTTTCCTCCTACCTCTCCCCTTTTCGGAAAAAGGTGGTATGACGTCACAAGCCTCGGAGGTGGCGCCCTCTGTCGCCGTAACGTACACTGGTACTGGGGCCTGTCTTCCATGCTAGTTCTGGAGAGTGTCCTCCATGCTAGGGCGAGTCTTATAATTTCTTTTGTATTGGCATTAGGATTTTCTCTTAGGATGACTCCTTTATGATGGTTCTGAAGATTGTGTTTCATGCAGCAACCGGGGCCTGTCTCCCATGCTGGTACAAGGGCCTGTCTTCCAAGCTCGTTCTGGGGCCTTCCATGCTGTGTGTGGTTTTGGAATCTGTCTTTTATGTTGGTATTGGTGCTTGTCTTTTATGCAGGAACTGGGGTTTGTCTTCGATCTCATGTAGTTCTGGTGTCAGAATTGGAGATGTGGGGCTAGTTACTCTACACATAACTTCAATGATGCGCCATGAATATGAAGCATAACGTCATGCTAATTAGAAAAACTCGCTACTCCACTGTTAAAGTAAAAGAAGTTACGAGTTTTTCTAATTAGAATGACGATAAACACAATCAAAAGTATTTTAAATTAATTTATTCCGCATTATTAATTTACTTTTCATTCGTTATGTTTGCGCGATAACTAAGGCAAACCACACATTGACCGGATGTGCGTAAAAACATCCTGTACGTGCATGCTTATTCTGTTTCAGTACAGAAAACATGTCGATACGCATCCATATTTCAGCTCGTTTAATACCACGAGACCGCTGTTGAAGCAATGTGTGACTCCGCTGAGGCCTTCCACCTCCTAAGATTTGGTGGATTGATACTGCACCAGTCGCTCTCCCACCACCACATCTAGAATTCAGATCATCCTCGACGCGATAAACGAGCTCAACACATGCACTTTGGATCTCCGTGAGAAAACGAAAGGCGAGACCAACATCTCGACCTTGTGTACTCCAGTCGGAACGGAGGGAAAAACTCTTGCAGATGTGAGGTATCGATGTTTTCAAAACATCGATGTTTTCTAAAAAAACATCGATGTATTGGAGTCGATGTTTTTGTAGCATCGATGTTTATACTTGTCAATGTTTTTACACTGTCGGTGTTTCATTTTAATGAAAAAAGTACCGTTATAAAAATTAAAAAAAAAATAACCAAGTAGTATAATTTTCATAATCAACAAATTGAACGTACTTTTAGACCAAAGTGGCCAAGGGAAGGAAAAGTAATGGTAGAAAGTAAAGAAGGATGCGACATCGATGTCGATGTTTTCAAAACATTGATGTTTTATATAAAACATGGATATATTGGAGCCGATGTCGCATCACTAGTTGCTAAACCAGTTTTAAGAAATGGGGAAAAAAGTTTAAATACACTGAATTTTAAAAACATCGATGTTTTGGGGGCGAAGTATTATCAACATCGATGTTTTAATTTTGAACATCGATGTTTTGGGGGCGAATTATTATCAACATCGATGTTTTAATTTTGAAATCGATGTTTTGGGGGCGAAGTATTATCAACATCGATGTTTTGCTGTCGGTATCGCATCACTAATGTGAGGTCGGAGTTCAAACTGAAAAGGACCCTTTGGGGTCGTATGGGTCGGCACAGCAAGTTGACACAGCAAGTGAGCTGTTGATCTGAGAAGATTTCTGGGGAGATCGGACGTAAGTTTTGAGAGGAACAGACGTATCCTCCAGACTCTAAATTCTGAAGCCACGCTCCTGAATATCGGCGGTTCGATGTCAATTGCTGTGCCTACGACTTTTTAATGTTGTTGTTGTCGTGTCTATGCATACAGTACTAGTGCAAAAGTTTAGAGTCCTCCAAAAGCCTTGGTGACAAGATCTGCAAGTTCTGGAGCTCGATGGCTATGGAGGATTTCGATTGGGGGTTGTAACGTCACAGCTGGGAGGTCCCTCTGACCACAGCTTTTATGGTGGTCCATGAATTTATGGCCGGATGGGGGTATCCCCTTCTCTTTGGTCGTTAGCGGCTTCGGAAGAACGTGTGGGGTCTTCTCTCGAGGAAAGGAGAATCGTGGAAAACCAGAACGTTAGCGGACGCAGGACGACTCTGCTCCGGATTGAGGCCGCGGGACTGAAACCCAAAATTGTACAGTATCTATTAGCCTCGAAATAGTTTTAACATATATGTATTCTTCTTTAATTTAATTAAATGTGCTGTAGTTCTAAATGTCGTTTTAATTATCTTCAAGACACTCGCCACGCAAACTATACCCACGACGTTACAGCACTTGTATTTGGTGGCAGCGGTGGGATAAGAATTCCCAGCATTAGGTTTCAGTCCATATCGAGCGGTTTTCGTTTTTTAGGGTCAACCTGACCAAAGGATAGTTGATGGTCACCCTGACCTAAAAAGATACGGATTTTGCTGGTCACCCTGACCAGAGGAGCTTCGCTTGGATTTTGCTGGTCTCCCTGACCAGAGGAGCTTTGCTTGGATTTTGCTGGTCTCCCTGACCAGAGGAGCTTCATGCGGATTTTGCTGGTCACCCTGACCAGAGGAGCTTCGCTTGGATTTAGCTGGTCACCCTGACCATAGGAGCTTCATATTGATTTTGCTGGTCACCCTGACCAGAGGAGCTTCGAGCGGATTTTGCTGGTCAACCTGACCAAAGGAACTGCGTTCTGTTTTTATGGTCACCCTGACCTAATGAACGTTTTCTCTTCTCGTTTCTATGGTCACCCTGACCTAATATAATATAGACGATATTGATGGTCATCCTGACCAAAAGCAAATTTTTTTTTTCTCGATTATTGACGGTTATCCCGTCCAGTGGAATGTGTCTCCAGTGTCATCCTGACATACAAATGAACACCCTGTTCCCGTTCTGATGCTGATGTTGTGCTGAAACAACATTTTTTTTAAAGTGTGTGTGTGTGTGTGTGTGTGTGTGCGCGATCTATGGATTATATAGTACTCCAAATCAACTACAAGACATCACGTCAAGTCACGTAAGTACCTTTGTCATAGCATTGGTTGTGATTAAATTTCATTGCAATTAATTTTCCAAATTCGAGTAAATTGTTAAATTTAGAACAGTGCATTTACTTGTTGGGGAAGAGTATTTTGATTCTACTACTTTTTGCAATTAAACTGAAATTTATTGTGAAACTGTTATTGTGGAAACATTGAGTAATTTCTTTTATTATTCCAATTGTGACGATATATGTGAAAAGTTTTTTAAGTGTGTTTTGCATATATTTTGTAAGTTTAAAAAAAATGGCATTTCTTTGGAAAGCTAGGAAGGAGGATTTGATATGGTTGGTAACGGAATTAGGAGAATAGGTTCCTCGAGAACCTAAAATGTTTCAATTGAAAAGTATAATAGAAGGTTGTAAATTATATGTATTGCTAAATTTGTCGAAGATTTAGTGGTAACTATTAGTAATGATACAAAAGAGCTGAGAGTAGCTGAAGGGAGGTTTATAGAAGCTGAGTGGAGTCAAAAATTCGCTGAAAGGAAGTGGGAAATTAGTCTTACGGTTTCTCGGACAGTAGCGGAAAGGGAGTTTGGAGATGCGATAGGAATTTTGGGAAAAGCTGAAAAAGAGTTAGAAACAGCCGGAGAGAAGCGGAAAATTGTTCGGGAAAAAGCTGAAAAGACGAAGTTCCAGTATGCAATAAAATTGCGAGTTACAAATGCAAAGGGAGGAAAGTGTAGGAAACGGCGAAACGGAAAAGGTAGTGTCTAGCGAAGATAGGGTAATTAGACCTTGTGAGACGAAAGGGCAGGAAAATAGGACGCATCCTACGGAGTATCACAACAGTGTCTCCAAAGAAATTACCACAACGGGTTATTGGGATACCGATGGTAAGGGCAAAGTGGAAACTTCTCCAGACGAGGAACTAATAGAAATTTTGAAAGTGGAAACTTCGCTAAATACTGAGGAGCAAATAGAAATTCCAGAAGTGGAAAACAATGGACCCGAGTTGTCTTTACTTGAGATAAGTCACGAGGATTTTAAGGGGGGTCAACGAGATTGTGTAGGTTTGAAGGAGATATTTGATTTTGTGGAAGGGAGTGCTCCATCTTCGAAAAGCGGGACATACGGCATAGAAAATATATTGTTGCTAAAACAACCAGAGGATAGATTGGGCAATTCAAAGAAATTGTTGGTTGTCTCTGAAGAGACGCAGTATAAAGTGTGTCGCGAGGATTCGTTGGCACCTTTGGGTGGCACTGAATCCAAAGTTGAACTATCGAAATACTTTTACTCGATAATGCCCGATTGTTTTAGAGGCTTGAAAAGTTTTGTCCCGACATTTGACCAGTGTCGAAGGGCTGGGAAGCCCAATGAAGGGGAAAAGGAACCACTTGGAATTGTATCTGTAATTCGGGAGGTTTTGTCAAAGTTGCACATCGATGCGATTGTTTTACTTGCTAAGAAAGAAGTTGAAAAGCGTATCTCGTACTTCATAACAGACATGTGTACAGTAGGAAAGTGTCCTGAAGTTGCGATGATTGAAATGGATTCAGTTTCCGACACAGGAATCCTACCAAAAATATTTAGTCGTTTGGGATTTTCGCCCACAGGCTTTTATTTTTTTGAGTTAACAGTATAGGTAATGTGTGGAGTTGAAATGGATTTTGAATTTAAAGTGTCAGAACCTAAAGGTATTGGTTTTCAGATGTTTCAATTATGTTGATTGAAAAAGATTTTTGATTTTTTGTTTATAGGAATGAATTGCATTTATCAGTGAATTGTTGTAAAAATATATATATATATATATATATATATATATATATATATATATATATATATATATAAATAATTAAGTCCTTTTGTGTTGATATATGAATAGCTTTCATATAAACTGGTCGGAAATTGTGATTATGCAATATAAATGATAATTGTGTTACATGCTAAAGAAATATTTGAGAAATAATTTTCTTGATTAATAAGTAGTTGTGTATATTATTCCTTGTTTGCTTAGTTCTTTAATAACTGAGTAATTGTGTCAGATTAGGTTTTAATGCAAGGAATTAAGGTTTTATAGGCCTTGTTAGTTTATTTATGTGTTGTATAACAAATGATTATCTATTGCCATAGCTGCATTTTTTGTGTTAAAGAGATAGACTACGTGTCTAAATTTTAGTTACTCATGAAATTTTACACATATAAGTGTGTTTGATAGATTTAAATTTAATCCTTTACGGGTAACTGCACTGGGTATTATTTCTTAAAATTGTTTATCCGTAGGTTATTTTTTTTTAAATTTTTGTAGGTTTTCAAATGTTAAAGTTATGTCAAATGTCGCAACCTTATATGACAAAGATACTTTGTGCTGTGAACATACATGTGTTTCAGGAACATTAGTTGTAGATTGCATTGGCATCAAGCTGAAACTTTTTCCTGATCTCCTAGAAAAAAGTTTGTCTAAAAGGGGGAAGGGGAAGCTGTAACTTTACCACTGGGAGGTCCCTCTGACCACAGCTTTCATGGTGGTCCATGAATTTATGGCCGGATGGGGGTATCCCCTTCTCTTTGGTCGTTAGCGGCTTCGGAAGAACGTGTGGGGTCTTCTCTCGAGGAAAGGAGAATCGTGGAAAACCAGAACGTTAGCGGACGACTCTGCTCCGGATTGAGGCCGCGGGACTGAAACCCAAAATTGTACAGTATCTATTAGCCTCGAAATAGTTTTAACATATATGTATTCTTCTTTAATTTGATTAAATGTGCTGTAATTCTAAATGTCGTTTTAATTATCTTCAAGCCACTCGCCACGCAAACTATACCCACGACGTTACAGGGTGCTCCAAGTTGAAAGAGGGAACCAATAATGGCCTGGCAGTCGAAAACATGATCTGGAGTTAGTTGCGATTGGGGACAGTACCTGCAGATGGGATAGTTGTAACTAATTAACTCTGTAAATAATATTACAAGTCCTTAATAAATGTTTAACTTTAATCAGTTGTACGTCAACTTGTTAGATGACGGTACAATACCATAGGGGTTTTATGTGAATATGGTTGGAGTTAGCCCAGAAAAAAAAACATGTGGCAATCATTGCTTTCATATAGCGTAATGAATTAATAAGTTATCTACTGTAAAACAGTGCGAGTATTAGTTCATATTTACTCGAAGAATGTAAAAGTGTTTTAGTTTTTATAGTATTTTACTTATAGAGAAATATATATTTTTTAAATCAGAAATCTCCATTTTTGAGGAGGGGCAAAAGCCCCTTTGGTTACGTCACTGGACAGATCAATTTTGACCTAATCTGGCATCAATAGTTCTTCAAATCATCTAGCTCTCACTTATTTTAAACTACAATTGTTTTGTTTACATTTTCTCTTGCATTGAAGGTGTGATAATGGCTTTTCGGTTTTGTCCTAAGACACACGACTTCGATTGCTCCGTGAATGTACTCCTTGTATGTGATGTCGATTTACTTGACGCTGTTTAGCGCTGCTTGTACAAATAGGGCCATTGCGACATAAAGCCCAACCCAAACAACATAAAACACGCTCAACTGCATTTACGTTGCAGCTGAGTTAAAAAGAAATATCAATTCCAGTAAAAAAAATTGACAACTCATGGTGTAAAGAACTGAATCTTCCAGGGTAGCGAATCAATCACGAGATTTCTTACAGCAAAGAGTTTTCTTTATTCTAGGTTAATGAAAAGTTAATTTACAAATTGTTTGGATTTTAAAGTTCAGGGACAGGATTTGGATGTAGTACGACGGACGTTCGGAACAGAATGTTCCCGAATTTGAAGCAGTTTGGAACCGAATGTTCCTGAATTACACAGCAGTTTTGGAACAGGATGTTCTCAAGGTTCAATCAGTTTGGAACTGGATGTTCCTGAATGTCACAGCAATTTTGGAACAGGATGTTCCCAACGTTCAAGCAATTTCTAACAGGTTGTTCCCAATCCTCTTAATAGGATAGATATCCTCACGCTCGCTCTTTTCAGGACTCCACAAGTACTCGAAAAACCAGGAACGGCTGTCCCGTCTCTGCTCAACCGTCAGTACAACGTCCGAAAGTCAAATCGTCTTTTTTCTCCTCCAAATTCAAGTTCTAGGGTCGGCGCCTCGTCCGAATTGGCTGAGAGCCTTCGTGACGTATCAGCAGTACGATCATTCGCTGGACATCCGGCGACGCTCCCTCTGTACCCCTTACGAAAGGGGGAACAGGTCTCCGTTTGCAAGCTTACGTAGGCGCCAGTTAGGCCTCAGTCCAGATAGCCAGGTGTCATGTTAACTGTTTTATTGGAAGAACCAATTGATTCTTCACAATGGGCAGTCAATGTATTTTACTGTAACTATTGTATCCCTGTTGTACTTCTCTCCTTTTGTATCAATAAAAACTGTTGTTGAATGTGTTTATTTGCTTGACAAGCTTGACCGGGGGGAGGGGACCCGTGCACCATAAAAATAAACAATCTGGACGGCAAAATTACAAAATCTTTTAATGTGTTCAAAATCTCAAGTTGGAAATTTAATAGAAATTGTAGCGCCCGTGTTTTATGCTAATGACTGTGTCTCCCTCTGGCAGTTAGCAATATGAAATAGGCAGTCGAGTGCCAAGTTTCCCATGCGCGGACACATGGTTTTCTGTATCCTTAACTCTTAACTAAATTTAATATGTGTGTTGTGTGTAACTTAGATCTCATTAAAGATGTTACACTAAATTTTGGTTCACTTGCATTCCATTTTCTTACCCCAACAGAACCCAGTGGCTTTCCCCGGCCACAAAATTATTTTTTACTCATAGTTTTTATATAGTACAGCTCAAACCATGGTTAAAATCTTTTCCAATTAATGGTGCAGTAGCATGTAAAATAAAGAGATTAATGCTTGCATGTGTCAAAAGCTGGTGAAAAATTGAGTTAATTTCACACATACACAATTTATCTCTATTCTAAAATGCTTCCGAGACGGCAGATACTACGAATAAAATTTATAAGTAGTGACCCATTTATTTCTCCTTTTCTTAATCTTTCTAAGTATGAAAATTTAGTTATATATTTTTGACAGTAAATAGTTTAAATAATACAAAAACTACGATGACTCGAATTGAATTTTCTCCAGTTTTGTGCATGAGGCATAAAAATGGTTTTATATTTTTCTTCTTTGTTTTACTCTGCTTTGTTTCTATCCGTTTTATTTCTGCCTGGAAAAAAAAACTTAATTTAACGCTCTATGTTCTTAAGCTCGACCTTTTTCTTCTAAAAACTTTCACATTCTTCGAATTTTTTATTTTAAATAATCTAGCGCTTCATTCTTCGGCAGTAACATGAGTCGAACAGTCATGTTGCTTTAACCAATCTATAAATGGTTAAATAATGGCCGCAGAGCGACGAACCAATCTAAAATATATGTTACATGCCGAATAGCTGCAGTTAAGAGAGAACCGTTGAATCCGCTTTAGTGAAAGACAGGTGACCCTCTTATAACACGGTCAAATGGTACCGTGCTATACGAAACATGGGGGTCATACAATTTTGTATATTTGGTGTTGTATACAATTTCGTGTTGTATAAAAACCGTGCTAAGCGAAACTTAGGAATTATATAAAAGTAGAGATTGCGTTCCGTATAATAAGGAAACTAAAACCGTGCTATACGGAGTACTAAAAACATAGAAAAAGTTAACATATTTGTATTTTAGATAAAGTTACATAAGGGATCATTAAAAAATATAAATAAATTCATATAAGTTTTAAAAACATTTTAACTATGTATTAAACCGTGTGGACGCGTATAGGGCACACACAATACAGACAGATGAACAGACCGAACAGACGGACTACAAATATAAAACCATGTAATACGGAAACTATTATCGTGTTATACGAGGGTCGTCGCAATTTTAGTACCGTGTTGTAGGGAATCCGTGTTATAAGATTACCGTGTTATAAGAGGGTCACATGCATCTTCTTTTTGACACTTTCGGCTTTTTCCGTACTTGTTCGCAGGGCTGCGGCAGTTCAGTTGGTGCAGTTACGGCTTGCAACCGGGAGGCGGGCTGCTAGTTCGAGACTCGATCCAACCAAAGACCGTGTATGTGGGGGCTGCTGCACGTTAAATCCAGTATGGCCTCAAACGTCCTCACGTTGGCGTAGCGTGAAGCTTGGAAAGTGGCGTGGGAACTCAGGTGTTTCATTTTTCGCCTGACTGTGGTTCAAAACTACGACGTGCTGTCCTCGGATTATTCTCTTCGGGATTCCGTCGCCCTTTACCTCGCAGCGCTGCTTCAGTGCGGTGTTAATTCAACTACCCCACTAATTGTTAGCATGTCCTTGGAAACCCAGTTGGTAGAGTCACGGCCTAGCAACTTTAGGGTTACCAGATCGTACCTCGTTCCATCCAAAGACCGTCCTGTGCGTGGAGGCTGCTCCACGGTAAATATTCGTTTCCTCAAATGTCCTCGCGTTGACGGGGTGCGGAAGGTTGGAGACTAGAGTGCCAGCTGAGGTGTCAATCTCGCCCCCTGATCAAAGTTCGAAATTATGAGGTGTTATTCTCGGATCTTTCCCTTCGGGTTTGATCTCGGACTGTCGTCAATAGCCCCCTGTCTTGTTATAGTGCAACCGTTAATTGACGCCTCCAGTTCAGCGTTAATTCATGCCTAAAATTACGGAAGTAATAGTAAGCATCAAAGTTTGATGACAATTTTTTAACGCACACATTCGATGCGAACTGGAACTGAGTGTGCGGTCGTTTCCTGCTGTCTCGAAATCGATCTGCTTCGCCACTAGTGCGTCAAAGGGTGTTCGGCGTCTCCCCCCTACGTGACACATAAACAGAGTCCTCAGAAAAAGAAACCCGACCGAAATATCCTTTGGCGACGGAACGGGCTTGCGCTCCGCAAACACCCCACCGCGGCAACCCTGCTCGCTGTGTGCGTGCCGCGGGTGGGGGGGAGAGATCAGCGGTTTCCCTCCCCCTCCTCCATCCTCTCCCGTCTACTCCGCTCACCCCCTCCACTCAGCCGGCGCAAGGGACGAAATAATAATAACGAAAGAACGAACCAAAAAAAGAAAGCCTCATTTCAGTCATTTATCTGGTGCAGCACGCGTTGGTCGCAAACTTCCGAATTTTTTTCTCTCTCTCTTTTCCTTTTTCTCTTTTTTATTTTTGTTTTTTTATTCTTTTTACTCCCCTTCCTTCATGTCGGAAAAATATGGCTGGCAGCGAGAGCGACAGACGATCGGATATTCTGTCTGTTCAAAGAACTGAAGGGAAAGTAAAAAAAAATATATCGTTTGGTACTCGCGTGGAAGAGAAAAAAAGAACTTTCCACTGGTGGCGAAACTGGCGTAAGGTGCTATGCACCCAGTACAGTGCAGTGCGTGAATTGAGGTTAAAAAAGTGCAGATTTTTCTCTGCTTTAATTACGCCGCTTCGATCAATGGGTGTTTTCTGAAGGGAAGAACGCCTCCTCCGAAAGGATTCCAAAAGTGGAGCTTTCGAATTCTAGCCTCTTAATTAATCCTTTAATCTCGTCTAGACGTTAGATCTTTTATTCTTTCCTCGGAACGTTTAAATTCTGAGGGGGCCATGCAGAATAGCTGCTCTATATATGCTCTTCCGTCTCAAAGGATTCATATTCGCAAATTGGGAATTCGACAAGAGATGCGTTTTTGTAATTTTTCCTCCCCTGGATTGTATTAAAAGTGGAGCTTTTGTTCTCGAATGGAATGAGACTCAGATGTGCGTTTGAAATACAGCTCAGGCAGTACCAACTTCGTCTTTTTTGTGCTTGCTTTTATTGTTCTGTCTACACAATTTAAAAATTCGAACGGTTGGTGTTTTGTTCTGTTAGCGGCATTTTCTGTCGAGCGATATATTGGTGGCGGTTGTGATTCTGCAACGACACATTTTTCACGTACGTAATTTGAATGTGACGCCACATGGCTTCTTTGTCGAATACGATTTTCAAGATTTCGCTAATAAAAGTTCCATGGAATGAATTCAGAATAGACATATGATAGTTGATCGACCAAGTGGATTCAGCTCAAAACTTTGCAAAAAAAACCCTACATTTTAAGGTAACCCCCATGGTTATCATGCGAGAGCATTTGAACAACGTAACCAATATCTTCGCCTTCCGTCTGGCTTATTGGGCCGCGATAGTCTGGCTGGACGACTAACGGATTAGGAACTGGAGGGTTGCGAGTTCGAATCAAACCAAAGACGGTCATGTTTTCAGGAGGCTGGTGCTCGTTAAATCTGTAATGGCCACAAATATCCTCCCGTTGGCGTGGTGTGTAAGTAAGGAGAGCCAACACAGATGATGACCTCGTCTTCTGACCGTGGTTCAAAATTACGTAGTGTTGTCCTCGGAACCTCCGCCAATACCCCATTGTGTTGCTTCAGTGCGACGTTAGTTAAAATTCCTACCTACCGTCTGGTTTCTTTACACTGAAAATACGGGTCGCGGTAGCCTGGATGGAAGAGTCACGGATTAGCAACCGGAGTGCTGCGAGTTCGAATCCAACCAAAGACCATCCATACACGTACAGATCCGTAATCGAACCCCTGTTCTTATGGGTTGACAAGATCTGTAACCACTAAACCAGTTGGTCCCCACTCTACTAATTTAAATTGACCGGGTAATGGTAATTTTAGTTAACGTCGTACTAGAGCAAAACAACGGGCTATTGACGACTGTCCGGGATCAGTCCCCCCTTAAGGGAATTAAATTGATAGGGATACTCAAAAATGATTTTATGATTAAATTAATTTTAACAATGTTTTATGATGGGTCTAAAAAATCCTCCTCGAAATCGTTGACATATTTACCTGATGTAGTTGTCTCAGGCAATGTGTAAGAAATATTCCATTATCTTAAGGGCTCTACTAAGCCCCGAAAGTTTATAAATTTGACATAATTTTGCAGCATAAAGGATATAAATTGAATTACTTATAAATAAAACTTCAAACCGTTAAAGAGATGTTTAGATACTGATTTCATGCGTGTGTTTTACAATCCAATATGTCCAAACATAATATGTTAAACAAAGATTCACTTTAGAGAGAATGATTTCGATAAAATGGTTTTTCGGGTCCACTGTACAATTGTTTATGGCAAACAAATCGAAGCACGCCATTTTACTCACGCATAGTTCATCGTTAAGCAAATTCAAAGCTACTGTTGAATAACGAATGATGTCTGCAAGTTCCTATGAATAAAAATAGATTAGGTGCCATCTTCACAAATATTAAATCGTACACAAACTTCATAACTCCTGGTAACGCTCAATTTTAATATCAAATATCGAATTTAATTTTTTTAAATGTTGCCCTGAATACAATGTTTTGTCGTAGGCCCAATCGTTTCTCCAACTTCACTGAAATTTCTAACTACGTTACGATTACCAGATAAGGTACATTGAAAAATAAATTTCGCAGGTATGAGATTTATAGGAAATACAAGTTTTTTTACCCGCCTTACTCTCAAAAGCAAAACGTTTTTAGATCCAAATACTTATTTAATTTATTACAAACGTCAAATAACTGTTGTGTAAAATACTAAACAGAAAAAATTGTTGACAATGAACCGAGTAGACCAAAATTATCCAGAGTTTTAATTTTCGTTTTTTCTTATTGATTTCCAAATGCATTCTTCAGAATGGGAGAGTTAGGTTCAATTCGGCTCATTTTCTGACGAACTTCAGCATAAATTTCGGAAGTTTTTTTTTATGTTATAGAGAACAACAGTCGGATTACTTCAAAGCACACAAACACACACGAAAAACTCACAAGTGCTTATTTGCAGCATAACCCACAGTGCAACCTAGCTATACTTTTTCAATTAAAACGCCTCCGATGCTTGAAATTTATTACGAAGATTTCCCGTTACAAGAAAGGGGAGGGCGCGTGAGAATTTGCGCCCCTGTAATTCTCCATGAATTAACAATGCGCATTTATTTTAGGAACTTAAAATAGGTGACGTGAGCATACTTTCAACTTTTGACTATGGCTATAGATAAAATTGGCGCGATTCTTATAACTTTCAAGGCACAACTGCTGTACCGGCCGTAATCTAAATTCCTTCTAGGCATAATCAAGGTTCAACTGCTGTACCGGTCGTAGTCTAAATTTTTCTTGGTGCGATTCTTATAACTTTCAAGGCACAACTACTGTACCGGCCGTAATCTAAATTCCTTCTAGGCATAATCAAGGTTCAACTGCTGTACCGGTCGTAGTCTAAATTTTTCTTGGTGCGATTCTTATAACTTTCAAGGTACAACTGCTGTACCGTACGTAATCTAAATTCCTTCTAGGCATAATCAAGGTTCAACTGCTGTACCGGTCGTAGTCTAAATTTTTCTTGGTGCGATTCTTATAACTTTCAAGGTACAACTGCTGTACCGTACGTAATCTAAATTCCTTCTAGGCATAAACAAGGTTCAACTGCTGTACCGGTCGTAGTCTAAATTTTTCTTGGTACGATTCTTATAACTTTCAAGGCACAACTACTGTACCGGCCGTAATCTAAATTCCTTCTAGGCATAATCAAGGTTCAACTGCTGTACCGGTCGTAGTCTAAATTTTTCTTGGTGCGATTCTTATAACTTTCAAGGTACAACTGCTGTACCGTACGTAATCTAAATTCCTTCTAGGCATAAACAAGGTTCAACTGCTGTACCGGTCGTAGTCTAAATTTTTCTTGGTGCGATTCTTATAACTTTCAAGGCACAACTGCTGTACCGGCCGTAATCTAAATTCCTTCTAGGCATAATCAAGGTTCAACTGCTGTACCGGTCGTAGTCTAAATTTTTCTTGGTGCGATTCTTATAACTTTCAAGGCACAACTACTGTACCGGCCGTAATCTAAATTCCTTCTAGGCATAATCAAGGTTCAACTGCTGTACCGGTCGTAGTCTAAATTTTTCTTGGTGCGATTCTTATAACTTTCAAGGTACAACTGCTGTACCGTACGTAATCTAAATTCCTTCTAGGCATAATCAAGGTTCAACTGCTGTACCGGTCGTAGTCTAAATTTTTCTTGGTGCGATTCTTATAACTTTCAAGGTACAACTGCTGTACCGTACGTAATCTAAATTCCTTCTAGGCATAAACAAGGTTCAACTGCTGTACCGGTCGTAGTCTAAATTTTTCTTGGTACGATTCTTATAACTTTCAAGGCACAACTACTGTACCGGCCGTTATCTAAATTCCTTCTAGGCATAATCAAGGTACAACTGCTGTACCGGTCGTAGTCTAAATTTTTCTTGGTGCGATTCTTATAACTTTCAAGGCACAACTACTGTACCGGCCATAATCTAAATTCCTTCTAGGCATAATCAAGGTTCAACTGCTGTACCGGTCGTAATCTAAATTCCTTCTAGGCATAATCAAGGTTCAACTGCTGTACCGGTCGTAGTCTAAATTTTTCTTGGTACGATTCTTATAACTTTCAAGGCACAACTACTGTACCGGCCGTAATCTAAAATCCTTCTAGGCATAATCAAGGTACAACTGCTGTACCGGTCGTAGTCTAAATTTTTCTTGGTGCGATTCTTATAACTTTCAAGGCACAACTACTGTACCGGCCGTAATCTAAATTCCTTCTAGGCATAATCAAGGTTCAACTGCTGTACCGGTCGTAGTCTAAATTTTTCTTGGTACGATTCTTATAACTTTCAAGGCACAACTACTGTACCGGCCGTAATCTAAATTCCTTCTAGGCATAATCAAGGTTCAACTGCTGTACCGGTCGTAGTCTAAATTTTTCTTGGTACGATTCTTATAACTTTCAAGGCACAACTGCTGTACCGGCTGTAGTCTAAAACTTCAATTGAATTGGATATAACAAACAAGTTGTAAGAGGCAAACCTTGTATTATATCATCTACCCCTAGTGCTGATAAAAGGTGCTTGGAAAAAGATTTGTACACCTTTGGTGTATAGTTATTTTTTATTGATATAATATGGTATATGTTCTCCTGGTTGGTTGGCTTTTTTATGGCGCGCGAGAGCCATATTTGTTTTCGTGGTTGCTTGGTTGGTTTGGGTTTTATTGTACAAGGTTCAAAGATAGACAAACTGAGCCAAATGCATTTTTCTGGATTATAACACTATGAGCGGTTTAAAGATTTATTTAAAACTGCTATAATGGCGGCAGTATTTTATAAAGTTTGAAAGGTTACTACGTTATGGGGTCATGGTAGCCATGTTGGAAGAGCAATGGATTAGCAAAGGGAGGATTGCCACGAGTCCGAATCCAATCAAAGACAGACGTGTACAAGGGGGCTACTGACCGTGATTCAAAATTACTTGGTGTTGTCCTCGGGTCTTTCCCTTCAGGACTGATTCCGGACCGTCGCCAATAGCCCGTTGTGTTGCTTCAGTGTGATGTTAATTATAAATACATACCATGCCTTTTAGGTGTAAACAGAAAAAAAATAGTTTTGTGGTACGTGTCTCACGTTACGGTAGAGGTTACCCCCAATCATTAGACCACTTTATATTTACCTCAGTAAGAAACTCTCACACAATCTGATTTGTGTTTCGATCTCAAGGATCTGCTTATAAATTGTTGACAAGGAATGGATATCACAGCAGGAAAGTTTTACTGCTTCATAAGAGAGCCAGTGTCTTCAGGTCGTTACCTGAATGCACCACCTGCTTGCGCTCGGTAGGTGTGAAGTGAAACTGCACCCCCCCCCCCTCTCCCACCGCGCTCTGGTAGTAAGCAAGTATGGAAACTCACTGGACTATTGAAATTAGTTACTTTTGTCTAAGAGCATTTGCATCTTTGCTGTTACTATTTGATCTGACGGACTTCTTGTTCTTGTAAATGAAATATAACAGCAAAACACGTAAAAGAAATTTGGGTTGAAATTCTCGAAGTCACTTAGCTAATATTTATCTGGATTGGTTAGTTTATTATGGTGTAATTACCATGTAATGTGTAGACGCCAAGTAATGTTTTCCGGCATGTAAATGCATAGAGGAAAAAAAAGTTGTGCCAGCAATGTTAACCTATTAATGTGCCTAGGATCATGTGGCCAGAACTGTCTGTGTCAAAAAAGTGTAATGTGTGGAATCATGACCCTTCGACAAATTTCGGCTGCCGAGTGGCAACAAACATTCATCATCTGATTGATCCATGCGACATTTGACGATTTCACCGTTTTGGTCGCCACTCCATAGAAATGCTATTCACACATAAGATCTTTTAGATAAAGATACCATCTTCTTCTTCACTAAGGCAACTTTTTGCAACAAATGCAACTTTTTTTCACACGTTCTACGCTGCATGTAAAGTACTAAAACCAAAATTTCTCCTACATGGGGTGTTTTATAAGTTAGTTATAACCGCAGCATTACTGCAACTTTCTGCATAAATGCAACCAAATGCACCTTTTTAAATTTTAGCTTAAAATTAATTAATATGAAATTACTATTTTATTTTTTGCCTTCTCAATCAACCCTTCGATCACGTGTGTCTGATCTTGCGAACGCCGAAATATTGCGGATCAAACAAATTCATGGAAAGAAGGTGTTCGTCCTAACAGACGAAAGTGAAATAAATCGCAAGAAGTACCTTAACACATTGATTGGCACTCTTGATAATCCTGAGGAAACTTGCATAATCGACTGCAGAGTTTGTGGGATGAGTGTCGTTGTTCGCCTTGTAAAGACGTTTTAAAATCTCTGAATATTAAACGAAAGGATTTTGCGCTTCTGCTATCCAATACAGCACATTATATGACTGCAGCTGGCGCAGTTTTTCGATGTTAAATAAATTACTGGCCAAGGATCGGCCATTCAACGTTCTGCATTTAATGATGTATTATAATACTGTTGTACACCACTAAAAATTGTCAATATATATTGAATTTTTTCATTTTTTACGAATAATTTATTTTAGATTTTAGTGTATTAAAAATAAATGCAACTTTTCCCATTTTTACTGCAACAAAAAAGTTCCCTAATCTGCACACAAAATTTCTTTTTCGCCAAACGAAGCGATAAGATGCCAAATCGGCCAACCACGTCAATTTTTCACAGAGCAAACTCATAACTACTAGTCGATATGTTGGTGACATTTTTTGAACTCTTCTCATTAGCAATGTTGAGTCTTGTATTTCTCGTCTATGAGTAAACGGATGTGCACACAATGAAAGGTTTTACTGAATTTGAAAAGAGAAATTCACCCAGGGTTGCTACAGAAGCTGAAACTGCCCCGCCCTCAGCTGACAAGACTGACCCTGGGCTACCCTTATCTCGAGGGTAGCCCAGTTGGAAGAACAACGGATTAACCACCTGAGGGTAGCGAGTTCGAAACCTGAACCAGACGAAGACCATCGTGTACACAGTGGTTGGTTAGTGTTAATTCGGCCTCAGCCTCAAATGTCGTCACGTTGACCGGGTGCTTGTTGAAGCTTGGTGAGTGGGGTGCCAGCGCAGGTGTTGTTATCGTCATCTGACGTTGTTTCAATTTCCGATGGATTTTTACAGGGGATTGATCCCGGGCCGTCGTCAATAGCGCGTTGTGTTGCTCTAGTTCGACATTAACTAAAATTACCGTTACCATTACTTTAGGGTTTGATCTTGGACCGTTGTCAATAGTACGTTGGTGTTGCTCCATTGCGATGTTAATTAACTACCTACCTAGCTTATGACGATCAAGAATAGTGAAACACGGGCTTCAATATGCTAGTTTTCAGTTGGAATGCAGGTTGAGGTTGTCAAACCAATGCTCGATTTTTTTACTGGAAAGCAATCAGAGACGCCTGGATGCAAAGTACGAAATTCTGTCGATCGAATTCTCAGATTCGGAGTCATCCATGATGGCTTGGAAAGGTGGCGGTGGAAAATTTTCCCCGATCTTCTCTCCGATTCAAAACAGGGAGGTGAGAAAGTGAGTCGGTCAAACAGTGGAACGAAGAGTCGCTTGTTTTGTTGCAAGAATCAGACGGAGCTTTCCGCAACACGAGCGTTGCATTATTAAAAGAAAATACGCGAATACCCGCAGAACAAAACGGCGGAACAGGAACGTCGGGAGCAGCGAAAAAAGGCTTACGAATCGGCGGATGACATCTCTGTCCCGAAAAACCGCCGGGGGATTTCGTTTTCAATTTCCCCTCCCCGCCCTGGCAGCTTAAACGGAGGGGCGCCGCTCCCGAAAAAAGGAAAATCCCCTTTCCCAGATGCAAATCCCGTCGGTCGCCGAGGAACAAAACAATTTCCAAACTGCCGGGGTTCGCCGGAGAACCTCCCCGTCCCGGTTCGCTTTTATTCGATAACGGATACCATTTCGGGAGCACTCGGGAAAAGCGCGCCTCCTCCAGAAAACGGGGAAAATGAACCGCTGATAAATTTTCCCGGAGAATTACGGCTTCGGGAAAACTCCGTCACGTGTTTGTTGGGAAAAGGGGGTGTCCCACGCTCCCCCACCCCACCTACCCGATGCGGGGGATGGAGAGGAATGGGGAAGACGAACTAACGATCCTATTTCCGGAGAAGGCGGCAGTTTCCAGTCTGCTGCCTGGATCGCTGCGGCCATCACTGGAAGGGGGATAGGATCGGGAACACATTCAGGAGGAGGATAGATTGACGGGAGTTTTTTTTTCCCTCTCCGCAGTTCGTCTTTTCCCCCCGCTGCTTGAGTAATCTCTCGTGTTGGCGGAGGGCTCTCTCTCGCCAGGTAGAGCAGGGGCTGTTTATCGGGCAGCGTGCCCACTTGACCGGTAGTCTGAGATGGAGGGAGATTAATTCCGCGGGCGCAATTAAGGGCGCGACTCTGCGAGATGAGTTGAATCAATTCCCGGCGGTTTGGCTAGGGGAGCTGGATGGTGAGAGCTTAATTGCGTTAAAAAGCGCGTGTTTTTAATCGGAAGCTCGTTAATGATCGCCTCGGAAAAAACTGAGCTGTGCGGATTGCTTGTTCGGGTGAGAGGGTTTTTCCAGTGTAAACAAAAACAAACCGCCGGAGGAGAAAAAATACTTCCGGTTGCGAACTAATCTGATTAATCGCCGTTTTAACGTTGTATGTCGTTTTTCAATACACAGGGTTGTCATAAACAAGCTCACCCCACATGAGGCCATATGCAGCTCAATGCAACAACCGTAAATGGCGCCCAATTTGGTTGGTTGAGTTTTATGGGTTGGTAGGCTAGCAGTTAATTAGCGTTGCACTTTAGCAGAAGTGGGCGGCGGTACGGGATCAATCCCAAAGCGAAAGTTCCGAGAACAATTTTGAACCACTATCGGATAACGAGCCTCACCTATTAATGTGCCTAGGATCATGTGACCAGAACTGTCTGTGTCAAAAAGTGTCATGTGTGGAATCATGACCCTTCGACTAATTTCGTCTGCCGAGTGGAAAAAAACATTCATCATCTGATTGAACGTCAGCATCTAAGCAGGCATCCAACTCTCCAAACTTCAATACCATGTCAAAATGAAGACTTTTGAGGCCCTGATAGATTTTAACATGCACCAGCCCCTTCGTAAGCGATGGTCTTTGGTTGGACCGAGTTTCGAACTCGCAACTCTCCGACTGCTAATCCCTTGGTCTTGAAACTCGGCTACGACGGCCCTGAGTTTTAAGGCGCAAAGAGTAATGACTGTCCTATGGTGAATTCTGCTTCGAAGCTGCACAAAACGATGTCTACTTTTGATGAATGAAATGAGATTTCTCGATACATATAGGATGGTTTCGACTCCATATTCGACAATTCTGGATGTTTACAGTTCTAGTTAGAAAAAATAAGTCTCATCACCCCTTTCAATTCTCCTAGGCGAAGAATCCTTCCAAGAAACGTACGAGCAAAAATCATCGCCTATCATAATCATTGAGTTCGAGTAGCTGTACTCGGATGTTCTTGTATGCATAGTTGTGGATACCTTTCCGCAAGACTTTTCGTACCGTGGCATAGTTCCGATCTAGTTGTGTTAATACCAGTAAGCTACCACATGCGCTGCTACTATCATCATATTCTGAAACTTCGATAATCACAGTTGTAATTTCTGTAATTGCCTTTTCTTGCACTGCGTAATTGCGTGCTCTACCAGATTAGTGATTCGATTTCGTCAAACTTTTGAATAATCGACTTCAATGCGTTAACTGACAACAAACCTTTACTCAGTTTCTGACAGGTTCTAAACTCGGAAAAAACATCGTGAATTGGACTGATGATGATAACATAACTTTACAGAAAATCCAATTTTAACGCATGTAATCGGAATGTCTTTCTGAAGTTCCTATCATCCTTTCCCAGCCCAAATTACTTTCAGTATTCTGGTATACTTTAGTCAAAAATTTGTATTGAAGGCTTTTACCTACTTGGTTACGTTGTCTACAAGGCTATATTTCCCCGTTTCGACGAAGAGAATCGAACCTGTGCCGCAGGTTGCTAGCGCAAGTGGGCAAACCCACTGAGTCATGGCGAGGTTAAAAGACGCTTTTTTATATTGAACACTAGAGCTGAATAACCCGGCGTTGCTCGGGTTTCAAATATGACCGCGACATTTCCCTGAGTTAACTCAAATACAAAACCCTGTAGAACGTGTTTCCGTGTCCACACCCATTTATTACAGGAAAGCAAACTTTAGATTTTAAAATTGGGGCTTCGAGTGGCACTTTTAAGACTACCTGTGTGCCAATTTTCGTGGCTACATAGTGGTCTGCAGACAGGAAACAAATAGCCTATGTTTTCCGCACTGTTCTAAAGCATAAATGTATCAAATTTGATGTGGATTGGTCAAACGGTGTAGATTTGTATAGAGAATATACATACATGCACACACTTCCTTTTTATATACATATATAGATTTTGTGAAGAAGGGAGCACTTGGTCGGTTAAAGCCTCATGAACGGTCCTGCTGAAAGGCAGATAGAAAAACCCAAACACCAGAGTTCTCAGTATTTAGCACTACAGGGAAAATCTCACATATGGCCGCCGAATACAAATGTTTCACAGTAACCTCTCCATTGACGAAAATAATCAATTCTATGTGCGGTAATAGGTGAATTGACGTCGCGCTGGAGCAACACAATAGGTTATTAGGTAACGGTCAGGGATCAATCCCGAATGTAAAGATCCCATAACAACACCTCGTAATGTTGTACCACCTCAGATGACGAGATCAACACCTAAACTGGCTCCCCACTCTCCAAACTTCCTCAACAAGCCAACGTGATGACATTTGAGGCCATAGCTGATTTAACATGTCCAGCACCCGCGAACGTGGCGGTCTTTCGGAGCATCCAAAGGTAGGATCGAGGAATCATGAAATTCCAAGAATAGTATGGAATGTGTGGGTTTTCTGCATTTTCGATACAATGAAACTATTAAAGGAATTGCAAACGCGATACTTGAAGAGCACTCGGCCGATACATGTACTGCTTTCAGTGCCTCTTACACGCACACAAGCTGCATTTTAATTCCCTGTTGATGCATCTGTATGGAATGTAATCCTAAGCAGGTGGTTTTTCAGGCTCTATCTGTAAAAGACTCCATAATTGTGAGATGCTCCTCTCTGTGAAATTCATATGCATCGATACTAACCTTCTTGAAGTTCCTACAGATTTGAGCACTGATAACCATTACCTATATCAGATTTTCCTCTCCATTAAAAACAGCCATTGATGTAATGATGTGGCAAATGCTTGTCTCCTTGAAGACTTCGACTCGTGGTTTGGATAAACTCTTTATGAGAGCATCCATAGAACATGTTCATCACAGCGATGACTGACGAGTGCATTGTAATCTGGGTTTGATAGTGCCATCCAGAAAAATGAAAGAATTGAGCTAAACCGAAAATTGCAGACAAAAAGAAAAATCGTTTCCAAAGCTCCTTAAAAAAATAATATAAATTCCCAATACTCTTAGAAAACAGAAACAATTCAATTGATGAAGGTTGTATCCAAGTATCCTTAGACTTCGCAGACATCTACGATTTTAAAAATAACAGGGATTACTTTTGGAAAATAGTCTTACAATACTTCCCTGCCACATAATAAGGATTATAGGTGTTTTTCGACACATTGAACTGATGTTCACCAACACCAGAACATATTTTGTTTAGACACTCCAGCACTTATTCTGAAGTCCAGGAAGGAGATAGCCTAACACAATCTAAAGGTGAACTAAGCTGATTTAAAGATATCTATCAAAGCATAACAAATCTAAGGGAATGGGTTAATCATACACACACTAAAATGTGAAACGATCGTATCAGGTCTCCTGCAGAAGAATGCCGTCAAGAATTTAACCAAGTTGGATACGTACGGTACACTCTCGTTTCACGAGAAGTCAAACCCAAAATTGACTCTAAATTAAACTACAAGCCTCTCATACATTATGCAAGCTCTACAGATGGATAGAAATGGGGACCTTGGATTCTAGCTACCTCTCAGTAGTAAGGTTGTACCAGAACACGTCTGAATCGCATATTGCTCTTAAGTAGAACATATCTGGAAGAAAACCAAGTAGGAATTGTAAAAGACGAGTGTTATTTCTGTTAGGTTCGTCGTAAGGCAAACCCACGGTAAGTAGATAGTTAATTAACGTTACACTGGAGCATCATAACGAGCTATTGACCACGGTCAGATGACGAGAACACACATGAGAAAGAACCCCACTCTCCAAACTTCCGCACCATGTCATCGTGAGGACATTTGAGGACACTACAGGTTTAACGTGCACCTGTCCGTGTGTATCCAACGGTCTTCGGCTGGACCTACTTTCGAACTCGCAACCTTCCGTATTCTAATCCGTTACTTTTTCAATTGGGCTACTCCGACACCAGTTTCTGAAAGGAATTTGAAAGAGCAAACCCACGATATGTGGTCATTTTTACGAAATCTTGTTTAAAAGTTTGACACTAATATGAATAACTAAAGAGTTGTGTGGAGATTGAAAACAATTTAAGATCACTTTAGAGCTGCCCATGTGAAAAAATCCTTACCTGAAGTGGTTTCCAGCAATGTCTTGTGGGACTGCCAAAACGACAGAATTTAAAAACCTCAAACGGTCTTTGCACTAAGATAATGTTTAGTTCAAAAAAATTCGTAGGAATGTTCATCTGAGGTGGATTAACAAACTTTTTTCACTGTTAGAATTTTTTTCGTCTTGCTTTAGCCAACAACTTTTTGAGCTCTGTCCGCTTTACGTCCTTGTGTTTTTCCTTTTTCGATTCATCGCCTCGACAGTTTTTTTCGTTGATTGGTCTGCAATATTCTAGATTCAATCTTCTATGGCTCTAAGCAGAGGTCGGCAAACTTCTTTTTGGAAAGGGCCAGATCGTAAGAAATTTAGGTTTTGCGGGCCACGTATCGAGGTAACTCGAAGATATTTACATAGATGATTCGAATAACAGCAACAAAAAACAGGGTCAAACTGATTCCATTGCAAATTGTACTGTGTTTGTGTTTTCTCGACTTCCTTCTTCAGTCCTTTCAAACTTAGTATTGACCCCTCGAATAAACAGCATCAATTGGGCAGTATCAGTAATATCTGTCGACTCATCAAGAGTCAACGAAAACCACTTTAAGTTTTTTGCCTTGTCTTTTAATTTACTCTTGATGTGGTTCCCGATGTCCTCAACTCTTCTAAAAAATTTTTTGCCGAAACAAGGACAGATCGAAACAAATCTATTTTCTTTGGGCACATTTCTTCAGCTGCCACAAGCAAATATGATTTAATTAATTCACCATCGGAAAATGGTTTCCCTTTGATGGCTAATAACTGAGAGAACTGGCAGCATTTGTTCTATGTCACGGCAGACGATAGAATACGAATATGCGACAGCAGTAGCATTATTCACAATTTATCAAGTAAAAGATCGGCCGTTGCGTTACAGCGCATAATTTGATTTATTTTTAATTTTTTTCATGTAAAAAACACTATTAACCCGCGAGTTGGATTAAAAGCAGGTGACTGGCCGTAGTTTGCCGACCCCTGCTCCAAGGGAACCACGTGGCGAGATAAAAATAGTTTTTTGACTTAGAAATTGGATAAAAATTAGCAACGCACATTTTACATCAAGTGAAAAGCAATGATTGTTAACGTTGTTTTTTCTGCTGACTCGATTATGTTCTCACCCATTACATATTTTTCTACTATACCCCTTCTTCAAAAGTGATACAAAAACAAAAAGTGTATTTCCTCGAGCTAGGGAGGGTTGTAATATTTATATGCTATCTTATGCAGCATTATTTTTGCAAATATTTGCGGAATAACCATTATCTTCTTTTGTGTACTCTGATGAACCGGGATGGGGACCGCGAAAGCCTGGATGGAAGAGTAACGAATAAGCAATCGGAGGTTTGCGAGTTCGAAACTAGGCCCCATCAAACAACGTCGTGTACACGGGGCTGGTGCACATTAAATCCGTCGTGGCCTCTAATGTCCTCACGTTGGCATGGTGTGGACGTTTAGAGAGTGGGGTGTAGTTGTTGTTTTTTCTCATGCCTACACTGGCAGATCAGAGGAGTGCCAGGCCCGTCGAAGACGGCAAGAGGCGAGGGGTGCGCCTTCCATGTTATTTAGCCCCATTGGGAGGAAGTCCGACTTTGCTCGACATACATGACACATCCGTTTTACAGGAAGGCTCCTTTCATCCATCCATTCACTCACACATATCGTAATTTAGATCCCAATCAGAGGCCGATAACCCCCTGATCAGGTACCCCCAGAGGTATTGATTTGGTATGGGAACATGGGGGACTTTGTGACCACGACCTATTTAAAGTGCCCCAGTCACCATTCGTGAACACGACGGTCTTTAGCCAGGTCGAAGCGCTGATCTCGCAATCATCAGAATTGCAGGCTCCGTCGAGGAGAAAACCCACAACCCTTCTGATGCGAGCCCGACGCTCTACTGACTGAGCTACCGCGGCTCTGAATCTGTTGTTCGGGGATTGATCCCGGACTGTCGCAGTTTGGAGACTTAACTTAACTCCAACATGGGATACCGGCTTTACGATTGGGTTTACGGTAACAAAATTTCCCATAACATGAAAGATGACCAAATGAGAAAAGGGAAAGAAAAGTTGTGTGATGCGGAGCAGAAATTTTGAGCTATAAAACTCACGCGCAGGTGCTGTTTTTAAAATTTTTTTATATGAGGTTAAAGTGAGAATGAAAGTGTCGTAATCAAAAAGTGAATTTAAACCACTTGCTTGTTTTCGAACTCCCTGAAGGCCACAAATCGCCCGATTTGTATGATTGTTCTTTTTAGCAAGGGATTAACAGCCAGGCGTCGTAGTACTGAGTTGCTGGTTCCTTGATGTGTATATGAGATGTCATAGGGCGCAGGTAGTAACATAGTGGTCTGCATCCATGCCACGGAAGCAGAGGTCACTACAATGGTTATTCATCTGAAATAAATACCTCGTCATCTGATGTGGTTCAAAATTACGTGGTTTTGTCCTTGGAACTTTCCATTGGGGATTGATCCTGGACCGTCACCAATAGACCATTGCGTCGCTCCAGTGCGTAGTTAATTAACATATCTACCTACTCAGACCGTCGGCAATGGCCCGTAGTGTTCCTCTAGTGCAGGCATGGGCAACCTTTGGAAAGTTGCGGGCTAAACTTTAGGATATTAATGAAGTCGCAGGACGTAGATAATAGGTAACTGTTAAAAAGTAATAATGATAAGGTTTATTTTATTTTTTATAAATTTATAAAGTAGAATGGTTAAGTTACATGAACAAAATAATATACAAACAAGATAACAACAATGAACAAGATAATCAATGTTGGGATCGATCCCACTTATACACAAGTGCAGAGTGTTTTCCAAATTTTCATCTGTAAGACTGGTTCGATATTTCGATTTATTAGTTTTCATCATGGAAAAGAACTATCCGAGTATTGTTGATTTGCATCAGTGTTTTTATAACAATCACATCCGCTTGTAAGGAATGGAATGAAGAAGAGCAAAGCCGTTTCTCGGATACAATTAATAACGAAATTTATAATTATCATTCCCTTTTATCCGTGTAATTGAGCGGCGCGATGTGTCGCCGATAACCTGTCTGGCGACTTTAAAACCTCGTTTTGATTTAATTTGTTCAAGAATACCGGATCAGCTAACTCATATATCCCAAACTATAATTTTATTAGTAATAATAACATTTTTATTAGTAATAATAACATGGAAATACCAACTTTTACATTGTCATATTCAGGTGTACCACAAATAATTCAAGATATTTTTAGTGTGCCGTCAACTAAAAAAGGTTGACAAACACTGACCCACGTTGTTCAAATTTTTGTCCCCCCCCCCTCACTCTCGTGTTGGCGAGAAACAAGACTATTTACTTTTTTTCGAGCGCGATTTTAAAATGTTCCGCAGGCCGAATCAAAAGTCGGTTAGGGCCACATCCGGCCCTCGGGCCTGGGGTTGCCCATATCTGCTCTAGTGCAACGTTAATTAAGTGCCATCTTCATTAACCGAGGTGTCACTTTTTATTCTCTTACAGCTCATTTTAAAGTTTTTTGTCTTGAAACTAAGAAACTTCTAGAAATTGTGATAGCATCTTAACTTTGCACATAAAAAGCAAATATCTACGGACCCCTTCTGAAATAAAATTCTGCCAACGCCTGCTGATACCGTGTGAACAAACACTATTTGAAACAAGTTCAACCATCCGCCATTTTCACTTGAACTTCTGCACCCCCATGGAATGCAGCCATATTAATAACGCAGAAGCTTACTAAATATGTGCCTGAGATCCACTTTGCCTTGGAACAATTTCTCACGAAGGCGCATAGTTTGCTGACAGAGCCCCGGAGGATATGCCGCCCCCACACAAGCGAGATTTCCAAGACAGTGGACGATGCAAAGTGGTGTCGAGAGAAATGGCTGTTCACGGAATTCTGATGTTTCTGGAAAATCTGTTTTAACAACTTAAGAAGCATGTTTGCTTTTTATAGATGTATTCCGACTAAAGCGTAGATGCAAAGAGAGTGTTCTCTTTCTAACTAAATACTGATATAAGCTAACATATCAAGATTTTTTTTAAATGTTAAAAGTAAATTATGCCATATTAAACAATTTGGCTCTATAAATTTGGGTACAGCATTTACTTTTACTTACCCGAACGTGCTTTTGATTATTAATAGATTTATAATTTTAATTAATTTATGATCTTTTCCTACATTTTCTTGTTTGCTGAGATTAAAAGGTGCGAAACGAACTTCAATATTCTTGATTTCCATTGGCCCCCAGGGGAATTCCTTCTTTACGTTTGTGCGGGCTTCACAACTCCGGGGTACCTGAGTGATCTTTCTTCCTTTTCCCTCTCCTCTAACCTTCTGCTTTTTGCTTTTTCTTCCTCCCTCACTGTGTTTGCCTCTTCGGATGTGAGGGCTGCCCTTGAGAAGCTTAACGCCACTTTGTTGCTTTCAGCTCCTTTTGGCATGGTTGGAGAGAATCCGCATCCAAATATTTTTTAGCTTTTTTACAAGACATTGGGTTTATCCATCACATATAATTTTATATAGTATTCATTTATTATGACATGGCTCATTTCCTTTTATTATTATATTATATATCTGATTTTTTACCTTGAGTTTGGCTTATGTCCCAAGAGGACTCAATGCCACAAAACCCTATCCAATCCAATCCTTGATTTCCATTGATCGACTTGCTCCCATGATTACCATTTGTTCTTTTTAGCTTTTTCCGAAACATACCCCGGATCGTCGCATATAGCCCGTTGTGTTGCTCCAGTGCGACGTTAATTAAAATACCTACCTACCGAAACATACCTTGATAGAAATCCGTATTGAGTGTTTATAGCAATTTGCAACCAAAAAAGCCCGAATTTATTTTGCATGTTTAGGACCATTTTTCATATTTTAGTTTTTGCATGTTTTGTGCATATTTGGACGATTTTTCCCCATTGTAATAATGTTTAAAACATTTTTACAAGCAAATTTGTTTTTCTCAAAGAACTTTGCTCAGTGCGTTTGGAAGGAAGGTTTTCAGAAGCAATCCAATTCAAATCAACTACGATTCATAAACAAAAAGTGGAAAAGGCGCAAAAATATGAGAATATTCAACAGCCTTTCATCGCGTCAAAGTTTGAGTCACTGTCCCAATCAGGAAAATAACGAGATGTGCCAAGATCAAGGCAATGTTGAAATACAATATTGCTTCTTATAAGTTGGAGAATGAACATTTTAGAGCCTTCTTGAAGAAGTACACAGGTAAAGAAATTCCTCATGAATCGACACTCAGAAAGAAGTACATTACGTTAGTGTACGAGAAGGTGAGGCAAAGAATACAAAATGAGATAGATGATTCCCCCATCTGGATGACGATGAAACGGCTGACCCCTCCTGGCGATACCTAATTTATGTAAGGAGTTGGTAAAAACAAATCACTCCACGATCGCCAAGACAGTGGTTGAAGCGATTAATAAATAAAATTGTGCTTTAATTGAATGAAAGTGTGGTTCATTTTCACTTTATCCTCCTCACTACCCTTTTTGTAAGAATAAAAATTTTGTTTTTGCAATTTCGCAAATTTTGGGGTTTTAGTGCATATTTTGGGATTTTGTAATGCATATTTCAGGTCTTATTTTTGCATATCGATCCGAGCTCTACTGATCAGTGATCAATCTCGTTCATGAATTAAGTCTATTTACTCGGTTTTTCACACTGGAAGTACCACCAATACTCATTATTTTTGCACGCAGAGGAATCACCCTATGAGTCATACGGGAAGGAATATCCGAGCTTCACACTCAGGTCAGTAATTTCATTTGAAAAGATGTTATTTCAACATCAGAATGCAGTATTTGTATGAAAGAATTAAGTAATAACAAAATCTATTACATAGCGAGTGTTATTGTTTTCTTGTCATCAAGAGTCAAATATATTCTTTATTTAATTTTCTCAGGAATGAAATTGTACCGTACCGACGAAAAAGTTAAACCACTTCAAGGTTAAAATACTTATATTGAGAGTTAATATTTACATAATTGTACAGCTACAGTTTTATAATTAAAGACGATGTCCATCACCGATACAATACAGCCACCTAAAAGATAGAAGTTTCACAAATCGTCTGCGGCTAGAAAAAGCCTCTGTTTCCAAGGTGTCTCTTCTCAGCCCGCCTCCCCCAGTCGTCACTTCCGCAGTCGGACCAGGGGGTGGACTTGGGGAACGATTCCCGTTGTGAGCTCCCACGATTCTGGATAATGATTCTGGATGCTCTCAAGACGTTACAAAATCCTCCCTCTATCATCCTTTCTTTTTGCGATTAAAATATTACTTACTTCTGCCTATGTCCTAAAACATAGATATTTTTCCTCGGTTTTAAAAAAATGTCTTCAAACAATAAATTCCAAAAAAGCGAGTAAAGTTCCTTATCGCCATTGGTCCCACGCAAGGTTTTTAAAAAAAATAAAACCGCTGAGCATTGATCCGTCATTGCGAAAGGGCTCCGAGATCACTTCAAGGATTGCTTAATTTCACATTTTCTCATTCCCCTCTTTTCTTTCCATCCGCAAAAATCTCCACAGACACGAACAGAAAGACGCGTCCAACAAAAAGCGCGAATCAAAAGTCTCTTAATCTGCGCTTATTTATCGCTCCTCCGCCGCGTTTTTGTTGCCTCTCCTCGGCATTTCGCTAATGCAAAATAAATGAGAAAGTAATTTGCGGAAATAATAATAATAATAATAAAAAGTAAATAAAGCCAGAAATCAAAGAAAGAACGAAGAAACCTGTCGAAAGCAGAGGAGAGGAATATTTTCTTTGCATTAACTACTGCCTCCCTTTAATGAAGTCGGCCGACAATTTCTCTTTCCCCGCACTGAGAAAGGATGCGCCATCTGATAGCAGAGGGTAAAAAAAAAAGAGAGAAGACGGGGGCATTTAATTTTTTCCTCTCGCCACGGCTTTAATAAGTAATATGGTAATGCGCGAGACTTAGTGCGGCGCACGGAGAACACTCCGAAACAGCAGCTCTGCTCAGTGCTCGAGGCCGCTCTACCTTTCCTAATTAGCCAGACTTTTGTTTTTAATTTGGAATGCATTAGCGCTTCGTAAAGGCAAGAAGCGGTAACGAATACGCGGGATTTCTAGATGCAAGGACAAGCGTCTGGAAGATTTACAACCGCACTTCTCAGGCAGGTTGGTAGGCAGGCAGTTGAATTAACGTCGATCCGAAACAACTATATACGCCATGGGCGACGGTTTCTAAGGGAAAGATCCTAGCACCTCGTAATTTTGGACTACGGTCAGATGGTGGGGTCACGCTTGAGCTGGATCCTCACTCTCAAAACTTCCACATCAATATGAGGATAATCCACAACAACATGTACACTCGAAACTAATTGCGAATTCGCAATTCTCTGATGGCTAATCCATCACTTTTCCAACCAGGTTACAGCGTTCCCAGGTAGATTGGAAAAGAAGATCTTGCTTGAATCACATTATTTTCGTAGCTGTACCTTCCGAATTCATAAACGCACCGGGAAGTTGTCCAGTGCCTCGCAATATATTCTTCTATATCCACAGTGACAGCCGACCAACCGGTATTGGTGGTTAAGGTGTTAGCCTCTAGATCGGAAGGTTTCTGGTTCGAATCCGGGTCAGAGCATGGATGTTTGTAAGCGTATGGCATAGAGGCGGATGGTGCAGCTTAAATCTGTCGTGGCCGAAAGTCTTCACTTTGGATTGATGTGGACGTTTGGAAAGTGGTTTGCCAGCTCAAATGTTGCCTCGTCATCTGACCGTGGTTCAAAATTACGTGGCGGTACAAGGAATGGCCTTAAGATGGGACGGTTTGTAGCTAGTTGTATATCCACGGTGACATCATCTTTGATACGTATCTTAGTACTGAAGATTTTTTAGTTTTTTTTTATCGAAGTATCAGTACCTTCTTAACCCCTATAGACACACTGGGCATTCATTACTCGTCTTTTAACAGTGGTTCAAAATTTCGAGCTGTTGTTCCCTCATCTTTCACTTCGTGATAGATCGCGGACCGTCACTAATAGTCCTTTGTGTTGTTCTAGTGCGACATTTATTCAACTACCTACCTGTCCACGCAATTTTATTCTTTCTTCTCGCCACGGCTTTAATAAGTAATATGATAGTGCGCGAGACAGTGCGGCGAAAGAGAATGCTCCGAACAGAAACTCTGTGGCTTGAGGCCGTTCTTACCTTTCCTAATCAGACACACGATTCTTGTTTTTAATTTGGAATGCATTGGCACTCCGTAAAGAGAGTAAGCGGTTACAAATACGCTCGACTTCTAAATGCCTAGACAAGCGTCTGGAAGAATTCCAACCGCACTTCAGGCAGGTTAGAATTGAAGATCCTGCTTGATGGACCTCGAATCATCGCCAATAGCTCGATGCGCTGCTAAAGTGCTACGATAATTCTATCTTGACGTACCGAACCAGGGCATTACAGTTATATTTTATATTTATGGTGACATCTACCGTATTCTTAGTGGTCATAACGTTTGTCTGTCACCTATTAGATCCCTGGTTCGAATCCCGGTTTGTAAGCGCATGGATCCGTGTAGATAGAAGGGGATAGAATTTGAGGAGCAATACCTGAGGTGGCACCCCAATCTCGAAACCCACACCACCCCAACATGAGGACTTTCGGCCACGACAAATGTAAGGTGCACCAGCCACCTCTACACCATGCGCTTACAAACTTCCATGCACTAACCCGGATTCGAACTAGAAACTGAATTAACCTTAAAAGATAAAAAGCAAAGTTAGAGCCTTTGGATGAACTTGACGACTTGTTGCGACATGGTAAGAGCGTTCGCTCATATTGTGGCTTTGTAGGCTATGAATCTCTCGGCTATTGATTTATCTATTACTTTTCTTTGTGTGGTTGAAACTCCAATTGAAGCTTGCGATTCTTCTGAACCCTGAAGGCTAGATGTCTCACGTTTGATTTCATGGTATTCAGACTAGTGTTCCAGTTGCGTTTTGGATCCAATGTCACTCCAAGGTTTTTTCAGTTGATCAGTGTACTTAATGGATCTCGTACTTACTATTGCTTTTGGTTTGCATACTAGGTTCTTGGGCTTATCAAAAAGTAGTTTTTGATTTTTTATGAACTTTCAGACCCGTTTACTCACAACCTGATAAATCTTGGTCAATGGTCATCTGGAGATGGTAGTGTTCTTTTAGGATATCTCTTGTTCTACCAAACATCATCACGTCGTCAACTAAGGCTTGGATGTGTACTCCAGTAGGCCAGAGTTTACTCAAGAGAATAACAACCGCCGTATTCCAAAGGATGGGTCCGCAACAGGACCCTTGTGAACAACCTCTGGTTTAGTCGAATTTTGCTATAGATGTTCTTATTATAAATGTGACGGTCTTTTGTAAGAGGAAACAGGAGAAAAATTCAGAGCTTTCTTGGGCAATTTCAGCACTTTTTAGTTGCGTCTAAGAATGGTCTTTTGATGCGTCTAAGAATGGTCTAACCTGAAGATATCGACTGCTTTTGAAATTTCTAGAGATATTAGGGTAGAGTAATTACTATTGCAGATGTTTGTGTGAATTCTTTCTAAGAGGTTGTATAAGGCCTATTCTGGGGATGCATTTTTACGGAAGCCAAACTGTAATGGATGCATGTGGCCATGCGTTTTAAAATGGTAAGATATTCTGTTGACCATTATTTCAACCAGCCATTTTGAAATGTCGAGGAAAAGAGTGCATGATGTTTTCAAAATATTTCTTACTTTTTCAGGAATCCCAAGATGGGGCAGATGAACTATTTTTTAATGATGCTTGGAACTCCTAGTTTCAAACATTGGTTGAAAAGTGTGTGGAATAAGTTGAAGAAATGGTTATTTAGGTTTTCAAGGATTACTGTGTTTATGCCGTCAAAACCCGAAGCTTTGTCTTGTGGGAGATTGTGTATGAAGTGTACTATTTCTTCCTGGGTAACTAACTGATGGTTCGAGAATGGTGCTCACTGAGTCGGAAATTTATGGTTGTTAATTTGGATTTATTACTGTGCCTGACTGTTCTGAGTTGGAAGCAAGAGCTAAGGGGATTTTGCTTTTTCCTGTGCAACTTTGTATAGTTTAGTGCATGGAGACGTGGCTTTTGGACAACTTCTTTCACATATTATGTGTGTTGGAGAAATTGTGTTTTAGGTTTCCGAGGATTACTGCGTCTATTCTGTCAAAACATATTATCCATTGAGGATAAGTACTCCTTGACTCATTGCACATCAATCGTTTGTTTGTAGTCGCATAAAAAGCTGGTCATTAAGGGGATACTTCACCCTTGCTTTGAGAAAACTTTAGATTTCCATAACCTAGACCAGGCCTCGAAATAGAATTTTTAATACAGGTAATAATTAGGTGCACAGGTTATATTTTAAGTACACATTAAAAAAAAAGTAATATAAGAGTATTAATGTAATGCAGGGCTCGAAATACCCGGGTGCACTGTGCACATGAAAATAAAATTGTGCGCCTAATTTTTTCCCGCTAGGCGCACCTGTGCACCTAATTTAAAAACTTAGGTGCTCAAGGTGCACCTGTATTAAAAATATGTTTCGAGGCCTGATGTAATGTAAACTTCTTTATTAGTTAGGTATGTTTTTTGGGTTCGTAGTAGATAGTAAATGAAAATATTTAAAAATCGAAATTCTCCCTTCTCCGGCGCAAGGATGTAGCGACAGTCACTTCAACAGAACCATCTGGAAAATGTTTCGATCATCGGAAAGTTCTGGTGGCAGTGATACAAATAAACCTTCCTTCTGTAAAAAAACCCGTTAAGGCCCAGCTATTTGGTTTTCGCATAGTGTGTATTTAGGAATTTTAATTACGTTCCTTTAGAGCGAGAGAGGTTGATACTAATATTTTGTTCAAACATCAAAATAACATAAAACACGTCCCCCCCCCTCCCTTTTTTTTATCATTAGGTGTACGCAGTGCACCTACGGAGAAAAAATTAGGTGCATAATTAGGTTTATTTTCATGTGCACAGTGCACTCGGGTATTTCGAGCCCTGACCTAGACAAATACAATATATCCTCTATTTGGTAGGCAGAAATGTCTTATTGTTTGAATTTTTTATAATTTGTAACATAACAGAAGAATTTGTTCGAACCTACTCATACAGTGATATAAACATTCATGTAACCAATAGCTTAATTTTCAGAACTATAAATAGTTCCCCGAATCATTGATGATTTATTTGGCGATTTAATACATTTTAATAATTTTATGTTAGCATTTGAAACCTGAGGTTTTGATCATTTTTCTGCATATCTATCTTTGTCGTTATGTTTGATCTTGATTCTTTCACATTATTATACATTTTTGTCTTTTGTAATTAGTATTTTTATGCTTATTTGATGTAGTATATGAGGTACTGTTTTTTTTATTTGTCTGGCACGTTATGTATTTTGTTAACCTTATTTCGCTTTCTGGAACTGGAGCAGTCTGTTTGACAGTATGTATGTATAAATAAATAAATAGGCTGGCCATGGCACGAAATCTTTACATGGCACAGGCATCACCATGACTTGAAGCCAGAAATACAGTAAATTCACATAAGAAATAGAATAAAATTCCTAGTATACGAGGCTTGAAATGGCATTTATCAAAGGGAAATCGTTCAACTCTGAAAACCGCTTCTGTCACTTGATGCTCCACAAACAGGCTTTCGTAATCGGCAATTTTTCGTTTTCTTCCTTCGTTCCTGGACAGAATTCTATGGAACTTGGAAGATGACCAGTATTTTTCTTGTTTGGTTCTGATGATGAGTGGAAAAATAACCAGCAGCTGCCATCATTTTTCGGCCAAATTCTTTAGTACAAACTAGTAAATGGTTGTAATTTCAATTGCAGTTTAAAAACGTTGCTATTGTACGACAGCTGTTAACAGCTGTTATCCAATATTTTAACAGTTATCTGTTATTGATATAGCAGTGAAGCAATTTAAATCAAATCAAATTTAAAGTTAAAAAATTTAATTTTCTGAAAAGATTATGTTTGTTAAAAAGAACCGTTAATGTCACTTTCAAAAGTTAGTTATAACCGTTAATGTCACTTTCAAAAGTCAGTTATAACAGTTAATGTCAATTTCTAAATGTTAATAATCAACTTGAAATTTACTTGGAAACTAAAACGAAACTGCTATATTAGCTGTTAATTAGAACTAAATTAGCAAAACAGCATTTAATACTGCCATCTTAAGATAACAGTTTTTTCCATCTCTATAGGGTAGGTAGGTATTTAAGTAACGTCGGCACAGGAGCAACACAATGGGCTATTGACGACGGTCCAGGATCAACTCCCGAAGGGAAAGAACCGAGGACAACATAATTTTGAACCAAGGTCAGATGACGAGGTCACACCTGAGCTGGCACCCCGCTCACCAAACTTCCACACCACATCAACGTGAGAACATTTGAGGCCACATCAGATTTAATATGAGCCAACCTCCTTTGTACACGTTAGTCTTCCAACCGGGCTACCTCGTCCTCACGAACAGATAGGGAGTACAAGTAACACTGTAATAACTCGAAAGTTAGTCCTCAAATCTACAGGAGTTGTCATAAACTGTTGTTGTGCTAGAAGGTACGGGTATTGTCTTTTAAGTGTCAGTCGATAATCTATTATTTAAAATATTTGCTTATCGAGATGCTGAAAATAATTCATTTCAGGCTCATTTAAAAAAACAATTATTTAACCTTCTGAGCGTCACTGGATTTTCGAGCAGATTGTTGTTTTTCGCTTTCCCTACAATACACGTATGACTAAATGACCAGATCTATTGGCTAAAAGCATCACAGGAAATGCTTTATTGGTCACGAAGGGAATAACTAGTTAGAAGCCATGCAAGAAAGACCGCTGGTTCCAAAATGGAATCCCTCAGAAAGTTAAAATGAGTTTACAAATATTTTATCGCATGATTTATCATAGAATACGTTCGTTTGTGAATGTTCAATACCAGTTTTCTATTAAATGTATTCATTTTTATTAAAACACGTACAACTTTTCTATCTAAGCACACGTGTAAATATGGAATCTCTCGATTGCGTATTAATGTAAAACATCTTTCATATTGCATCATTTCCTACATCTGTAATCATATTTTAAAACCAATAGAATTTTCTTTCAGAATGCATTAAGAAAAATACTTTAATGCTTGACATATTGATGCTGCAAACCGATAAATCTTGCCCTCACACAGCCCGGTTGCTGTAGAAACACTCCATAGAGAAGAATATAAACGTATGAGGAGGCGATCACGCTCTTCCGTTCCTAATCCCATATTGAGCTTGCGGAGGACGCTGTAGATCAAGGGTTCCCAAAATGTGTGCCGCGGCACCCTGGGGTGCCATGTTGAGATATAAGGGGTGCCGCGCGAAGCGCCCATGAATCTCTAATCTTATCTATTGCTAAGCAAATGTGTCACTTTCCTACAAAGGGGAAATAATACGTGCTTTACTGAGGAGATGGTCCCCAGGAGCTGCAATTACACTAGCAACCCTTCTGGGCATACTTTCAACAAGGTTTTGTTACACAGCTATGGGTATTTGTGCCCAATCCTACTGCAAGAATGTCGCCAGCTCAGCTGTAGATTTCGGACGTGGTTCCCTGGTCCTTAAGCGTCGTTCTAACTCGTCCCACAAATGTTCTATGGGTTTAGGTCGGGACTCTGAGTAGACGAGGGAAGACGTTTTACATCCATATCTTGACACCACTGCTTGACAGAGGCTGTAACATGACATGGAGCGTTGTCATTCTGGAAGTAACATTCGTCCATTCCATAAAATTGCCAGCGTCGGAAGAACCTGATTGTCCAAAATGTTCATGTAGACGTCGGCCGTTCAATTGACCAGGAACAACATGCAAAGGTCCCAAGCCATACCACGAAAAACACTCCCAAACAAGTAGTTGGATTTTATGCAAATCCACTGGAGTGCGGTCCATTATTGTAGGGTAGTGTATTTATATACTACAGATAGATATTATAACACGAGGGTGCCGTGAGAAAATTCCAGTTCTCAAGGGTGCCACGACTTTAGTAAGTTTGGGAACCCTTGCTCTAGATAGCCGTTCTGAAACCTCAAATGTAGCCATAAACACCTAAGGAATTTTAAGTGTTTTACTGAAACAATGAATGCTTCTTCCAACAGAAATTTCAATGCTGTATTTATGCATGAGAACAGTGAAGGGATTTTGCGGATTGCTTTAATTTAAATGAGGAAGAATCACTTATTAAGTGAAAGTAAATGGAATTAGAGGATCTATTTAACTCGATGGTATTTTAGTGAAATGGAAAGAGACATTTTAACCATGTGTGGTGGGTACATGTAAAAACACGTCAACTTCAAAGTTTTGGATTTTCAGAAAAGTAAAAACTGTTTACTATTTAGTCACAACTAACCTTTACCTTGAAATAAAAAAATTTAGTTTGAAGCAATGATTTTTTTGAAAGTAAATTTGTATCAGAGTCACAATTCCAAATTAATGGCAAATAAAATAAATTGGCCCAAAATATGGTGTTAAAGGTTACAATTTTGATCTCTAAAACGAGTTTTTGTAGTTACTATTAATTGACGTTTGATCCTCATATTTAGGAACTACTTCTTTATTTTATAGCAGATACAAAAAACTCCAACACTTCATTTAGATCTACAATCCATATGGCTTAATTCGTGATGGTCTTCAGCCATAATATTTTTTTTTCGAAACGATTTTCTTTTAGCATAGCGAGGATTCTCAATTCATCTCCGATTTAGCTCTTGAGAAAGTCAATGGTTTAAATGCAACTTTTTCTGTGGCACAAAAATTGATGTTACGTTTTTGTGCAACATGTTTTAAATAATCAATTCGTTGTATTTATGGTTTTATTCTACATCTTATTTCTTTTTTTCATGTTGCGTTATAGGTTACATATAAGCCAATGTGTTTTAAATTCTACAATACCTGGGATTCATATTCCTATTAAGCGTGTTTTTTTTTAAATCTAATATTTGTTCTGCGTTTGAATTCGAGTTCAGGTGTGAACTCGTCATCTAACCGTGGTTCAAAATTACCCAGAAAGTGGAGTTGTCTTCGGATCTTTCCTTTCGGAATTGATCCTGGGCCGTCCCCAATAACCCGTTGCTCTAATACGATGTTAATAAATACCTATCTACCGTTTGAATTTTGTTTGTTATGTTTGAATAAAATTTTTTCGCTGAACTCATTGTTTATTGCACTGGCTATTCCACCGTTGTTTGGCGCAGCTTGTCTGATTTTGGATACAGTGCCATAAAAGACCAAGCAAACAACGGCCAAATAACTGTGACCCTAGAATTGTGCAGTGAAATATTTCCGCCGTGATGTTCAATTTGTAGCAATTTAAAAGGAATTTTTGAATTCTAAAATGCCAAATTTTGCCACTCAGCCTAATTGAATCGGTGAGTGCAAAAACCTAACGAGTCCAAAAATTTTGAACATTGGTTTTTGCAAAAATGATTTTCTCTGAGGTCGGCACGTAATGTGTGAAAAAAAATCACTTAAGTCCGTGGCTTCAATTGGTGCTATGACAATGATATTCGGGAGGAGAGACCAAACGAGTCTCTGAGTCTTGTGGTTTTGCACCCAACAATGGAAAATAAATTGCCTCCGGCTACTCAGCTTGCTTGACTAACAATCTCTGGAGTAGTCGTGGGTGTTCGTGTTGCTACCGCCGATGCGGACAGTGTGGTGAAAATCTGCATTGAAGACTGAAGTGGATGTCTATCAGACCTGTACATATTCATCCCATTAGGATATCTTTTCTGTACATATTATATCTGTGTTATTCTTTACACTGTCGTTTATTTAAATATACAGTGGTTGGACAGAAATATGGAAACTCCTAAAAAAACCTGTAACCTTGTCTTATATGGTGTAGGAAAGCAGTTGACATTAAAAACAGCTTGCTGTCTTGGAAAGGAAAAATACAGTCCCTGTATGCTTGCCAAGTGAATCTTGTACCATTCATTCTTGCTGCAAAACGGTTGCAAGTTCAGATAACGATGACGGTGGTGGATAGCGATCCTGCACTTTCCTCTCCAATGTAGACCACAAAGATTCAATAATATTGAGGTCTGGTGACTGTGGTGGCCAGGGGAGATGTGAAAAATCATCCTCATGCTCAGAAAACCAGTCCGTGACGATGTGAGCTGTGTGAACAGGGGCTTTGTCGTCTTGGGAGACACCATCACCATTGGAGAACAAAGATTGTACCATGGGATAGACTTGATCGGCCAAAAATGTTCACATAATGCTTGGCCTTAATGTGCCCGTGCAGAGTAATAATGGGATTCTCAGAAAACCATGATATGGCTGCCCAAACCATCACAGAACCCCAACCATGTTACACTCTTGGCAACAACAGCCTGTATTATAGGCTTGGGATGGCGTTCGCCTGACGTAAAGACTGTCAGAAGTGGGAAACAAGACTCATCTGACCAAATTACTGTCTTCCATTGCTCCATAGTCCAGACTTTATGACTTAAATACCACTTTTTCCTGTTACAGGCATTAGCATCACTGATGAAAAGTTTTTGAATTGCAGCTCGGCCAGAAATACCCTGCTTATGGAGCTCCCTTCTTATTGTTTTGGTACTTACAGGGTTTGTGAGCAAGACATTCATTTCAGCAGTAACTTTTGCAGCTGTAGTCTTCTTATTTTTAGTCACAATCCTCCTTAATGATTGTCTGTCAACGCGCTGTGATTTAGCGGATGATGTTTTTCCGCTTTTGAAATATGTGGAATAAATATTAGATACAGTACCTCTTGACGTTTATTGAAAATTACCATTACGTGACTGATCCCGACCTGTCGCCAATTGCCCGTTGTGTTGCTCCAGTGCAACGTTAATTACCATCATATTATCTTAGTATGATTCGTTAACCCTCCTCATGGTTTGGTTGTCTCAACAAGGCATCAAGTCATTAGCAAAACTGACCAGATCTTGATGAATGCGATTTCTCGTCATTGGAAGAAAACTTATCAGACCTTGATTTCATCATCACAAAAAACTGTGCAATGTCTTGATGACATCTCACCATCCAGCAAAATCTGTCAGATCTTTATGGACAAGATCTCGTCGAAACCAATTGGAGGGTTAATGGTGTTTGTCATGTGTTCAGCAATACCCATTTCTCATGACTTCGATTGAGGCTAGTCCAAATCAGGAGGAAGAGATGATTCCGGTTGGAATAATATACGCTGTAGGGTGGGTCTAAGAAATCCAAAATCAACGGAATACATCCCAATGGTGAAAAAAGGATTGGTTGTTCATCTTAGATAAACATATCTGTTATTTATTTTTTTAATTAAAAAAATATCACTGAATAGATCAGTGATTGAAGTTCTTAAATTCTGATGTTTTGGCAGTCCGGCAAGACAAGACCGAAAATCCCTCTTGTCAAACTTCTTTTTATGTGGGCATTAAAAGAAAGAGGTGTGTTTTGAAGTGACCCAAATAATAATTTTAAATTGTATGAACTCGAAAACTTTTTAGAATACTCAATTCGTGTCAAACAATACTAAACTCAGCGCGATTCCCATATAAATGGCCACACACCATGAGTTAACAGTAGGTCCTATTATTTTATCCTTAGCTTCTCGCCTTTGCAAAAGACCGCCACCGAGTTCTAGACAGCGAGAGTTGCCAAGATTGGGCGCAGTTGCACCTTTTGAGTTTCTTTTTAACAAGGCTAAAAATAATTTGTACTGTGTTGTCTTGTGTGGGGGAAAAATGACTTTAGATTGCTTAAAGCTAAGCACGGTGAAGGAATAGAAGATAAGGTTGTCTTTTACTACACATGGTTGTGAAGCATAAAATATAGGATTGCCTAAAGCTATGTTAGATTTTATGTTGTTGCTAATGCATGGTTAAAGCATAGAGAACCGACCTACCGGTATAGTGGTTAAGGTGTTAGCCTTTAGATCTGAAGGTTCCGGGTCCGGATGTTTCAAGCGTATGGTGTACAGGCGGCTGATGTACCTTAAATCTGTCGTGGCCCAAAGTCCTCACGTTGGGTTGGTGTGGAAGTTTGGAGAGTGGGGGTGCCAGCTCAGGTGTTGCTTCGTCATCTGACCGTGGTTGAAAATTACGAAGTATTGTCCTCGGATCTTTCCCATAAGGAATTGAACCCGGACCGTCGTCAATAGCCCGTTGTATTACTCTAGTACGACGTTAATTATAAAAAAAAATTAAAGCATAGAAGCTAAGATATCTATTTTAATTAACGTCGCATAGAAGCCACACAACGGGCTATTGAAACGGGACGGATCAATCCGAAAGGGAAAGAATCGAGGACAGCACCACGTACTTTTGAACCATGGTCTGGTGACGTTGAAGATAAAATCGTCTAAAGCTAAGGCATGGTATAAAATAAAGCTGAGGCTTTCTAAAGCAAGGCATTCTTAAAGTAGAAAAAAAAAAGGTTTTCTTAAGGTAAGACATGGTTGTGGTATCATGGTAAGGATGCCTAAGGCTAAGCATGGCGAAGGTACGAAAGATGAGGTTGTCTAAAGCATGCTTACGATATAAAAGATAAGGTTGTCTAAAACCAAGCATAAAATTTCCTTCCGATCGAATCTCGGCAGAGAGAGAGAGAGCTACCACAGTACGCAACCACCTACTTCTCCGCACCAGATTTTTACCCGCTTTAATTCAAATCAGTCGCTACAGTTTTCGAGCCCCCAGCGATTCATTTGCGGCATCTGCAGCGCAATGTGCGGCCGACCCCCGCCTCCGCTCTAACAAGCCGACCGTTAAAAACAGCACGCACCGCCCTCTGCATCTGCAGCAGTCGGCCCAGAGCGTGACTCCCCGACGACGACAAGGAGGTGAGAAACCCCGCTCCCCACACCCCAACCCCGCGCGGCGAAATCTTTATCATCCCTGGCCCTTTCTCTCGATCGCCTGCCTCCGGTGCCTTTCTTCTTTTAATGCCTCCGCGAATATGATGGTTTGCGCCCCCTTTTTTTTTCTCCCGAACTTCTTTTTTCGTACTTTGAAGACCTGCGGAGCTTTTTTTTTCTCTCTCTTCTCATTCCAAATGAAAAGGCGAGGTGTGTAGGGATTTTTCCCCCCCTGCTTTCTTCGGCAGCGGCTGATTTCTAGCTCGTTGCCACATTTTTGCTGCAGAAATTTCCATTAGGTTAATCTTCGGAGGTTTTTTTTTTGTTTCCTCCCCCTTTCTTTCCGTTTTTGTGTCGGAATGTCGAGGAAATAATCTGCAGACGCATGTGGAATTAGGAGACAAAGAAATAAAGGATGTGGTGATAGCTTAATTTGTATTGTGAGTTGCCTTCGCGCGTGTAATTTCTCCGTCGGTTTGTCGCGGTGTCTGAAGAGATTGTTTCTCGTGAACCGTGTCCCCACAACTATGAGGGAAATCCTAGTTGGTTGTCTAGTTTTGTACACTTCATCGAAGCAACGAAACTGTCCAGCCTCACTCGTTCACCAGACCAACTGGGCCGCGCAAGCCCTGCTGGAAAAGCAACGGATTAGCAGCCGGAATATTGCGAGATAGATACTCATTTCAGCCGACGTTCATGACCGTCGTGGGCTGGGGCACGTTAAATCTATCGTAGCTCAGGTGTCGACCCCGTCATCTAAACGTGATTCAAATTTGAGAGGCGTTGTCCTTGGTTCTTGAGGATCAATCATTTGGGATTAATCCCGGACCGTCACCAATAGCCCGATGTGCCGCTGCAGGACGACGTTAATTAACAATCTACCCTAGACCAAAATTGAATAGTTCTTTCTCTCTCAGGGTTCCATTTCTTGCTCATTCATAACAAATATCGTTCCTAATAACAGTTTAATATCGCATTTTACTTAAAGTGGCTTTGTTGAATTAACCCTCCCAGTGGTTGTGTCGACAAGGTACCTCGTAAGGTGTCGACAAGGTACATCATAAGAAAACTGACCAGATATTCATCTCGTCATCTTAAAAAAGTGCCAATATCTTGACAAAGTATCTCGACAAAACCACTTGGAAGGTTTAGAAATACACTATCTGCCGATTCGACCAGAATGTTGCCACATCAGTAGCGCAGAATTGTCCAGAACTGTCTTGTACGCCTTGGCTTTCATCTGCGCTACCGACACTGTGGTAACAATGATATCGGCCTATACCCGCTTCAGCAGCTCCGAGTCATACAGCAGGTGGTATTAACACTTGGTTTGAGGAAAAGGGTGTGGAAAAACTTCATTGGCCGGCCCAATGTCCAAATCTCAACCCTTTGGAACGAGTTTGAGCGTCTGTAGAGAGCCTGGCCAACCCGGCCAAAATGCACTACTGAGCTGTTTGCCAGTTTGAAGGGATACAAGATTCCTGCAGAAAGGAATTGCAAATTGATAGAAAGCTTTCCTCAAAAAGTTGCTGAATGTCAGTGAGGCGAAAGGTGGCCCTGCACGATACTGATGTCGAGCTGGGTACGCTTTAACTGTATAATATGCTGTGTCCTGAGACGAATGACCAGATAGTGTATGTAGGAAATTTAAGAACTTAAAACAATGCCACTCTTTGGATGGACACCTCACAATAACAACAATTTATTACTGAAAACGTCAAAGAAAGCTTTTACAATACACTTGTTTTTGTGTCTGTTGAAAGAGTAAATTAGATCATACAAAAGATTAAATAGAAAAAATGGTCTTCAAATATAGTATGGTCGTTTCGAACAGAAACAACTGTGATGTTCTTTAACAAGACACGTCAGAGACAGTGCAACTTTGCTTATCAAAAAATACTTTATAGGGTCGAGATAGGTCATACTACTATATATACTACTGTATTGTAAGTTAATTTTCGTAGTGGTGGCTAGGTTATACTGGCTAGTATGACTCAGTTATAAACTAGTTATGCCTTTAGTTTAGCAGTCGTAAGCTCTGCGTGACGGTTGTGGACACCGAAATATCTACCTAGAGTGTTTCTAGCACGTCCAATCGGGGTTGAGATAGAAAGCCCTTGCTAGATTGGTATGTAGAAAGTCCTCGCTTATATTGGTTTGTAGATATCTTAGCTCCCCCCCCCCGAGAATCTTCTAATTTAATCTTTACTGTTCATGCAATGCTAGACATCGCAATATCCCTTGCCACCAGTGAAATTATTCCAAAGGTTTAAAGTAATGCTTTTCGTATTTAATAGCTTCAAGTCACACTCTGATCCTGCATTACTGAGTATTAAATTAGAAAAAAAAATGACCGATCACATCACACCCCAATTACCAACAATTAAAGTAAGGAACGCGCCGTAATTTTCATAAAATACCCTAATTTAATAAAACATGATTAACGAGCTTGGACGTTAAAGCTGGATAATACGGTAACGTTATCTGAAATATAGATGCTTTGAACTGGGGTCCAATTTATGTTTCCCCTGGAAGCTATCTTAATTTTTTTTTAATTATACGGCTATTGTGAGGATTAATATGACTTTTCCTCATAATAGGACACCATGGGCCTAGAGGTCTGGAGTATTAAGGCTCTGTATATACACGAAATGGACAAAATTCACCTCATTTAATGGAAGCCAGTCCAGCACATGTTTTGCTGTATGAAATGGAACTCGATCCTGTTGGAAGAAACAACGATCATCACCATAGTGTAGGCAAGGCCGAATCATCCAGAACGTCGAGGTACACTACAGTGTTCATGGTACCAGATACACAAAGCAATAGATCGAGTCCTAACCAGGAAAAGAACACCACCACACTCTAAGATGGATCCTCCTCCGAATTTCTGCAGTGTCCAAATACTTTTGTCTATATAGTGTATTGTAGCGTCGTAGGGGATCTATCTCTCTGACCACAGCTTTCATGGTGGTCCGTGAATTTATGACCAGATGGGGGTATTCCCTTGTCTTTGAACTGGAACGGTTTCGGAAGAACGTGTGGTGTCTGCTCTCGAGAAAAGGAGAGAATCGTGGAAAGCAGGAACGTGAGCGGACGCAGAACGACTCTGCTCCGATTGAAGCCGCGGGACTGAAATCCTTTTTGCATATACCATCTATTACTCTCTCATAGCTCATACGTATATGGCAGAGTTACAGCACCTGTATTTGGTGGCAGCGGTGGGATAAGAATCTCAATCAAGATAGTTAGGTTTCAGTCCCTATCGAGCGGTTTTCGTTTGGAATGGTCAACCTGACCAAAGTAACTGCGTTGTTTTTGATGGTCGCCTCGGCCATACGAATTGTATTTGATTGTAGATGGTCAACCTGACCAAAGGAACTGCGTTCTGTTTTTTATGATCACCCTGACCTAATGAACGTTTTCTCTTCTCGTTTTCTATGGTCACCCTGACCAAAAAGAATACTCATACTGATCGTCATCCTGACCAAGAGAGAACTGCTTAAATTTTAGATGGTCACCCTGACCGAATGAACATTTTCTCTTCTAGTTTTCTATGGTCACCCTGACCTAAAAGAATACTGATACTGATGGTCATCCTGACCAAGAGAGGACTGCTTAGATATTGATGGTCACCCTGACCAGAGGAGCTTCGTCAAATTTTTTATGGTCAAACTGACCAAAAGAAGATTACTCCGTCCTGTGAGAATTTGCCTCCAGTGTCATCCAGTGAACAACCAGTTCCCGATAAATTGTGTGTGTGTGCGCACGCTCTAAGGATAATTCAAATCAACTACAAGACATCACGTCAAGTCACGTAAGTACCTTTGTCATAGCATTGGTTGTGATTAAATTTCATTGTAATTAATTATTCCAAATTCGAGTAAATTGTTAAGGTTAGAACAGTGCATTTACTTGTTGGGGAAGAGTATTTCAATTTTACTACTTTTTGCAATTAAACTGAAATTTATTGTGACTGTTATTGTGAAACCATTGAGTAATTTTTTTATTATTTAAATTGTGTCGATATATGTGAAAAGGTTATTTTTAAGTGTGTTTTGCATATCTTTTGTAAGTTTAGAAAAAAAATGGCATTTCTCTTGAAAGCTAGGAAGGAGGATTTGATATGGTTCGCAACGGAATTAGGGGAAGAGGTTCCTCAAGAACCTAAAATGTTTCAATTGAAAAGTATAATAGAAGGTTGTAAATTATACGATGCTAAATTTGTCGAAGATTTAGTGGTAAGTATTAGTAATGAAACAAAAGAGCTGAGAGTAGCTGAAGGGAGGTTTATAGAAGCTGAGTGGAGTCAAAAATTCGCTGAAAGGAAGTGGGAAATTAGTCTTACGGTTTCCCGCACAGCAGCGGAAAGGGAGTTAGGAGATGTGATAGGAGTTTTGGAAAAAGCTGAAAGAGAGTTGGAAACAGTTGGCGAGAAGCGGAAAATTGCTCGGGAAAAAACTGAAAAGACGAAGTCCCAGTATGCTATAACATTGCGAGAGTTACAAATGCAGAAGGAGAAAAGTGTAGGAAACGGCTAAACGGAAAAGGTAGTGTCTAGCGAAGATATGGTAATTAGACCATGTGAGACGAAAGGGCAGGAAAATAGGACGGATCATACGGAGTACCACAACAGTGTCTCCAAAGAAATTACCACAACGGGTTATTGGGATACCGATGGTAAGGGCAAAGTGGAAACTTCTCCAGACGAGGAGCTAATAGAAATTCCAGAAGTGGAAAACAATGGACCCTAGTTGTATTTACTTGAGATAAGTCACGAGGATTTTAAGGGGGTCAACGAGATTGTGTAGGTTTGAAGGAGATGTTTGATTTTGTGGAAGGGAATGCTCCATCTTCGGAAAAAGGTACGAATTGTATTACAAATGTGTTGTTGCTAAAACTACCAGAGGATGGATTCAGCAATCCAACGTAATAATTGTTGGTTGCCTCTGAGGAGACGCAGTATAAAGTGTGTCACGAGGATTCGTTGGCACCTTTGGGTGGCACTGAGTCCAAAGATGAACTATCGAAGTACTGTTACTCGATAATGCCCTACTGTTTTAAAGGCATGAAACATTTTGTCCCGACATTTGACCAGTGCCAAAAGGCTGGAAAACCCATTGAAAGAAAAGAGCTCGCATTTCAAATTGTACATCGGATGCAGGAGGTTTTGTCCAAATTGCACACCGATGCGATTGTTTTACATCCTAAGAATGAAGTTGAAAAGCGTATCGCGCATTTCATAACGGACATGTGTATAGTAGGAAGGTATATATATATCTTGAACTTACGATGATTAAAAATAGACTCAGTTTCCGATACACGAATCCTACCAAAAAAATTTAGTCGTTTCGGATTTTCGCCCACATAACTTTTATTTTTTTAGCTTACAGTATAGTTAATGTGTGGAGTTGAAATTGATTTTGAATTTAAAGTGTCAGAACCTAAAGGTATTGGTTTTCAGATGTTTCAATTATGTTGATTGAAAAATACTTTTTGTTTAGAGGAATGAATTGCATTTATCAGTGAATTGGTGGAAAAAAAATAAGTTTTTTTTAAAATAAAGTTTTTGTGTTGAGGTATCTGAGTAATTGTGTCAGATTAGGTTTTAATGCAAGGAATTAAGGTTTTATAGGCCTTGTTAGTTTTTATATGTGTTGTATAACATATGATTATCTATTGCCATAACTACTAGGGATGCGACATCGATGTCTTCAAAACATCGATGTTTTTTAAAAAACATCGATGTATTTAACATCGATGTATTGGGGTCGATGTTTTTGTAACATCGATGTTTACACTTGTCGATGTTTTTACGTTGTCGATGTTTTATTTTTAAATGAAAAAAGTACCGTTATACAAATTTAAAAAATAACCAAGTAGCATAATTTTCATACTCAACAAATTGAACATACTTTTAGACCAAAGTGACCAAAGGTGAAGGGTATGAAAAGTAGGGATACGACGTCGAAGTTTTCAAAACATTGATGTTTTATAAAACATCGATGTATTGGAGCCGATGTCGCATCACTAGTTGCTAAACCAGTTTTAAGAAATGGGGAAAAAATTTAAATACACTGAATTTTAAAAACATTGATGGTTTGGGGACGATGTATCATCAACATCGATGTTTTAATTTTGAACATCGATGTTTTGCTGTCGATGTCGCATCACTCGGTGCTAAACCAGTTTTAAGAAATGGGGAAGAAAAGTTTGAATACACTGAATTTTAAAAACATCGATGTTTTTTATCGATGTTTTATCAACATCGATGTTTCAAAACATCGATGTTTTGCTGTCGATGTCGCATCCCTAATAACTACATGTTTTGTGTTAAAGAGATAGGCTACATGTCTAAATTTTGGTTTCCTCAAGAAATTTTACACATATAAGTGTGCTTAGTTCTTTGTTAACTGAGTAATTGTGTCATATTGTGTTTTAATGCAAGGAATTTAAGTTTTATAGGCCTTGTTAGTTTTATTTATGTGTTGTCTTGCATATGATTATCTATTGCCATAACTGCATGTTTTGTGTCAAAGAGATAGACTACTAGTCTAATTTTTAGTTTACTCATGAAATTTTACACATATAAGTGTGTTTGATGGTTTTAAATTTAATCCTTTACGGGTAACTGCACTGAGTAGCATTTTTTAAAATTGTTTATTTGTAGGTTATTTATTTAATTCTAGTAGATTTTCAAATGTTAAAGTTATGTCAAATGTCGCAACCTTATATGACAGAAATACTTTGTGCTGTGAAAATACATGTGTTTCAGAAACTTTAGTTGTGGATTGCATTGGCATAAAGCTGAAACTTTTTCCTGATCTCTTAGAAAATTTTTTGTCTAAAAGGGGGAAGGAGCTGAAGCGTCGTAAGGGATCTCTCTGACCACAGCTTTCATGGTGGTCCATGAATTTATGACCAGATGGGGGTATCCCCTTGTCTTTGAACTGGAGCGGTTTCGGAAGAACGTGTGGGGTCTGCTGTCGAGAAAAAGAGAGAATCGTGGAAAACAGGAACGTGAGCGGACGCAGAACGACTCTGCTCCGATTGAATCCGCGGGACTGAAACCCTATTTGTATACAATATCTACTAGCCTCGAAATAGCCTTAACTTATATGTAAATCTTCAATAATTAATTAAATGTGCTGTATTTTTAAATGTCGTTTTAATTGCCTTCAAGCCACTCGCCACGTAAATTATACTCACGACGTTACAGTATGTATAGAAATGAATGATTTGGGCAAAATTGAGTCCCTCTCCGAGTTCCCCAAATGGTGTCCAGCGACCGATTGACCAGATCTGCTGCAGTCCTCTAAGCAGATGCTTCCCTATGCAAGTGCACTTTCCCAAGTAACGTCCGATTGGCACTTGACGAAAGCTTTGTCAGCGTCAGTGAAAAGCTATCTGCTACTGCTGGGACCTCTACCTTGAAAATGAGCTGCAGATACATGCCTTTACTATACTGCAAGACAGCAAGAAGAGAAATAGATAATCTTCCGTCTTCTCTCGTAGGTTGGTAGGTAGACAGTTAAATCTGTTCACACAACCTACTATTGGAGACAGTCCGAGATCAATCTGTCAAAGGGATCGATTACAATACCTCGTAAGCTTGAACCACGGTCAGATGACAAGGTCACCACCTGAGTTGACATTCCATTCTTAGAGATTCCACTCCACGCCAACATGAGGACAGTTGAGGTCACGACAGATTTAACGCACCAGCCTCCGCGTACTCGACGATCTTTAATTGTTGCAATCCTCCGGTTGCTGATACGGCCTCTGACATAACTTTTAACAAAAGGGTGTCTTCTTATCCGTGATGGTAGGAGAGATCAATTCACAGGTATGTTAAACTTGCTTCAGGGATTAAACTTACCCAAATGTAGGCCTTCCTCTCTTTACAACCTACCTGTTTAACAACCGCTCGGTCTTACGACTCGTTCTCCAGCTGGTGAATCCCTTTTCTCCGTTCTCCACCTGTCTCGGGGACCTTCTTTCACACACATTGCGAAAACTGGTACCGCTGCTGGCACCGGTTGTAATGTTATCAAATGAAGGTTTCCAAACGTAGTCTCGTCAGGCATGTTTGCGGGACTTTCTGCCAACATCAACAACTGCAACCTGCGTTAAACTCGACAAATCGGGTACCGGAATGTTTTCATTACATTTTCAATTGGTGATCGACATTTCTTTCTTACCTTGCACCATTCAGCTCTTGTGTTATGATTACCCAGCAACGTCAAAGTTTCAAATATATATATAGTCCTCCTAAAAAAAACCTAAGCAATCAAATTTGAATTTACTTTAGACTTATTTTTTTATACATAATAAATAACAGCAACCAGTTCGCTGAACGATCCAGTCGTATGAATGGAACTCGGTCGTAAAATGAGGTGTGCCTGAATAGATTTTAATTTTCTCCTAAATCTAAGGTCCGTTGCTGAAAAGCAGTAGTATTGTAATATGAGGGATGATAAAATGAAGTTATGACCTATATTTCTGTTAATAAAGGCACGACAAAAAATGACATGAATGTGTGCTAAAAATTAAAAGTGTATGCAAATATGGTTGTTAGTAAACAATTATGTAATAAAAAAAATGAGGGAACGTTTCGACCTAATACGATAGAAATTCCAGACTATTCCTCATCGTTGTCTGCAAACTGTCTGGTCGCAATAATCTCCTCTTCTACTCTCAGATGCATTCGCCAGTCAAGTCCTTTTTCGCAGGCATTAATCATTTCAGGAAAACGTGGAGGAAGTTAGTTTTCTTGACGAACTATTATTTATTCCTCACTTGTCTCAGTCATACTTAAAAAAATAAAGCAATCATCCACTTCTCAGCACGTATCAGATTCTTTCGTTTAAAACGTGTCCCAGAAAGCATTAGAAATTAGATATGTTGAGAAATTACGAACTGTATTTATATTTTTGTGGCATCACCTTCAACACCAGTCAGGTTGGAAGTAGAGATGCGACATCGACAACAAAACATTGAGGTTCAATATTAAAACATCGATGTTAATAATACATCGCCCAAAAACCATCAATGTTTTTAAACATCGATGTATTCAAACATTTTTTCCTCCATTTTTAAGACGTATTTAGTAACTTCAAACATTAATGGTAGCCCGGGGGAGGGAACGATTTAATTTGACAGCTGCCGTGCTTATTCATTTATAACTAAAATTTTTTTTAAACTGTCAAAACAAAGTAAAAAAAAATAAGAACAGTTAACAAACAAATCCTTTGTTTTCAAATTGAATAATACAAAATAAAATAATATTTACAATAATTTGAAATAGGTACTACTAACTATACTTATAAGAAGGTAGGTAGATAAAAAAAAATTATTGTTAGTTTGTGTTAATTATTTATTAATTTATATGGGGAACACAACAAACTTATTTTTTATTTACTGTAAATTAAAAATATTGGGGCTTATAATTATTATATGCCTCAATATTTGTTATTTACAGTTGGTAAAAAGAGAAGTTTGTTAACTATCTCCCCCTTAAGCCGACTCCTTTTTTCACTAACTATCTCACCAGTTAAGGAAAAAGCTTTTTCTGGTGGGACGCATGTCACCTTCACTGACAAATACTTAGTTGCGCGGTTACTTATTTTTTTAAATTTTTACTACGGTATTTTTTATTTACAATGGTATTTTTTTTATTTGAAAATGAAACATCGACAATGTAAAAACAACGATGCAAATATCGGGTCCAATAAATCGATGTTTTTTTTTAATAAAACTTCGATGTTTTGAAAACATCGACATCGATGTCGCATCCCTAGTTGGAAGACAAGCGGATCAACGAACGGAGGGTTGCGAGGGCGAAACCCGATCGGATCAGAGACCTTCGTGTACATGGGGTTTAACGTACACACGTAAAATCTGTCGGGGCCTTAAATATCCTCACGTTGGCATGATGTGGAAGTTTGGAGAATGAAGTGCAAGTGTAACATCGTCATTTGACCGTGGTTCTAAGTGTTGTCCTCTTATATTTCCCATCGGAATGGATCGCCAATAGTCCATAGTGTTGCTCCAGTGCAACGTTAATGCAACTAATATATATTTCGCCGTGTTAAAAAAGATATTTTAATCAAGTCAAATACAAGCAATGAAATCAAAAGGCATTTCTTCTTGGCTTAAATTCTAGAGCACACTTTTCGTATAATAATCATGATATTTGTGGAAAATGAAAGTATTTTTGTCTGTTTAGTCCTTTTGATCGATCTTTAACATTTACCAATCCTTATAAAAAAAATTTCAGCGTAGCCTACTATGTTACTGAAATACAAATTAGTTGTAATTATGGAAAGATGAACGGTATTGAAAAGTAAGAAATTCCGTTCTTAAAGCTGAACAGTAAAACTTGATCTACGTTTATTAACGATCATAAATTTTAAAATAATAATTATTCTTGGAGAACTAAATAATAGTTCAATAAGGGGTAGAATATTTTAAAACACATTTAAGTAAGTTCATGAAGATATATTTACTTAGTTCATGCCCTGTGCGAATTATTTGAATTCGTATATTTCAATCCCATTACGTGTGCGTCTAGCAAGTCTATAAAATGTGTACACAGAAATCAATAGAAATTAGTGTAAACAATGGACCTTTTGCGTGTACTAAGTCCATAGTTGTACATCTCAGAGTACTTGTAGAAAACCGAGAGAAAAAAAGCCCAAGAGAAATTGGGGGGGGGGGGCATTGCGAAGCAAAGTGGGGATATACTAAAACAATTCGTCGTCTAAAAATGTTCCTTGAGAATACTTATCCCCTTGACCAAAAAACAATCTCACTACAGTGAAGCGTTGTCATTGATTTGTGGTGGCAGCAGTCCACGCATGAAAATTAGTCACGCGGCTCTGTGGCAATGGATCAAATTAAATTATCGTTTTCTGTCAGTCGCATGCGCTCTGAGAATAAAAATATCGTTTGCTTGCACCGTTCAAAGATGATAGATATTATTTAGAATAAATTGCTAAGTCTTTATAATTTGGTACAACTCTGAGCTAATAGATAAGTCAGCATATTCTGTTTATTTAATCTTTGTGAATTCGTATTAAAGTTACTTTTTTACCTGCTTCGCTATTCATTGAACAAGTCAACATTTTTATATGGATCTGAGAATTATCATCCATTCTTCTCACATAGCACATTCTTATGACTAAAAAGAGGAACCGACTGCAAATTATTGATTATGGAGATTTTACGATAGCCCTGATGAAAGAAAAGTAGAGCGTGATACAGTCAAGATTGGAAGCGCAACAGCAGGCTCATCCTTCTCACTTGTGATTATTTTTAATCTTGATGATTTGATGGCTATTAATAACATTGAAGATGTTCTAGTATGTATCACGTTCGATCTAATGTATTCATGTGCAAATCATTCTCTGTTGTTTCATTTTATTAAATAGCTTTATATAATTTCAGTTTGAAACTAACATTAGAAATTCTAAAATTATCCAAACAGCTATATAAATTATCTTATGAAATTCAAAAATTAAAGGGACAGTTAAACATGGAATTTCTTGTTTGTTGAGACAGGGACTCCGAGGGTGGGCGCCGAAAATGTGACTTAAAATAGGGCGTTGAGCCAAAAAAGTTTGGGAAAATATGTATTAGTGAGGGAATTGTTTTGAGTAGAGGTGCTGGCCTGTTAAGATTTTCCTCTACAACAAAAACCTCAGAGACGACCCTTTGCACTGTTACATAATCGGATGCACCATATAGGACAACGACCTAGACTGCTTATAGATGTGACTTTCAACCTCCTTCTCTTGGACAGCGGGTGGGGTTCTTTCCATCTTGCTCCCCGGACTTCACCCCTCCCCACGTTTTTTCGTCCAGTTATGATTGTAACTGAAAGACTTTCGAGAGTTACAAGGTCATCCGTAGTTTTAAACTCCCGATCTTCTTATGAAATAGTCGGAGTACGAGTACGTGCATGCAGCTTCATATTTGTCTCGGTTTGAAAATCTGTCCCATGGTTGTGGTAGATAGCGTGAATCCCAATGTGGGACAAATTGTTGATTGGATAAAGGATTTTGTAGCGTGATTAAAAGCATCAGTGTGTGTCTTGATTGCCAATAGGCCCAGGTTGATGCGCAAACCCACGTGACTTGCCCTTCTGAGATCTTACGACAGCGACTCTGCCCAAATGCTCTGGCTATTACTTAAAATGGTCGATCTCCAGGTTACGATGACGTATGCGTGTGTGGTGCCATCTCTCTGAACACTTTTTTGATTAGATAAAAACAAGGGGAGTAAGATTCGTGAAAGGGATGGGGACGAAGCGGTAAAGGTGAACAAGAATGAGAAGTAAGACGTGAGTGTGTCCAAATTCCAATGTGTGTCATTTTTATTGTTCTAAAAAGAACGAACTACATTTCGACATATGTCGTCTTCGGAAGTTAATTATCTGATGCTTCGTGCCGTATGTCCATTTTATGCGGTCTTAAGCTATTTTTATGGTGCAATAGCCATATTTGGCCATGCTGCACCAGATACAAGACATCAAATATCAAGCAACAGACATTCATACAATGAAAGATTAACTGACACGGACGAGAGAAATACATCCAAGGAGGAATTCACCCGACAGGAATTGGACCTGCACCGCCTACAACTCGCGTGTTGCTAGCGCAGTGGGCTTACCCACTGAGCAACGACGACCTCATGCCATAAAACAATTTGGACATGCTATTTTGACTGAATACGTCACAGTACTATCTCGAAGTCAGAGTCCACTTTGTGGACGAACCCTTCTGCTTTACTGATGGAACATAAAAACCGTTAAGCTTTCCAACAGCAGGGTGGACGCCTATGTCTCGGAATCGACGCGAACCCCTTCCCCCTTCGAGCGACGGAGAGATGGCAAAGGGAGGGAGCGAGAAAAAGTGTCGCCGTAATCCCTGGAAAGGGCGACGTGGACTAATTGCAGCGCTCTGATTAAAGCTCCATCTCGAAATGGAGTTGTAACCTTCAAAAAGGAAGTTAATGAGGAAGTGAACCTCGCCGAAGCCCGATTGATCGGCAGGCCCGATAAAAGACGGCGGCCACTTTTATGTTTTCCTCCGCCTTTTTTATTTATTATCCGCTCCCCCCTCTCACTCCTAATTTCACTCTTCCCATTACCCACTTTTATTTCTTCTCCGTCCTCCGAGATAATAAATCTTGACGGAATTTCATCGGACGGATTTTCGGGAACGGGGATCGGTATGCGCCTAAAAAATGGAAGGCTTTTTATGTTCCGTTAATGGGCGAGACATCATCAATTTCGAGGAAACATCTCTTCTTTTCTTTTAGTTCTTACAGCCCCGTTTTGCGCATCCACAATCGGAACTCATTGTCTGGCCGTTTAAAATACTCCAGCCTAGCCCCCAGCTCCTCGAGATGGTTGGAGGCAATGTGCAGACCGCAGGAAGTTTTCGAATAGCCACATGCCGTTGCTTTGGACCGTTATTTGCAGAACGTTCTTTTCTTTCCGAAAGCTTATTGTGATTTGTATTTAATGATTGTGTGCAATGGATTGTACGAACATTGGAAAGTAGTCTTGGTACGTAGTTAAGGAAAATACTTTGAAGTAGGCAGGTAGTTAATTAACGTCGCACTGAAATAGTTAGAGGACTTTTCTGTTACTTTTAGTTACAATGATTTTCTTTCTTTTAGAGTTCTTCGAATTTATCGTTGTTAAATTAGTTATTCGTTGCATAGGTTTGGAAACACGATGACTAAATAGTACTTGAGGCCTCTTACAGCTCTGCGGAATGGTTGTAAACAATGTGCAGTGGTTAAATCACGTAGGATAATGGCCACGCGTTTCGTTGCCTTGAATCATTATTTGCGGAATGTTCTTTACTTTCAGAAAACTTATTATGTTTAGTATTTAATAATTAGAAAAAGTGTTATAGTGCCCTTGGTACATAGTTAATGAAATTCTTTGAGTACTCTTTTCTATTAAGTTACGCAAAAATGCTTTTAATTCCATTAGAATTCTCCAAATTTATATCATTTTTTTTAGTTAAAAAGTTTATAGGTTTGGCTAAATTGTATGATAAATTGCAATTGAAGCATTTTCTGTTATTTGATTTTGCTATTTGTGATTCAGTGAGTTTATCCCCTGCGCTAGCAACTTATGAGAAGCAGGAGACTCTAGTTCGATTCCTGTAATTTACCTTGAGTATTTTTATCTAACGGGTAAGACTTTCTTCCTGTGTATATGTCCATTACTTGGCGAGCCGCGGTAGCTTGGTTGGAAGAGTAACGGATCAGCAAAGGGAGGTTTGCGTGAGTTCGAATCCAACCTAAGACCATCGTGTACAAAGGTGGGCTGCTGCACGTTAAATCTGTCACGGCCTCGAATGCTCGTTGGTGTGATGTGGAAGTATGGAGAGTGGGGTGTTAGCTATGATATGACCTCGTCATCTGACCATGGTTCAAAGTTACGCGGTCTTGTAAACGGATCTTTCCCTTCGGGTATGATTCCGGACCATCGCTAATAGCAAAATGTGTTGGTACTGAGTGACGGTAATTAAATACCTACCTACCTATATTACTCGGTTTTGTAGGTTTTGTGTTTGGCGCAGTTATAGGCTAAATATGGCCTTTGCGTCATAAAACGCAACATACCAATGATTTCACCGTTTATTTTGAATTTAAAATAATTAATGCAATTTGGAAAGTATCTTTCTCTCGTCTAAATTCTATTAATGTAATGAGATATAGCTTAGATTTTCCTGGGCGTGTTTAATGTGGAAAAGCTTAGTTTGAAATGCTTTATCAAACATTATAATGTTTTAATAAAGGGTTAAGAAGTTATAAAAACTAATTTCTTTAAAATTATACAAGTTCTCATGGTAAATATAATTATTTCCTCTTGGTTAAAATTGACAATTCGTAAAATTCACGATCTTCAATTTTCAAATAGGACATGTTAATACAAGTTGTTTCGTTGCGTTTTATGGCACTAACGCTTCAGTTCTGTTTCTAATTCTAATGATGTCCTCTTCCTGGTATTATTTATTCAGGAATACTCTAGGAGCGGATACCTTTTTTTTTTATCAGTTAGTTGTATTGACTGATTGACCATTTGTAAAGGCATAGTCAGAACGTGTATAAGCACTTGCATTTTTGGTAAGCTAAAGAATGTACTACTATGAGCTATTAAGAATAGTGCTTTTCCATAAATTGTATTGTGTACTTACCCGAAAAAAATATTACTTCGAAAAATCTACTTTTAATTTTTTAATACATGAACATTTTTATAACGTAAAGAGCTTTTATGAATATATATCGCAATTTTTTTTAGTAACTAATGTAAATTATAATGAAATTATATTGTTAGATGTATCTGGGTCACTATTACAGAAAGCATTAGCTGAAGACAATGTGTTGTATTTTAAACAGGGGTGCCAATTTTTCTTTCATTTAAACCAGGAAGGGAAAAGTCATTTTTGGAACAAAGACACTTCGTCCAAGATGTCGTTTCTCATCTAAATATTGCTGGAATAGACGTTAGTGCAACCACTACTCAAGACATCTATTCATAAAAAAAATTAAGAATCTGTAAGAAATGTCATCATGTCAGTTCTCAATGCATTTATAACTTCTCTACAGATTAGCGTTTTAGAGTATTTGTCAATGGTTTGACTTATAATATTTATCAGAATTTAGTTTCGAATTTAATAGTTAGATAATGTTTTCTGTCATGTACAAGATGTTAGAAATTTTTATATTCTACACGTTTTTAGTCTCATTTTAATTTTAAGAGTGTAGAATGGTACTAAAAGAGTAGAATATTTTTCGCATTCTGGAAAACACCAACATTTCATCAAAATACTGGTAAAAAAAATCATGCAAAACATCAAAGCAATCAATCAAATTATTCAAAACTTTGCATCTTCGACCTAACTGCAAATTTCGGTACCATGAAACAAATGTACTATCGGTAGATCCGAAGTTAGATTTTTTGGGATCTGAGGAAAATGAGGCTGATGACAGCCTTTTCCAAACAAAATTCTCATATTTGTAAACAAGACGAATAAAATATTCGCATTCGAACCATGTTAATTGTGCTAATATATGAGAGAATTGACTCTTACAAATTGTGTTTTAAAGATGAAGGCACATTCAACTTACACGCATGCACGAAAATATTTCTGTGACAAGAACAAATGTTTAAAATTCCCCCACAAACCTCTTTTTAATAAACATTTCTGAAATACCACCAATTTAGGTATTAGCGATCGAGACCCCATACCCTCGTCACCACCTCCCACCAGTTACGTCACTGATTATCAAATAAGATGATGGCGTGTTTATCACAGTATTCCAATACAACTGTCCAGCTAGAAATTGTAATTTCACTATGCGCGACAATACAACAGCTTTGTGAGGGTAAAGAATTTCGAAGAGTCTCTATGAATCAAGATAGTAAGCAGTAATAGTTGCTACATTAAAATAACATCGGCTGAAAGATCAATATTACTGTAATTTTTTTCTCTTGGGAAAACCAACGAATGGAAGAGTCGGATTGCTTGTGTAATTCCACTGCTTTGAAAGGTTACGTCTTACGACTTCAATGTATGTTCAATGGAGTTAGTTTTCATGGTTTCATTCATCAAAGGAATTCTAGGAAACAAAAACTACATTTATACGTTTTGAAGTTGGATGGCGAACTAAGTATCAAAGAACAGTGGGAAAAAATGTGTTCATTTCTGTTCTCATAAATTTCACTTTATTAAGCTGCCGATAGTATGGCGATTTGGATTTTGTGGTTTTATGACCCAAGGACCCTATTTTGCCATGCTGTGCTTGACGCAATACATACAAAATCAAGCAATAGACATACACTCACGATGAAACTTTTAATGACACAGAAGAGTGAAATACACTCAAGAGGAACTGGCGATTTGGAATTTATACTTTTTATGAAATTCAGTACACTTATTTCCATGACTCCAACATATCCAAACAATAAATTGTAGAAACATGATTGCTGTGTGCTTTTTACCATGCATTTTATTGGAAATACGAATTAACACCAGTAAAAGTAAACGAAATGCTAATACATATTTTTGGATAATTTTATTTAATTTAGTGTGTATGGTGAGGTCCGGTGCTTGGAGGAGACATCTCGAAGGTCACGGACATCTCCAAGGCTTGTGACGTCATACCACCTCCTTCCGAAGAGGGGAAAAGAAGGAGGAAAACATGGGGTGGTCATTCGAGCAATTTTTTCGACGGACGAAACAACAGCTCGTGTGAAATTGTGTGTAAGGTTCAGATGGCGATCCAACAAGACGACGTCACGCCGTCAGAGCCATCAACCTCCAAGTTGGAGTGGGATGTTTTCTCCCCTAAGACGAGAGGGGTTGAAAGGAATGTGAGGGGAGCATAAGAAGGGTAGAAGCGTCTCCGGTTGTTCGCTGACGCTACTCTCGAGCGATATGTTATCGTTTATTTCAAAACTTGTATATTAACTGTAAATAACTCATTTTAATCCTAAATAAAAGGTTTGGATCTTTAAAATTTAATTGTGCCCTTTATTCAAGATGGAGGGATTTCAGTTTGTGTTTTTTTTGGCTTTTTTAAGCCTATGTTTAAGTCATCCAGAGCATAGATACATCTTGCTTCAAATGTGAATAATGGTAATGGTACATTTAGTTAACGTCGTACTAGAGCAACACAACGGGCTATACAAATTTGAATAATTTCGTCTTTATCATGTTTTGTCTTTTTATCGTCTTCACAAGACAAACACTATCCAATGACGACATCGGCTAAAAATTGGGAAGCTCGGGAAAAGTTAACTTAGTGGTAATGGAATCCATTTATATGAATATGGATGATATATTCATAATAAATGAATTGTATTAAGATATGAAATGGGAGTACCGCCCCTTTTCCTATCGATAGCTACAAGCAATTAAGAAAGTTTAACACAGAAAATAAATCCCGTATATTCTCAGACTTTGTATAAACTTAATATTTATTTGAATCCGTTCCTGGGAATTCGACTGCATCGAACGACCGATTTCATTATGGTCGGGCATTGCAGTATCTTCAGCTGGAATCGTACGCTATGCGGGTAAATATTCAATCCTTGTACACGGAGAGAGGACGAGATACTACTGACATTTTCCGAACATGCGTGGATCGAGCGAAGGAGAAACTGGTTTTCCTCTTCTCATTGCAAAAACAATGCGAAAGCGACGAAGCAGCTGCAGCCTTGGCATCGCAAGAAGGTGAACAGAAGCCGAGCAGAAGCGGCGAAAGGAGGAAGAGGACGTCTGGGGAATGGACGTTATCGCTGTTGCGCAGCAGCCCTTCAAGTGCTGGCCGAATGGGTCAGTTGACCCCGATATCGGGAACGGGCTCCCAACAACCTCAAAAGCCGTCAAAGTTTTAATGCCGTTTATTTCAGCAGAATCTTTTTTGTCTCGTCGTAGTTTATGTGGAGCTTCATGGCAGTGTGCGATGTTGGTGATCGGACGAGTGGGGGCATACTGAGATTTATTTCCCGGTTGAGATTCTTTCGGTGGTGTATTTGGAGTTTAAAATGGTTAGTGGTTTTCAAATGGTGGGTGGGTTTTCTAGCGCTATGTCCAATGACTGGCAAGATAACATAAAAAAAAAGTAAGCACATAGTAAAAGTAGTGAACACGACCATAAATAGTCAAGCTGCTATTTAAAATTTTTGAAAATGTGCAGTCGTATTCGTGAAAAAACTACTAAAACATGCCAACATTTGACATAAGTAGGCATATAGTAAAAGTTGTGAACACAACAATAAATAGTCAAACTGCTATTTAAAATTTTCGAATGTGTAGTCGTATTCGTGAAAAAACTACTAAAACATGCCAACATTTGACCTAAATAAAAACATATAAAAAGCATGTTGGTCACCAACATAAATAATATAGGGTATGGTAATGCTCCCAAATGCGTCAGGGTTTAATTTAGTCTCGGATTGTTTTTAATATCGAGTAGGTTAAGTAATATCGCTCGATTCTGAAATGAAACTTGCCGAAAAGAAGCAGGAGGTGTATAAATTTCCTGGTAATTATCTCGACTAGATATCTCGTCGTTAGCAAAACAGATCGGCAATACCTTGACGAACGAGATGTCTCGTAATTAGAAGAAAAATTACTTGATTCTCATCTCGTCATCACAGAAATAATTGGTTATATCTTGACGACGAGATATCTCGTCATTAGCAAATTTGGTTTATTTCGTTGAGACAGTTGGAGGGCTGAAAAAAATAAAAAGGATCATTCGTTCGGCTAAGAGATAGCATTTGTATAAAATAGTGTAGAAATTAATATACTATAAAGAAAGATCTTAACCCATTTGAGTCGTATGACGAGCTATGATTACAAAGCAGTATTGCTTGATGTAAATGCATATAGTCAATGCCTATTACCCAGAGGTATGCATTAAGGAATAAAATGTAGACTCGTAGCATTGGTAATTCTAACAGTATAGCCTCACCCTATGCTTCTTGATCTAAAAAATATTTCTTTCTTCACCGTATTTCGCTGTAGTCCATCATGGCGGCGAAAAGAAATGGTACTGATGAGGACGAAATGAGAAAGCGTACTTCTGCATACTGCCTTTATACTGTAATTCTGAAATCAGTGATAGGAATACCGAACGAATTGGTCACAAATACACAAAGAAATCTTCATCTAAAATGTATGTTTAGAAAGTTAGAATATAAAAGACAATTTTTTCTCAATAAAGTTCCACTCACACAAAAAGAAATTCCATTTAACGAATGTTTTCCATGTAAGTGCACAAAATTTATGTGAGCAATCTTGAATGTTCGTTGCTTGAGATAAGTAGTTGAATTTAAGTCGCACTGTAGCAACACATCGGGCTACTGGTTTAGGTAAAGCATCAATCCAAAAGGGAAAGATACGAGAAAGATGCATCGTAATTTTGAATAACAGTCAGAGAACGAGGTAAATACCCGAGCTGACACTCCATCAACGTCGACAATTCAGGCCCCGGCATATTTAAAATACACCAGCTCCCACGTATGCGGAGGTCTTTGGTTGGATCTAGTTTCGAACTCGAAACCCACCGGCCCAGGTGCAGAATTATATTCAATGAATTATATTCAAACTCCAAACAATCACAATTGTTCTGCAGGCATGTTGTCCGAATTTTGAAAACTGCAGTAAAACCAAAAACAGAATAAACACAATTATCGGCTAAATATATATGTGTTACATATTTATAATAAAACATCAAAATTAATTAGCTTACTTTATTTAAAACCAAGGCAAACTTTCAGATTTTGCAATTCTGTCGATAACTTTTGAAGCTCAATATTTTGTCATTGACATAGAAGATGTGTTATTTATAAAGTGTTTGTGGTAATTTGAGCATTGTAGGGAGGTTGTTCTGTAGCTAGAAAAGAAAAAAAGGTATGGCAAAGAGCACGCTTTGCACTGCAGGACATCGTAACTTACAATTGCAAAAAACCGGCCAAAATTTTGATAAAATTAATGAAAAAAATTTCTGCAAAGATTTTGATCTTCGACGGATGTTGCAGTTACAAGCACTTTCTGCTCCCAGGCCCACGGGTTACTAATCCACAACACTCTGTGGTTCGTTGAATGAAGATTCGACTGTAATAGAAAATAGCATTGTATAAAATCGAAAAGTAGTGTGAAAAGAACCCATAAATAATATATGTGAAAATAAAAGAAACTTTGTCTTTCATTAAGAATCTTTTCCCTCCTAGTGGCTGTGTCGACGAGATATTTCGTCATTAGCAAAATTGACCAGATTTTGACTGACGAGATATTTTGTTATTTGAATAAAATTGACTAGATCTTGATCTCGTCGCCATAAAAAAAATAGCAATATCTTGATATGACGAGATATCTCGTCATAATCAAAACGGGTCGAATCTTGATGGAATAGTTATATCGCCATTGGCAAAACTAGTCGGATCTTGATGGACGAGATATCTCGTCATAATCAAAACGGGTCGAATCTTGATGGACTAGTTATCTCACCATTGGCAAAACTGATCGGATCTTGATGGACGAGATATCTCGTCATAATCAAAACGGGTCGAATCTTGATGGCCTAGTTATCTCGCCATTGACAAAACTGGTCGGATCTTGATGGACGAGATATCTCGTCATAATCAAAACGGGTCGAATCTTGATGGACTAGTTATCTCGCCATTGGCAAAACTGGTCGGATCTTGATGGACGAGATATCTCGTCATAATCAAAACGGGTCGAATATTGATGGACTAGTTATCTCGCCATTGGCAAAACTGGTCGGATCTTGATATACGAGATATCTCGTCGAAACCACTTGGAGGGAAGAAAACAAACTTGAAATACGAATGAGACGAAACCTTTCTTGAGAGTGTGACTCGATGGATGTCTTTTTTCTACTCCTTTGATTTCGATGTATCATCAAGTGATTTAAACACCTGGAGATCATTACTTGGCAAACAAACCGCTGTCGAAGACGTCTTCGTGACGAGCGAATTAATACAGACCGCTTCTTTCTCCTCCTGATTCTTGGAATAGCTATATATTTTATGCGTCGTTGATTAAATTCCGGAATACCTGAACCGAATGGCATAAGAACGTGGAATGGAAAACCATTCTCAGGTACACTGATAATTTCTTGAATAGTCGCACCCAAATCTTCACACCGGTAACTAGCACCATATAAATTTACGGGACACCCATGGGAAAATGAAACTATGCATTTAATAGCAACCTACTGTAACATGGGTAACTGGAATCAGCTTCCGTTTTCCCGTATTGAAAAGAGAAACGGAAACGTGGCGTGACTAAAAAACGCAAAACGTACGAAATTTAATTTTGATTTATTTATTTTAAACACCACCATCGCAATTTTTAAGACAGATACACCCGGCACACTCATATAAAAACAAACATTAAAAAAATTACATCACAGGTCTTAACTTTCCTAGTGATTGTCTTGACGAGGTGTCTCGTCATTCGCAAAACCATTAGCAGATCTTGATGGACGAGATATTTCGTTATTAGAATATTTCCAGACCTTTAGCTTGTCATCATAAAAAATCGACAATAAATAGATGACGTTAATATCTCACCATTTACGAAATTGGTCAGATCTTGATATACCTCGTCTAAACCACTTGGAAGGTTAAGACGACCTAAACAGCAAAATTATTCACATTCAGAGACATGGCGTCCACCTTTTACTCTGTACCAAGAACAAAAGTTCTTTTGTTTTGTTGTTCGGTCTTAATTTTTTCCACTCCCCAAATTGTGACATGGGAAAATAGGCGAGACACATTTTGGTGGCTTCATCTAGTATGTTTTGTTCATCGGGCAAACCACACACACAACTGGAGATGTCGATATTGGATGGGAAGCAAGCCCGTTGCTTAGTTTTAGACAATCTTATAGGTCAATAAGATTCGTCGTTGTCCTCAAAATAAAAATCAATGTTATCTCTAAATTAAAACAGCCCAAAAGGCAAGATCCCATCAAATGATGGGAATTCTGTGTATCATACAAGACTTGCTTCTTGGAGCTTGAGGCTGTTTTTAAAAAGACGCGCAAGTGAGGTAACAGGTAGAAATATTATCTGGGTTCAACGCTGGTATCGGGAAGCATGGGGTAGGGAAAAAGAGTATGTTCCCCTTATGTGACAGTCAGCACCCATTGCCCATGACAAACGCCACTCAAACAGCCATACTGGGTATTGTAAGGAACTGAATCTAACAGGGTAGCGCATCAATCACTAGATTTCTTACAGATAGAGTTTTCTTTATTCTAGATTAATAAAGTTTTTTACAAATTGTTTAAAGTTCAGGGACAGGATTCGGATGGAGTACGACGGACGTTCGGAACAGGATGTTCCCGAATTTGAAGCAGTTTGGAACCGAATGTTACTGAATTACGCGGCAGTTTTGGAACAGGATGTTCCCAAAGTTCAATCAGTGTGGAACTGGGTGTTCCTGAATCCTCTTAATAGGATAGATATCCTCACGAAAATGTTGGAGAGAGCGCTCGCTCTTTTCAGGACTCCACAAGTACGCAAAAAACAAGGAACCGCTGTTCCGTCTCTGGTCAACCGTCAGTCCAACGTCCAAAAGTCAAATCGTCTTTTTTCTCTTCCAAATTCAAGTTCAAGGGTCGGCGCCTCGTCCGAATTGGCTGAGAGCCTTCGTGACGTATCAGCAGTACGATCATTCGCTGGACAATCGGCGACGTTCCCTCTGTACCCCTTCCGAAAGGGGGGGAACAGGTCTCCGTTTGCAAGCTTACGTAGGCGCCAGTTAGGCCTAAGTCCAGATAGTCAGGTGTCATGTTAACTGTTTAATTGGAAGAATCAATTGATTCTTCACAGTATGTACACTGCTGGCCACCGTAAATGCAACACCCTGAAGGAAGCATGCAAATAATATGAAATTCACAACATGCATTAGCGGAGGTGAGATATGCAAATGATTAGAATTTCAGCAAAGACGCACATCACGCGCGCCTGTGGCACCACTTCAAAGCGCTATTTAAGGCTTGGAGATTTCGACGATTTCAAGTACGGCAATTGTGTTTTTCTTGTGGTTTTTTCAAAAAAACGATCAATTATGCCTCGTAGAAAACAGCGATCATCTCTTGATCAAGTATCCGAGTTCGGCAGAGAAAGGATAGTGGCCTACCGAGATTGTGGATTATCTTTCAGGGAAATCAGTAGTCGTGTTGGACGAAACCAAACAACTGTAATGCGGATATGTGATCGTTGGATGCAGGAGTGTACATTGGACCGACGTGTTCGATCGCATCCACCTCAGTGCGCCATTTTACGTGAAGACAGGCATATTGTGCGTAAGACAGTGACGGATCACTCAGCCACATCACGAACCATAGCACAGCACATTCAGTCTGTAACGCATCATCCAGTGTCTGCGCGTACCATTTGACGCCGTTTACAGCAGAGTGGTCTGTCCGCAAGACGTCCATTGCTTCGTCTACCCTTGACGTAGAACCACAGACGTCTCCGCCGCCAATGGTGCGATGAAAGAAAGATGTGGACGGCAGAATGAAATGAAATTGTCTTTACTCGACGAGTCACGCTTCTGTCTGCAACACCACAATGGTCGGATTCGAGTCTGGAGACACCGTGGAGAGAGGATGCTGAACAGCTGCGTTATGCACCGCCACACTGGTCCTGCACCGGGTATTATGGTATGGGCAGTATTGGATATCACTCTCGCACTCCTCTAGTATGTAAGTGCAGTTACTTTAAACAGCCAGCGCTACATCTCCGAGGTGTTGGAGCCAGTTGTCCTTCTTACCTTCAGGGCTTGCCCACAGCCGTATTTCAACAGGATAATGCGAGGCCACACGTGGTACGCATTGTCCAAGGGTTCTTCGTCAATCGCCAGATTGAATTGCTTCCCTGGCCAGCTCGTTCTCCGGATCTTTCGCCGATAGAAAACATGTGGTCCATGGTTGCTCAACGATTGACCCAGATTACATCCCCAGCTGCCACACCATATCAACTTTGGCAATGTGTGGAAGCTGCTTGGTCTGCTGTACCCCAAGAACATAACCGAAATATCTTTGAATCAATGCGGAGGCGTGTGGCAGCGGTGATCTCCAACAATGGCGGCTACTCTGGCTACTGATTTTGGCAAGAACCACACTTCACAGAAGTCTATAAATTTAATCATTTGATACTTGGTCAACATGTTATCTACAAAATAAATTTGGTTGTGATATCTCTTGTCTTTCTTGGTGTTGCAATTTGGGTGGCCAGCAGTGTAGTTGAACTTAAGAAACATAACGGATGTGTGGGATCAATTATTTTATGGGGGTCTGGGACTCAAAATTCTAAAATCTTCAATTCTAAAGTTTTTGTTCTGAAAATTTCTCTGTAGGTATACATTGTATTTTGAAATTATAATAACTGTTTTATCTTTTCAAAAAATTTAAAATTTTATTTATTAAAATTAAAAAATATCAAAATTTTGACGTTGGGCAAAATTGATATATCGCAAAATATTTTATAACAAATCACTTCAATTTTGCATTAATTAACTTCTTAGAGTTCATTCTATAAATTGTCTTCGAGATTTTTGGTTAAAATATTTTGTTAAAAACTTTATAAAACACATAGTATACAAATTTCGAAAAATTATAGAAAAAAGTTATATATATATATATATATATATACACAATTGCTGAAGACAAATTAAAGAAATATATTTGAAAAGTAAATGGTGAAAATTTCGTTCATTTATGACAAGTAGTTCGATTTTTACTAGTGAAATCCCATTTTACACAAAAGAAGAAAAGAGCGTTTAAAATTATGTGAAGGCTCATTGGATTTTCAGCTGTCATAATTATAAAAAGTTGAATAGTTCCGGATCTAAGTATGGTAGAAACAAAATTAAGGTGTCATTTTATTCAGAAAGATCTATATTTCTTTTAATATATTAAAAAAAATTTGGACTTTTTTTTCATATTTTGAGTCCTAAACCTCCTTAACCAACCAGGCAAGACAGATGGTCGCAGACAAGCAACGTACGAGAAGTCTTTAAGGCTTATCAAAAAGTCTCACCAAAGCAACTGATGGAATCTTTCGAGATCATAACGGAATCAATCAGATCATAACGGGACATGGCTTTTTTTTGCACATACCAAAAACGTTTCTTCAACAAAAGCGACGTGTGTGATGGTAAGGAAGACATCCAAAGTATAGACCACGTAGTTTACCATTGTAAAAACTTCCAGGCTATCAGGGATGGAAAGTTTCCTAAGGGATACCTTAGCATAGACTAAAAGTACTATAGACACTTAAAAGATTTAGTGAAGGACTGAAAGAAATTGTAAGGAAGATACTGTTGTTGTTGTTGAAGTGTCTCCTGAACTGTGAAACACAAGATCAGGCCCAGTGATCTGAAGTAGGACAGACACAGAAGAAGAATACAGAGGTTTTATTATTTTACAAACACACAAATTGATCACTGGTAAAGACTAAGGGGGTGCAGCTATCCACTTTTTGGTGAGGAACCACTTGAGCGGAAGTCTGACTTCTTCCTCTGACATCACATACAACCAGCCCTAGGGCAGTAGCCCTAGTCGGGAATCGAACCACGAACCCAAAGCGTGGGAGCAGAGTGCATTATCCACTATTCAGCTTGGGCGGCAAGGAAAATACTGGAGCTCAGAATTGAGCAGATGGATACGAATGAATAGCGAGTTCTATGTCAAGAATCTGGAATACTGTCGCAACACAAATTCACACTGAATGGCTTAGGCTGGGACTCTGTATTAACTATTTATTATTTAACCAACCCTAGTAGGTACGTAGTGACTACTTACAAAACGGAGCCGCGGTAGACCGGTCGGTAGAGTAACGGACAAGCAGTCAGAGGGTTGCGAGTTCGAATCCAGCCAAAGACCGACGTGTACATACTACTGAAGTGTTGTTCTCTGATCTTTCCCTTGGGGGTCTCGGACCATCGTCGATAGCCCGTTGTGTTGCTGCAGTTCGAAGTTAATTAAAATAACTAACTACTTACTTACATAACGGGCTATTGGTGACAGTGTAACACATAACGCTAATGAAGCAACATAACGGGCTATTGGCGACGGTCCGGGATCAATCCCTACAAAACAGACACGAGGTTAAAACCTGGTAATCTTGAGCCACGGTAGGTCATGAGTTCAATACCTGAGCTAGCCACTCTAATCTCCAAACTTACACACTACATCAATTTCAGCCCATATGAGACCACAACAGATTTAACGTGATACAGCCCTTAAGCACATTGCTGTGTTTGGTTGGGTCGAGTCTCCAACTTGCATCCCGTGTTTTACTAATCCGCTACTAGTGATGCGACATCGGCAGCAAAACATCGATGTTCAAAATTAAAACATCGGGGTTGATAATACATCGCCCCAAAAACATCGATGTTTTTAAAACTCAGTGTATTTAAACTTTTTTACCCATTTCTTGAAACTGGTTTAGCACCTAGTGATGCGACATCGACAGCAAAACATCGAAGTTCAAAATTAAAACGTCGATGTTGATAATACATCTCTTCCAAACCATCGATGTTTTTTTTAAATTAAGTGTATTTAAATTTTTTCCCCCATTTCTTAAAACTAGTTTAGCACCTACTAATGCGACATCGACAGCAAAACATCGATGTTCAAAATTAAAACATCGATATTGATAATGCATCGCCCACAAACTATCGATGTTTTTAAAATTCAGTGTATTAAAACTTTTTTCCTCATTTTGTAAAACTGGTTTAGTAACTATTGATGTGAAATCGACTGCAAAACATCGATGTTCAAAATTAAAACATCGATGTTGTTAATACATCGCCCCCCAAACCATCGATGTTTTTAAAATTCAGCGTATTTAAACTTTTCCCCCCATTTTTAAAAATTGATTTAGCAACTAGTAATGCGACACCGGTTCCAATACATCGATGTTTTTTTATAAAACATCAATGTTTTGAAAACATCGACATCGATGTCGCATCCCTACTTTTCAGACCCTTCACCCTTGACCACTTTGGTTTAAAAGTATGTTCAATTTACTGATTATAAAAATTATGCTACTTGGTTATTTTTAAATTTTTATAATGATATTTTTTTCATTTAAAAATAAATCATCGACAACGTAAAAACATCGACACGTATAAACATCGATGTTACAAAAACATCGACTCCAATACATCAATGTTAAATACATAGATGTTTTTTTAAACATCGATGTTTTGAAAACATCGACATCGATGTCACATCCCTTCCCGCTACTCATCCAACTGGGCAACCGAGGTCCAACCAACCATAATATGAAACCATTTGGAGCTGAAGGATTCGGCGTCATTAATCCCTGGCTGGTCTTTTGCGGTTAAAGGAAAGTACGTCATAAAAGAAACTGACATCTCATTCGGATTCGCCTTTTTTATAAACCCACCTTCTCTCAACTTACCAAAAAATGGTTTAGAGACTTGTCTTGTCATTTTTGTCTTTGGTTTTTGAACGATTTTTATTGTTTTGGGGACTGAATTTTAGTGCCGCCCACAGCCAGTATGGTGGTTATGATCCTCGGTTGTCACCGAGTGGGCCCGGGTTCGAATCCCGGATAAGGCATGGATGTAAAACCTGGGAAACGAAGTCGGACTTTCGCCTGGAATGGATTCCCGTCTTGAAAGGAAAGCAGCGCACACCTCCTGTTCTTTGCTGGGATCATCGTTTGTTATAATAAAAATATTCTTCTTCTGTATTGTCTTGAATGTTTCTGTTCACCACTTGCTTTCATATGCATCCCAAAAGAACATACGACAACAACAACTGAATTTTAGTTGTAGTTATTGGGCGATGCCGGGTTTTCACGGCTGATACACACTTGTGTTCAAGTACTCAACGCATTGGAAAATTCAAACAGAGAACACTTATGTGAACTCTAACTTGTGATCTCAGTGGCACCTGTGCCAGGACAAGCGCGTGTTTAAGTATCATTGCGTCACTTGGCTCTGTTCCTTAAATGATGTAAGCCGCAAGGAAAACTTCCATGCGATTCTATACATGTTAGTTACATATTATAAATAGATGAAATCGTATATCTTGAGTTCATTAAGAAAGTAACGTCAACCTTGTGCTACACGTTAAATCAATGGATATCCAATGTTCTGACGTTAGATGTCTTATTTGGTATCTGCTCATTGAATTGTGAAAAACATCTCTCCATGGAGAAACTATGTTTAACTCAATACGAATGGATAAAATTTTCTTTTTTCAATTCGTGCAATCATGGGCTCCGGGAAACATGGTCCTTGCTCCTTTTGAATTCAACCAACCGGGCAAACTAGTGATCACAGAATGAAAATTCCGTAATGAAAACAGTTACAAACAAGATATTTAAGATCAAAATAATTTTTGACTGTTTGAATAAGTGCGTAATACTTGAAAGTTTTATATAACACGATCCCTTAAAGGATGGATTAACCAATAAGTTTCAAAATTTTTTGAAAATTGCTACTGTGAAAAATTAAAAGTTTCTTATCATTACGTAGCCCGGAGCTCATCAATTGCCTTTGACCCTCCTGGTAGGTGATTGTCTTAACGAGTTATCTCGTCATTAGCAAAACTGACCAGATATTGACGTGCGAGATATCTCGTTATTATGGGAGAAAACTGACCACATTTTGATCTCGTCAACATCAAAAATTTGGTAAGACCTTTATGGCGAGATACCTGCTCATTACTCAATTCGTCACGGCTTGTTGGACGAGATATCTCGTCGAAATCTCCTGGAGGGTTAATTTTTTTTCAATTGCTTTGAATCACCTTTTCGTTCTTATTCGAAGATAGGATTTCTTATTTCTGAACCTAGGAAACAGACTACATACCACAGAACAAAATATTTCTATATTTCCTGTGCCCTCCATGGACCACGTAATCCTCCTTCCCCTTATGTGTGACGCGGATGGCACCGCGCAGTTCCGAGTGGCTTAATTATAATGACTGGAAATGCGATAAACGTCGCCAAGCGGGGCCCCTTCTCCCGAGTGGAAAGATGAGCTATGCGGGCGGCCCTTTGCCTTTGTTCCAGGTGGCTGCCGCTTTCCAGCGATTACAGTCATTACGGACGAACACGGGTGCGTGACACTCGGAGACGCGCCCTTTCGTTCGTGCCCCTCTCCTCACCCCCCCTCTCCGACGCAGCGGTTTCGCTCCCCCCCCCCCCACGCCCTTCCCCGCAGCAGAAGAGGGGGGGGGAGAGAAATTGAAAGAAAAACAGAAAGGAAGGAGTCCGAAAGGCCGGGGAGTTGGCTCGGGGAAAACAAAGTTGTAAAGTGTGCGGTGCATCAGGTGTGGTTGTGCGGGGTGAGTGCTGGCTCATTTTTTTTTTACTCCCTCCTCTTCTCTCTTCCCAGCTCGGTGTGTGTTACCGCCTTCTCATTTGTTAGCAGAGCGGAGTTTATAAAGTCACCCCCGCGCGTCAAAATGGCGCCCGTGGATCGGGAGAGGGGAGGAGGGCCGAACGGTTTCCGCGATGGGAGAGCCTTTCGCAAACAAACCAGTCGGTAGGAAATGTTCGGGTGGCAAACCAGTGACGTGTGTGTGGGGAAATATAGCCCGGGGCAAACATTGAAATTGCTTGCCGGTCCTGACTAATACAAAAAAAAAAGTTCGCAAAAACTGTTCAGAAGTAAAAAATTAATCTTGTTATTAAATTATGGCATGGCATGCCAATTAAACTTGTTTTTTCGTTTCAATTCAGGGTGTGCAGTTTGGGCGGAGTTCCTGAACAGTCAGTCTTTCAATTTTATTTCTTATTAAGGTAGCTGGCATACGAGCCGGTTTCAGCAGCGCGACCAGGATCGCCCGATCTGATTGGTGAATCCATTTCCACTGCTCCTATCAGACGGGGTAGTGCTATTCATCAAAACGCGCGAGATGGGTGACTCTCTGTTACTCGGTAGCGATTTACATCTGACACTACATCCCCAACGTTGTTTCCCTAGGTTGGTGACACATGAGGAAACTTGAGCGGCGCGACCCAGGTTCACTTTTTCTTCCCGACAGGGAAGAAAACCGGTTCAACCACTCGGAAGGCCCCACTCAAATCGTGAGCTAAATCGAGATGGAGAGAAGAGCCAGTTGGGTCACATTTCACAAATCGTCCCTGAAGGCACTTGCACCCCGGTGGAGATATACCACAATCTGACCAACTACTAAGATTCGCATACGAAAGCGTGACTTCGCTTTTACAGTGATGATCGCTTATACGGTGAATTATAAGGACCTACAGCTTCTAACAATGTATTTGATCGAATAATGCAGATAAGAGGTTGAAGAGCCGCGGTAGCTCAGTCAGTAGAGCGTCGGGCTCGCATCAGAAGGGTTGTGGGTTCTGTCCTCGGCGGAGCCTGCAATTCTGATGATTGCGAGATCGGCGTTTCGACATGGCTAAAGACCGTCGTGTTCACTAATGGTGACTGGGGCACGTTAAATAGGTCGTGGTCACAAAGTCCCCCATGTTCCCATACCAAATCAATACCTCTGGGGGTGCCTGATCAGGGGGTTATCGGCCTCTGATTGGGTTCTAAATTACGATATGTGTGAGTGAATGGATGTATGAAAGGGACCTTCCTGTAAAACGGATGTGTCAAGTATGTCGAGCTAAGTCGGACTTCCTCCCAATGGGGCTCAATAACAAGGAAGGCGCACCCCCCTCGCCTCTTGCCGTCTTTGACGGGCCTGGCACTCCTCCGGTCTGCCAGTGTAGGCATAAGAAACAACAACAAACAACAACAGAGGTTGAAATGACTATTCGATTGTTTTCATAATATGAAATTCGCAACTTGTTGCTTATTTCTCTTTCCTATGACGAGCCAAAAATAGTTTTGCTCACTCATTAAATAGAGTGAAAAATTGAACTTTAGAAATTAGCCCCTTTCAAGTAACGCACAGTACACGTACCGTTCCTATGCACTACCATACCGAATACAATACCAACCGAACCGTACTACTGAAGACTAATTATCAAAAAACATTGACGTATCTTTCTCATTTTTTACCAAAAAAGGTCTCAGACGTAAAAAGAAATTAAAAAAAAAATTTAACTATGATTAAAGACTTGAAATTTTATATAAAATTTTCTGCAGACCTACTGAGTCATACTGTTATCTGACTCTTGGAAATGAATTCGGCAAGACGTGCATTCCATCGAAAAAACTCCCTTTAAAATGTTTCAACGTAAAATCAAAGTTAAAAACGTTTTGTTTCAGCTTTGATATTAGTTAGCGTAAAAATTAAGAATTCTGTCTTCATAATTTATGCTTCATATCAATTAATGTAGTTTAAAGCACATTTATCATATTCTTTTAAATTAGTTATAAAAAAATTCGGAAAGGGAATATATAAAACTCAACAAGACGTTTATTGAATGAACGTCAAAACAATAAAATTACGCCAAATGAGAAATATTTATCGCAAAACTTACAGAATATTGTGCGTGTGTGTCTCTACTTAAAACTCTAAACTATAAATTTTAGTTACTGGACATGAGTTGCACTAGTTCAACTACAATATTATAACTAATTAGTCTTCATGCCGAAAAGAATGACCATAGAGTGATGAACCAAACCATCCAAATGCGTCATTATTCATTGTTGGTCTTAAACTGAACTGATTTCAGAAACAGTACGCCATTTGTGCTACCGCTACTCTAAAAATAATTGCACGTTCAGTTTACATTACGTGGTATTACTTATTGCGCTTCTGGACATTTGACCTCTGTCCTCAGATTAAATGCTTATCCGGCGAGGAAAACTTGCAGAAAACCGAATTCCCTGCTTAGGTTCAATTTTACCCAAACGTGACATGATGGTTCAATGTCAGGTCCTGTGACTGCCGAAAAAAACGTGAAATGACTCGATGACTTTCCTGCTCTCATCAGGAAGAAAACAGCTCGATGACACCATCTCTTCGATCATCAGCCCGTAATTACGGCACTCGCTTCGCTACCGAATGACGCGAAATCTCTATCCTATGTGCACCATTTGTAGTAGGTGTGATGTTTCAAAGAGTCGGTTGCAAGTAGACCGTCTGTTTTCCACTTCTCAGTTTGCTTACGCTCGTCAAAATAATGACACCTGCTTCGGCAATTATACAGTGTTATTCAAAATGAATCATCCGATTTCAAAATGCTATTGTGACGGTTCTTCCTTAGGCGGATTTTCTAATCCTCTGCCTTGTCGTCCTCCAAACAGTAACACTAGTCCATGAGCATATTTCAACCTTTATTTACAAATTTCTTGACTATAGTATTTACAGGTTGAGTCTATAATACCATGGTCGGGAATAATCCCCTTCGATCTCCAGCGCAAAACAACGCGTCCTGCTTCCTCGCTGGCCTTCGTGTAAGTCCCTTCTCTTTTCACCCCTCTCCAAACGGGTTCCTTTTCCAAAAACACCCGAGGGGGGACCCCCGTGGAGTTCGATTCTATATTCATCGACCCGTCCCAAACCTGGTGAGGTTACGGGGAACTTCACAGCTATATTTCATAGCTAGACGACACAGAATCTATATATATAATTATCTTACGTGGCACGCAAAAATGACGTTATTTGTTATCGCGTTTTGGCAACACTGTACGATTGTTTGTTTACCACGAAGTCTCGCGCGTCAATTGAATTTATAGCGTTATCGGATGAAATTTTATTGAAAAAAAAAAGAATTTTAGTCGAGCTGTTGCAGTTTATAGTTAGAAATCAAAGAAGGCGGAGGATCATTTTAGGGCCATTTAAAAAACGGTCTTTGTCAGGGCTAACAATTATAGTTCAACAAGACGCTTGCAATATAACTTTCGACAACAGACTCAATGAAAAAGTGGGGGTGACTCGAGAGTGCTTGGAAATGTACACACAAATAACGTGCTGAGTATTCAATTTCCAAAGGTGCGCTCACATTTCGAGTCAAAATTTGCTTAAAGTTTTCATTTGAATTCTGATTCCAGGGTATATACATTTTCTGTAATACAGAAAATTTTGAGTTGAAAAATATTTTTTTGGAATATCATATTTTGTAAACAATCCTTTCTGCTAGGACACATGTCTTCATTGATGCGAGCTTTAGCGAACATAGGTTCGCGCAGTGAACCAATGAGGATATTGCAAAGCAATCCTCCGTGGGTTGGCGAGCTTTAGCGAGCAGGGGGCAGGCCCCCTAGTGATAAATAAACATGAATACAAAGGGAAAATATGGAAGTTTTTTACAAGTGTCCGATTTAACTTCCTTTATTTGCACGTATAATGTCAAGACGGTATGTAAATTCCTGCCAAACACTTTGTAAAGTGTCAGTGGTAATTGATTGTACAGCAGCAAAAATCCGTTGTTTAAGTTCACATAAATTTATGTGCAATGGTGGAACATACACTTTATCTTTTACAAACCCCCAAAGGAAGAAATCGTATAGGGTCATATCAGGTGACCTAGGTGGCCAGCTGTGTAACATCAAGTCATTTGGTCCACGGCGACGTATCCAACCTGCGAGGTAGCTCCGTGTTAAAGAAACGACGGACCTCTGTAGCCCAGTGGGGTGGTGCCCCATCTTGTTGGAAAACGAAGCTGGAACACTTCCTTTATATGTCTATGGGAAAACCGAGATTTGCAACATATCAAAACCACATACGCCATTATCACTTCTACCACTGAAAAGCTTCTGAAACAGCTTTCGTGAAATAATTTCACGAAGAACACACGAGTACCATCTATTCCTCACAGTATAAAACTTCCATATTTTTTCACTGTATTCATGTATTATTCATCATTCTGGGTCGTTTATTTTTGAAAATATGGAATTTTGAAATCGAAGATTCATTTTGAATAACCCTGTATTACGCTGGCCAAAATGCGAAGACAGTGCATCTTTCAGTTGGTAGTAAAATAAATAGTAACTTCAGTGCTGCGTCGTGCAGAGAAACTAATAGACAGGGCCTGAAATGAAAGAGGGCAGGGATTTTTGGAAAACGAGGAATATTGTTTGCATTTGTTGCGCGCTCTTCCCATTCAATCGTAGCTTATACGAAATGAATATTATAATTTCATTTGCTTGTAGTTAGTTGCTTACAAAGTTTACCAGTTATTGCACATTAAAAGGACAGAGGACTTTCAAAATCGCGAAAATCAATTTTTAAATTTCAGCTTTAAAATTAATTTATATTCTCTGTGGATAACGAAAATAGTCTTTCAATTGCTATCATTTTTACGGCTGGTTGGGTTTTATGGCGAAAAAGGCCAAGTGCAGGTTGAACTCGGTAAGTTGAGAATATGCACGAAATAGAGATTATTCTTGAATATTAATACGAGTTTTGTTATTAATTTTACAAAAAAGTGAATCCTGCTTTCGTTAAATAAGTTAATAAAGTTCGTTAATAAAAGTTAATCTTAATTCAAAAATGAAACATCGATGGTGATAATGCATCGCCCCCAAACCATCGATGTTTTAAAAATTCATTGTACTTTTTCATTTTCTAACTTTTTTCCTCATTTCTTAAAATTGGTTTAGCAATTATTGATGCGACATCGACAGCAAAACATCGATGTTGATAATACATCGCACGAAAACCATCGATGTTTTTATTACTCAGTGTATTTAAACTTTTTTCCCTATTTCTTAAAACTGGTTTAGCAACTAGTGATGCGACATCGGCTCAAATACATCAATGTTTTTTATAAAACATCACTGTTTTCAAAACATCGACATCGATGTCGCATCCCTACTTTTCAGACCCTTCGACCTTGGCCACTTTGGTCGAAAAGTAAGTTCAATTTGCTGATTATAAAAATCCTGCTACTTGGTTATTTTTTAAATTTTTATAACGGTACTCTCTTCATTTAAAAATAAAGCATCGACAAAGTATAAACATCGATGTTACAAAAACATCGACTCCAATACATCGATATTTAAACATCGATGTTTTGGAAACATCTACATCGATGTCGCATTCCTAGTTCCAGGAACTAATATTTCAGACCTGGAAGTAGAGCAACAATGCTTCGAACCTATATCCCCCACCAACGTGTCTCAACATCTACAAATAATACCATTTCCAAGTCCAGAATTCCCTCTAATCAGCGATTTCGATACACAATCAATTGAAAGTTGGTAGTCTGAAGGGAATGTTATCTTCCCAGTAAATACATCTGTCAGGCTCTATACTTGTCGTTTAGTGGCCGTCCGCAATATCTTTCGGAACGGTTTCCGAGCACAGCTGCGATGTTTTATCTGTCCCGAGTCGAGTGCGCGTCTTGCTTTGGTTGATAACGAAAACGCCTCGCTCTCGCCTTATCGCTTCCTTTATCGCTACCCATGAAGTTGTTCCTTTGTGGACTCGAGATCCTGCCACGAAAACAATCGGCTCGTTTTCTTTTGCGAAACTTTTCCTCGTCTTCGCTTCTGCAGAGGGCTCCATTTTAATTGAGCGATTGATGGGAGTTGTGCAACTCCGTGGTTGGTTTTGTCGGTTTGGGTGTCATAACACAAAATCCAAACGCAGGATCAGATAGAAGACAACAGATACCAATTAGGAATTTAAAAAGTAGCTCTGTTTTCCAAATTGGGTGGGGTAGAGAGTTACCAACTGGATGAGGGGAGGGACAATCCTAGAAGTTGTTCCTTTGTGGATTCGGAAGAAGATCATCCTATTTGCAATTACTGCATTTGCCCACTAACAGTAAAACACATTTTAATTGAATGTTCTAATTTTAATAGGCAACGACTTAAACATTTTAATTCATATACCTTGGCTTTAGAAGACATGGTTGGTGAGAATCCTCATCCAAATATTTTTAGCTTTTTACATGACATTGGGTTTATATATCACATATAATTTTATATAGTATTCATTCTATTATGACATGACTCATTTAATTCATTTATTAGATTATGTATCTGATTTTTTTTATCTAGAGTTTGGCATAATATGTCTCAAGAGGACTCAATGCCACAAAACCATATCCAATCCCATCCAATCCTTTGTGGATTCGTTTCCTCCCACAAAACCAATCAGCTCGTTTTCAATCACGCCACTTTTTCTCGTATTCGTGTACATTCTCGCTTCTGTAGATGGCTCTTATTTAATTGAGCGATGGACTATGGAGAGGTGCGTAACTCTGGCTAGATTGGTTTGGGCTTCATGCCGCAAGATCCAAAACAGAATAAATTGAGTCAAACAACAAGACCAAATAACACCAACTGCAAATGGATACAAAGAATGAATTTCAAACGCAATCGTGTGTTTTCCGATCGGTGGGGGAGGGGGGGGGCGAACCAACAGGACGAGGACTATCCCCTGAAGTTGTTCCTTTCTGGACTAGCTTCTGCCATGAAAACAACCTGTTCGTTTTCTTATTTGCCAACTTTTTCTCGTCTTTGTGCACCTTCTCGCTTCTATAGATGGCTTCATTTTAACTGATCGATAGATTGCAGTTGCGTAGCTCTGGTTTGGTTCGTTTGGCTTAACGTCGCAAGATTTACAAGAGAATTAGCTGCACCAAACAGAAGATTAATAATACCAATAACAAATAGATGCAAATAAAGGCTTTCAAACGTAACGCTGTGTTTTCGAAACTGGGGTGGGGCGTAATCAACTGGAAGGCGAAATTATTGCAAAATGGTCGCTCAGCTGAACCTGTATATAACTGATGTGTTTATCAAAAATATGCACAATGCAGTCATATAAACCATGCACATTTACACAGTTGTAAGCTCAAACTAGTTAATTAATCGTAATATTTTCAGTTATGTACTAATTTTTTTTTTCTCTACCGATTCATTTAAATGTTCACACGTTGAGGTTTGTAACGCTTTCATTTAAATGTTAACCCACTAGATGTAAGTTTTAAAATTCCCTTGTTAAATGTTCCCTTGTTAAATGCTAGACATATTTGTTCAATCAATGAGTGATTTCCTTTTTTATCGCGCTTATTCAATTTCTTTTGTTAAAGTTACAGATGATATATTTTCATGTTCCAGAGAATAGGGAAAAAAAATGAATTATCTTCTCAATGCTGAGTAAGTTAGAAATATGTCTTTCATAAATTTTGGTACATTTTAGCAGAATTTACAACTTATTGAAAAGTCTTCAAAAGTACGATGGAGCTAAAATTGTAAAATAAAGGAGACAGAAATAAACGAAATCAAACGCACACAAGCAATTAAATACTTTAATTTAACGTTTTTACGAAAACAATCATTACAGCTCGATTATTCTTTTACCTCGATTGAATTCAAATGAATCGAAATAATTCTTAATTCGGCTTTTATTAAAATCCTGGCCATATCAAATTTTCATGCTATTAGAATTCTAAGTTTGTTTTTTCCTCATTCATTTCTTTATTAAAACTGAATTTCGCTCCGTATATATTTTCAACTTCTAAACTAGATTTTATCATAGCGATGATAAAAAATAATTTAAAGTGAAAGTGAATAACTTTAATTGGAATAGTTTACATTCAACTTGGAATTGCGTCTGTTTGTATGTAAAACTTGTGTCTTCCTTGTTTTAAGTGCTTTAAAAGCTCTTCTTACTCCAACTACTTTACTGTAATCCTAAATAAAAGGTTCGAACCTTAAAAATTAGTAGTGCCTTTTCCTTAAGATGGAGGGATTTCACTTTTACCATTTAAATGTTCTTTAACATAATAAAACACAGGGGTGACTGAAAATAACAATTTTGATATTCTCCGAAAATGTCCGAACGTTGATATAATTCAAAAGATCAGGGTAATAAAGTGATAAATCACATAAATAATATATTACGGCAATGACAAAAAAAAGCCAAGATGGGACCAATAGGATTTCTGATTGTTCGAATGAGTTTGATAACACTTGAAAGCATAAGGTGACATGACCTCTTAAATCGCGGTACTTGGTGCTTTTAAATTAACGTCGTACTAGAGCAACACAACGGCTATCACCGACGGTCCGGGATCAATTCCAAAGGGAAAGAACTGAGGACATCACTTAACTTTGAACCAAGGTCAGATGCCGAGGCAACGCCTGAACTGGCACCCCACTCTTCAAACTTCCACAACACGCCAAAGTGAGGTCTTGAATAGCAGATAAGTCATTGTTATTTTGGATTTTTGTGCAAATTGAAAATTGCCAACCTGAAAAAGTGGCTTATGGTGTTGTCGGAAGCTCTGAATTCTGTTTTCTGTTCTAAAGTGACGGTACCTGGCTTCTTATCAAGAAATTTGGTTGGTAGCTTTGGAATTTTTATAGTGGAAGGATCATATTTGGCCAAGGTGCACCAAACTCAAGACAACGTCAAGTAAATGGTAATGGTAATTTCAGTTAACGTCGTACGGGCTATTGACGACGGTCCGGGATCAGTTCCGTAAGGGAAAGATCCGAGGTCATCACCTCGTAATTTTAAACCACGGTCAGATGACAATGAACACCTGAACTGGCACCCCACTCTCCAAACTTCCACACCAACCCAACGTGAGGACTTTCGGCTACGACAGATTTAAGGTGCACCATCCGCCTCTACACCATACGTTACAAATATGCATGCCCGGACCCGGATTCGAACCAGGAACCTTCCAATATAGAGGCTAACACCTTAACCACTATACCGGTTGGTCGGCGTCAAGTAAAAAGTGTCATGAATAAAAAAAAAGAGGGATTGGGAAATAGAGTAAGAGGATGAAAGCCGAAAAGGTCTCTTGGGTATCACGGGATCGTGACTCCAGTGTTTACTAAAGTCAGTAAACCCCATAGAATTAGAAAATATCCTTATCCGTGAATGTCCGTGAAGGCCGTGAACACCTGTAGGAGATGTGCTCCTGAGTGCCTTGAGCAAGAACTATTTATTTATATAGTAGGAGAGGCAATTTCCTTATGTCCAAGGACGGCGGTAGACCAGTTGGTTGAGTAGAGGATTAGCAACCGAACGGTTACAAGTTCGAAACCTGATGCAGCCAAAGACCGTCGTGTTTGTAGCCGGCTGGTGCACATTAAATTTGTCGCGGTCTCATGTTCTCATGTGGGCGCGGTGTGGAAGTTTGGAGAATGTGGTGGAAGCTCAGGAGTGGATTTCGTCGTTCAATATTACGAGGTATTGTCCTCGGTTCTTTCCCTTCGGAACTGATCTCGGACTGTCACCAATAGCTCGTTGTGTTATTCCAGTTTGACGTAAATTGAAACACCTTCCTCCCAAATGTTGAATCTTCCACTGCTCAATAGATTTTGGGGACCCATGGTTTGATTTATCATTTCGTTGTATTCTGTTGGAAGCAAAAACTTATTGTTTCCCAAATTCGAACTAATTTTTGGAAGAAAATAAATTACCCAAGAATCTGTTGTGAATATATATACGGCGATAAAAAGTTGAAACATTTAGAGCATTTAGCATCCTGCGAAGAATAAGGTAATGGTAATGTTAATTTTAGTTAACGTCGTACTAGAGCAACACAACGGGCTATTGACGACGGTCCGGGATCAGTCCCTTAAGGGAAAGATCCGAGGACAACAACTCGTAATTTTGAACCACGGTCAGATGACGAAGCAACACCTGAGCTGCCAAGAATAAGGATTCAACGTTGGATCTTTTATTCTTACCTATTTGATTGCAACCATTTGGAATTTTTTTATTGACATTATCTGTGAATGATGCCAATAGTGAAGATGCGTCCGTAAGAGAGATGAGATAGAAGACAAACGAATAAATTACATCGAAATAATAATAAAAAAATTATCGATCTTCAAAATAAAATTATTAAAATCTGAAACTATAAGAAACGAAAGCATTCAAAATAATTAAAAATGAGACTTTAAAATCCAATTAATTTTACTTTCATTCATCGCTCTGCAGTCATTTTTTGCTACAAGTGGATTACTTGGATCGGGATCTACGGCTTAAAATAGATTGCAAACCATTGCGCATGAACATGCCCAGCGTGAGATTCGGGCAGATTGCCGAACGAAAGCACAAACCATTCAATTCATAAAAGCGATCAATAATCTATATATATACTATAAAGGACAAAGCATTGGACACTGCATGTTTTTCAGAAAAAGCGTTTTATTATTCTATTTAGTAACGGGTAGGCCCTCCATTTGAGTGTATTACAGCTGCAACACGTCGAGGTATACTTTACACAACTTCTCTGTATGTCTGGGCTCGCCATATAGCAAGGCTGTGAGAAGAGATGGGTGTGCGTGGCGATGTCGTACTCGTCGCTTCAGTTTGTCCCACAAGTGTTCGATCGGATTGATATCGTGGCTCTAAACAGGCAGTCTAGCAAATTAACCTCATTTTCAGGAAACCAGTACAGCTCACGTTTTGCAGTATGACATGAAGCTCGATCTTGTTGGAAGAAACAACCATCATTGCCATAGTGTAGGCAAGGCCGAAATAACCAGAACTCAAACTACACGTCAACATTCATGGTACCAGGTACATAAAGCATTGGGCCGAGTCCTAACCAAAAAAAACCCTCACACTAAGATGGATCTTCCTCCGAATTTCTGCAGTGTCCAAATACATTTGTCCATACAGTGAATATACACAGTCCAGTCACATTAATGTGACCACCACCTACTTTCGACGTCAACGTGAAATAACCAATCACAAAAGGCAGCACATTGCAGTGGAGTGTATATAAAGGATGTCCTAGGGCATCGGAAAGCATTTCAATCGTTGGCGTAATGCAGAAACGTGGCGATTTATCCGACGTTCAAAAGGGCATGATTATTGGCTTTCGGGCTAAGGGTGGAAGCATTTCGGAAACGGCTAATTTTGTGAACTGTTCGCGTGCCGCCGTGGTAAAAGTATACCGTGCATGGCAAAATGGCACTATCCAAAATCAGCGGCGTGGCACATGTGGTGCACCAAGGGCTATAGATGACAGAGGCGAACGAAGGCTACGGAGATGCGTTCGTGTGAATAGACGTGCAACTGTTGAGCAACTGACCGCCCAGATGAACCAAGGGGCTACCAAGAGTGTATCCTCAACAACGGTTCAGCGAACATTGCTGCGCATGGGCCTCAGAAGCAGACGCCTGGTTAATGCACCTATGCTGACTGCTGTTCATCGGCAACGAAGGCTGGAGTTTACGCGCCAGTACCGCAACTGGACGTCCACAGAGTGGCGACAGGTGGCTTTTTCCGATGAATCACGTTTTATGCTCCATCGGACAGATGGACGTTGGCGTAATGCAACTATTGCCGGAAGGATTCAGGCTGGAGGAGGGAGGTAATCTAGCGCAGCTGGCCACGGCACTGGAGTCGGCATGTCTCAACATCCCAGTGAACACCTTCAGAAACCTAATTGACTCTCTTCCTGCAGGTCTCGCAGCGGTCCGCTCTGCCAAAGGTGGTTATTCTGGCTTTTGACAGGTGGTCACATTAATGTGACTGGACTGTGTATTTCATTAACGTGAGTATCATAGAAATCGACGTTAGAAATTTCCTAACGTAGTGGCATAGAATGTTGAATGGCCACAACGGATATAAACAATAAAAAAATCAGCAGTTTAGGTATGTATTCGCCAATTTTGTCGGTTGGGTTGAAAATTGTCGATTTTAATAATGAAACTGGGCATTATATTGCTAAAACTACACTGAAGAACTTGGCACTGTAAAAAAATTCCTCCTGAAATCTGACTATAGAAAGCAGTGAGAATTCAGATAAATTGAAATCCGAGCATTAAGGAATTCATGAGGGTAAAAAAGATTTAGAGTAAAAAATGTTTAATCATCTTTGAAGAGGATGGGTTGAAATTGAAGTAGACGGTCCGAATCAAATTTCGACAACGTGACTAACGCGTGCTGTTTGCTATGCATTTGATCGGAAATAATAATCAACACCAGGAAAAGGAAACGAAATGTTATTGTATAGTGTTGGATAATTTTATTTCATTTCGAGGCATGAAATCCTTTTATATATGAACATGGATGCGGTATTCATTACAAATGGATTGAAGTAAGGTATGAAATGTGAGTAACGACATTTTTCGATCAGTAAGCAATTAATATACTGTCGACCCATTTCAAATTTTTTATCCGTTTTGGGCCCTTCTAAAGCAAAATTAGTGTCTTGCGTCTTTGGTATCTCTGTCTGCATATGTGCGCCCCTATTACGTCTAAACGTCTGGGTATATTTTAATGAAACCTTGCATACTGTGAGTACACGCATAATTTAAATCTGTACATGATTGCGTTGATCTGTCTTCCCGTTTTGCGTCTATATTTATGTATATGTAAGCTTTTTTAAGTATCACATAAACTTTATAAATTGCAGAAATTAAGAAAATGTGGAGCCGCCTTACTCCCGGTTGGAAGACTAATTGATTAGTAACCGGAAGATTGGGAGTTCGAATCCAATCAAAGTCATGTGCAAAGGGGGCTGGTGCACATTAAATCTTCAAATGTCCTCATGTTGGCGTGGTGGGGTTGTTTGAGGAGTGGGGTGCCTGCTCAGGTTAGCACCTCGTCATCTGACCGTGGTTCAAAATTACGAAATGGTATCCTCGTGTCTTTCCCTTCTGGATTGAACCTGGACCGTCGCCAATAGCCCGATGAGCAAATCTACTGCGACGCTAATTCAATTTCCTAACCTAAACTGATCTTTTCCTAGATTGTCACTCTCGCTGGTATTTCACTCGCTCCTGCTGCCCATAGGGTCCTCTATTGGTGTGACCTCGTCATCTGAGCGTAGTTCAAAACTACAAGGTGTTGTAGTCCTCATGTTGTCGTGGTGGGGTTGTTTGAGAAGTGGGGTGCCTGTTTAGGTAAGCACTTTGGTCATCTGACCGTGGTTCAAAATTACGAGATGGTATCCTCGTGTCTTTCCCTTCTGGATTGAACCTGGACTGTCGCCTATTGCCCGATGAGCAAATCCACTGCGACGCTAATTCAATTTCCCAACCTAAGCTGATATTTTCCTAGATTGTCTGTCTCGTTGGTATTTCACTCCCTCCTGCTGCCCAAAGGGTCCTCTATTGGTGTGACCTCGTCATCTGAGCGTAGTTCAAAACTACAAGGTGTTGTCCTCCGATCTTTCTAGAACCGTCGCCAACAACATGTTGCATTGCTCCAGTGCGACGTTCATTAAATAGCGATTTCCCCACGAAAATGTCGAAAAGGTGTTGAAAAACCATTTTACTCACACCTAAATGATTTGGTATTTTTCTACGAAAGAGTAAAATGATCACGTTGTCAATCCATAGTTAACCAATTCAAACCGAGTAAGATCGGGTAATTCTGTTAGTGTACTAATAAAAACGCAATTCCCCACTTTCACCTCAACAAGGGACGAGATTCGACCGAAAGAAATAACCATATTATTTGTGAGTAAAGGGGAGAAAAAAAATCTCCGGGGTTCGTCAGTCGGGGTCGGGCGACTGAAATATGAGCAGGGGTCCCGGGGGAAATCAGCGACTCTAATGACTCTCGCCGGAGTCATCGTCGGCGAGTCCCCACTCCCCTCCCCCACCTCCACCACGCGGGGAGTTAAAACATCCCGTAATCAAAGGAAACAATAATGAAGATATTTCACCCTGCGCTGGGTGTTCTTGCTCCTCCGCTTCCATCCTGGAAATGGAAGTGCATGGGGGTGATATCGTGTTTGGGGTTTCTTTTCTCTGTTCCACCCTCTGGAAATATGAAAAGGGTGTTCTCCCTTTCCCCGTCTGCGGGAGGTGCGGGGGGGGGAAGGGAGAAAGGTTGCCGAGAGTCCGTTCCGCAATCGTTCGTTTCTATTGTGCCTGTTCCTTGGGATTTTGTGCGAGTTGCTTTTAGGTTATTGGGTGTTTGTACAGGAGCATCGAGGAAACAAACGATCCAAGATGCTTCTGAAAGGAGTTCGTTCGCTGTGGTTCGGGAAGATGGAATTGCGTAATGATGGTCATGATATCTAGGAGGATCCGTTATTCCTTTTCACTGAGTGGCATCATTTAGGAAGGGCAGGGAAGGTCAAATGCGCATCCCATCAGCTAACGATTTTAAGATTAAAAACTACTTTTCATATTAATTATTTTAACAAGATGTCGTATGCTACATTAGTGCGTTTATGGTCTCTACTATTTTAATAGGAAGTGTTTCTCTGTGTCTCTGTAGGCAGTGTCCTGACGAATCTATGGCACATACAATAATGAAATTTGGCATACAGGTAGTCCTAATTTTTTGCGATTTTGTGTGTGTAATTTAATCTAGAACATTTTAAAATTAACCTATTAGTTTTATTCCCCTTTTGGTCTTCTCTCCTGAATGTGACATCATTGAAGAAAGACAGGATTTTGCGATTTGCGATCGCTCCCGGCGCAAGCGTTGATCGTCCTAATGCCTTTGGAACCATGCAATATATATATATATATATATATATATATATATATATATATATATATATATATATATATATATATATATATATATATATATATATACTTAAATGAATTGGGAGTCTTCGAAGGAAATCTCAGGTGCAAACTGATGGAGATTTGTTTACATCTGCGTCATTATAAACAAGTGCATGTACATTACGTTTGTGAAGACATCGACCTTTCAATGCAGATTATTTTCATTAAAGCTCGAGGAAATGAAGAATAATCATCAGAAACAACGCGTAGATACCAGAGTTCGGAACTTATAGGATCCAAAATCGATGCTTGAACCAAAGGAACCAATGGAAGTAGTTCTTGAAATGTGCTTTGTATCGGACAGATGTTATATGCAATATATCGCGCCCTCTGGGAGGTTCTCAGTTTACTTTGTAAAGGAATCATGTAAAGAGTTAAATTAATTTCATAATCAAGCTTTTAAAATTGATTTCTTTCCTACAATTTTCTCGGCTTGCAATTTTTTTCACGCAAATAATCATGCTTGTTGCAAAACAATTTGATCACAATTGAAGGAACGTGTAATTAACTATTTGAAAATTGGCTATTTTTTAAATTCCCTTTACCTAAAAATCTGACCAATAACTTTTTAATAAACCTTTTTCAGTTGCCGCCTGCTCCCGTGGAATTGTGAGTTATTTTTTCCAAGAAAATCATTCCTTTTAACATCAAAGACGAACTTTAAGTGGTATCCAAATTTAATCCATCGTATTTTACCGAATTCTTAGTATCTCGTATGTTACAAAAAATAGTTACGTTTTCAAATATGCCCCAAAAGCACTTGCATGGCCCAAAATACACAGCTGCGCAATTCCAATTTTCATCGATGTCTTAATTATACGCTTAATGACACAGATTCTATGGCGAGGCGAAAGAGCGATAAAAGAAATAGACCAAGGTCAAAAGTCAATTGTACTATCCTACTTGCGCCTCCAGAATGAATATCAGTCGGTCATTTGAATACCTTCATAGAACTTCGTCTATTTAGTTTGAGACTCCATCTCTTACTCAGAGTAAAACTCTAAACCGATTGAGGCTCTAAGTTTTGAGAATTTTAAGAAATTCTATTCTTGACGCCGTTTTCAGAAAGAGAACGAAAGATTAATAACACTGTCAACTGTCCTCTTATTTCATCTACATTTTCGTTTATGGTAAAAAGCAGTTTGCGAATACCTTTTATTAAAGGGTAGCTAGTATATCGCTGTTCGATGTGAAGCTGTCTTTTGAAGGTTCATGATAAAATTCCGTGAAAGATACCACCGAGAGGGTGACGTTTGGACGAAGGTTTCGGGTACACGAGAACTTGATCGCAAGTGCAATGTATAGTTTTGCAGTGTGCTTATAATAATAAAACTATGGTATTCATTCAGGAGAAGGGAAAATTAATTCATATGTGCGAGTTAAACATTGGGTTCTTGGAATATATATTCTAAACTTAACTTCTACAAATGTTGAATTAAAATACAGCAGGATATACAGCAGTGCAATCTATCTGCACCAAGAAGTACTTTTAGATATTCAAAGGTGCTCTGTCTTATTAATTTGGTGACTTGTGGACGTGATTATGAAGTTGAACACTTTCAAACCAATCCTGATTACCCCAGATGACGCTCGCGACAATACGCATTTCGATGGATGGTCTACGGTGAGCAGTTGAATCGCCAATGTCATGCCAATGACTTCCAACTGTCTGAAGCTCTGTGAAAATAGACACTGTCTCTATTGCTATTACGGCCTTACTCTTGGTCGCCGCTTTGTCTTCTTTCCACGCGGCGCTTCATACTGACTGACAAAGACAACATTCCACGGTTGTAATCATTCTGTTGCATGACTACGCATAAGGAAGTAATCAACCCGTAATCTTAACACAGCTCTCGCGGTCTCGTGCAATTGCCAATCTATCAACTAGTGGTACCATTTATTGAATTCATCCTCTGCTAACTTGAGGAATATTGTATTGAACATATACACCGATGCAAAAATTTATTTACAATTCACATAGTATTTTTAGCGGTGCATCCCATCTCCACAATAAAGCACTTTTTAGTTCAAAGTTGCACTTCCTTAAGCAATCCGTGCTACGATATACACTCGATAACAAAAAAAAAATCGACGCACCAAGAAGGAGTTGTGTCCGGTTCGATCAACTTAGAACGGTGCTGACTGGGGACGTACAGTCTTTAGTGACGAGTTCCGTTTCCAACTATGTCCTGACGACAACCAGAACACCGCGGGGATCCCTGTCCTTACTATCGCACATGCTCACAACAGGGCGTAATGGTCTGGGGTGCCATCTCCTTTGATAGCCGGACCCTTTTTGTAATCATTTCTGGCACACTCACAGCACAGCGGTACGTAGACGGCATTCTACGACCGATTGTGTTACCGTTCATTTTGCGATACCCCGGACTTACTATTCAACAAGATAATACCCGTCCGCACACGGCACGTGTTGCTATGAATTGTATTGAAGTTTTCCCAACACTTCCTTGGTCAGCTAGGTCTCCTGATCTCTCTCCCATAGAGCTTTTTTGGGACGTTACGGGAAGGCGATTGCAACCATCCCGGAATGTTGACCATTTAGCCCTACAGTTGGAGACAATATGGCGAGAAATTCCGCAGGACATCCTCCGGGAACTTTTTCAGTCTACTACACGCCGGGTGACAGCTTGCATCCAGGCCAGAGGTGGACCAACACCTTATTGACTTCCTCCCTTTATAACGGTCAAACTCTGAAATAAATCATTCAATTGTTCTGAAATTTTTTATCGTTTGTTTTTCCTATGTATGTTCTTCACACCCACCAATTTTTATCGCACTCGGACAACTCCTTCTTAGTGCGTCGATTTTTTTGTTATAGAGTATATTTCATGACGAATCCGTCATCTAAACTGGTGTTGGTCTGTAGTGCGGATGTAGGGAGCCCACGGAAGCCTCCACTTTCAGAACCATGATATCCGTGGTAAATAAGGTTGTCACGCAATGGTTTCACTGCGGTATCTAGAGCAACAATTTGGCTGACTTGGAATAAAAGGACCTCTATTCTCCAAAAGCCTTCTGCTTTCAGCGAAATTATTTACAGTCAAGAGTTTCAACCTAAGGACGAAATTTAGACTTTCCCAAGTCGAAGAGGGCCGTTGTGACTCCGTGGGTTTGCATCGGTGAGTTGTAGGCGCTGGATCGATTCCTGTAACTTACCCTGCGTGTATTTCTTTCTTCAGAGCCAGTAAAGCTTTCCTTGTGTGCGTAAGTCAATTTAACTTTTTCTTGTGTTTGATTCAGCTTGACCATATATGGACCTTTTGCCTTTTAAAGCCAACCAACCAAAAATCGAAGGCTGCCAGAGATGGCTACCACTCGTTGACGAGGGTAGTCCTGAACACTCCATGTTTCCTGTTTCAGACTTGTAACGAGCCATTACTGTCTGTTCATTGCTTTCGGGATAGGCTTGACAGACTATCTGCTATTTAGTATGGGACTTCAGGTTCAGATCAAGCAACTTTTTTCCAACAATGATCGTTTGGATGCTTACTCTTAAATATTTTTAATGGATTTGTGCAAAACTACTGGGAAGTTCCTGCGAGCTAATGGCATGGCAGTCGACAGCTTGGCGTTCTCCAATAACGTGCCATACAAGGCTGATAAAAGAATAAGCTGCGGCAAAGAGCGCCAGGAAAATGGACAAACGCACAAGGAAGTTTTTACTCATACAGAAAGAGAAATAGAGGCAGGAAGGAAGACGTTGACTCTCAGAGTTGAAGAGCGACGCTTTTGTATTTTTATCGTGCATTTCTTGATTTAAACAGCACCCAGCACATCGAGAAAAAAAACAAGAGCGTGTCACAAATCAAACACAGCCAATGTCGAAAAAATGCGATCGCAGCAAAGCAAGAGAAGCTGAAGGGGAGGAATAAAAAGAAAGCGCGTCGGTTTTTATGCCCGCATTTGTCGCACGGGAAAGAAGCCCCACGTGCTGCGAAAACAATCGCGAAAAGCAACGAAAAAAAAAAAAAGAAGAAGCGAAACAAAAGAGGAGAGACGTCATTACCGCGGCTCTTTCGCAACACGTTCGTGGTAAAAGCAGCCTTGGCGCCCTGCCGTCCCGCCGCGCTTGGCGACCGCTGGAGCGGGTCCGAATACCGCCGAGCTCAGGCAACCCTGGCAGCACATTCGGCGGAGAGCCATTCGAGTGATCGGTTGTACGGTGACTACGATCGGCCAATCTCGAGACGGAACAGCCGACGGAAGACTCCGCGGGAAGTCCGCGATCGTTTGCGTGACAAGTGTTTTTTCCCGACGAAGCGGATTTCGCCCTTCTCTAGTGAAGTCGAGTTCGATAAAATAATTAATTCTTTGGAATTATTTTTCTGGACCTGTGCTGGTTGTTTTCTGTGGTGTGTCGAAATTGAATATCTTCCGGTATCGTTGTGTGATACTGGTTTGCCGAAAAAGGATCGTGTGATTATGAAAGTTACGTCCGTTTGGAATTGGTGAGTTAATTTTAACGATAATTTTTGTTCTTCTTCTTCGGTTTAAAGATGTTTTTTTTTTTTTTGCTCTGATTTGATTGATGAATCTGAATTTTTAAAAAAATATTTTTATATACGTTACTATTTAAGATTTGTTCACTTGTAGGGGTAAAGTTACAAAGTTTTCCAATGCAGTTTTTTCTTGTTTTTTTAAAAATGATGTCAGCAAATTCTTTTACTGCAGTAACGTATATGATAAGAATTAACGAGTTTCCAAAACCGTTTCACTAATTTTCTGTGAAATTATGTGCTTTTGTGTTTTAATATACCATTCTTCTTTTCACTCTGAATGGAATTTTCGTTTCCTGCTTGATCAGTGCATCCTTTAAGTGGTATACACAAACAAAAATTGTAAAATAGTGTATTTTAAATGAATATTTACTTAGAAGTCTTGTGTGGAAAAACAAAAAGTTTTAAAAAGATATCTAAAATGGACAGACGTATGATTTCGATTCGAATTTTATACTTCAGAACTTGTTTTACACCAACATTGTATATTTTATTCTTTACATTCAAATATTATCATCAAATACAGTTTGAAATACATTTAATAACACTTAATTGAGGTTTTCTTTAATATTTTGTATTGCATTTTTTCAATCAGAAAACTTACAGAAATATAAGGGGCAGTTCTGAAAGCGCAACTCCATTACAGTTACCAAAGAATTTTTTTCAATTCTGATTCTCTAATATTTCTAACTACCTTCTTTGTCGAATCTTGATCCATTTGTTATGATGATTTCTCATTGATAAAAAAGAATGAGTTTCTCTACCATTTTCTCCAATTTACGGTGTACGTTTTAATCTGTCTTCGGCGCGTTGATTCATTCCGAATAATCTCGTTTCCTCAATGATTGTTTTCAACACAAATAAGGCTTGTGTTTTTAAAAAATTTGAATTTTTTCCAAAAATGTTATCAGTTGTTGAAAATTGAGACGGTGGTTACAGTCAGACGCCCATATGGGAGCAGGTGAACTCAAGGAACCCCATGGTCAATAGTTATTAAAGATCACGTGAATATCTCATTTCCCCCTGAATAGGGCATGAATGTGTGCATCAGAATGCATATTTTTAAAGAATGCTTTCTTGGTAGTCGACTTCCTGAACTTCAATGCGTGTTGGAAGTTAAAAAAAAATATTGTATCTGCTTTCTGTGTTTCAAAACCAACTAAAAGCTTTGTATTACACAACGACGAGCATTGAAAGTTTGTTTTCAATGCTCGTCGGTGTGTATTAGTAGCGTCTCGTCCTGTTAGTAGGCTTACCATACGTACTGGTTTTTTTCTTTCGGCCGTACCGTCGTTTCAATAAAAAGGTCAAGTTTTGTCCAGTATTTTTAATAAAAGTTAAATCTATACATTAATATTGTTAAATCATAAATTGTTATTGATTATCTATAATCATATATCAATATCCAGGGAATCAGTAATTTGTAAAACTATGGAGTCGCATTATTCGATCTATGTATCAGTATCAACAGTGATATTTAAGAGAAAATAAAAAACATGTGGGGGGGGGCAACATTTGCGCATCTGCTTAACTGTTGGGCTAGTTTTTAATGTTCCTCGGCGTGACGGCTTTGTTATTCAATGGCGGCGGTTTAAATTTCGTATTTTACCCAAGTTTTAAGAGTATTCCACAGAGGTGAAACTGGTTTTAATGACATCTCCAGAAAGAATTTATCGTTTCGCGTTTTCATGAATACAAAACATTACCCGTCTTTGCCATCGCTATATCCCATTTTTGTCTCAAGGAAGCGTGGACAGCCTACGCGTTGGTATCTCACCCCATTAATTAGCAAGTGGAGAAGAAATATACTGGTCATTCAAAAAAGAGGAAAAGAACAGAACGCCATTTTTTCTTTTCTTTGCTTTTCGAATCTCTTTTCTCGTGCGAATGCACTTGTTCTTTCCACGTTGCCAAACGCGGGGCGTATAGGGGTTCGAGCGGCAAGGAATCCTGGCGAAATGGTCTCTTGTGTTCTGCGGTGCATGAACATCGTTGCTCCTCGCCCTCTTGGGTATGCCTTTCACGTGCAGCGGCCCCGCCCTGGTGTCTGCGGTAGGTGGCCGCGTGCTCTGCGGGGTAAGTGGGAATGGATGGACCGGTCACAGCACCTCTGCCGAACAAAGAGCGAGGCAAGTGCGCGTTCAAATTGCTCCGGGTGGTTTGAACTTGAATCGATCTATCGCATCCTGGCATGAAAAGGGACACAAGTTAAAAAATAAATTTTTTGATATTATGTCATTGGAAATATGTATGAGGTGCCCCAGCGTGGTATATTACTATTCTATAGAATATAATAGAAGTTATCACCATAAATACTTACCAAAAATTTAAAATAAGCTTTTACTATTTCAATATAAGTTTTAAAAGTATCTTTTAAGTTGATGTTTCTCAAATTTTGTAATTTTGAGTTGTGTCACTTTTCTTGCCGGGATGCGATAAGTTCCGCAAAAATTGTCGGTGCGAAAAGAATATTGGAATTTATTTTAATGCATGTTGCCAAAGAGAATATATGCAGTTTTATTTGTTAGAACCCACAAATGGTGACTGGACGTGTATTCACAGGGCCTTCAGTCAATTAAAAAACTCACATCATCAAATAACGGTGTTAGGCGCAGTTTCGTCGCTCTTTGTTTGGCAGTCTTCTTACGTCATAAAACCCAACCAACTTGAAATTCACTGCAGTGTATTAAGATCGAGCACCGTCATTTTTCTTCACTTGCTAACATGTAGGCTATTCAAGATGCGTCGCTTTGGCTTCTTTGGAATCGATGTCTAAATAAAAATTTAACCCGTTATAAGAGAGCGTTACATTTGCCTGGTAAATCTAAATGGTCTTACACACACACACTGGCATTTCTAAGGCTTACCATTTATTTTTTATTTGGTTCTGGATGAAAAGAAGTTGATCAATTACTTTTCACTTTATCGTTTTCGTTCGTATTTAGTTATCATTACATAACAGCCTCTTGGATTCGTGTTTCAACGGTAGCGTTTTCTTGAGCCCGTATGTCTGAACTCGTTTCATCATCGATAGTTTTAAAACCCGATATCTCTTACTGACTCGACCTGTTCTTGACTCATTGACTTTTGTGAATGGAATAAAATTGTTTGGAATTAATTGACGATTTAGTGAAAGGAGTACGACTTAACAATGAATGTTGTGTCTGCTAAATCCTAATTTTGCTCATAAGCGAATAGTGTCCGGTACTTTTAATGGCAAAAAAGAAGTCACATATCCAAGTTAAATCGGCACTAGCTAAACGGCATTTTAAGTGTTTCTAATACGAAAACCACGAATATAGAGATATTTGTTTTCATATTTCCCTACATTTTAACTTTTCCTACCAGTAACTTTTATCTCCATAAGTAAAACTGCCAAGGGGGGTTACATAAAATTTTTTTCACCCTTTCGAAAGATTTCCCGTTTTTAATATATTTAGGCTTCTGTTCAGCAGTCGTTACTTTAATTTCGATGGGGGGAAAATTAATACAAAAATTACAAGTTTATAATTCGTTGAACCTATAAAACCAAGCAAATATTCTACGAAACAATCCAATGAAGCTCGGGTATTTAAACAATTTTTTATCAGAATTAAGCTGTGGTATGGGGCTTTTATATTTATTGAATTTTGATTTCATATGGGAACTAAGTGTGATAGGCGTTATTTTAATTCGTAAAACTCCATTTCGAGAAATCTTAAAGCTAAGCAGTGAAGAAAATCCTGAAGTTGCAAAAGGAGGAATTTGTTTGGGGTTATAAATATGGAGTGATTCTGAAAATGTGGTTAAAAAACAATTTTACAAAAATGAAGCTACATCATTATTAAAATATCGTTTTCATATAAAATACGATACTCTATTGCCGTTCTAAGCACCGCCGGGAGTCTTCAGCTTTGTACTAGTTACGTACTAGTCAATCCGTCTTTTAACCAGTAATTCGTGAATACAGACGAGTACTACCGACTCATTCGAATGTTTTCATCTTCTACCTCTTATTCCACTTATGTTGTCGCATGCGTTCCGTTTTAAAATTTATTCTCGGTGCCTGATGCCGACACCAGCAGGTGGTTTTCGTCCTTTCAGCTGGCTCGTTATAAGCCAACTGTCCCGTCGCGTCTGTCAGAATTGCGGCTGATGTTATTTCACTGCCGGCCGAAGATCCTAAAACCCAATCTCGCAGGTTCACCGACGAATCGTAACAAGTAATGCTGCCAAGTTGTCTAGTGTGAATTTTGAGGGCCTCTTCACACCAACAGAATCTGGGTCAATCGAAGTTCAGTAGGAACAAGACTAACGAAGACTCGGGAAAGCTGCGTGCAACAAACGTTGTAATATTGCCTCGAATTATTTATTTAAGTAACTACATATGAGTAAAATTAAGACCTGAATTACAAAAACACCGTTCAGTGCGAACCTGGCTTCCAAACTCAAACAATCAGACTTCCATACAATCGAGACCACCCTGTCCGACGTAAACCTGGGTTTCAAACCCTCAAAATATCACAATAACCTCCGTAGAATGGAGCACACCCCGATTCAACATTTTGGTCGCCTGTATTCCCCCCCCCCTGGGCCACGGTATCCCAATTGATAAAGTCGCAGATTAGCAGCCCGAGGGTTGTGAGTTCGAAAGTGGATCCAACCTAAGACCGTCGTGCACTTGGGTGGTGGTGGGGGTCTGGTGCGTGTTAAATCTGCTGTGGTCTCAAATGTTTTCATTTTAACGTGGTGTAAAGTTTGGAAAGTGGGGTGCCTGTTCAGGTATTCACCTCGTCATCTGACCGTGGTTCAAAATTATGAGATGGTATCCTCGGGTCTTTCACTTCGGGATTGATCCCGGACCGTCGCCAATAGCCCGATATACTACTCCATTACGACGCAAATTCACAATTTCCTAACCTAATCTGGTCTTTTCGTAGACTGTCCGTCGCGCTGCTGTTTCTCTCCCTCCTGCTGCCCAAAGGTCCTCTATCGGTCCGACCCTGTTGACTCCTGTTGCTATGAAAAGTTATGTAAAGCATTTTCCACGCACGTAACCTTCGCACAGAGATCTACAAACCGAGCGATCGGGGTAAACAACATGAAGCTGTGCGCGCATGCTCTGTCTTGCTCAAGGCTATCTCTATTCTTTTAGGTCGACGCAATGATCCACAATGGGAGTGTGCTCTCACGCTGACGAATTTACAGTGCTGTTGTTTGTAGAAAGGGAAATACTCGGTTCGCGATAACGTACCCACAAGCGAATTCGACATTTCTTAGCTCTTATATCAATGATCAGATCTCTCACTGTGATCCCCTTTGTTTTCGTTTCCTATACTGATAACCGGTAGGATGGCTCCGGGGGTCACAAGGCTGTTTGTAAGCCTGGTTTGAGGGGCGTCCATTCGTCCGAATATGGTAGGTATTATGTTACAGTACGCGAAATTCGTTACTGCGGACAAGGTTGTCTAACAACCAACTGCAAAAGGTCTTGTAGTATGATTATGGATGTTGATCGCGGGTTTGTTCGTTCGAACAATCTTGTACTCAACCAGTTGTCAGTTTTAGCGGGAATTCCATACAATGAACACTAGTGCAAAACGAACTTAATCTTTTGACTACGGCTATAGATATAACTGGCGCGATTCTTAAAACTTTCAAGGTACCACTTTTGTACCGGCCGTCGTCTGAATTCTTTCTTTTCGCAATCAAGGTACAACTGCTGTACTGGCCGTCGTCTAAATTCTTTCTTTTCGCAATCAAGGTACAACTGCTGTACTGGCCGTAGTCTAAATTCTTTCTTTTCGCAATCAAGGTACAACTGCTGTACTGGCCGTCGTCTAAATTCTTTCTTTTCGCAATCAAGGTACAACTGCTGTAATGGCCGTAGTCTAAATTCTTTCTTTTCGCAATCAAGGTACAACTGCTGTACTGGCCGTCGTCTAAATTCTTTCTTTTCGCAATCAAGGTACAACTGCTGTACTGGCCGTAGTCTAAATTCTTTCTTTTCGCAATCAAGGTACAACTGCTGTACTGGCCGTCGTCTAAATTCTTTCTTTTCGCAATCAAGGTACAATTGCTGTAATGGCCGTAGTCTAAATTCTTTCTTTTCGCAATCAAGGTACAACTGCTGTACTGGCCGTCGTCTAAATTCTTTCTTTTCGCAATCAAGGTACAACTGCTGTACTGGCCGTCGTCTAAATTCTTTCTTTTCTCGATCAAGGTACAACTGCTGTATCGGCTGTAGTCTGAATGTTAAGATCGTTGCGGCTAATAGCTGTTCTCTAGTGTGTTCGTTGCCTCGAACCGAGCATTTTCACCTTCCACACTGTGTATTCGCCTACAGTTCACATCTGAAGCTAGTTGCATTACGTGTTATTATTTTGCTTGTTATTGAGGATTTGTGGCGCAAGAGGTTCGCAATGGCAGGTTCACTCCTGACTGCGCGTCTGAAGAAGGATGGGGAGGACGGGCCCAATTGTCCAACCCGATGATCTCGTGCAAGACGAGCTCCTAGGTCACGGTCTCGAATCGCGAGCTCCTTCCTTCGATGGCTAATGACGCAGCGGCCGAGTCGCCGCTTTTTTTTTCTTTCTGCTCCCCAGCCGCGACGAATGCGACGGCTTCCCTCCCCCCTCTCCTGCGTGAGAGTTTCGCGTCGACGTAATGAACGGCATTTGCATATCAGCCGACGCGATCTGGACTCGGAAAAAGGGACTCCGACGGTGAATGACTCGAGGATCCGTTCCGACGGACTGACTGAAAGGTGGCCACCACCACGACGCACTCGGGAGTTCAGAAAGTGTCAAGGAAACGGCGTGCTGTTGCATAAAACCGAGTTATTATTTTCGGTCTGCTCTTGGAGGAAAGAGGCAAGACTGCCATTGAGTGCAGTGGGACACTCATTCATCATTTTTGGTTAGGTGTTCGGAAACCGCAAAGGAACCGTGTGTGCAATGCTCCAACTGATACCGAATGGACTGACTCTGTGTATTTGCTGGAGGGAAGAAATTAAAATTTCACCACGTTTTTAATGAGATTCACATTTGTGTTTCAATTCTCTTTTTGGAACTGAGACGGAGTTCCACTATGGTGCATTCGTTTTTACACTTTGTCATTAATTCGCAAAGTATTGCCTCGGAACAACTCCGAACCTCGATGGAATTTTTTTGCGAGTTTAAATGATTGCAGATAATGTTCAAATCAGAATTCCATCCTCCATATGGAATGTCTAAAAATTCTCTTAAAGATTTTATTTAAAATAATTTAACTAATGTGACGCATAGCGAAAATACTAAAGAGGAACGATTTTTAACCGGTGAAGCGTTCGGTAAAATGTTTAAATTGTGAAAAATTTATGTTACTTCAATTTTTAGTTTTGATCTTTCGACAAGCAAAATAATTTCAGGAGATACCCGTATTTTTTATGACCATATAAATAACGTAAATATTTTTTACAAATTATAGCTTCCAAAAGATTTTTTTAAATCCACCTTTTTGCGCAAAAGATCACTATTCTAATTTTTTGTAAATCAATCAAAATAAGCTCTAATTATTTATCAGACCGACAAAAAGTTATATTTTCGGATCGCAGCAGAATTTTAGTTATTAGTTTATGTTACCATGACACGAAAAAAGTTGAAAATCGCTGCCTCAGAGTATTATCAGATTTGTATTGCAGTGCAGTTCATCACAATGTATTTAGTTTTCGTATATTTCCGCATTGTTCGGCATAATAATTTGTCTTTTACCGACCCCAGTTAGCTATATAGATCGCACGTCCGAAAAGGTAGGTATCGTAACTCGTTCTGGGGAGCAACACGATGGTCTGGGATCAAACTCGAAGGTAAAGATCTGAGGATAGCACCACATAATCTGAACCACGGCCAGACGACATGGTCACCCCTGAGCAGGCACCCCACTCTCCAAACGTCCACACCAAGGAAAGTGAGGACGTTTGAAACCCCGACAGTTTTAACATGCATCAAGCCCTTTGTACACGAGGGTCTTTGGTTCCATTCGAACTAGCAACCGTCCGGTTACTAATCCGCTACCCTTCCAACCGGGCTACCTCCGAAATGGATATTTTTTTCCAAAGGTTCAATATTTACCAATTACCAAGATTTGCGTGCCATACGAACGTGTATTGAAAATTGGAACCCATGTAATAGTATTTCATACATTGGTGACGACAAGTAATTTTCAGTTAGTCTTACCTTCTCGAAGAACAACTCAGAATGCAAGCTGAATTCACAAAAAGTATTATTGAATTCTATCAAACCCAAATAGACCAAGGAAATCTGCTAAAAAATTTTGAAGAGATTTGACGAAATTCTACAAATATCAAATTGAGAAATAAAATAACTCACAAATTTCGATCTTGTTTTGCCTCTGTAAAATTTACTTTATTGAGAAATTGCAACTTATTTGTTGCAGTGGATTTTTTTCTTATAATCGGTGAAATCTTGCACGCGACCAAAATCTGCATCTAATGGAGTAATTTTTCTTTTTGTATAATCCTTTTCTTACGACGCCCTCTATCATCGCTTTATTTGTCATCCCCTCATCGTCCCTTTTGTTTAGTTAACCGTTTAGCATCAAGTAATATGCATTGCAGTGCATAAGCCTGAGGTTGCGACTTAAGATGTGACTCATTGGAGCTTAGTAAACGATTTTCTAGAAACTCCTTAACATGTAGTGACCTAATCCCCTGGTCACCATTTAAATAAATATCATTTAATCTGAATTACTGTCTCAAAACAGTTTTCTATCTATAAAACATATGACACTGAGTTTATACTTTGGTGAGCAGGGCTGCACCAACAGGAGCTATATGCTATGAATCCCGGTCTGTCTTTAGATTTGGATTTATGTAAGCCGTGAACACATTCTAATGGATGAGCTTGAAACCTTGTCTCTCTTTGTTGATGCCGCGGTTACCCGTTGGGAAGTTGTGGATTGGTTTGCAGCTGGAGGTTTACGAGTTTCGTGTACGTGGGGGCTTGTGCGCGTTATATCTGATGTGGTGTGGAATAGAAAGCGAAGTGCCAGCTCAGGTGTTGACCTCGTCATCTGACCGTGGTACAAAATTTCGTGGTATTGTCCTCGGATCTTTCCCTTGGAGATTGATCCCGGACCTTCGCCAATAGCCCGCTGTGTTCCAATATGACGTTAATTCAACTACCTACGTCTCTTTCTAGTCTTATCGGCATCAATGGATTGGCAACAGTAGGGTCGTTACACTTCACACGGAAAGTGTTACTTCCCATATCCTTTATCGGTAAATAAGACACGTCAAAACGATGCAGTAGTTTCTGATTTTCATTTTTTTTCTGTACTAAGAAATTAAAAAAAAAAATAAGCACTGGTTTTCCAAAAATTTGAATGACAAACATGGCAGCAAAACTGATATCGAAAGTCCTCACGCAGGCTAGTTGTTCTAGTTATTTCCAAAAGACAAATATTGAAAATTATCCCAATAATATTATATTCCCGCCAGTTAGCCAGCGCTGATTCGATTTTTTTTTCTTAAACTGGGTGTATTTCTAACCTTTGTGTCAGTAAAATGTTCTTTGTGTGTGTATATGTTTAGAGGTACCTGCACTACTGACCGCGGAATGTAAATTTCGAACTATCTATCTGAAAGGTCTTACCGTCCGAAGGATATTTAAGGGGTGCACGACGATACCTCTTAATTAACTGTCCCCAGTATGGACTGGAGGGACGAAAAAAGGCTATTCCAAGATCCCGAACTGAACAGGCGTATTTTCTTAGCGCGCGCGGTTGAAGGCCGTTTGAGAGGTTTCCCTTTATGGCACCTCCCAAAAACTAGGGACACAAAACCCTGAATTAATTGTGCAGATAGTGTAGTCCAGTTAAATAAATAACTATTTTACTTGTATTTTGGATGTGTCGTCGTTTTTGACTCACAACTCTGTACAGTACCTATCGGTCCTTCATAAAGAGAGAGAGAGAGAGAGAGAGAGAGAAAATGCCAACCCAGTACAGAATACCCATCATATACTGGTGGGGCTTGCGTCACTGATTGGCACCATGCAGTGTTGGGAACTAGGGATATTCTAGTCCCCCCTCACTCCATACGTTCTCCCCTTCCCTTGTGGAAATTAGACTTCGGGGGTGGGGGAGCGAAGAAAATCCATCTCCATCGGCGGTCTCCGTCCTCCCCCGCCGGTGCCAAAGATTACTGCACGAGGAAGCATTTCTCTTCCCTCCCCCGGCGGAGGAAGGCCCCCATACCGTTTATTACGGGCCGGATAACGAGCTCTACGTGCAGCCCGCCGAGATCAATGCCGGGAGCGGTCTTTTTCGGGTGGGGGCTTCTTTCTGCGTTGTTTTTATTTTCTGACGTGGCATCCGAGAGACTGGAGGGGTGGTTCCTGGGTGCCTCTGCGCTTCGATTATCGCGGAGAAAGAAATGCAACCCAACCCCTCTCCGCTGCATTGGTTTGTTTCGCGTTTATTTCAATTTGCCTGTGCCGCTAAGACCTTTGCGACGTCTGCTCTGATCTGACTCCTGATTAATGAGTGGCGCGTTCGAATCGTGTCCGGGTCACCAATGTATGTGTGGCGTAACGGAAAATAATCTAAAAATAAACGTTGCTGCTTGCGATTTACAAAAATGGATTGCCTTGGCAAGAATAATTGCGATGCCAGTCTTGGCTCAGAGAATTGCGTGTTCGAATCTCGTCCGGGTTCCCAATATGTGTGTAGTGGGAGTACCCTTCAACAAATTACCACATTGAATCAGATTCTTTTAAAGGTAGAGCAAAGAGCAAATTATTTATTTCAACGTAGCGGATACGTAGTCAGTTGAATTTATACGGAGTAGTGGGTACGTAGTTAGTTGAATTTATACGGAGTAGCGGGTACGTAGTTAGTTGAATTTATACTGAGTAGCGGGTACGTAGTTAATTCAATTTATACGGAGTAGAGGGTACATAGTTAGTTGAATTTATACGTTAATAGCGGGTACGTAGTTAGTTGAATGTATACGTTAATAGCGGGTACGTAGTTAGTTGAATGTATACGTTAATAGCGGGTACGTAGTTAGTTGAACGTAGGGCAACTGAATTTATGTCGCACTGGAGCAACACAACGGTAATTCATGACTTAAGAAAACTCACTGGGAAACAAGAAAAGAACTGGAAAAACCTTTTCCAAACCTTATTAGTCCAATACTCTTTTTATCTATTCGTCAATCTTAACGGCTCTTTTATTTAAAACTAGCTGACTAACCCTGCGTTGCTCAGGTTTCAAATATGACAGCGACAGCTAAAATCTGACCGCGGCATTTCCCTGTGTTAACTCATACACAAACCCCGTAGAACGTGTTTCCTTATCCATGTCCATTTTTTTGCAGAAAAACAAACTTTAGATTTTAAAATTGGGGCTTCGAGGTGCACTTTTAGGACTACCTGTGTGCCAATTTTCATGGCTACAGATTGATCTGAAGACAGGAAAGAAATAGCCTTTGTTTTCCTCAGTGTTCAAAGTATAAGTGTACCAAATTTGGCGTGGATTGGTCAAACGATGTAGATTTGTAGAGAGAATATACACACATCCTTTTTTATATTTATATAGAAGCTGAATTTAAATTAATTATATCAATTTAATCATCGAAAATTGTTAAAACGGTAACTAGTGTCGAGAACAAAAGAGAAACAAAAAATTATTTTGCTAACTGCAATATCTCTTCCTAAGAAGCAGTTCAAATCTATTCTACCGGAGATCTATTGTTTTCCCTCTAGAATGATAATTTTACTTTTCATAAATTGTCTCTTTTCTGCTAATCGAAATGTTTATAATGATATCAACGAGAGTCATCTTCAGTTTTGCAAGACTGGAGGTTCAGTTGTTCGCCTTGTAAAAACCCAACAGTTGTCACCCCCCCCCTTGGTTCATAACTAGATCAATTTCATGATGTCCCTTGTTAAAAATGTCCCGAAGAAGTCACATATCACCATGAATGTTTAATTATGACGTCCCGAAAGAATGCAATAACGTGATTAGTACTAGTCTTGCTGTTACTTTGATAGTCGTGGACAAAAATATTATTTCCTGCCAAATGTCTCATACCTTTGTTGTAACCAGTTCTAATTCTTGATAATGCTGTTTTTGTTCGCCCTTCTGTGCTTAACTTGTATATTTCACCAGATCTCCCTCATCAATGATGTTTTGGTGTCCTATCTCAAACTTTTATATGCACAAGACGTCTATTTCTTCAAATAGACTCCTTGTGAAAGAGTCTTCAATTGAGTCAAAGATAAATTACGCTATAGTGAATTTAAATTTCAGCTGGCCCTAGCAAAGCAAGTAAGTTCCATCCCAACAGTGATCTCAACCAACGCCATTGTTTTCACAACCAAACGAATTTTCGAATCAAATTCAAATTTTTCTCCAACTGCAGAAGATTTATGATTTCTCTTGACCAGAAGCAGATATTATCCAGTTGACACAAAGGTTGAACATCCAGATTTAACTTCTAACTGCAGAATCGTGTCCAGTTCATAGCTGTTTAAGTGATTCAAAACTACGAGGTGTTTTTTGTACGAGACCGTAGCAGCCCAATTGGTAGTCACAGATTAGCAACTGAAGGGTTACGAGTTCGACAATGTGTTCAGCCAAAAGACCGTCTTGTAGTGGTTGCTGGTGCACGCTCAATCTGTAGTGGCCTCATATGTGTGCACGTTGTAAGCTTGGGGAACCAGCTCAGCTTTCGATCTGGTCATCTGACCGTGGTTCACAATTACGGGTTGTCCTTTGGGATTGATCCCGGACCGTTGCCAATAGCCCTATCTTGTGACTCCGGTGTGACGTAAATAGAACTTCCTTCCACAGCTGCTTTCGTCGTTTTGCTTTTGTTCCGCTGTATCCAGCACCACCTATTCCTGCGTGGTTTCCACCACGAGCGAGAAAAGCCTGGTTGCCGCGATAGCCGAAGTCAGACAGTGCGGGATCTGATACGTCAGCAAGCTGTTGATCGCGAGCCTATTGATTGTTTTTCCTCTTTCTCCGCCGCCCGTGTTGTCGCTCGCAGGCAAACAGCCAATTACGAAATTGCGCGGTTCTGTATTTACCCACGCGCTACCTCAGACAGGAAAGCAAAGTCCTCTTCTTGCTTATCTCGCGCTGCACGCACCTTCTTTCCTTATCTAGCGCCGCCGCTCTTTTTGTTTTATCGCCGGCGACCTCTTTCTCTTCGCCGCCAGGCCTCTCTCTCTCCCAGCGGTCTTCCCGCCCGACGACCTCCCGCTTGCTGCCGGCCCCTGCTGCTTCGGACAGTCGTTTTTCTGTCTTTTCAGACTCTTATTTCACCCGACTTGTGTTTCATGGGCGACACTTCCTCGTTTCATTTTATTCGTAAATTATTCGCCGATTTTATTTATCTGCAGAATTTCTTTTTCGCTATGGTATTTCGGATCTTGTACTAAACTAACTACAACATCCGCATTAAACTTACAAAATTGTTTATAATCTATTAATGGTAGAACCATTACCTCGCATTTTATTCGTGAATTCTTCGCCGATTTTATTTATCTGCAGAATTTCTTTTTCGCTATGGTATTTCGGATCTTGTACTAAACTAACTACAACATCCGCGTTAAACTTACAAAATTGTTTATAATCTATTAATGGCAGAACCATTACCTCGCATTTTATTCGTAAATTATTCGCCGATTTTATTTATCTGCAGAATTTCTTTTTTGCTATGGTATTACGGATCTTGTACTGAACTAACCACAGCATCTGCGTTAAACTTACGAAATTGCTAATAATCTATTAATGACAAAACCATTACCTCGCATTTAATTTTTGTAAGAACACAAGAATCGATATACACATTTTATACCGACAAATGAAGTAAAATTACTTCACACCTCACATCACGCCGTGGAGAAGATCCAGTATTTTTGACGTATAGACCTATTTTTGCGTTCGCTTCCGCTCTCTTTTCTGCATTTCAATTTTGCAGATTTTGGTTCTGGTGTTATCCTCTAAATAGCTTCATTATGCATTGCAGAATATCGGTAAGTGTAACTTTGAGTTTTTGTCTTTAGGTCTTTTCTTCTTTTTCCCCACTGGTACGTTAGTATGGTATTCTTTTTTTCTTTAGAAACCCGTACGAGTTTCGACTATTATCAACTATTAATTTCTCACGTGCTATGCAGCGGCGTAGCTGGGGAGGGTGATAGGTAGGTAGTTAATTGACGTCGCTATAGGGCAACGCAACGGGCTATGGTCCGGGATCAATCCACGAGGGAGAGCAATATTAGCGGCCCGAGAGCCACGTTTCAAAGGGGGACATTTCATATACATTTACTAAAACCTGGTCGTTGGTAAAATGTTTTATATTTAAACCTTAGTTTTATCCTTGTTAGAATAGAGCAGCATTTCCCTGTGCCATCCATGTGAAGTGAATGCTTCCGTGCATTTCACCGTTGAAATATGAAGCTTAAAAGTCAATTCTTCCTTATTCGACCTCCTGCAATCAATTTCAATTTAACCCCCTGCAATCGTATTACTGTTCTGACCCCGAAGAAGAGACGAAGCAATAAAATTCTCGTCTCACCGAGCTCTCTGGAGTGCACTAAACAAGGAGAGAGGACGCTTTTTCTGTTTTCCGTCCGAAACGTTAACACAAGTCATTCATTCATAAAACCCGGCATTGTTAGTTCTTAAGCATGTTCTCACTCATGAATTGCAATTCAAAATTAATGTTGTGAACAACAATTTACAAAACTAATTTGGTTATATAATTAGTAAATTTTATTCAAATTATTTAAATAATTATACTTTATCTTCCCTTTCGATGCATGAATTTTGTTTTGGACAGAGGGCGGCCTTAACCCCAGGTCCCAAAAAAGATTATCTTCGCCTCTGGTTCCATGTCCAGATCATGAATCGAAATCATCACTCGAATTGTTGAATCCATTTGCTGAATCTTAGTTTTTTTTCTTTCCTAAAATTTATGAAGCCTGAAATATTTTATCGGGTGTTCCTTTGTACCTTTTGAGATATCATTTGTTATGAAGTAGTTTTAGTAAGCTCATGTGCTGCAGAAAGTGGAAAAGATGATTTAATTCTTTTTCCTTTTGTTTTTATACTGGTCTCACTTAATTTAAGAACATGCTTAATCGTTCAGTTTCATTCGGCAGCACGCATTTCAAATTCATGTATAAATTGTGCAAGTTGATATCTCTAATAATCATTGATATCTCTTTTATATATGCGTCAATTTATGTGCTGCTTTTTTGCGATGAATGTTCTAAACTGCGATTTAGAATTTTAAGATGCACGAGAGATTAAAGAAAACTTTTCGTCGACCCTTTCTTTTCCCTCAAATTGCTAGCAAAACTATCTAATGTATAAAAATCCACTCTCACTATAAAGTACTGCTTTAAAATCAGAAAGAAAAAAATTCACAGAGCTCGGAAGACATTTTTTCTTGCTAGAAATATTCTTATTACATTGTCCTAAATTCATCATTGTTGTCTGGGTTTTTTTTTCCTTTTTCAAAAGGAATTTCAAATTTTCCAAACAGAAATATAACAAAGACAATCAAAATAGACCTTATAATTAGTGATCGCAATGAAAAGCAAACATCTTTCAGTGAATAAAAACAATATTTTTTGTATTTTCATTATGACAGAAGTGAAAAATGTAACTCGTCAAGGTGACTGATTTGGGTTGACCAGTCCTGTTGATGACGGTTGTTTTTGTTCAGACTTGCTCAATCAAGCACGGTGGATGAAGCTGACGGAATACGATCTAATTAGTCTACGTATGGAAGAAAGACAAAATCAATTCGACCTGCTGGAAAGGAATGACTTAAATTTCCGTGTAATCTACCCGAAATTGTTTTGTCACCCACTCAGTCTTCCAAGGCATTTGGTTTCGAACGATTTGTCCTCCTTATCTGTTTCAGATTACAACGTGTGTGATTTCACTGAGAACAACATCGGATTTTTTTTGTGTGTTTCCAATCGGATCCTCACTGATTGCAAATTGTTGCGTTTCTATGATAAACGCGTTTGCCAGGGACAATGGTTTTTAAGGAATTTGGCGTATCTTTTGACAACCAGAATGAAAAACTTGTGAAAATATTACGCTGATTGTCTTTCTCTTTAAATGCGATTTTAAAATTATTTTTATCTCTTCTGGGGTAACTTCTCATAGGTTTTCTGAAAACTATACAAAAAAGAAAATAGGCATTTGAGAACTTCCTATGAGAAACTTTAGTTCCCTTTTAGGTGTTCTTTACGTACTTCTTGTAAAGCCCAATATGCATTGTTGGCGAATTCGACTGTTGTCTGTATAAATCCTCTGAATACGAAAATAAATATAACGCTTTTTACTGTTCTGTTGAAAAAAGAAAACAGTTGCCGTTAATATTATATTTTCTTTGTCGTATTCCTTAACTAATACAAATAGCCCTTAACTAGCTCATAAGACGTTTTGACTACATCGTCGGCGTATAAGTGAATAACACCAAGTAAAAAAAAAAAAATAGAATTATTAGAAATTCTACTTTATTGGATTTATTCAATAAATGTTTTTTTCAGCTTGAAATCCGACCTTCGTTCAAAGAAAAAATGACAATGAATGTTATATTTCGTCATACTAAAAATCACCAAATTCTGACCTCGAAAATGCCAGTAGTACTGGTATAGATTTGAAAAATATTTTTTTCCGAGCTAACCACTTGCGAATCAAAAGAGTTCGTACTTGCATTTCGTATGAAATAAAACCTTGACAGGGGAAAATGTATAATCCCTGCAATTTAAGCAAACAACTATGCTAATTTCATGAATTCTTAGCTAAAATTGAATTAAAATTAATGTAGAAAAATTGTTGACCCATTTACATTAACTTCATATATTTTACATCCTTTTACTGCCTTTATGTTGCACAAGCTCTGTTGTATATTCTTTTGCTTTCTTGCCTCATAGACGGGCTCAAAAATTAGAATTTATTCATTATGCCAGTTACTATTAAATTAATTAATTACGCCGGTAGGAATTCAACGAAATTTTCCATCACACGCGTTCTGTTTTTTAATGATGCCGTTCTGAGCTTCATCTTCAAAACCGCAAATTTGAATTTCTAATAAAATCAAACTATTATTGCTTTTTTTTAATCCTGCCATTTTAGGACAAGGTTTTGCAAAACAATTCGGGTATTTAATGTCAAATATTTTTCGATCGAAGACAATTTCAATTTGTAAAATAAGGGAAAGTGTTGGGAATCGCGGTCCGTAATATAGGCATTGTGAAATTGAAATTTGAGGGAAAGACCGGTAAAAGCGAAAGTGACTAGCGCTCGTGCAATAATTGTTTCGTGCGTTGAAAAAAAAAACGATTTTAGAATATAGAATTGCGTATTTAGTATTATAAAAGGAAACTGGTAGATTTAAAATGTTAGGCGTTCGTTGCATCAGTAGATTTATCGTTTGTAACAACAGATAGGATAGAATATTTTTGCGTTTAAATTCAACTGTATAAAAATTATGCGCGCATTAAAATTTTTGTCTAAATAACGGAATACATTGCAGAGGCAATTTAATGTTATTAGGATCGAAAAAAAATGAGAAAAAAGAAATTGTTTTTAGCTACAAAAGGCAGTAAATTCCAAGTACCAATAACTTACTTTTCTTACCTGTGTTAAATGCGTTAGAACTCAGTGTTGTGGGATAGATTTTCTGTTACAGTGACAATCCATTCGTACTATAAACGTTCATTTAGTTTTTTTTTACTATCGCTACAACCATTTTTCATCGTTCTGAATCGAGAGAGAGAGAGAGAGAGAGTGATTGGGAAGACTCCTAGTTACAAAAACCTTTGTTCATCCCAATGCCATCTGTTCCGAATCGCTTGTGGTTTTAAAAAAACCTCCTGAATCTCTTTCATTTCTTTTTTTGCCCGTACACTTTTGTCGATTTGTTTTTACAATTAATTATTTATTATTGCATGTCATGTTTTCACCAAATTCTTTTGGAAAAATGTTCTTTGTTTGCGAAGAACATCGATGAACCACGCTGTCCATGCTTACACTTTGTTGACTGACAAGTATTCTTTGGTCAGCCGTGTCGGACCGATGAATTACATCGTTGCACGTGCTGTTGAGGAAGTAAAAGTTTATTCTAAACCTACCGAAACAAAGCAATCGTTTAATTTCATAACGAAAAAGTTAATACACACGAATTATCCCTGTTACTGTGTACAGCTAGAAAATATAAACTCAGTTCTTGTTTTCAAGTTTTGTTTGAATAATTTATTTGCTTTGAAGTCCTCCGTATTCTTTTCCGTGTACTAAAATATCCTTTTTTTTTTATTACGCGTAGTCTATAATGACGTATTCGTTTGTGTCGCTTACTTAATACGTTGTATCCCGTTCAACCATACGATTCTATTAAATAAAATAGTGTTATACATAACCGATTCTCGGATTTTCATGGAGATTATTAATCGGAGATAAATAAATCACAAGACTTTCTTCCATCGAATCGGTCGTGAAGAATTATGGGTGATTATACATGCATGCATACCGTTTCTCCTCACTCCTACTTTCTAAAAAAATATTGAACGTTACATTACTTGAAATTTTGCGCGATGCCTTTCCTATTTTTGTGTGTGAAAAGAAAATCAAATTGTAATTTTGCGTATGCTTTGTAAAAAATAAAGTTGTTTTCTCTTATAATATATGGGAATGAATGACACTCAAGAAAATGATTGTTTTGTTTAAACTTTAATTTTGCAATGTCACGGATTTGTTCTGTGAACGAAGTTCTCCTAATTTTCCTGTAACTCATCTTGAGCTGTTATAAGGTTATATTACTTTAATCCATATTGTTTTCAAAACCCGAATTATACGTAGCATTCATTGTCATTCTAAAAAATCTTTTTCTTTAGATATACATAAGTTGTACCTGGTTTTTAGAATTTGCCAATGGAACTGCGTTTGTCCAAAATTGTGTGCATGATGAAGCTACTTTAAGAGTTTTCAAATAGGAGCATCCAAGAAGAACGGTTGGGTTGGTTGTTATAGCTTCTAGTTCATCACGTAAATAAAAGATTTGTTTCAGCGAGGTATTCCGTCATCAGTTCAACTGATCAGGATCTTGATCTTTAAAAAAAAAAAATCGGAAATAGCTTGACAACGCGCCATGTCGTCACTTTCAAAATTGTCCAGATCTTGATGACGAGATATCTCGTCGAAACCACTTTATACCCAACCACTGATCCCTTCGGTTATCAGCACTTGGAGTAGGATCTGTGAGAGGGCCATTGCTGTTAGTTGGGATAATTCCCAATATTCATGCGTTTACAAACCGAGATTCCCAATCAGGATATACTGGGTAACAGATCAAACGCTTGGACCTCTGTAATAAGTGAAAGACTAAAAAAAATCTACCAAACAAAACATCAAAATTATATTCTTATATAATTTATTTCGAGTATATGTAAAAATACTCATTTTTTTTTGTGATGGAATGAACAGAGAACAAACTTTACTCTATCAAACCAAATATATCTGAATGGAAATCGCTACCTTTAAGAAGACAGCATGTAGTAATAACACGCCTCCGTATTGGACATACTCGGATAACCCATAGACAATTCCTCCTCGGGGTAGACCACCCTATTTGCAATTACTGCATTTGCCCACTAACAGTAAAACATATTTTATAGATTGTTCTCATTTTAATAGGCAACGACTGAAACATTTTAATTCATATACCTTGGCTTTAGAAGACATGATTGGTGAGAATCCTCCAAATATTTTTAACTTTTTACATGACATTGGGTTCATCTATTACATATAGTTTTATATAGTATTCATTTTATATTATGACGTGACTCATTTCATTTAATTATTATATACCTGATTTTTCATCTTTAGTTTGGCATAATATGTCCCAAGAGGACTCAATGCCACAAAATCACATCCAATCATTTTTTTGTGTGTGCAAAGAGCACGTAAAGTTGTCTTCTTTCAAAAATCTTTCCATTTCAAACATCAAATGTGAACACTTCGGAATGTAATGAGAGTGCACGTCCGTTTGAAGCGCATTCGTATCGTGGAAGCGAAGTGTACGTGTTTCCTTGTATCGGGGCGAATAAGCAAAGCAATGAAAAGTGCAGCGGACGGATGGACGCTGGTGGGCGTGAAGCGCACAGGATGTTTCCTCATGGCGTGTCACGAAAAGTGCCGATAGCCGGCTGCGGTGGGAGGTCGAGTGTGTGTGGGGGAAGAACCGCTGACTCGCTCCTTCCTGCTTGCGCTCGCTTCGCCAGTTCTCGTTAACGCCGGTTTTCCTTTTTGCAGATGACTGCCAACTCTCGTTTGTCTCGAAACGCCCGCTCGGTGCCTTGGAGAACACCCCCCGATTCCGTATTCACCCCACACATGGTGAACGTGTCACCGGAGAAGCTCGTTTTGGCGAACTATTCCACCTCCGATGTAGTCCTTTGTGATGTGGGCACCATTTTGTCTATGACTGTAGTGCGACACAACTGAAGCATTTGCGAATCCGCGCGATTTTTGGCCAAATATCACGGTGGTGCCGACGTGGCACTCGGGGGATGGGGGGGGGGTCGCCCACTGCTCTAGCAACCCGCGAGTTCTAGGCGGCCCGAGATCGATCCCCCTCTGGATATATTTATCTCTGTGTCGGTAAAAATTTCCTTGTTGTGTAAGTCCATTTCGTGACGCTTTCTGTCTCGTCTTTGGCGCTGCATGGCGAAATTACAAAAATAATCAAACTCATCCCAACTAAATATGAATCCACCTTTTGACTACGCTATAGATATATCTGGCGGATTCTTTGTTGGCGCGGTTCTTATAACTTTCAAGGTACAACTGCTTCACCGGCCGCAGTCTAAATTCTTTCTTGGCGCGATTCGTATAATTTTAAAGATACAACTGCTGCACTGGCCAGTCTGAATTCCTTATTGACGCGATTAAGGAACAACTGCGGTAGCGGACGTGGTCTAAAGGTTAATAAATTTTATTTCCCTTCTAACGTAAGCTTCGATTTTTTCTTGGTTTCTTGTGGTTTGTAAAAAGGAGCATCTGCCGGTTGGATTGAAATTGTAGGGCGTGAGGGTCATATTCAGCCAAGGTGCGCCAAACAACGTCAAGTATATGAGAATACAACACTGGGAAAGTTTTACTGGCGAATGAGAAATACATTTAAAGGAGGAGTCGAAACTTCGCCGCCTGTCAACTCCCATGCTAGAGCAGAGGGTATAAATGAGATACGGTGACCCCATATGGACATTAAAATTTTAATTAACACAGAAGGGAGATATCCTACCAGAGTAATTATAAGAATTTAACCACACCACTCACATCAACTCTTCAAGCACGAGGAAAACCTACTGAAAAGGAGCAACTCGCATATTACGAACCGAAGGGTTGTTAGTTCGAGACTAGATCCAACCAAAGACCATAAATTGACGCCTGTCTTTATGATCTTTAATTGGATCGAGGACGTTGTTCGTGGAGCTGGTGCACGGAGTCCATCGTGGTCTGAAATATCCTCATGTTGACGTGGTGTGGAAGTTTGGTGAGTTGGAGTGCCTCGTCATCTGAACGTAGTTCAAAGTTACGAGGTGTTATCATCGGATCTTTCGCTTCAATGGTGATTCCGGATCGACCAATTGTCCATTTTCTTGCTCCAGTACAACGCGAATTCAACTACCTATCCACCAAATTTTATGATCTTCCACCGCTGGTCTCACTAAAATGATTTAATTTCGAAAAAAAAAAACCCAGATATGTTCATCCTTGGTGGACTACCAAACTTTTTTCGCATTCCGGCTGAATTCGATTGTTTTCGATCCACCCTAGCATTCACCGGTTTTAGCAGGAATCATATTTGAAAACATAGATTTATCGCTTGCCGGAGTCTTGACGTGTCTTTCCTGTTGTGTTAATTAACATTTTCTATTTCATCCTGAGATCACGCTGACTCTATTTCAGTGTTTGATCAGTGCTGTAACACTTAATCGAATAAAGATAGCCGGATTGAATACGAAAAGACCTCAAGTACCCTCTAATCGTCTCGTGTTTCTCCGAAGTCCGTGATGGATTCGATATCATGTACAGTTGCTCGACGCACTCACGAAGACATCGCGAGATCAATGCGCTGCGGTATCCTCCTGCACGGCGAAACTCGGATGTTTCTCAGATAATTTTCTAAATACATCCTGGATTGTAGCGTGATAACAACTGCATTTACACAACGGATGACATCGAAAACTGAGCTGTGTGGCCATTTGCATCAAGAAAAAATAAGGATTAGCCTGCGGAGAGATAAATATACCGTCGGCACCACTCGAAACGGATTATCAATCGGAGGATTCGAAGCTCGATCCAACCAAAGACCATCGTGTACAAAGGGGGCTGATGCACGTCGTGGCCTAAAATGTCCTCATCTGGGCGTAGTGTGGAAGTTTGGAGAGTGGAGTTCCCGCTCAGTTATTGTTCAATATTACGAAGTGTTCTCTGATCTTTTCCCTTAGGATTGAACCCCGACTATCACCAGTAGCCTATTGTATTGCTCCAGTGTGACGTTAATTCAATTACCAACTTCATATCAAAATGTCTTGGTTAGGGTCAGGTAGCTTCCACACCGTGCACGTAAGGTAAAGAACCATAAACGTAAAATAAAGGTATGATAGTTTAATGGCGCAAAGGGTATATTTGGCCAAGCTGCGCCAGCAACGTCAAGTAAATGAACGCAGCCAAAAAAAGGCGTTACTGTCACAGATAAATACACCTTAAAACCGTTAGATAAAATATACGGGTGAAATAAAGGTTGATTGGGATTTGTGGCTCAAGGTCCATATTTGGAAATTCTGCTCCAAACACAATACGGGGCCGTCGTGTCTCAGTAGTCAAGTCCACTGCGCTAGCAACCTTCGAGTTGTAAGCGACCTAGGTTTGGTTTCTGTCAGGTGCATTCCTCTCTGGGTGTATTTTTCTCCTCTGTGTTAGCAAAACTTTCATCGGGTGCATGTCTATTACTTGATGTTGTATGTCTTGTGTCTGGTCCAGCATGGCCAAATATGTCTCTTGCGCCATAAAACCCCCTAACCAACCAACACCATACAGACAACGTCATAGACATACATGCACAAGAAACGTTTTACCATTGCTTACTCTACTTTTATATTTCCTCTATGGAGTCTGCTATTTTCATGATCGATTACCACGTGAATGACCACGCACAAATAAAGCGAGTCAAGTAGCTTTAACAGTTGTTGGTTGTTTGGGGGATTTTATGGCGTAAGGGCCATTCTGCCGCCAGACACCATGCAATATCCAGTAAAAGACACACACAATGACGGTTTCACTGGCACATGATATAGAAATACACACAGTGAGGACTAGAATTAACAGAAATCGTACCTGCGCCGCCTGCAGCTCGCAAATTATACCACCATGACCCCGACGGTCCGCACATAGTACAGTCAAGACAGTATATATAAATAAGGTTGTATCCAATAGGTTTATATCAGAACCGTAGACCAGATACGGTCCTCGGGACAGAAATTTCATTTTTTATCGCGAAGAGCTGATCCTCTTTTGTCGCTGCTATTGGATTCTCTTGGAATTTTTCACTGATGCGTGGAATTTTATGAATTTGAGCTGCTTGGGCGTTACGTTGTGACGACGGTGGCTGGATTTCATCCTTTTCCCGTCAATTATTTCGGTAAGCAGTCCTAATGGGTGCCCGCCGAAACAAGGATGCGTGAGTCACTTGCGGTCGTGCGTTCCCGATTCTCTCTTCCCTCTAGTGTGAAAGAAATAATTTATGCCCCATGGAGACATCCGAGTGTAGGAGCGGACGAGTGAGTAGGCGTCGCGAGTTCAAACAGTGACCATAAAGAGGGAAGCCCGGACAATTGCTCCATTTATTCCTCACGAGTCAAAAAAAACCGTCCGCGTTTAAAATCGGAACGCGGCTCTGTTCGGGCTCTCTTAATGAAGGCATTGTGTGTGCGGGAAGACAAAAAATAAAATAAAGAAAACAAACAAATAAACAACAACAAAAAAAGGCCCGAAAAGAGGCGCACCGACCGACGGGTTTCTGGTCGCGATGTTTTCCGATGCTGACCCGACCATTGTGGAAGTGCGCTTCGATCCAGAACTAACGATCCCGTCGTGGGTCCCTTCTGCGTGACCGTTTTCTCTTTCGAGCGGCCGACGGGGGTTTAGTTCGTTTCAGCGGAAAACGTCAGGCGAGGTTTCCGAAGAGATGGTCGGGAGGGGGGGCTTTTCCTCCCCTGACGCACATCGCGACGCCCGATGGCGAGGGGCCGCCGCCACGGTGCGCCCGCATAACTCGTAGATCCAGTCTCGCTCTCGGCCGGTTGTTGACACGGGGAAAGTTTTTGCGCTTTCTTCGCATCATTAGGGTTCCTGTACGGGAAATATTGAAGTGGTTTTTAAAGTCAGACATTGGGAAAGACTCTATCGGAAAGCTACTTTATTTTGGGGGATATAGTTGATTTTAGTTTCATATCTGTTGAATGCGTACAATAAGGTGTCAGGAATGTATTTTGATGATGTCATATTTATGAACAAAGAAAAATAATTGCAAGGCCACGTGGATGACAGCAAGATTAATTATTTATTTGTCATTCTTATTTTGTCACCTCATATTCACGGAACATGATTGCCGGAACGTTTACTCCATTGTGACGCACATTTGGGAAAATTTAATATTTCTATACATCTATAGTTTTAATTATGATACCCACAATTTTTGTCATGTAAATTCCTATGAAATGCTGCATTTGCTGCAGTATCACTTATTAATTCGTTTAAGTATTATTATTTTTTTCATAGGATTTTCGACCTGTTTTAGGAGTTAGCAACGGGTGTCTTAAAATGGATAAGCTCAATGACTGTTAAGCCAAAGGCTGTTTCTAAAATGAGAATTTTAATTTCGCACCAAACCAGCTACTTAATTCATATGAATTTCTAGAAATATGTTCAATTTGCGTAATATTTAAACACTTATAATTAGTGACTCTCGTGCCGTTTTTTCTACTTTTATTTGTGCGTATTGAAATGCTCCAAAAGCCTTGAAAGATATTTCCATTATTTTTTAAAATTGTTTTTTTCTATTGCCTGGTAGCTTCAATTTCAGAATACGTTATTAAGCATTCCCATTACCTATGAAGTAATTACTAAATCAAGAATTTGCATACTTTGCGACCACTTTTAATGTCCTCGAGAGTGTGCAAGATTGCTCAATACCCATCAGCAGGCTCATGTGAAGACTCCGATTCAGCACCACCTATGGCTCCAAACAACGAGGCGCTGCACATGCAAAACGCATTTCGGGATTGAGCGATAAAGACACCTGTTAATCGGTTCTTTCCGCTCGGAAAAAGAAGCTTCACCTCAATTTATCTAGCGGGGGACGGACGGAGAAGAAACGGCGTGATGCGAAAAGTAACATGTGTTCGGCATTTCCTCTTAATCTTATCTCCATTATCCTCAGCGGGGTGGGGGTATCGCGAAGGGGAAGTGCCGCACCTGTGATGGCAAGGGGCGGGAGGAAGCTCTCCAGAGTCCCGTGACGCCCAGCGGAAAAGTAAAGCCGCATTCCTAGAAGGGGGATCTTGTTTACGAGCACCAGACCCTAGCTAGGCGCGGATCGCTTCAAAATAGGCGTGCATTTATAAGGGAAGTAGGGGGATTCGACTTCTGGAAATATGTTAAATTTGAAAGGAATTTATATTCAGTCTGGTTCCCATGATAGAGCGTGTAGTATCTTCGGCAATCGAAATGTTTTGGATTCATCAGAAAATTGTTGAATAAAATAAAATAATTTTTTTTAATATATCGATTGAGGTATCGAAATATTCAACACTTTAGTTGGAGTATCTTTTGTATGGTAAAGATAATTTGTTCCTGGTGTGTGAATTAATTAACGTCGCACTTGAGCAACTCAATAGACTAGTGGTGACGGTCCGGGATCAATCCCCAAGGGAAAGATGTAAGGACGCCTCGTAATTTTGAACTGCAGTCAGGTGGCGAGGTTTACACTTGATTTGGTCCTCCACTCTTCTAACCACGCCAACGTGAGAACATTTGAGACCACGACAGATAACGTTCACCAGCCCCCTTGTGCACGACGGACTTTGGTTGGACTGAACTTCGACACTCCGGTTGCTAATCCGTTGCTCATCCAACTTAGCTACCACGGCCCCGAAAAAAGGAGGGACAAAGATATTATTTTCCATATTGGTTGACATATCCACGAAATATAAATCTTGCTGTTGGAGTTTCTTGTCAAATGTCCTCTCACGTTGGCATGGTGTGGAAGTTATGTGAGGTGGGAGGGCCAGCTTATGTGGTGATCTCGTCATGTGTCCATTGTTCAAAAAAAATTGTGTCCATAAAACCAAAGGATCTCGTCTTAAGAATCTTTTCCTTAGGGATTGATTCCAGACTTTTGCAAATAGCCCTTTGCGTTACATCAATTTGCCGTAAATTCAACTATTGATTCCAGACTTTCGCCGGCCGACCAACCTGTCTGGTAGTTTACGTGTTAGCCTTTAGATAGGAAGGTTCCTGGATCGAATCCGGGTCAGTGTATGGATGTTTGTAATCGTATGGAAAGACGGCTGGTGCACCTTAAATCTATCTTAGCCGAAAGTCGTCACGTTGGGTTGGTGTGGAAGCTTGGAGGGTGGGGTGGGTGCCAGCTCAGATGCTGCCTCGTCACCTGACCGTGGTTCAAAATTACGAGGTGTTGTCCTCGAATCTTTCCCTTAAGGGACTGATTCCGGACCGTCGTCAATAGCCCGTTGTGTTGCTCTAGTACGACGTTAACTAAAATTACCATTACCCAACGGAAAAGTTTTGAGTATTCGATAGCTAAGTATAATGTGACCAAAAAAAAAAAACAATTTTATTAGTACTGTAGAGTTCAGTACACAGAGACAATCGTAGAGGCGCTGTTTTGTTTCAAGTCGTGAGTCGGTATCATTTCTTTCCCATTCTCCCGTCTACCATTATCCAAATATTAGTTTTCACCGCCCACCAAAGCCCGTGCGGCACTCCATTCCGAGGGAACTTCACTGAGAGCTTCTCCCCCTCCGTAACTGGATTTCCGACCTTTTTGCCTCGCAGCGGGGATGCAGGCCGGGGAGGCAGAGCGTATGCAAATGCGTCGCGGCCCAACCTGCTCTCGGAATCGAGGCCAGATCCCACACGCGCGTTCTTCGCCGAACAAAGCCGACCTTTCAATATTGGCGGGGAGCGTCCGCTGCATCCCCCGCAAGGATCTGGCGGCGGCTAATTATATGCGGGTCACATCGACCCTCTCTCTCCGTGTAGTGCCCTCATTGATATGCACGCGCCGGACCCGAGCCGGACGAAATTCCCTAAATGCGCCCTCCCCACCCCCGCCGCTAATTTGGCAGCCGGGAGCACTCGCGACAGCTGGGACCAGCTACCCCCCCGGGGGGCTGCTGCTGCCTCTTTTTGTTTGTTCCCCGCCGAATGGGATCGGAATGAACAGTTCGATTCGCGTCATTATGAAGGCAAGGCGTTTTTGCCACCCACGGTTTTCCACAGGGCGTCGATCAATTCAGTTTATTGTTCGCGTCAGTTATGAATGCCTTCGCGAATTACGATCGATTGGGGAATCGGAAAGAAAGTATACAGACCTTGAGCATTTCTCTACCCCTGGTATACCGTTACTATGACTGTGAAGGAGAATCTTGCTTAAAAGTGGGTTCACTACAGCGCTTCACAACGTGTAGTTGGGTTGGTGTGGAAGTTTGAGAGAGTGGGGTGACAGTTTAGTTTGTCATCGTTCGGGAGTAAGAAAAACAGACGAACCACAAAAAAACCTTACAATAAAAGTAGAATATCCTGGTCACGCTGCGCCAAACACAGAACCGACAACATCAAGTAATAGACTTACACGGAAAAGGAAACTTTTCCAGCAAAGAAAAGCCGACCTACCGGTATAGTGGTTAAGGTGTTAGCCTCTAGATCGGAAGGTTCCTGGTTCGAATCCGGGTCCGGGCATGGATGTTTGTAATCGTATGGTGTAGAGGCGGCTGGTGCACCTTAAATCTGTCGTGGCCGAAAGTCCTCACGTTGGGTTGGCGTGGAAGTTTGGAGAGTGGGGTGCCAGCTCAGGTGTTACTTCGTCATCTGACCGTGGTTCAAAATTACGAGGTGTTGTCCTCGGATCTTTCCCTTAAGGGACTGATCCCGGACCGTCGTCAATAGCCCGTTGTGTAGCTCTAGTACGACGTTAACTAAAAATTACCAATTACCAATTATTGGTTAAGGTGTTAGCCTCTAGATCGGAAGGTTCCTGGTTCTAATCCTGGTCAGTGCATGGATATTTGTAAGCGCATGATGTCGAGGCGGCTGGTGTGCCTTAAATCTGTCGTGGCCGAAAGTCCTCACGTTGGGTTGGTGTGGAAGTTTGGTAAGTGGGGGTGCCAGCTCAGGTGTTGCCTCGTCATCTGACCGTGGTCCAAAGTAACATGGTGTTGTCCTCGGATCTTACCTTTATGAGATTGATCATCGGACCGTCGTCAATAGCTCATTGTGTTGCTCTAGTACGACGTTAAGTAAATACCTACCTATCAGCAGTTTGTTACCCGTTGCTTTTCCAACTGGGCCTACTGCGGCCACCCGAAAGAAACTGCACAACATGAATGTTTTAGTAAAAAGAAATGTTTACAATTTGATACATAGAAATATATCTTTACCCCTCACGTGCTCTTTCAGTCTAATAATTTGTTCGATTTTATATTCAAAGTATCTTGATTTCATTTGATCTCAAACTGTTTTCGGAAGAGTGGTTCGGAATGTTATTTTGCGGTTCTACTGTGAGGTACATGTACTGACTTCTAATACTTTCTCGAGAATGCTATGCACTCCGTCTGCACCATACCAAACCAAACACCAGATACGCTACGACTCTCGTAACTAAAACTGTTAAAGCGTGTGCAAAGCTCGACACGAGTTATGAAACGTTTGGCGCCTGTCGCAGCTACTGTAAAATAAATGCAGCTGATCCGACAAAATGTTTCACTCTTCTTGCTCGCGTCTTCCATTTCGACTTGCCGTACCTGACGCTACGAAATTTCGGTCTGGGTAGGATTGAATCCGGTTTACAAAGGACATACAAATGCCATAATAATGAGTTTGACAATTCTAGCGAATGTCCTTAACAATTCTCCGTTTTGTGAGTGAAGCATGGAATGAACGTTTTTTTTTTTAAAGATTCGAGTGTAATCTAAATGGTAAGAATATTTCCGGCCTTTCTGGCTCCGATGAACAATTTTCCTTTAATTGTATTTCTAATTGGTAAGAACTTTAAGAAAGACGTTGATATTCTGTGTGAGATTTCTTTGAAGGACTATGATGCCCTCACAAGGGGGCATCATAGTCCTCACGTCATGGTGAGGGAGATAATAACGTTTCAAGTAATTTGATTACTTAATTATATATAGATCCATATATTTTTATGTATATTGCATATAAACGATTTAAGGCGATATTGCTTACCCAAATTACACCAATACAGACCATAATAATTTTATTACCCTTCGCCTTTAACCTGACAATCTAAATCCAGTTAAATGTCTTAGCCAAAAATGCGGGTTCCTTAGTATATTAGCCAGAAACGATTGAAAATTACCAATCCTGTTTCTCGAACAGTAGAAGGGCTCCATCTAACAATGAAAAGACGCAAAATGAAAATTATTCCGATATGATAGCAAGATATGAAGACGATCAAAATAATTTCTGATTGTTTGAATGGTGCGCAATACATGTAAATTTAAGGTAACACAACCTCTTCAGTAGTTGATGAATAATATTTAGGAATGTATTTTAGAACTTGCAAATTGCTTGTCTGAACATTTTGAACTGGCTTAGTGTTGCCCGCTGACTGTTACCCACTATTTTGCCTTCTGGTTGTTTTGTAATTAATATTATTATTACAAAATATTAATTGTCCGACAAAATATTAATATTAATTGTCCGCCATTAGATAGGTCCCGGGTTTGAATCCCCCTTTTTAAGAGCAGGAGTGTTGTCGATTGTTCCTGTTAAGAGTAACTGCACTGGGTGTTTCTTCACAAATAGCAGGCCGTTGGAAGAGTACCATAGCAGAAATAGGAGGGTTGCGAGTTTGAAACTCGATTCAAACGAAGACCACCGTGCATATGGAGGATGGTGCACGTTGAATCTGCCGTGATCTCAAACGTCCCTCACGTTGTCTTGGTGTAGAAGTTTGAAGAGTGGAGTGCCAGTTCAAGCGTAGATTCTAAATTACGAGATGGTCGTCCTAGGATCTTTACCTTCGAGATGAATCCCAGACCTTCGCCAATAGACGTCGGTATTGCTTCAGTGCGACGTTAATTCAAATACCTGTCTCTGCACAGTCTTCAGTTCACCCCTTGTACAGCGAAAGACTTGAGTGATCGAGCACTAGAAATAAACTTTGTTGACCGGTAGGTAGTTAAATTAACGTCGCACTAGAGCAACGCCACGGGCTGGTATCCATCTCAAAGGGAAAGATCCGAGGACAAAACCTCATAACTTCGAACCACGGTCAGATGCCGAAGTCTACGTTCAATTTGAGAACAGTGATTCCATCTCGGCATCGAGTCGTTCCGATCAATTGCCTCGCGTCTAAATCCGAGTCTTTCAGAAGAACACAGAAGATAAGCAATGTACAGAATTTTAAAATGAGATTAAATGATAGCTCCTCCAGCTGCCTTTCGTATTGTTCGTGGTTGCTTGGTCGGAAAAGCAATCCTTCCAGCTCAGCGTAGACGTGGTCGAGAGAAATCATATCACCCTTTCCCTTTCTCCCCGTTTGGAAGACGGCCAAATGGGGTGACGCGTCTCGGATGTTTTCCCCGCCGAAGCTATCCAAGAGAAGCAAAAAAAAGGGAACGGGGAAACTGTCTCGGCAACGCGAAGTTGTTGCTGGCAGTTGCTATAAAAACCACCTTTCCAAACGGCAGCGAGAGGGTGCGACTGTCGGGGTTTTAATATAGATTAGGCGATCGTGCGTGGAACGCTTAAAATGCACTCGCCTTCATTCGCGGCGAGTGGTTGGTGGGCCGGATAACTTAATGTGAGAACTGGAACTCGTTTTCGTTTGGAATACTCGAAAGCATCCCCTCGGATGAAACGGATAAATCAGTTCATAAGTTTTCAGTGCCAAATGTAATCAGCTCCATTGCAAAAAGTGGTGTCTCTCTCCGTTCTTTTATATTTCTTTATTCTTCGTTCCTTGCCTACCTCTTTTTTTGTCAACCACGTGATTTTTCATTTGAGCTTTTAACAGACCTTAGAAAAACCTTGATAGCTTATTTAAATCTCTAAAAAATTAATCATCTGACCGTGGTTCGAAATTACGGGATTGATCACGGACCGTCGCCAAACATCCGTTGTTTTTCTAAAAGTGCGACGTTAATTAACCAACCTACCTAACTCCAAAAATATCGATTACGAACACTTGACCCATGACAATGAATTTGACAATTTTCTAAAGACTCGTTAGATAAAAATCTTTCCTTGCATCCGCTAAAGCCAATGATACTTGACGTTTGACAAGTTGGATTTTAATATAGATCGTGCGATAGTGTGTGGAATTTTTTAAATGTGCTAGCTTTCCTTCAGAATGAGTTTTTGGTGAGCCGGATAGCTTATTGTACGAGTCGGAAATCTTTATTGTGTGAGTACTAACCTTAAAAAGACCCCCTTTTTTTTGTTGCTAAAAGAGGGGGTAATGGTAATTTTAATTAACGTCGTACTAGAGCAACACAACAGGCTATTGACGACGGTCTGGGATCAGCTAAAAGAGTGGGAAACTCTGCCTTTGTATTTCGCTATAATATATTTATATAATACTTGCTGAATAACCCGGAGTTGCTCAGGTTGAAATGGTTAAATGTTGATTGAAGTGTGAATTAGAATGATCCCTTTTCTTGCATAGAAAAATGCAATCATTTAAAATGTTCGCAAAATATTTTTGAACTTCGTTTTAACTTTTTAATAGCTTCTACAGTTTACTTCGGATGCAAATATATACATTTAATTCCTGAATAATATATTGCAATATGGAAAAGACTAAAACAAACAGAAACGAAATTCTGATGATGAAATGCAGAATTCTGCAAAAACATATAATATAATGTTACCTATTTATTGTGTGTACATTGTAACTCATAAAGTAGTCACCAATACATATCGGTAGAATATCAAGGTTAAAAATTAGGAGCAGAAGTCGCGCCAATGTCAACTATTTACACCCCCCACCCCCTGTTGCAAGGCTAGAAATTAGCCAATTTACTTTTCTAAGTTGAGTCTGAGTTAGGTTACTTTTCTTAATGGTGTCTCAACTCTTGTTATTTTTTAGCTGAAATTAAGTAATGCATAAGCGCCGAAGTTGGTTGTCTGCTACTATCACTGCTATTTGTCTGGTCAGCTTATCTTATTTGCGGAAGATGTAATATCAGACACCATACATTGAGTTTTTCTTCATAATTCCAATGGACTACTTACGCATTCATATAACATCCAGCCAAAAGTTTTTCTTCGGTTTTTGAATTCTAGGCACGTGTGTTCTATTGGATTGCGTCGAGTACATTGACGGAGTCTTGCTTTGCATGGTGAAAGAATTTCGAGATTTGCTGGACTGAAATCATTGGAAAGGATTTTTTTTATACAATTGACGCTCCTCTCTTTCGTGTTTTTCATGACGATGTAACATTTAAGTGTTTATTTTTCAGCTTAAATTATAAGTGTGAACATTACTATTTGTATCGGTATTGTACCTTCTGCCTCATGTACACTATACGTTTTTTCACATAATAGTAAAAGTATTAAATGTGTCGAATATTTATAACTAAATTGCCACACGAAACAAAGTAATTTATGTAATTCTAGGTCACGATTTAAAGGTTTGGGTTCATATGATTGCTGACGACCGGATTTATATGATAAAGACTGCATTGACAGAGTTAACATTCTTTTGTATTTTTGGACAATTATTTTCAGTAAATCTTTGTAGCTGAGAGGATATTTCTTTTTTAAGAACGGGTGAGATTTCCGCACCCCAAAGAGGAAAAAAGGGTTTTTGTAAAAAAATTCCCCTTTTTTTTTAAATGTTTAGAATAGTAAGCTTCTAGGAAATTTGTGTCAGAATTAAAAGCATCAAAATGAAAGGAATGTGTGGAAATTCAGAATTTGGTTTGGTGGCTTTTTTGTGCTCAATGCAGATTTGGCCAAACTGCGCCAAATTTCTTGGGAAATTAAGGGATGTAGAAGGGTTAGATGGATATATAAGTCTCAAATGTAGACGATCTTTGTTCAAACTTTTTTTTTATTTGATAAGTACATTACAATTTTTGAAATATATCTCGTTTTGAATAAGATTACCTTTTCCTAGAGTTCACAAACTCAGAAACTGAAGCAGCTAATACCTTTTTACTGATTATAAAAAAGCAAATCTTATATCTATCTATATATATATATATAAATAAGTTAATATATAAGTATTCCGTGTATTTTGAAATAAATATTTACGATTCGATGCAATTGCGTGTCTAATGTCATTTACGCCTTCACATCACTTGAGAATCGTTTTTTCCCCACCTAAAAAGTACCTTATCCACTCACGCTCAGTTGAACGACTTCCTCGTCTCTTTATTTGATTTTGCGCGGATTTTTCTGCATTCTTCGGTACGGAGGATGCGACGTGTGTTGGAACTGATAGGGGCCGGCTCATCGGATTAAAAGCGCGACACCTTTACTGCGTCGAGCCTCTGTCAATTTTGCGGCCGAATGAAACAGAAACCGCGCCGGAAATGAAGCGTTCCCATTTCACGCTCCGGCGAAACAATCACGCATCCGCGCGGCTTTACACATACTCGGGCGTGAACAATTTTCCCCATTTTCAGAGAAAGAACGTCACTCCAAATCACAGACACTCCAACGAGCGCCAGAAGAAGACGAATAAAAAAAAGAGGAGGAAATGAGACTAAAAAGGATAGGTGGAAGAGAAGCCGGGCTGCGGTTCGGGAGCGAGAAACCGCTCCACCGGCGAAGCATGAGACTGGCGTTTCGAGAGCGAACTTGATGAGATAGACGAGGGCAGATAGCAATAAATAAGAGCAACAACAATATTAAAAAAAAAAAAAAAAGACAGAGGAAGAGTAATAATATTAAAATAAGAATAAAACAGCTACGCGCTCTCGAGAGAGATAAAAAGAGGAAGAAAAATTCCTGGAGGGCTTTCGCTGTCTACCTCGCGTCCTTACGATAAGACAGGCGTTGTCTTTTTGCGGCCTGGTTATAAATTATGCAGGGACGGAACGAGAGAGGGGGGAAGAAACCGCCAGTTTCGTCCGTGGACCCATTTATCCCATCATCCGTTTTATTATTATTTTTTTTTTGCTCCTTCTCATCCCCTGCATCGCTATGTTCGCCGGGAAGGAAGCGGAGGAGAGTGAGAAAAGGGTCTATTTTTAGGGTGGGAAGAAGGAGCTCCGAAAATCGACCGAGGCGTGGGGCGAGGAGAGGCAGGCATCATCCCACCTTGCGAAGTGTGTGTCCGGAATCTGCGTCTTCGTTGTGGGTGGCGTGGCAATGGGAACCCAATTGCTTTTAGCGGAAGGTGCGCTTTCAAAGTGTGGGAAGTAAAGTGTGTCCAAGCTTCCATCAAACGACGCTCGTTTTAATTGCAGAGCATCCTCGCGGTCGTTCTCTTTGTGCTCAAGAATGGGGTGTTTTTATTGAATAAAAAAAGGGAATTTTAAAGACCATTATGACTGTTTGTAGGTATTTACTCAAAAACTTCAAGATGGGATCATCGTGTTTTTGCATGCCGCGATTCGAATTTTAAGACCTTACTCGACATTGTATCGCTTTACATCGGTAGGCATTTCCGTCGCACTGGAGCAATACAACGGGATACTGGAGACTCCGGGAATAGGAGGGAAAGATTCGATGAAAACACGCCGTAATTTTGAGCCACGGTCAGAGGACGAAGTCAATACCTGAGCTGGCACCCCACTCTCCAAACTGCCACATCACATCAACTTGAAAACATTTGAGGCCACGGCAGATTTAAGGTGGTTCAGCTCCCACGACGGTATTGGGTTGGATCTAGTTCCGAACTCGCAATCCACTATTCTACCTACTGGGTTACCGCGAATATATGAAAGGTAGAATTGTTGTGTACATCTGACACTCTTTGTTTTGCGATTATTGTGTTCCTAAAATGTTAAATTTCCTCTTGATTTTTGGAGATTATATGACAACCGAGCATTTTATCGTTTTACTCTGTTGGAATAAGTGTAAATGAGAATTGTTGGGTGAGTCTCATATATTCTTTTATATAAATGGGTACTCCCAATATTGCTTGTGAAGTTGTCGATGAATTTGAAAAGAAATAGATGTATAACGGGCATTTGTACAGTTTTTGGTGACTGAGGTAAATACTACCTTTTAATAAGAAAGTCAATATCTTTTGCCGAATGAGGAATACGTATGTGAAACCGATTAGAACGAATAATTGAATGGTTGTCGAAAAACACCACAGAACACTTCAAATCACATTCATAGATACATCGTAATCATTCAAACATCTATGACCACTGTGACCTACTCGATTAGATATAATAATGAGTGCGGGGTAAGAAACCTTGGCGGTGCAAATCATGATTCACATATCGCAACTCCGGCAAGAAAAGTGACTCAAATAAAAATTTTGATGGTATGGCATTGAAAAATATGTATGAGGTGCTCCAGCGTGTTATATTACTATTCTGTAGAATATAATAGAAGTTACCACCATAAATACTGACCTAAAATTTAAAAGAAGCTTATACTGTTTCAAAATAAGTTTTATAGTAGTATCCTTTCATTGATGTTTTCAAATTCTGCAATTTTGAGTTGTGTCATTTTTTTTTGCCGGGGTGCGATATTTGACAGGTCATTCTTTTAAACATAGGCCATCAAAATGTAACCATTAACGCGTCAACAAAATTCCACTGCGCTCTACTTGCGGTTTACATGTTTTTCTTTAACCTCTCAAGAAAGAATCGTAAGGAAGTTATACGTTGAATTTATTGAGGTCTGAGTTTTCCATCAAGAAAGAGGCCTATTTATCCTTGGAGCAATTTGCCGGTGAGGTGATTAGACCTTCTTGTAAAAACGGAGCTTCCTTACGAGTCACAGTAAATTGCTGCTACCAATGATGCAAGCCTATCTTTTGTTCGCACCATCCTTCTATTTAGACAAGCAAGTCTCAAATTTATTCTATCGTTATATCAGAAACTTTGTGTTCCATTGCAGCTTTGCAAAAATTGTTTGGGCCCAAGCTAGCTCTGAAACGTTATTGGTAGGCAGTTAATTAACGTCGCATTGGAGTGACATTGGCGACGGTCTGGCATCCAACTCGGAAGGGAAGATCCGAGGTCAAAACCTCGTTACTTTGAACCACGCTCAGATGACGCGGAAAATCACCTGCGCTGGCAATCCTACTCTGCAAACTTCTACGCAACATCAAAGTGCACCAGCCCCCTTGTCACGACGGTCTTGGGTTGGACCGAGTTTCGAACTCGCAACCCTCCGGTTACTAATCTGGTCTAGCCAACTGGTGTAACGCGACCCGAACAAACGAAGTTTAAAAAATAGGAATGATAAAGATTTGCTATTTGCATACAGTTCCAATGTTTGCAATGTGCTCTGCTTCAGAATGTTGGATTTAATACCGCTCTTACTAAAACTACATTCCACTCTCATGGTAACAAAACCCCGGCATTGTAAAGTACACCCTGCTCAGTTTCTCCGTTCCGCCGCGTTCGTTGGGAGTAGGAAGCGCTCTCAGTTTTCAACAGAACAAAAGCCCTTGCGAGCAGAGCGTCAGCAGGCGAATGGCCCGCCCTATCGCCTGTTGCTCTGCAACAAAATTAGAGTCCCTGTATGAATGGTAAAATGGTTCTAAACGGTCATAAAAGGGCCGTAACATAAATTTAACATCCTTTTGATTGATGCTCGTAAAACTGGGAAGAAAGTGATGTTGGGAGGAAATAGTGGAATTTCTGACCTATTAGACTCAATTCGGTTCCCAGCTCAGTGATTTTTATAGCTTTATTTATTTCTGGCCTCCTTAGAGCGTTATGTGAGCTATCGAATATCATTTTTGTTATTTACATGCTCAACTTTGTGTGTTTGTATTCAATATATTTAAGGTGCATGATGCTGGCAGTTTTCTGAGCTTTATATCAAAAATACTAATTCTTTTCTGTATTTAAATTAATAACTTGTGCAAATTAGTTTGAAAACTAGACATTTAAGCCAACGGAATATGGTAGAATAACTTAGTGTGCCACCTTTATGGTCAGAAATGTTTTGCTTGTTTTGTATCTAATGTATTATGTAAAACATTTGTGTCGTGAAGAATGTTTTTAAACTGAATCTCTGATCTTGCACATCATCAGCATTGCTACGAGACTGGAACATTTACGAAACTAATCACTGATTAGCTGTTAACTAAGCAGTGATTAGCAGTGAACGCAGCTACCGTTCAAGTTGATTTACCGTGAGAGGAATTTTCCCGTTAATGAGCAAGGACATTTTGTTCATTCATCACTTGCCTAGTTTGAAAGTTGTTCATACATATTTGAGGTGGACGTGACTGTGTGTACACTCGCAGGAAATGGTACAAAATTAGAGCAAATAAACAATGCGATAAACGATTTCTGAAAGGTTTCTATATGAATAGTTTCTACCTTACACAGCATAGTATGTGTAGTGTCAGATTATGCATTCTTTTTAAATTATGTTTTGAATCAAAAACCTTTGGTAGTATATTCTAAAACAGTGTCCTTTTATTCTTCCAGACCGAGGAGATCCGATGACGACATGCGTAGGTAAATACGTGCTTCCCTCGTCACCGCTATGTACTACCCACCTCTCTTCACTGCTGTGAGACCATTTGATCCTCGGACCAACCCTCTGGAGGTACCTGTGGTCCGAGAAAACCCTTTGGACCTCTCGGTCAAGACCATCCGACCGTCGTCTGACGCAACCGCTGGTGGAGCCGAAGCCGACGAACTGCTCATGTTGGACCACAGGAAACTCGCCAACCTCGCCGCCTCCCATTCCCTCTCGGCCATGGGCAGACAGCTGATGGACCCGACTTCGCTCTACCGTTTGGGGTACGGGGCCGAGGCCGTCATACCCGGGTTGACGCCCCCCTTCTGTTTCGACCGGACCACTGGAGTCGCCGTACCCACCTCGCTGGCCGGACACCAGATGATGACCAATTTCTTGCAACAGCGAGAAAGACTGGAACAGCAGCAACAGCAAGCGTTCTACGCGGCGCGCAACTCCGCCGTTGCCCAGCAACAGGCAGCAGTTGCGGCCGCTGCAGCAGCGTACATGGATCCCGCGAACCTGCCGTTGCATCTGAGGAATGGACTTACTCAACGGGAGGCCGCCGCGGCTCTTGCAGCAACAAGAGGGATGTATGCTCCCAGCCTACCCACTCCGATGATGCTTCCCGCTTTCTCCTTGTACTCGGACGATAAAGGGGCTTTTACATCCCTTCGCAACTCGGGAGCCAACGTCACGGAGAGAAATGCTCTGAATGCTGCAGCTCCAACTCTCGAAGCAGCGAGGTATGCCGAACACCTGCAACGGATGAGAGAGCAGCACATACAACACCAGACGACCGGCAAGTGCAATAACGCCTGCTGCGCCTCGAATGCCCTGACTGGTCTTGGGCAATCATCAGTGCCATGCGTTTGCTGCGTGCAGACGCCCTCTCAATCTGCCCTCTGTGCTCGAAGTCCAATGGGCTGCGCGTCCAAAGATCCCGCATCTGCAGCAACAGGCAAAGTCTGTGATTTTCCGCAACCGGGGCTCACGTTTCTTCATCGTCCGACGGCTACTACTACTGCCGCGACTACCACCGCTGCTTCCACCACTAGTGAATTGAGGCTGTCGGTTTCAAGTCTGTGCACGACTCAAACTGCCGCTGAACCCACCACCGTCAATTCCTCTCGTGATAAACAACATTCCGGCTTCCGAGCACCATCGATATGGAATGCAGGATTACCATCGGTTTCGACAGGAAGCAAAACTGCGTTCTCTGTTCCTAAAAAGAAGGAGAATTCCCACAAGGATTCTTCATCCCACCATTCCAAGGAACATCGATCGTCGGGCAGTATTAAAGACATCCTGAAAGATAGTCAAAGCAACTCTACGAATGCTTTCGAAACCTCCAAGTGCGACGTACCGAAAGTGAGCTCCCACTCCTCGAAACACGACAGTTCGAGGAAAGTGAATGAAAAGTATTCCATGCTTCTGAACGACGAATTCGCACTCCGGTTCAACCAAAGAGATTGTGTCGACAACCACCCCTTCAATTTCCACAAAAGCTCGGTTATCACTTCCGCAAAATCCAACAACGGCAACGTCGTTCTCAATGGCAACGACACCATCACGACCGTGACGTCAGTGACTCCCATTGTAGCAACGAGGTGCGAAGGAGGATCGATCCCCATCACGAAAATGCCCCCTCTTCTCGAGGCCGTTCGACCATCGGAATTGCAAACCATCGAGCCATCCCAGGAAGCAGACCCACCTGTGCACAGCCCGCCCGGACCACCCCCGCTCATCGCCGTCTCCGGAGAGCATTCTGCTGCGACCATCATAAAGTCGCCGTACGTATCAGCAGAGAACTCAACCTCTCTTCGGATACCGTTTCCCGACAACTCCATGCCCTCTTACAAACAACACCAGACGGAGAAATCGGACGCAAAGACTAAGTCTCCGAAAAAAGCAGTGTCGTCCAAGTACAACGGAGTGCCGCTTGGTTTCGTGAACGGCGAGCATGCCCTGACGCCTCTCGCTTTCCCGAAGCCGATCCCCGCCAAACCCATACCTCAGCTTCCCACGCATCACCTCTCACCCAACGCCACTCATTTCTCTAGTCACTATCGCCCAGCCCAACACCAACTGAACTTGCAAACTCACAACGAGTGGATACCCCACGCCAACCCAAACGTGACCGTGGCCCCTCTTCCTCAACCCGCTGCCACGACCACAGTCACGACGTCTTCGACAGCTGTAGTCACCAGCACTCACCGTCCAAACAGCAAGTCTTCGAATGGCCCCACGACGAGGGAGCCGGACTACGCCGACACGCCCAATGTCCTGCAATCCTTGCTCATCAGGTCCGCCGCTGGGATGGACTCCTTGGCCACGATGCCTCCGAGCACTGAGGCCGCGACCAGTGTGATAACTTCTTCGAACAATTTGCCGCTTTTCAGTCTGGATTATCGCTTTCCCATAGCGTCGCAAATGAACTTTGCGAATTGCGGTAGGGATGTGCTGGCTGGGGTGCCACTCAGCGTCCCCTTGCCGACACAACATCCAGCAGCTTTGAGCTCCGTGTACAAGGATAAAACTGATGTGCCTAAATCAGATAGTGCCAACTTTTCTTCAACGATGGCGCCCAAGCATAAGAAGAGATCCAACGGCTTTGCTAGCTCAGAAGAAAACCACAGCTCGAAGAAACGAATTCTTTCGTCGGATTTCAACACTCCTATACCTAGATATCTATTTCAGGTAAGAAAAAATATTTATTTTTCCTTTCTCGTACGCTTTTGATCTTTCTCACGCGTCAATTTTCATTTAAAAAATTACCTTACTTGTCAATAGTTGGGTTTTCTTTTGTCGATTTGCATTAAAAAAAATGATTTAGAGAATTAATTAGAACTTTGTGTCATGAGAAAATTATCTAATTGGATAAGATATTGTTAAATTCGTGTAATAACTCGGGACCTTTATTCCTAAACTACAAATAATCGGCTTAGAAGAGAAGCTTACTAACCGATAATTTTTCAGAGAAACTAAATGCTTTTTTTCCATGATGACAAAAACATTGTCTTATTTTATCTTTGATTTTATTTGCAAAAAAATGACATAATAAGGTATATAATTTGTATTTTTTTAATTTAGAAAATAATAATTTGTCCTTCAACAGCTGCACAGCAAAATTTGTTTTTGTTCATCAATGAGTTTCTGCTCTAAGTCGACGATATTTGCTCATTTACGAATTCACCACGCATTCAGTGGAGTTATATAAGAGGTTCCTTTTACCTATTACGCATGTTGAGAAGATTATTGCTGCATTATAATCAATTTTAGTCATAATTGATAGGAACATTATTTACAATCTTTATCGGGGCTATGCTCAATCAAGGTAATAAATACATAGTATTTCGATACTGATGACTTGTGTAACTTGTTTCTCGATGTTTCAAATCTAGTTGTAAATATATTGGGATCTATGTACATATATTTTGTTTGCCTTATTAGTTGCGCTTTCTCATCAAATGTCGAATGATTTTTTTAAAAATCTGAGTAGCAAGTTCCTTTGAATTTCCAAATTTATCTTTATATACTTAAGTTAACTTAGCTTCGAGTTTAAATAGATTCAGCGCTTAACATTTCATCGGAACTAAATTCTTTAATATGTTGTTCTCTCTGTACATCATTTGAGTGTTCCAGAGAAAGAATTTCCGATTTCAAATCGAGAGAGTATCCGGGCAGAGTTTGAAAATTTTCAAAGTAACATGAACTACATTTCGGCTACCGCCCGCTTCAAAATTTAGAGTTTGTTCTTTCATGGGTATCATTTCCTGCCAATTGGAAATTTCAAAATTGAATAACAAAAATATGCAAAGCAGAGAGCTGCGTGTTATTCAAAAGGGTAATTGCGAGAGAAAGAGAACTTCCGTGCTAAAAATTTCGGAAAGGTAATTCTGCCCCCCCCCCCCCGGCAACTATGCATGTTTCGAATATTTTTTTTATTCGGACTGACTCTCTTTTTCAAATTAATCGTACAAAGCAGAAAACTTAGCTGCGCAATTATGCATTATACCACCATTCTTTTTCAATTGTGTGGTTCTCTTTAATTTTCCTAAATCTGAATAAAAATCGTCAAAAAAAAACAAATTTGCACCTTCCTGTTAGGTTAGGAAAAACACTTGAATTTTATTGTTTAGTTCGATTTTTCATTATTAGAGTTTGATTTCAAATGTTTCCACCTACTGTTGCCAGAATTACGAATGCTAAGAAATTGTTTTTGTATGAGCGAATTTTGTGTAACGACTCATTGCAATGAGTAAAGATAAAAGCTGATTACATGACAGTAGTAAACACAAGCGGGGAAAGGAAGGAAAACAGTAAGCTGTGACAAGGTTCGTACTGTTGATACCTTGATGAGGCCTGATTCTCCATTTTAGTTCTTAGAGTCTTTTAACAGGCTTAAAAGTCCTATTTTTTCATTATTGCATTGGTACTTTACTAAACCTGCGTATTTTATTTCACTTGCATTCAAAAACCAAGATGAATTATACTTGACCAAGATGAAAGGTACTTGACCAAGATCAAGCTTCATTCATTTTGGTTTTTGTGGACGCTAGGAAGAAATTATTGAGAAAGTGAGTAAATTACAAGTGTTCTGGAAAACAGATCTATTTATATTCCTGTTGCTACATAACGGTAGCATGCTGAGACAGGGCAGGAAGCAGGTCTTCAGAAGGAAGTGTCACGAACGGAATGTCCGAGGACTAGTTTTAAGACTAAAGTAGCTAGGGGATTTCGTTTCAGTGTTTTTGTCCACACATAGATATTGCCTTTAAAAGAGAAAATGAAAATTGAAGAAGGCTTGTGTGTAAAGGCTAATTTTGTTTTTACTTGAAAAGTGAGAACCCTGTGTGAACGTAAATATGTGGTTCTGGAAGGAAAAAGTTGGTCGCCCATGTTTTCGGGCGTGTTTTTAATTATCACGGATTGGCAACAATAGGTCGAGATTAGCCGGAAACTTAGCTGATTGGAACTTCCCAAACAAAAAGCATTCTTTTTCCCGAGAAAGAAAAGAAGAAAACAAATATAGCGACCGGGAGACGCAGAAGACAAAGGAAACTTGAGCAATGGATTTTTCCGGATGAGTCCGGGAGGGGAGGATCTAAAACCCGATCGAAAATCAATGGTTGGGCTCTTTGGACAGATAAGCAGTGGTGCCTCCTCGTTGGGAAATGAAAGTTCCTGCAGTTCCATCGGGCTCCATTTCAACTACGGATTCTTGAGATGGGAAGGCATATTTTGCTGCCGTTAAGGTTCGATTTCTCCCCTATGGGATCATTTGCGAATTTTTTTATACTTCCCTTGTACTATTGGGGATTCCGGTAAAACCTCTCGAAGCGCGATTTACGATCATGTAATTGTTTTGGCTACACAAAATAGGACTGGTACCCGAAAAAGGTTATAAGTTACACCATATCATACTCTCCGCACCAACGGTACTTTGAGTCGTTATTAATATCTACCAGTGTTCATTTTATGCGTCCCACTCTGAAAACGAGTGTTTCCCTTGTTTTAGTTCTTATAGTCTTCTTTACGAATTTTTCATTTTATATTCAAATGCGTTGCCTGTAAAACATTGATTTCGAGATAAGGTTCCATTTTAATTCTACAAGTGGAAGTGATTTCGACTAGATTTTTCGTCCGCAAAGATCCGACCAAAATAATGACGAGATATCATCCGCTTAGAATTTATCCCGATTACTAGTTTTACGGTATAATTTCTTAGTGGATACCTACTACAATAGTTTCATCTGGAAGGAATAATCCCTCCTTTGTCGTTGAATACAGAATCGATACATTCTCATCGTCCTTCGTCTCTGTTGAGCTATCCCCCTCTATTCCATAACTCTTGATGGAACTTTGACCCCTAGTCACGTTCTAGCGACAGGTACCCCCTCCAGCGGAGGGCAGAAAGCTCGGGATCTTCTGGGAAAAGCAAAGAAAAAAAATCGTCTGCGGGAGAGAATCCAGGTTAGTGTGGGCTGACCCCAACCGCATCCTCCGTTGCACACGAAGGGGGGAGTGCACACGGCACGGCCAATCGGAAATCAATGCCACGCTCACGGGGCATCCGCGTGCGGTACGGATCGTGCACGCTAGCACGCCATCCCCCCGCTCCTTCTATAACTTCTGTAGAGGAGTGGAGGGAGCATTGTTGTGTTTTCTGCACCCTTGTTTTCATTTTGGGCTTAAAGCATTGAAACGCCCTATCGATTTTCGCTAGCTGAAGCACCCGCTTTCTCTCCTCTTTTTCCGTGCACGGCATTCTCCGGGGCTACCACACCATTATATTATCCCCTGTAGACACGGACGTCCAATTTTCGACCCTAGAATTCCTGCTATAACCATTCGCGAATAAAACTGTTGGACAGTGACAGACCACCACGAATCGGGGAATTCCAGGGAGGCTGGGGCTTTAAGGGAGGACCTGTAGGTGTTTCAATGACTACTAACTGGGACTACTGCACACTGTTATCATTCCCTGTTGACAGGGCAATCGCATTTGTGGGACTTCGGTATTCCTGTTATGGCCATCCGCGAATGAAATTGTTGGACAGTAACAGACAGGCCCGACAGGAAATCGGAAAATTCCCGGGTGGTTGGTGCTTTTAGGGAGGCCTGTAGGTCCTTCATTGACTGCTAACTGGGCCTACTGCACACTATTATCTGTAAACACAGCTATCAATTTACGATTTTAGAATTCGTATTACGAGCTTTTGTGAATAAAGTGTTCTATTGGAAGATGGTCGGTAAAATATAAAAAATGTATTATTCATTCGCAGACACGCATATTTTAATATTTAAGATCTTTGAAGATGGAATCACATTTTCGGATAAGCACCAGGATTGATTGTATCAGAGCTTGCCTTTTTGAGGGACGTTTCATGGGTCCTATGTACTTTATTTAAAGAAACATAAAGTGGGATATCTTAAGAAATTCATCATTGTAGTAATGCAACACCCCTCACAAGAGGACGAACCCACTCTGAAATTTGTTTTCCATTCTATAATTTCCAAGAAAAGATTGAATATTTTTTGTGAGAGTAAAGTATATAATTTAGTTTTTAATAAATAACTGCCTGTCACAATTCATGACCATGCCTCAGCAGGAAATGGATAAGTCCGCAGTATTGTTCCTTTGCCCCTCGGTTTTGTTTTCCGGGAGAGCTGTGTAGTAATTAAACATCACTGTTACCATAAAATTCTTTTAGTTCTGACAATCTCCAATCTGTCTTCGAGATCGCTGAAATTCTTCGCATCGCGATTTAAATAGGATCTTTTCTTCATTTTTAGATAAATATGTGGGGTTTTGAATAAGAGAAGCAAAGTCTTTGAAAAACAATTCAAACCAGCGCAGCAAACGAATTTTTAAATTTCGCAAAACGAACTCGTAAGATTGGCAGCGAAGAAACCGAGGCAAACACGCGCCATTTGTTTGCTATTTTTATCGCCTTCTCCAACCTGTTGATTATTCCGTCTTCATTTAAATTTTTCCTCCCGGACAACTTCTGTATGGCACCTCCGCGCGAAATTCGCGATTACGGCGACAGCGAGACAACGTTTTCCCCCCTGAAGCCTTCGTCGCCCGCTTTCCGGCAGAGCTCTCGAAATTCCGTCCCGGGAACATTAGCGAGTCCGAATGGCATCGTGGGCCCGAATGGAACGAAGAGCGGCGAAAACGATTTCGCCCGCTCCCTGCCCTGCTCGCGCGTTCGCGAGACGATTTAACGGCGTCGACTAATCTGATTTATATCTCCTCGTCCCCCCCTATCCTCCGCCCGCGGGAGGGAGGAAGCGGGGGAAAAGAGCAAAAGGAAAACGTAATAATTTAACTCGCCGCCTTTTGATGGCTCTGTCTCGCATCCGTTTCTCCGACTCCCCGAAATAAATAGTGCAGCGGCCGATCGACGAGAGCGTGATCGCTTCTTCCCCTCTATTTAAAGCGCCGCGTGTTTCATTGCTTCATTTGCATGCGATCGCACTGCTAATTCCAATGAGGTGATTAAGTCCCGTCTTGGCCCACCCGAGCATTGATGCCTTTTTTTTTTCTTTTTTGCTTGGTGTGAAGTGCACCTTTAATCTCCGAAGTAATGAGAAGAATCAAATGATCAGTAACATCTTGATGGCGTGGTGTTCGAAGATGCTGAATAGGATGGGCCGCAACGCTGCAGTGTAGCCAGAGCTCATTTTGGATGAGGCCCAAGCTTTTATATCCAACACAATGGCCATTACAGGCGCATATCCTTCAGCCAAAAGAACACACAGTATTGCGATTTACTCAAAATTCAAAAGAGAAATTCTAGCTAGAGAAGCTGTAGGGTAGACAAAAGGTCCAACGTCCGTTGAGACTTGTTTCGGTTAGAGATGCACGAGGAGTTATTAGCAACACCGAACTTATGGAAGCAAGGACATCTTGGTTTGAGTCAAGTCGGAATTCTGTCACATTTCTTGGATAATCAGGGCAGGACAAGATCGACTCTTTCCAAGATTTATCTTGTTTCATCTAAAAGGGGCGATTTATGTTCAATATACACGCTACGGCGAATCTAAGAAGCCACAGCATGGTTAGAGATCGCCTGAGAAGTCTGGAATACTAATGAACCTTACCTCTTGGTCAATGTTTCTGACTTCTCATAGCCCAGAAAACAAACAATGTGCCGTGATTTAATGGAAGATTGCCACCTTTAGAAGTTCTCTACTAAATACATGCAGTCTAGGATCCTTTGGGGCACAAAAAATTAAAAATACAGTTTTTATGGCAAATAAAGATAGGTCAGGCCTAGGGGACTTGCAAATTAGTTCAGTTCATTCATTTTTCATAAAGGGCTCTAGATTGCAGAATTTGGTAAATGCCTCAAGTTTTGAAAATCTGGCATGCTCAGTATATAATAGTATTGTATAAGGAACATCTGGAAATATCAAACATTCTTTGAATTTTCATATCAAGAATTTTCTTGTAAAATCATGTTTCTTACTAAATTCTGAAAGCATTTATTTGCTTTGCCTTGTATTTACCTATTTTTGTTTGGGGGATTTCCGCACGCGATTTAGTATCGCATTGATCCAATGGCACAAAACTGGAATCCATACTTTTCTTATCGTTAGGGGTTGGTCTTAGCAGTGCCATAATTGATTTTATACAAGATTCTCTGTTCGTTTCAATTTTGTCAATTTCATTCTTTATCAACGCAAGGCATTTCAGGTTAGTGAAGGAGAGGTGTTATCGCCTACGGTTGTCAGCAGCGTACAGATGAGATAATGCGTATTTCCCCCCCCCCCCCGGGGTAATCAGTTGGATTTCATTCCGGTATTGCCAGACTGCGGTGTCAGAACGCGATCTATTGTGCTTTCTAGATGAGTGACATGAAAATGAACATGCCTATAAAAGGTAGTGCGCGAAATCAGTCTAAATAAAATAGGAAATTGTTTACGATGATAGTTCTTCATTGTTGCACTGGCTTTCAGTCTGACAGAAGCTCGTGTTTTTGGAAGAACATTTACGTTTTGACGGGGTTTTTCTGCTCCGTCTATTTTCTTCCGTTGAAACAAAACAGCGAATTAAACTTAATTACTTTACGACGATTGACATTATAGAATCTTTGACTATTCCTTGTTTACACTCCCACTTTTAACCGAAACGGACGAATTTACGCTATTGTGAACCTCGGAAAACAATTATTTTCAATCGTTACGCCATTTTTAAGTCTTTCCAGCACAATAGCGTCCTCCGTCCGTATCCGAAACACACGAGAGCTGTCCACCGTTTTTGTGCCTAATTATATTAATAATTGCGTCTGGTGTTATGGTTCGAGGTGAGACTCCGGTAATTACGTCCCAACGGTGCAAATCCGGACTTTCTTTTTCCCTCTCCTAATGCTCCCATTTGGAGTCTCTGCATATGGGTCACGGCAAATCGTAATTAACGATTATTATAATACCTCACACGATCTCGCTGTCTAATGAGGTTTTTTGCGTAGGTGAATGAAAGCCCCCATCCGATTCAATTACTTGCTCAGCACTTCTGGAAACCGTAAGAAATGAAATTGCTCTTTTCCTTTTTGTTCACACTGGCGATTTTATGGGATTGCAGCCCGTCCCGAGATGAACTTTCCTCGACAAGTCTGTTTAAAGGGAGTGAGACTACGACGTTCTCACAAACTTTGCGTAAAAGCGTTGCTTGTTGCTTAGAGAAGGTTCAAAAGTCATTAAAACTCCATGAAAAAAAAACGCAATTCTATTTATAGTTGGTTGTTTTGGGGTGTAATGGCGCGGGGACCATATCTGGCCACACTCTGTCCGTGCAGTCCGTACACAAATAAAGAAGGATTTATTATTATTTTTGTTATTATGATTAATTTTAGAGCTCACTACCGGCAAGAGTCTCCATGCTATTATATCTTTCTGGAACACAGAAAGACACAATTGGAAAAAAAACATTTAATTAAACATAAAAGGGATATTATACAGGGGTTTTGACACGTTGTGCAGACAGGTTTGTCTGTTGTTGACAGTCAAAAGGGTTTGACCGAGAACCACACGAACATCATCATCCGAAGACACCGTTCTTTCTTCTGGAGTATATCACGCGGGCAGCGATGTGATTGGACGGGTGTTCACAGTTAGGTTTGTTACTCTTGATCGCGCGGTCAGTGATGTGGTTGGACGGGAGTTCGCAGTTAGGCGGTTGAGGTTAAGGCGAGTATTCTCCTTCCCTGACATTTGTGAAAGTCCTGCCCTTTTGAAGGAGACGTTGCAAGTGCAGAGAGTTTATCCCTTTTTGTTTCCGAAATCTATTAAACTAGATTTATTATGGCTTTTTCATCTCCATTAGTTAATGGCATTGAATTAGTGGGTTCTGAACTACCCCATCCGTGTTTTTCCAACAGTGAAACGGATAACAAATACAAAATTACATTCCCGAATGAACATTTACAAAGATGGAACTGAAAAGAAGACTGGACCTCAGTGCCAAGGTCTCAGTCGTCACAAGATCTTTTGGGATTTATGGAAATCGTTGTTTTCGTGTTAAAACTGAACACGACAACCTGCAAAGTCATCTCTGCCTCAATTTGTTTGTCAAGACTCCCCTTTTAGACATGTCAAAAAATCATTATCAAAGTTATCCTGATCGTGGCAGTGATACTGCTGATATAATTCCAAATTTTGCGATTCCAGGCTGAATTCTGGCTTGGAATTTTTTTTAATGTAGTTTTATTCTAAATATTATGTATCTGTTCGATTATTTTATGCGCTCAAAAGACAATAGTTTGTCAAGTTCTGTCTCCTGGGAATGTTAAAATTACCAAGAAATAAAAATGGACTGAGAAATTCTGAACAAAAAAAAAACTGTTTCCCACTCTGCATGTAATCCGAATTCAAAAAGTTCTTTGGAAACGAAGCCACAACCAATAACACAATTCCAGTTTCTGGTTTGTGCAAAAAGCAAGAACATATGGCAGCCAAAGTTATCGGAACCGCTGAGAAACCGATTCGTATCGGAACTCCCGAGTCGTCGCCAAATCGCGGCAACCTTTCCCGGCGATGGTCGCCAAGGCCGAGCGACCGGAATAGGTTGTGACGGCGGAAGGCGCTATTCATCAGCGGCTCCGGCGACGTTGGTCCGCGGCAGAAGTAAGGAAGGCCGCTCTCGCCGGGGGTAGTCGGCTCGAGTGATCGATCTTCGGTCCTCCCCCTCTGCAGCTGCAGGCATCGGTGTCTAGAGAGGTTCCCCCCTTTCCCCTTCGCTCCTAACCCTCGTCACCCACACGACGTGCCACTTCACTTCCCGCTAGTCCTCCGTTTCACCCTCCCCCATTACCCGCCGAAACTACGTATCGGGTTTTTTTCCCCGTTCCTTGCGGGGAGCGGCACACACATTGCCGGCGTTTATTTCTAGGTCGGATTTTCGATACTGTTTGGAAAGGCGAAAGCGTCTGTTTTGGTGGGCTGTAGTTATGGATGGGGAATGTGGGCATGAATTTATTTCCGCAAGAAATAGATAAGAAGCCATTAGACACTTTTGTCAACTTCAGTGAATATTTTCGACGTTTTCCCGTAACTACGATTTTGCATAGCCGCCTAACTGGTACAGTGGTCTTAGCGTAGATCTCGGTTTATGAGCGCATGGATATTGGTGACTGTCCCTGTTAAGAGTAAAGGCGGCTTACCCACAGAGAGCTCCTTCACAAAAGCCGTCAGTTGGCTTATTGTAATGCCAAAGGAGGACAGTGGTCGGGTGTTTGAAATAAAAAAAGATATTGAATACAAATTACGAAGGCGATGGAGGGACGAGATATCAAGTCCTTCACGTTTAGTTAGGTAATGCTTATATATTCGATGCTAAAGGTTAAAAATTATTCATTGAGCAAGCACGCTTTGTATTTCAAAAATGATGAGTAATTTTCGTATTCACGTTACTTGATATTTGCCACCTGAACGATGTCTCCGACTGTGTCTCCTCAGGAGTGCGCATTTCTTTTAGGTGTGTACGGCCTTCATGGTCCCGAGGTACTCTAGTGGTCTTTTCTTTTCTTGTCGGATTTACTGTACTCTTTAATACGCGCTCAGGGGATATCGACAAGCAATTTTTCTTTTTGTTTTCATCTCACTACCTGTTTTAATTTTCCGTTCATATCCCTCCTTTTTTTTTTTTTTTTAATTGTTTGCTTCCCGTTGTCTTTGCGTTTTGCGCAGGGTCAAATATATGGCCCTTGAGCCATATAACCCCAGAACCACCAATCGTTTGTAGGAGGTATGGGTATCTAAAATAAGTGCTTTCTCATCCCCGATTATTATTTGTGGCTACGTTGAAAATACGTTCGCAACTCTTGTGCGGATGGAACAGGAAAAAGGTCCGGATTTGGATGACTGTTTTGTCTCTTTACTGTCGGATTTTGCTCCACACGAGGACTTATTCGACTGACATCTGCGGATTAATTTTATCCAGCTTCTTTTTAGTAGCAATACCTCGTTTAATGCTTCGAGTTTGATCTGTCTGGTGGTTCAACCGGTCTGTTGGTTAAGGTATTACCGTCTAGATCGGAAGGTTCCTGGTTCGAATCCGGGTCAGTGCATGGATGTTTGTAAGCGTATGGAGTAGAGGCGGCTGGTGCACCTTAAATCTGTCGTGACCAAAAGTCCTCACGTTGTGTTGGTGTGGAAGTTTGAAGAGTGGGGTGCCAGCAGAGGTGTTGCCTCGTGATTTGACCGTGGTTCTAAATTACGTGGTGTGTGTTGTCCTATGAACTTTCCCTTTTGAGATTGATTCCGGATTGCCGTCAATAGCCCATTGTGTAGCTCCATTGCGACTTTAATTAAAAAGCCATCCTCCCCGTTTTATGCATGAATCGACGAATCTATTTTTTTTTATCCTCTTGGAGGTTGAAGTGAATGTTTATTGTGTGTTTCATGATCAATCAATTTATCGCCGTTACCTGATAGCTGCTTTTATACGACCGTAACTGTTGAAAGGTATTTCATCCAACTTCTGTGCCGACCAACCGGTATAGTGGTTAAGGTGTTAGCCTCTGGATCGGAAGGTTCCTGGTTCGAATCCGGGTTCGGGCATGGATGTTTGTAAGCGTATGGTGTAGAGGCGGCTGTTGCACCATAAATCTGTCGTGGCCGAAAGTCCTCACGTTGGGTTGGCGTGGAAGTTTGGAGAGTGGGGTGCCAGCAGAGGTGTTGCTTCGTCATCTGACCGTGATTCAAAATTACGAGGTGTTGTCCTCGGATCTTTCCCTTAAGGGACTGATCCCGGACCGTCGTCAATAGCCCGTTGTGTTGCTCCAGTACGACGTTAACTAAAAAAATTACCAAAATTACCAACTTCTTCTGTAAAATTATTCACTTGATAGTGCGAATTAAAAAAATTACTTCGCGAACACCAGCAGAAGCAATGTTTACGCTTTGCTTATTAAGCTGTTTTGATTGCTAAGATCTTTAAAAGTTATTCGTTGTGTTTGTTGCTCCAGTGTGATGTAAATGTAACTACCAACCAACCCAAAAAGTTGTTAACGGATTGGGCTCAAAAATCTCGAATCATAAGATTTCTTGCGAAATTGTAATTTTAATTAACGTCGTACTAGAGCAACACAAAGGGCTATTAACGACGGTCCGGGATCAATCCTCTAAGGGAAAGATCCGAGGACAACACCACGTAATTTTGAACCAGAGTCAGGTGACGACCCATCATTAAGATCAGTGCACATAAACATTCTTTTGTTTTGAATATGTCCTGTTACCTCTCATCTTATATCAGTAAAACTATGCTTATTATATACACTTGAAGTTTGAAATACTAATTTGAGGTCTGTTTTGTGTTTGGCGCACCTTGGGCCAAACATGGCCCTTATACGCCATAAAAGCCAACCAACCTGAACAGGAATCGTTGAACGATCAATGACTCGTGCTTGTATAGGGGTGATTCGCATTGAGTTATATCCTTGTTTCTTCGAATGCGGGTCTCCCGCATGGTTTGATGGTTGCTGAACCACAAAAATGATCATAATAGTAAAACGGTTCGGTGTTTCAACATTTTGAAGGACGTGTTTTCTTATGGAAATTAAGAGTGATAATCAAAATTCATCATGTAGCAGCTCACAACTTGATTCAGTTTTTTTTTTTAATCTGTTAGAACTTATCGACGGTGTTTTATTGACGGTGCAATTGAAAGCAGCTGTCTCAAATTGTTTTAAATTCGCCAAGGAAAGGAATATTTCAAATGAACCAATGAAATCAAATAACACTTAAACGGATTTTGAAAGAATTTTCTATAACTAGGGGGCCCGCCCCTGCGCGCTAGCGCTCGCCAACCCCCGGAGGATTGCTTTGCAATCCTCATTGATTCGCTGCGCGAACCTTGCTCGCTTCGCTTGTATCAATAAAGACATTGTTTACAAAGTATGATATTCCAAAAAAAAAATATTTTTCAAGTATAAATTTATAGCACTACAGAAAAACTATACAGTACCTCTAGAATCAGAACTTGAACAATTTGGAATTTAAATGAAAACTTTGAGCGAATTTTGACTGGAAATGTGAGCGCTGCTTTGGAAATCGAATACCCAGCATGTCGTTTGTACGCTGCAACAGCTCGACTAATATTAATTTTTTTCAATAAAATTTTAGCCGATAAAGTTAAAATTCAATTGAGGCGCGAGGCATCGTGGTAAACAAACAATCGTACAGTGTTGCCCAAACGCGATAACAAGTAACGTCTTTTTTGCGTGCCACATAAGAGAATTATATATATAGATACCTCTTTAAAAATCCAACTTAACGATAAAAATCTACAAACTGCCGTCAACAACAGACATATAAAAATTTTTTGCACAAAAAGATTCAAGCAATACAATTGGACTCAATTGATAATTTCCCTAGACCTGAAATTCCCGGCGGAATCCGAACAGACAAAGCTACTGTAGGCAGAGACGGTCTCAACGAAACTGGAGAAAGAAATCTCAATTAGCTGCTGGTCCCGGCCGTGCGTCTTTCGTTCTGTCCTCGGAGTTGCGAGGAGCGCCAGATAACAGCAAAGCGATAAAATAAATAATAAATGACGACACATATATCTATATGCGAGTGTGTTTAAAAAAAAGGGAAAGAAAGTGAAGAAGAAAATCGCAAAACGCGTATAACGAGCGGCAGGGTTTTTCAGAGCAAAGGCTCCATTCGTAATTGTTTCCGAACGCTTCGGAAGAATCTTTTAACAGCGCCGGCCTTTCGTTCGCTCGCAAATTGGGTCCTGGCGGGGATTAAAAAAAATCCGCTCGGCAGAAAAAGAAGCCGCTATGGTGTGAAATACTTTATCCCCCCCGCCCGCCTGTTATATTTCTAAGGTATTCTTGGTAAGTAGCATGGGTACCACACTTTGTTCTTTTTTTTTTTTGTCGTCTGACTCGTTCTAGCAAATACGGCGAAGAGGAATTTGAAAAAAATAATCTCTTTTTTTTTTTCGTAGGTGCCATGATAAAAATCCGTGAAAATATTCTGTCGGAATTCGACATCTTTTTCTTCAATCCGTCGTACAGTGACCTATTTTTTTATTTTTGAGTCACCAAAATCCTTATGTTGTGTCTTACTCAAGACTATGAGCACCGATGGCTTTTCCATATTTTAAACCATAATTTCCATAGTGGGCGCTGAAGAGGGACGAGGGAACAATGCTAGATCCAAGAGAAATAGGGCGTTTAAGAGTACATGACAATCAGAAGATTCTAAACAAATTTGACGCCTAAAAATGTTTAGAGCAAACACATCCACTTGACCTTAAGCATTCACTAGTGATTCATTGTTATCGATTCCTTGAAAAGAGGAATCGACTGTAAGTTATTGACTGTGAAGATTTAAAGACGTTGCGGATAAAAAATAGAAGCATAATACAGGCCCCAGGCTCATCCTTCTCTGGATTGATTTTTTAAATTTTGTTAATTTGATTAACATTAATTGCAAATATCAATCAAATTAAATGAGCAATCTTTATGTGTAATATATTTTTATTATAAGTATCTTAAAATTTCGGTTCCAAATTGAACTAGTTTTTTTTTCTTGGAAATTTAAAAATTACACACATAACCAACAAAAATATTTTAATTGAAAAATTTATTGGGGCCCACAGCTATACTTTTGATTTATTATTAGATGATATGGAGTTATTGACCGGAAGTTCCGTTGATAAATTGTCTTTGAAAAGTGCGCGATGAGCCAAAAAAGTTTGAGAAACTTCGCTTTGAATAATTAATTGGTCCTTTTTTTTGTGAATCAATATCTGTTGTGCAAACTTTCTTCGGAAAAGTTACAGTTTTAATGTTGAAGGGTTCATTTTGTTCCATGTTTATGTTCATTATTGATGCATTAAGTTAAAAATATATGTGTTTGGACAAAACAGCTATATAATCTCAAATTTATTTTTCTAAAAAGATTTCATATCTATGTAGAATATAGATTGGTCTATATTTTCATTTAATCTGCAAATGTGCTCTTTGTTCCGTGTTTATGCTTCTAACTTCAGTTTTTATCTGAAATCTGATTATTTTGTTTTTTCTTCCAGCCTGCAGCATTTGCCAACGAGGTGTCCGAGGCTCCAGAATGCCCCTATACTTTCATTCCAGAACCTCCCCTAAACTATGCGAGTCGGGTATGTACAGATTTAATACTACTCAATTTTTATTTTAAAAATCTGTATATTTCATGGGTTGTGCGTAATTGAATTAATTTGCTCTGTAATATTAGAACACCGAGTTGTTCAACTGAAATCTAACCGGCTTGAAGTAGAATCAACTAATACTTTCTGTATCGCGTCTTTTGAGGAAAAGGTTGAATTATTTTATTGATCTATATCAAGTTATTTCACTTGAACACGTAAATGACGTTCTAGTTTGAGTCATACAATTCAAGTGCGCGCCTATTGCTTTTAAAGTGGTAAAAAAGTATTAAAAAAAGGTACATCAGGGTAGTAACAGTTCCTGGAAAACCGGGAAATCAGGGAACTTTTTAATTCTGGAAAAATAAGGGAAAATTTGCAAATTTTACAAAAAATCAGGGAAATTTTGACAGTTTAAACGATTACCATTATCGTTTATTTAGAGATGCGATTCACTATTACGAGTGCTTTTGAGAATCGAATAAATCATATTCGCCGAAATTGTAGTTTGAATAAAGAACCATGGCGTCGTAATTTTTAAACACCGCGAAAACTGCCTTCGCCGTTTTTTTCGCGGCCACAGCGTCTTGGTTGCCGTGAGGCTAGCGATACAACTAGTGGTATACAATTTGAAATTTGTGTAACTAATGATGTTTTTTGTGTATTAAATTAGTTATTTTTGTTTGCAATTACATTTTTGTAGAAGTTTTTATGTATATTTGCAGTTGGTTTTGATGAAAAGTATGATAATGTAGGGTGAGGTGTAAAAAGTTCATAATCAAAATATTTTGCATTTTTTCTCCATTTTTTTTTAATTACAATTATAAGGGTTCCAACCCTTACAATAACAATTAAAATATCTGTAGAGAAAACATACAAAATATTTGTGGAGAGTGATCCTTTTACTCCCTCTGACCTTAAATATTTAAAAATAGTGTTGTGTGGATTCTGTTATATCGATACCAATCACGGATCACAACATTTTTTTAAGGGAATTGTTAAATCAGGGAAATTTTTGTAAGACTATCAGGGAAATCATGGAAATATCGGGGAACTTTTTTTCTTGGATTTTGTTGACACTCTACATAACATAAAGAGGGTCTTTCTTACACGTCTGTTTAGCTATCTTGTTACAAAAAATGACCATTGATTGACAAAATAAAATCTTAAATTGTGTTTTAATATTTGTGAATTGGACTCTAAACATCAACGTACGTATTTGCAACACTGAATTACTTTCAGGTGAAAGGTGACGAAAACCAGAAACCATTGTGGCGAGATGCAAGTGAAAAATCACAGGACATTGCCGCATCCCGAGATGTTCTCAAATCTCCCGTTTTAGGTGAGTATCAAACTTGCCCATTTCCATTCAAAATTCATCATTTTAAGCCTTCTCGGCAGTTGTCTTTTACGTCATTTTTTCTCTTCCGTACATGTGTGTAAAATGGGAATTTTATTCAGTTCCAGCCAAGTCGCCCTCTAAGCCCACAGAGCCAGCATGGTCTCCCAAATCCACCTCCCTGCAGATGCTTCCTTCCAGTGGAGACGCCTCCACGACGGACCGCCTAAGCGCCATCAGGGCCCGCAGGAAACTGAGGAAGAAGTTGCTGGCCCGCATCTACCAGCAGAGGAAGCCCCTCGAATCTGGCAATGTGGTCCCCGACCGCATCACCATCGAGAAGCAACTGGCCGTGCGCTACACACGAAAATTGCTGTCCCAACTGACCCTCCGATGGGCACACCGGCGCTACGTGCACAAGTGGCACTCCATGAAGAGGAAGAGCATGGTGATGGTCAAGAGGAAGAAGAATGGCAAAGTGCTGTACAAAATCAAAAGGGAGAACGCCAAAGTTCTGAAGGCGAAAGGCTCCGTCGTTGCTGAACCCATTACGAAGGTATATAAAACACTACTTCTCATCTTCAGTTACTGTCTATCCTCGAGAACTGCACCCGCCACCAAGTATTACCCTGTCTGTTGCCGTGGAAACGGACCTTGTCCTATTTTCCATAGGGGATGCTTGAAGAAATGCTTTCAAGTTTGCCATTTGAAAATATATTTGTTGAGATTTTTACTTATCGTTGGAAAGATCTACACTAGTAAACTACCTCTTTCCACAACCAATGTCGGGGAAAATAAAATGAAATTGTCTCATCCCTTCTCAAATGAACGATCCCTTTTCTATAGCGACATCCGGACTTGGTGCTGGGAGTAGTTCTCGTGGTTGACTGATGGTGCCTCGATTTTGTGTAGCCGACCACCGGTCACTTGATGTGATTAATAAGCGACAAAAACATTCTGATCCTTTTATATTATAGTCGGCGAGTCTGCTCAGCTGTTATAAGTTTCTGTATAAATTCTTGTGATAACGTTAAAATGGTTCAGCGTGTGAAAGTATATTGGGTACATATATATGTCCTCTTTCAGATTTTATTCGAAGGGCTGGAAAAGAAACGAATTAAATTCTTCGTCGAATCCGTTCGGTAGTGAATTGTTTAATTTTTAAACATCAGGCTTCTTTTGAAAAGACTGATTTTTGTTGAAAATTAAACGCGTCGAGATGGCATTGAAACCTTTTAGACTCGGCTTCGATGTCGCATTTGCGCTGCATTGAAAATATTGACACCACTTTAAATGACTCCAAGTTCGAAGTCTAAAATGCAAGTACGACTTAACCATTCTAAATCTACGTAGTCACAAGTTCATTTACTCTTCAATTTGCATTTTTCATGAGGTTGAAAAGCTGAGCTATCAAAAGTTGTAAATAATTAAGAAAAGAAACTGTAGACGTAAGAAGTGAGCTTAATTTCTTAAAACCTACTATTTGATCACAATACAAATATTTCCTTTGTGTTACTTTAGAGGCTTTGCTCAAAACATGTGAATGTTTCCATTTCTTTATTGTATCATATCTAATAGAGTGTTTGTAATTTAATTCCAGACAAAGGATTCATCATGCACCCTAGTTATGCCACCAGAGATGAAACGTCTGATGGTTAACAAAGCCTTAGGTGAAACTCAGTTGCACAGGGCTGCAAGATTAGGTTACCCGGTAAGTTTCTCTTTCCGTGAATTTCCATTTTTACTTTTCTAAGCTGAAAGAAAAAGAGAGAAAATTAGGGAGTATGTATATAAATTAAAATTTGTACACCTAGGTAACAACATCGTTATCAGCTTGGGATTTTATGTAGGGTGTACTCCTAAAAAGTGAATTATCCTTAAAGGATAGGTAATTCCGTTATCAAGTTGTAAGAGCTTTGGTAAGAGCAGGAAGCAGGCAATAGCTAAGCTTTTTGAACCATCAATTCTAACTCGACCTTAGAAGCAACTAGCTTTCCACTTACTTGTATGCAACGAATTCACGACCTCAGTTATTCTATGTCTTTATTCTATGATAATGCTATTTTGACCTTTTATTATCCATCTCGACCCAGCCACGGTAAATCAATCTTTGGAATCTGCTTAATCCTCCATATCACTGGCCATTTCCCTTTCAATCATTTGTACCTATCGCTATATTTTTGTGAAGTTGATCATTTGTAGAGTAAAACTCTCTCTCTCTGAAGCTGATCCACCAGAGTGAAGTCTTATACGTATATTTGGGTCGTTCCTGCAGGTACTTGTTATATAGCTGGTGACTTTTAGATTATTGGCAGGCATGATTGCCTAGCCACTTACATGATTTCGTCATCTATAATAACCCGGGTTTATGTCCTATGCAGACATGGACTGGAATCACCTTTTGGAATGTTCGACATTATCGGGGAAAAGCGTCCATGCATGCTATAAGAAGGCTACATAACTTTTAAAGCAGCTGGATTTTAGTTGATTTTTTTACGACTTGTTTTGTTCTATGCTGTAACTTCACGTGGTCATAGGGGTTAATTCATGTGTTTGGTCTAAGTGTCTGCAATAAACTTTCTTGATCATTCTCACAGCATTCGATATTACCCTAAGTTATGAAAAACCCATTACTTGGCAGTCCAGTCTGTCTCATATGAACGGCCAACCTGCCAAGGAAACGACATTGGAAGCTGCTTTTATTATAATTAAAACAAAAGAATGCACTGTTTTGTATATAAAAAAAAGTTAAGCCACATATTGCCGAATTTCTCTATTCTTTTTATATTCGATTGTCTGTTCAAACGTATTTTGTTTTTACCTTTTTGTAGAAGAAAGGCTTCTTTTTTTTATTAAATCGAATTTCTCTTTTCCTTTTACTCGAATCCAGCGTAATTTTAATTGTGAATTTACCCGTGACAGTCTCCGCCGAGTCAACTCATACGAGAATTTTAATAAAAAAAAGGAGTTCGTTATTGTTCGAATGCCTCCCCCTTCGCTGACCTTTCTCTGAAAAAAATGGAGACGGTAGGAGGAGAGGAAAAAAAAGGAGTATAAAGGGGAGGCAGAGAGATAAAAGAAACCCGCACCGTGGTGAACACGAACGACGTAACATCGGCATTAATGACTCTCAGCCATTTCCACTTAATTCCTCCCCTCTTCATTCCCGCCCCCTTGTGTTTTTATCGTTCGGAGTCATTGTTCACTTCGCTCTCTGCCTACTTTACTGACAATGGGTTTTCGTCCCCCATTATCTGCCGACTCTACCGCTCTGACGAGCACACGGGGACTTGCGCTGGGGGGGGGAAATTAAAGCAAAACCTCCCTCCTGCCGGGGAGACGTGAGGTGTTTATGGATGCCTCCTCCCCTGTTTGCTTTTTGACTCCTCTTCTCGGAAGCTTCTGTCATCGGTAAAACGCACCCAACTGTTTCGATCCTGTGGATTCGAAAAGCGTAGCTGAATCAACAGCATGGATTCCGAACCCCTTCCCTCGTCGTGGCCAACCACACGAGTTCCGGCGGGTGTGTATGGCGAGGCTCAATAGGGCTCCAACTGTGATGCCCAGTCATTAAGTGATCGGAAATATTTCATTTCATATTTCGTCATTCCTTTCGGTTATAACGAAAGATACTTATGAATCGGCATTAATTAAGCATTAGTGTGTTCAAAAAGTCCTCATGTCAAGAGAAAAGATGTATCCAAGGAGAATTCCACAGGGCTCGAATTCTTCCCGAATTGATTTAAGAATTGAAAAGCTAGCAAAGGTTTGGCCAATATGGTCCTTGCGCCATAAAACCCAACCAACCATCAAAGGTACATACTGAAATGAGTTTCATAAATTTTATTGGCGGGTACCATTTAAGTATTTGCTCATTAGAATTGTTATGGGTCAAATGTGAAAGGCATCAGGTTGTGTAAGAGACCGCAATTAGGCAGAGAGATGTGGTATTCCTTTCATTTCCCAATATTGGTAACCTCATTGTTTTTATCTCCTTTCCAGTTATGTCTGTTAGAATCGATGGAACCAGTAATGGTCTTGCTACATTTCCAAGAACTTTCTGCTAAACATTCTCATTCAGCTTTGTTTCTATGTCGTGTGTTTTCCCCGTTAATCACGTTACTTAGAAATACTTCGAAATCTGCACAAACAGCAACACTGGAGAGCTATAAAATGTCTTTCTATCTTTAGAATAGATGAATTTGATCTAACCCCACGTCCCCAATATTATCCTCAAAATGCAATATTTTTTTATTTCTTTAGATCATCATCATTCCTCTCTTTATTTGAATGCTAGATTTTATGTGTTCAATACCGTGTCCCTGCCTTAGCGAAACATTTAATCGTGAGACTACGGCTGGTACAGCAGTTGTACCATCATCGCACCAAGAAAGAATATAGACAACGGACGGTACATCCGTTTTACCTTGAAAATTATAAGAATCGCGTTTGTTATAGGTATAGCCGTAGTCAAGGGGTTAAATTTATGTAGTGTGGATCGTCGAGTACAGAATATATTTTTTCTAATGACAGACATTTGACCTCGGAACATATTACTTAAACTCAATTACCCTTGCAATTGATCTCTGTCTTGTTCCTGAAAAAGCATGAGATCCGTTTGTTGGCTTCGAGTTGAAGTTATTCGTTTCTCTTGACAGCAAGCCGTGGCCTACTGCTTGAAGAGCAAGTGCGTGAGCGTCAACGCTCGTGACAACGCTGGTTATACGCCTCTTCATGAATGCTGCACGAGGGGTCATCTGGACATTGCACGCGCCCTCCTCCAGTACGGGGCGGACGTGAACGCCAGTGCGGCAGGTGGCATCAGGTGAGTACTCTGCCCGCCTTTGTTTCGCTTTCGTTCTAAGTGGCTTTTGAGAGGCGGACGAGCGAATGGTGCTTCGGGTTTCCTGACTCCGTGTTTACTTTCCAGGCCACTGCATGATGCCGTGGAAAATGACCACGTGGAGATCGTGAGGTTGCTGTTGTCTTACGGTGCTGACCCCACCATAACCACTTATTCCGGGATGGAGCCCATGAAACTGTCTCGCTCTGCGATGATGGCGGAGTTCTTGCAAGGTAAGAGCCTATTACACGTGGAACACTCAAACTCCCTGCTTTTAATGGAGCGTTTTCATTGTGGATTCGTGTGATGAGTACCAGAGTGAATTTACTATTAAATTACATTTATCTCCAAACCCACTGAACGTCACTGCATTTTTGAGAGGTGCCATATCTATGGGTTGAAAGAATCCTGAAAATGATTCCATCACCCTAAAAGTTTAAAAGTGGTTAGAAACCTGCAGATTGTATGGTGAAATGAAGCGTAAAGGACCTCTTGTAACGATTTGGGCTGACTGGTGTGCTAAAAACAACACAGCCTAAATGGAATTTCAATAATTATCACAAGAATTAACACTTTTAAACGGGGATCTGTGTCCCTCGGCTGTGGATATTGTGAAAAGGTTGTACGCTGAACTAAATGGTGAACGTACGCTAAAAATACCTCCGCTCAGTTCAGGCATTCGAAATCTACATTTTCTCATTACACTGAGAGACAAGTTAATTAAAGAGAGGGAAGCCGAACACCCCTTGAAACCATCTGAACGGGAATGAGATCTACCCGATAAATACGACGAGTCTTATGACCGGCGGTCAGTGGGAAACCTTCCGGTGTTTACTCCTGACCTTGAGCTGTTGCTGTGGTTGTTACATTCCAGAAAGTTAGTTTTATTGAATATGGGATTATATACACTATTTGACGAACATTGTATGAAGTGAGCACATTTATTTGGACATAGCGAAAAGTCTCTAACGCTAATTAATCAGGACAGGTTAATATTGTGTAATTTTAAAAGGCATACTTCACAACAACATGCTTAAAATGTCTAAATATGAATCTTGAATGTATCCTTTTCCTCCAGGATTCTTTGCTGACATAAGTGGAGAGGTCGATAGCAGGCCACACTTGCCTTGGAGATTCTGGGGCTCTGCAAAATGCTTGGGTAAGTAGTTAGTTCTTACATAGCGTTTGTCGCTTTCATTCGGGAAACCAGCAGTTCTTCGACTGTTGATGCAGAATTGCAGAGTTTCGTTGCTCAGTGTGCGTGTTTTTCTTTTCAGATCCCGAGGACGGTGGCTACGACGTGTTCAGTGGCGTTCCTTCCGATGCCGAGAGTGAGGGGGAGGGTGACAACGATTTCTTGTTCGAGGTGAGCGACTCCCCTCACCTTCCCACTTTCAGACTTCTGTTGCCTGCTGCCAGCAGTGGGGCGTAAGTTCGCACTCTAGGATGCCTTCCTTTCTCCCTACTACACCCCCTCGGAAGTTCTCTCACTCTTAAAGGGTCTACTTGTTATTTCCGTTGCTCTTCGAAGACATGAACTACTATTGTGGCTAGAGTATTTTTAAGGGAACGCGTTTTTTCTTAAATCCCTCACGTAATCTGCATAGTCAATGCTTTTTTAGAAAAATACATAAAAGCGAGAATTAAACGAATAGAGTATTAAATGGAAGCGAAGAAAATTACCCGTGCTTAAAACAAGCGGTTTGGTTAGTCTTCCTTTCATTTCAAATCGAAGTCTGTAAACTAAAATTGAAATTAATCCGAAGGAGCAATCGTCGCAATCCAATCATTTCGCAACTATCATTTTTATTACTAGTACTCTACCCTGCGACTAGGAGAAATTGTAAAATGCGGTTCTTCGACAACGGTGTTTTTAGGCAGATGAAACCACGGGTTTCGTATCTTTGCGACTTGCATACGAACCCAGAACTGACAATCCGTTTGTTGCCAAGAGTAACTTTGGGAAGATTCCAATCTTTTGTGAGAGTTTTAAACCCCTCTTCCCCTCTTTATATATTAGCTTAAGTTAAACACATATTGATTATAATATAAAAATGTCTCTTCGGTGAAAAAATAATAATTAAAATCGCCGTAATTGAATGCTGAAAATAAAAATTTAATTTTACCACTTATCGAGGTGTCTTTTTCAGTGTGCATAGATACGCTCTATCAGGGGATGTTATAAATCAATATGATAAAAACTAAGTTAAGGTTTTTCTTTAAGGTTATAAATAATATGTATTTGCTATTTTGTAACTGGGAGTTGCAAGTGGCCAAATGCAGACGGATGCTAAAAGAGCCCTTTCGTCTCATTCCAGGCAATGCAACTACCTGCGCCTGAATGACGTGCTGCGCAAGCTCTCTATTACCAAAGAAGAATTCCTGAGTGCTTATGGGCACATAGACGTTCTCGCCCTGCCCCGCTATGAATTCGAAGCCAGTGCCACCTGTAGTCCACTACTGACGGGGACGAAGCTGGACAACCCCTTCCTGTCCCGTCCCATCCCGGAGAGGATGATGGACAACGGGAGCACGACGGACTTGGTGAGGCTGGACAATAACATTCGCAAAGTTCTGGGCATAGAGACCATCTCCGTGCGATAGCGGAACCAGTCTTGTGTCTCACCCATGTGCTAGCTTTATTGTGATAAGAAACTTTGTGCATAATTATATATAGAGAGAGAAAAAAAGAAGCTTTTATATATGTGTCGACTTTTCAGTCACGGCTGAAATTTTAGTGTTTGAAAACTGTGCTCTTGGAGAAAAATCTGGAAAACACGGATCTTTTCTAGGATACCAAATTTGTACGGAAGTCGCCCAAAACGCCATCCTGGCTTCGTGAAAACTAAACCATCGTAAATTGTGTTTGTCTGAAATGTGATATCATCCCATCGTGTTGACGGCGAAGAAAAACAATTTTAGAAATCGGAAAGCCAATAACAAACTGATGGAAAAGCATAACGGTGTTTGATTATCTACATATTTTAACGCTAAGTAACAAATTTATAATCTTTTAGAAATCAATAGAATCTTTTTTTAAATAATAATTTTGTTTCCCTGAGCAGATACAAATTTAGGATTGTAGCAGAAAACCCATTACAAACGATCGGCTCAGCTCAACAGCTCTATGTATGTATATAGTGTACTGTAGGAGATTTTAAATCTGCTATGGCATATATGTCCTAAAATATAAGCAGCATCACAATCAGTTAAAATAAAAGAGGTGATTCAAAAGAAGTGTGTAAATGAGTAAACGGGAGTTAAAATTCTGAAGTGAAATGTTGCTTACAAACGAATACGGTAAATAGAAGTGACAAAATACAGTGCTTGATAGTTAAATTAGTAAGTGATCAAAACAGATTTGTTTGATTCGGGTTATGTTAGCAATATTCCGTTGGAGATAACAGCTAAGACCAAATGAATATTAGGGAAGGGATTCCGACTGAAATCCAACTGAATCGGCCGTTTGTAATGGGTTTGCCTGCTTAATTCAGCTTCTCAATCTAAGTACAAATTCGCCTCTTATTACGAGATCAATGCATCTTGTGATTGGTAGTGAATCCGAAACCTGTTCGTAGTCATTCATGAGGGTTAATATAATTGAATTCAAAATTGCAAATTGATCGAAGATATAAATTAATTTCTCTCAATTAATTTTCAAATTACGGATTTTCAATTTAGCTATTAAGACGCTGAATTTGCAATGCTCATTTGAGGATTATCTTTGCAGAACAGCTGAATTCGCCACTTCTGTCTTTGGAAAAATCAAACACCAAAACGTTTATCAGAAAATTGAATTACCTTTTTTCCATATAAATAAATATATGTAGGCATAAACAATTGTTACTGGTGACTCAATATTTTGGAAGTATAAGCACTTCTTTGAAAGTACATCCTTATCGAAATGGGAATGATCCAGATACGTGTTCATTTATTATGTGTACTAGTTTTTCAGTATTAAGTTAAGTCAGCGATTTTCAATCTTTTTCGTCTCATGGTATGCATTAACTAATTATTAAAATTCTGCTGCAAACCAAAATATATATATATTTTTTTAATTTTAGGGTTTGACAAAAATAGGTATGATGGATTTAGAGAAATATGATAATAACTACCTTCCCTTTAATTGTTCAAAAATGGTTTTTCAAAATCTTGAATAATTTGTTTATGATATACCCATGTGATTGTTTGTAATTTCTTAGCATTTAAAATTATTTATACTAGTATTATTTGTGACGTACGCTTGTCAAAAATTCAAACTAAACCGTTGAAATGAAATAAATCTTACACAGTTTAAACCGTTGCATCATCCGTAAGGCACACCGGTTGAAAATCGCTGGGTTAACTAAACCGGTAAACGCTACTACCTTTTAATTGTTTTAGAACATCGACTCATACTATTATTTGCTTATTTAATTTCAATTATCCATGGACACAAGATTGTTTGTATTCTTCTCTTCGGAATGCGTTTGATTTTGACCAAGCAAGTCCGCAAAACTCTTGCTGAAAATTGATTTCTATTTTTCAATTGACTGGTCATAAGAGCTTTGTGGTCTTAACTCCACGGACCTGAAACGAATGGGTCTTACCAACCCGCTCGAAAAGAACCTTTAATTTAAACGTCATTTAACTGTAGTGTGGGTTTCTATGAGAACACACACTAGATTCGTGGAAATTAAAAGAATATCTATCGTGATTCTCCTTTTGATTTACGCGGTGGAAAATCGTTGCTCTTGGTAGTCCTTATTTGGTATGTGTTTGCTGTATAAAGAATAGTGGACTGAATGGCTGTCGATTTCTGTTTAGTTAAGCTAATTTATTTTTCAGAGCTGTTAAAACGATACCAGAGAGAAATTTAAAAAGTAATAATATATTAAATACGTAAATAGAATGATGTTTCCATCCATAGCCAATTTCAAATTCCAGACCCAGAATATATATAGTTTGGAGGACAATTTGTCATCTGAACACGGAGGTGACAATGATTTTTGGATGATGTATGAGATACCTAGTAAAATTGATCTGTGTCGAGCCATCTTGATCGGCTCATCAAAAATTCTGATAAACTAAAGCGCAAAAAAAAAGTTTTATCAAGAAAAAGCTGTTATGTGTATAAAAGTAATGTATATAGTTGGAGAATCTGTTCCGAATACTTGTGCATATAAGATATGTGAAATTATAAGCCTGCCTATTATAGATGTACAGATAAGAGAGATTTATGTCAAAAAAAGGCTGTCGATGTGGGCTATGCAATGCGAAATACTGTACAAAAACATTTTGTCAGCCTACCCATTTGTATGTATTGTATGTATGTTTGTCTTTTATTAAAAAATATTCATTGACTTCTGGTGTCTGTTATTTTTGTCATGTATCTCGGAATTCAACGTCTCTTTTTCCAGTGTTTCCTTTTGAATTGCATCTTGATGCATACGTCCGGCGTATTAACGCCGATTTCACGATGCCTGCTATAAACCAGCAATATACATGAAAGGAACATCAGAAAAACACTAAGAATAGAAGATGAATCACAAATTTTCTTCAAAAGACATGTTGGGATTGCAGGAAATGAAATTGTTGACCAAGCCGCCAAATCGGCAGTAAATCATATTAGTCATACCATTCCTTATCGCGACTTAAAATCTTGCATTTACAAATCTTTAAAAACAAAATGGCAAAACGAATGGAATGAACAAACTTCATGCTTTAAAACCAAATATATCTGACTGGAAACCGCTACCCTTAAGAAGACAAAATGTTATCTTGACACGCCTTCGTATTGGACACACTCGCATAACACATAGACACCTCCTCCTCGGAGAAGATCATCCCATCTGCAATTACTGTATCTGTCCACTAACCGTAAAACACATTTTAGTAGAATGCTCTCATTTTAATAGGCAACGACTTAAACATTTTCATTCTTTTACTTTGGTTTTAGAAGACATGATTGGAGAGAATCCTCATCCAAATATTTTTAACTTCTTACATGACATTGGGTTCATATAACTTTATATAGTATTCATTTTAGTAAGCTTTTTACAAGACATTGGTTTTATCCATCACGTATAATTTTATATAGTATTTACTCATTATGTTTTGACATATCTCATTTCATTATTATATTATGTATCTGATTTTTTTATCTTGAGTTTGTCATAATATGTCCCAAGAGGACTCAATGCCACAAATCCAATCCATTCTTCAAAATAATTCTAAAAATGTTCTTTGGTGCAGTCGAATAAGAAATTATCCAATGTCTTCTCATCAAGGCAAATTTTTGGAATCAGTCAGGTGAAACCGATGTGGACTATTTTGTCATAAGCAGAAAAAGTAGTAATTCTTAGGATTTTAAGTAATGGAGATTATATATATATATATATGATATATTGAAAATGATGGCGATTCTTTACAGCGTTCCTCCATATAGTACACCGAAGTAAAAAATAATAAAATTTGAAGTGCCAACTTAAATTTTTTTAACTTAGAGATATAAGAATCTCATGATGATAATTTACCTATAAACCTGTGACTTTTCCCACACGATCGAGTATTGGCCCTTCAAGGTCTAGTCTACTGTTTCACCACGGAAGAAAGGGTCACTGCGCACTCTGAGCTTGCTGGTGGTAGGACCACCCTTGACGTGAAGGTCACTGCGCTGGGCACAGCTAAAGCTAGTAGGCAGGAATCCAAGTCAGACTTTTACCTTCGAGTGCCTCTTATCTTTGACCAAAATTGCACTCTTTTGTTTTTCTGTACACCATTAAACTAGTTGCCGAGAACAAATCCTTTCCCAATACCAAACAGATTTGAATCTGGAGAAAATGGTGCAAGGGTTGGTCAAATTCTCGACAGATTTATTTGATCTGAAAACGTGTTTTCGAATAAAATAAGTAAAACCAAAGCGAAAAACAAAATATCGCTCTCGACTTCCTAACCAGGTATGAACGCCAACACAGGCACTTGCATCGTATTGGAAGTAGCGAGATCAGCTATTTGTCCTCTACAAACTACAGACCACCTCAAAAGCTCCCCTGTACTTCTTGACAACACAGTTGGAAATATAGTTGATAGTATTTTTAAATCCTTTTTTATCAACCTCCATTGGGCTGCTCGACTGATGGCCAGGATTAGGATTTTAGAAAAAGTTTGCTTTGTACGCCTACGACAGTCCCTTAAAAGATAATCAAAAATGAAGATGTTTTCTTTCCCAAGAACAAACACTGCCAACACAAAATCATTAAAGTGATGGAATTTCTCAGCTCCAACATTGATTATATCTGTGAGAGCTGAGAAGTTTAAGTCGAAAGTTCTCAAAATAACTTTGCTTTCCTTTCGAAACTTTTATAGGTCATTTCGGCTGTCTGACATCTGTATTTAACGTTCTGACTTTTGTATATTTCAATATTGTTATTCTTATTATTTTTTTTCCCTTCTGGAAATGATTATTTTTTTTTTTTGTTCTTTTCTCATTTTGTTCTGTGTTAATTTTTTAAACTTTGTCATCCTCTTCTTTTGTATTTTTGTGCCTTCATGTTTTACCCTTCAATTGACTTTCCCCTTCTGTGTACTTAAATGCGTATGTATATATTGTGGATTGCTTAGCTCTCCCTTATCCCAGAATCTCCTCCGTAAGGCGGACTATACAGCTGAAAGCCGCACAGGTGAAACAGTGTCCGCCTACGGCGTCCAATCCAATCCAGTCATAAAAATGTACCAAGGTCCAAATCTTCAGATGACTTAATTATCGAATTTATAACTATGCGAACTTAGTCCTGAATGCACTTTCCAAATAAACAACTCGATGCCTGTCAAGAGATGTAAATTTTTTTACGGTGCGACATATGGTTCCCTCTGCGAGCAGGATCGTCCCGCGGCAGACAATGAGCCCAGAATAGCTGCTCGGAATGCCCAACTCGAACGACCGTCTCCGCTAGAGGTGGACGAGAAGAGCCTGGAGACGCTGCTTCTTGAAGAATTTCACCCCACGCGTGTCGAAAAAGACCCGCTCTTATTTTTAGCTCTCCCGCGAGAGATGGTGCCATTTTAAATCTTCCTCTCGTGAGCGAGGACTTTGCCCCAGACTGCCTCTCGTGGCCGACGCTGCCTTCGAAAAAGAAAATCGACCCGCAAGGAGAGGCAATTAAGCTGTTGCCGTTCGCCTCGCTCTGCCGTCGGGGAGGAAATTCCGGACGCGTCGGGTTGCATTGCATTCCACCGATGGGAAACGATCGAAGGAGGATGCGATACGTTCGGCACATTTGATTACGAGCTGAAATTCCGAGGGAATATTCAAAGCACGATTTAAAAACCTCGATTGAGAAAATTATAGTTTTTATGCATTCATTTTTATCGATAAAACCTAAAAATTCACGCGTGTCTTTCCTGGTAATTTTTAATTACAGCTGGGAGGTCCCTCTGACCACAGCTTTTATGGTGGTCCATGAATTTATGGCCGGATGGGGGTATCCCCTTCTCTTTGGTCGTTAGCGGCTTCGGAAGAACGTGTGGGGTCTTCTCTCGAGGAAAAGAGAATGGTGGAAAACCCGAACGGACGCAGGACGACTCTGCTCCGGATTGAGGCCGCGGGACTGAAACCCAAAATTGTACAGTATCTATTAGCCTCGAAATAGTTTTAACATATATGTATTCTTCTTTAATTAATTAAATGTGCTGTAATTCTAAATGTCGTTTTAATTATCTTCAAGCCACTCGCCACGCAAACTATACCCACGACGTTACAACGGGTTATTGATGACGGTCCGGGATCAAACCCCCAAGGGAAAGACTCGAGGACAACACCACGTAATTTTGAAGCCTACCCCTTTTCTTCCAAACTGACTTTTTTAGATTATTTATTTCTGATACTTCGTAATAAAAATATTAAAAACGGACAGTTTCTTTAAATCACTTTTTAACGCATCAAAAGTTTAAAAAAAAAAAACAATTGAAATTAAATAAATTTTACGTCATTTATACCGTTTTACCATTAATAAAGCACTGTCTAATGCAATACAGATTCAAATGGTCATGGGGGGGGGTTGCACAATGCGCTAACTGAATCCTTTTCGCGGCTTTTTTTTCTTCCGACCCACGAAAATCTTACATTTATAAATACTGGACTAAATTAGAGAAAGTTATTATTTTTTAATTTAGTGCACCACGTTTTCTAAGAGGCATATCTAAGAAATTAGTATAAAAGGGTGTAAGCTGGTTCCAAAAAGACGTAGACAGCGCATTATAAGTCAGAAAGTTAATTTAAGATAAAAAATTTTAGAATTACGCTTGATTTCTACAATACCCTGGGAAAAGTGTACGTTTAAAAATTTGAAGGCGATTGCCCTGAAAAATGTCAATCCTCTTTGAAAGCACATTGATGTCAGTTATTATCAGTCTGAATAAAAATAATTGTTAAATTGCTGATTAATTTACAAAAATGAAGGTTGTGTCCAGAACCTGAACTGTAGTTTTGACATGAATACTTGAGTCTGATATTGGATTGTGAAATAAATGAAGCAGGTATAGGAAGTTTGAACGATTTTTTGTCGTGAATATTCAACGATTAATTTGCAGTTTGAACGATTAAACTGCAGCTTGATATTATTATTGAAGGGTAATTTTATTAAAGACCTGTGATTGGGTAGCATGGTTGAGTGGCTTTCGAATGACACTACCTACACAGTCCTCAATCTAAAGTTACACTGGCCCAGAGTTCGCCCAGCACCGTAGAATTTTAACATATTGTGGACCCGCGCACTCTCGGTCTGAAGGTTATGTTAGGTAAGGACATTTTTTATCTACACGACGCTGTAGCTTCTAGTTCAGAAATAATAAAGTAAACAGTTGTGACGCTCAACAATTATGCATGCCTTCCAGTACTGTTCGTATTCAAAGACGTATTCACGCCAGAAAAACAGAAATTTGAAGGGTTTTGCAAACAGGATTAACTTCTGACTATCGAAGCCTTGCAATGAAAAAAATGTAACGTGATACATTGATGTTTGCTAAATAATTTCCACCCTAAACTAAATTTGGTGTCAGTCCCTTCCTCACTCAAAACCTTACCCTACTTCAAATTAACACGTGGTCCTCTTTCCCCAGAATTCATGAAGTTGTACACCTCTGGCATAGAGACCATTGAGATACTCCCAACTGTGCGAGGTAACACATATATGATAATGCTTGATTGGTAAAAGTAAGACTACTGATTGTTGAAATTGCATAATAGAAAACTCATAGTATTAGCTGGAAACTAACAGGACTTGTGTTTTAGGGTGTGTTATGAAACTTCCTAACGTCAACAGAATGTGGATACGAAAAGGGTATATGGCGTTTCAGGCATATCTATGCCTGTTGTTAATTTTAATTGGAAATGCCCGTGTTATTTTCATTATAGTGCTTTTCCGTCACGTATTCTGAAAATAATTTCGGGGTGGACGTCAAATCTCTATTCCGATCGAATTGCTGTAATGTAAAAAGAGCATTGCGTTTATGATTTTTTCGACTGTTTTCATATATATCTACACGCATGGGAACCAATTTGCCGTGAGTAAATTAACTTCAGCGCATAATTTTGATTGTGTTTGAGCATTAAAGAGGAGTGCTTAAACCTGCATACTTCCCTAAGTGTGCGATGGGTACACGAAGTCTCCAGGACTGAAAACTCGCTCATCTACACTTCAAATCACGAAACTCAATGTTAATATCGAAATTGGTTGATAGGGTTTTATTTGACAAGTGCCGTCTATGTTTCCCCTACCTGCACCCAACAACGGAAGTAAATGGAACCAATACAGGGAACGTTTCACTGACACAGAAGACATACGACCTAGGAGGAATTGAACCTGCGTCTCCTACAACTCGCAGGAGACAAATCCACGGTGACACCCAACTATCAGAAACCTTGTTGTGAATTTCTTTCATGGTATTGTTCTAGGAAGTGCTTTTCTGCAATGAGACAGTTGAAATATACTAGTCAATAAAGTTAAAATTAACGCAAAATAACAAAGTAAGCACAATATGCAGCACCTTAAAGCAGGCCTCGAAATATATTTTTTAATACAGGTGCACCTAGTGCACCTAAGTTTTTAAATTAGGTGCACAGGTGTGCCTAGCTGGAAAAAATTAGGTGCACAATTTTATTTTCATGTGCACCTGTGCACCCGGGTATTTCGAGCCCTGCCTTAAAGTCTTTATTAAAAAAGGTATCCTGTTTTTTTTTTTTTTCCTGTGAGGTTTTCTAATCAGACAAGAAAGATGTTGGCGCCCGGAACCATTTGATCCCCGATCCCCTTAAATGGACCCGAACATCCGGGGCCTGTGAAAAGGAATGTAAGGGGGTGCTGGACACGGAAAAGGAGGGAGTAAGGGCGTGATGTCGATAAGACTGGACAATTGCCTTCAGTGCAAAATATAAAATTGTAAATAATGTTTATTAATGTTGCATAAAATTCCATAATATTACCCCAAATTCAGAATTGATTAATAAATGTTTTAATGAAATGCACACCATTGGAAACCTCATCCTTTGATAGGACGGGAAAAGACGATAAGGTAAGGCTAATATCGAACTGGGGCAACACAACGGACTATTGGTAACGGTCCGCAATCAATCCCGAAGGGAAAGAAGCGAGGTAAACACCTCGTACTCTCGACCCACGGTCAAATGACGAGGTCACGCCTGAGCTAGAACTCCTAACTTCCACACCAACGTGACGACATTTGAGGCAGATTTAACGCACGCCATTCCCCGTGTACACGACGGTCTTTGGTTGGATCGACGGGGAAAAGGAAGACTTGGTATTTAATATTTTTTCAAACAAAAACTAGTGGTGAGAAAGATGGTGTGTTTTGTGAGCTGAGTGTGTGCAGTGAAGGAGCGTTGCCATCTGATGGGATTATGAAGGCAGAGGTAATACCATCCACGCTAGAAACCAAATCTCGCTGGGACGGAAAATCTGAGATCAGGAACAGCTCAACCGTAATTGCCGAGTCCGAACTCTCTCCTCCGCTGTTGACGCAGCTGTTCCGCACTCTCGCTAATCCCCTCCCCTCTTCTCTCAATTTAGAAAAAATTGTTCACTGCACGGCGGTCTTGTGAGAGAGCGAAAAAGAATCAAGCTTCGCAGCAATTTCGAAAAAGAATTCAATTCTTCGATAATACGATTCAATTTCTGTTATTTGGCATACTGAGAATAGGAACCCATGCGATTTAGTTTTCTATTACATCAATTGGCATAATTCGGGTTCTGTAATTGGAATGACAAAAAATTCTATTTCTTTGAGACAAGTTGAATCGGTTTGGATTCGCATAGTAAAAATATTCGCAGTTTAGGACATTATTTAGCAGAATATGATCTCTCCTATTCTCTTCAACGTATTATCTTTTATTCTTCAGCTTTCTGTTATATCTATTGTCTGGTATGATTTGGCCAAATATTTCTGTTTCCTTTCGACAAGTTGATTCGGTTTGGAATCACGGCAGCAAAAGGTATTCACAGCTTAGGATATCATTTAGGAAATTTTTATCTCTATTGTTCCTGAACCAACATTTTATTTTTGAAATATGTGAATTGATTTAAGATTGTTTTACTTTTATAAGAGACCTGGAATATCATCTGATACGTTTTAAAGTAGAATTTAGAATCATACTAAGTGGTATACTTGGCATGCTTTCTAATTTTTATTTAATCGCATGTTCTTAAAAAGCGTCAGCGTTACTAACATTTGCACATTTATTAATTTTTGCAAACATTTTTTTCGTTAATTTGTAATTCAAATTGCAAGCAAGTAGCCTTCAAATTGTATTGAGTGAAAAATGAATTTGAAAAAAATCTGCCTGGGGTTAAACACCTTAATAAACTTGTACCTTTTTATTAGCTCGTTTTGTTTCTCACTCAGCGGTCATTTGTTTTTGCTTCTAATGAGGGCAAATGCGACCGTGTTTTAATGTATAGCAATTTATAAAGCTCAATAAATAGAGAAGCAAACCGATAGAATATTTTTTTTACCAAAAAATAACCATAACCTAGGATGTATACACTATCAGGCCCTGATTTATGATTAGGCCCGTGAGGCACGGGCCTAGGGCCTAGGGCCCCTATAATTTAGAGGGCCCCCTAAATTTCAAAAGTATCTAAAAAAAATTTAAAGTTTTTAAGTAGTTACTTAAATTATTGGGTATTTACGCAAATGTCCGTCGACTGTTTCCCCCACTATCACATTTTTTCAATTACATTAATTATCTAACTATTATGTTTTTAATTTTCATCTGCTTTATTTTGTTTTGCCAAGAGTTATAAGTAATGTCACGATTTTCTCAAACTTTTTGGTGACATCTGTGGAACAGTCAAATACGTAAGTACCAATTATTGTTATAAAATTAGTTTTTGTGATGAACAAATAACATGGGGGGGGGGCTTCCTGCGTGTTGTGCCTACTATACCAAATTTTCTAAATCGGGCCCTGTACACTATATGGACAAAAGTATTTGGACACTGCATGTGTTTCTGAAAAAATATTTTATTATTGTGTTCAGTAACGAGTAGGCCCTCCTTTTGCTTGCATTACAGCTGCAACACGTAGAGGTTCTCTGTAAATCTGGGCAGGAATATCTCGCCATGCTTCTTGCAAGGCTATGAGAAGAGGCTGTTGTGAAGATGGGCGTGCGTGGCGGTGTCGTACTCGTCGCTCCAGTTTGTCCCACGAGTGATCGTTCGGATTGTGATCGAAGCTCTGAGCAGGCCCTTCAAGCAATTTCACCTCATTTTCAGGAAACCATCTTGAAACCATGGAGCATGATCTGGTTGGAAGAAACAACCATCATCACCATAGTGTAGGCAAGGTCCAATTATCCAGAACGTCGAGGTATACTTCAGCGTTTATGATACCAGGTACAAAAAGCAATGGGCAAAGTCCTAACCAGGAAAAACAACTCACCACTAAGATGGATCCTCCTTCGAATTTCTGCAGTGTCCAAATACTTTTGTCCATATAGTATATGGAACTATGGACCTCAACTGCAATGGAACTCTATTCACTGTTCGAAAGCGAGAGCATGATTAGGAAAAAAATGAACTGTTCCTTTTATAAATGCAATAAAACCCATTAACAATAGGAGCTGCCTTGAAACAGTAGATTTGCCCACTGCGTTAGCAACCCGTGAGTTGTAGGCGGCCCATCTTCGATTCCTGCATGGTCATGGTTTAGTAAAACTTTCTTTGCATGTGTATGCTTTTTAAAATGTTCTGTCTTGTGTGTGTGTGTGTGTGTTTGGCATAACTTGGCCAAGCGCCAAAAAACCTAACCAACTCGACAATAAAATATTCCCCAAGTCTCATTTTGTAATCATTATTCGACTGTGCAAGATCCCGTTCCATTGGAGAAATATCCTGTTTGAGCCAGATTTCAAACGAATCAATAAAAAATCGTGAAGTAACAAACCCACCCGAATCGAAGGAATAGCGAAATTGGAAAAAACCGCGCAGAAATAACACAATTCTCGCTTTACAATTCTGCGCCTCGAAGATTGGACAGTAAAACCCACAATCCGCCGATTTTCTAGACCGGAGAAATGCAGGTTTTTTCTCCACGCGCGGCAGCTTACGCCGCGCTTGCTTCCGAAGGTACAGAAACGTGTGGAAAGAGTCGGGGGAAACGAAACAAAGGCGCTGCAGGTCGTGATCCATGCATCAAACACTCGAGGCCGCAATCGCTTTCAAAACCGTGAGCTCGTGCGCCTCGACGATTTTCTTACGTCTATTCTTGAACGACTGCAGAAACCGTTTCATCGTAGACCGACTAGGGGCATAAATAAGTGCTCCGCACACTCCGCCGCGCCGCAAATGATCCGATTGTGTGTACCGGAGAGAATGTGATGTATTCGTTTTTGAATCTTTCTGGACCCTTTCGCAGTCATCATTCCTTTGTTTTAATCGCGGGGAAAACTAAGGAGGATTCATGCAGGTTCTCGTTTCGTCATCTATAAAGAGTGGCACGTTTAATGTTTATATATTGTCAAGCTAGTGGTGATAACTTGGAGGTGAAAACTTTTTCATGACTCGTTGGAGTCATGAAAATAAGTTCACCTCCGTCGAGTTCGGGGTGGCTGGTGCACCTTAACCCTTACGCTGCGACGCTTGGATTTTTTTTCAATAGTTTCACAGAGCGGCTCTTTGGCCTGACTCTCCGAGCTCCCTTATCTAATTACCAAACTTGAGCGATAGGGCCGTGAGTGGCACTTACGACCGACGCTTTCCTTTCATAGTTTTGTGTGGCGTATCGTTTGGCGTGAGAAGAGATATAACCGAAGCGACTTTCTGCTTTTCCTAAAGCGTTCAAACCTCACGGTCGGCAGGGTAGGGGGACACCAAACAAAAGGAGGGACCCTCTTGAAGGTCAGTTGCTGACAGCTCATAAATGGTAACCGATGTCAGCGGTCACTTAAAGAGGGGATAACATCCACAGAGCAAAGATCAATACCATGCCTCTGAAGTTAATGAAATTTTAGTGGTAACAATTGTTTACCTGCCGCAGCGTAAAAGTTAAATCTGTCCTCACGTTGACGTGGCGTGGAAGTTTGGAGAGTGGGTTACCAGCTCAGGTGCTGAGCTCGTCATCTGACCGTAGTTCAAAATTACGAGGTGTTGTCCTCGGGTCTTCGCCTTCTGGGTTGATCCCGGATCATCTCCAATAGCCCGTTATGTTGTACTTGTGCGACGTCAACCGAAAACAATTTCTTTACAGGGCATCGAACAGTATTTGAATACTCAATTCGAGAAGTCACCTGTAACACAACGTTAATAAGAAATATTCATGATTCCTGAGTTTGTAATTTATAAAAATAAAGAACTCAAGTAGAAAGAACGGACATACGTTCTAAATACACGTTCCTAACGATTGCACAATTCTTTTGTTATTAAGAAAATTTAAGAAACAGTGGATGATCGGTGATGTAACGTCCATTCGACCTATTTTCTGTTCTTGTTGTTGTTTCTTATGCCTACACTGGCAGACCAGAGGAGTGCCAGGCCCGTCGAAGACGGCAAGAGGGTGCGCCTTCCATGTTATTGAGCCCCATTGGGAGGAAGTCCGTCTTTGCTCGACATACATGACACATCCGTTTTACAGGATGGTCCCTTTCATACATCCATTCACTCACACATATCGTAATTTAGATCCCAATCAGAGGCCGATAACCCCCTGATCAGGTACCCCCAGAGGTATTGATTTGGTATGGGAACATGGGGGACTTTGTGACCACGACCTATTTAACGTGCCCCAGCCACCATTAGTGAACACGACGGTCTTTAGCCAGGTCGAAGCGCCGATCTCGCAATCATCAGAATTGTAGGCTCCGCCGAGGACAGAACCCACAACCCTTCTGATGCGAGCCCGACGCTGTACCGACTGAGCTACCGCGGCTCTACCTATTTTTTTCTTTCCTGATATCCAAGGGTCCCCTAACATCGAATCATCTAGACTCGTAGAGGTCCTTGTGATAAAAAATTATGTGTATCCTCACATTTTGTGTAATGAATTGAGATTTATTGATGTAATAATGAGTTTTGCGCGGATGATTTTTTCAATCCAAACGTTTTTGTACTGCAAATGAAAATACCCTTAAGAGGTTGTTGTCACTATTTAGACTATCCGAGCATTTTTGCGTTAACGCTATGGGTTGAGCCATATATAACGAGGCGTAGCAACTATGGTTCATCACACTTCGGGAACTGGAAAGGCTTGTGATGACCAGGCCCTGATTTACCATTAGTCCCGTGAGGCACGGGCCTAGGGTCCCCATAATTTAGAGGGCCCCTAAGTTTCAAAAGTATCTAAAATTATAAAAAGTTTTTAAGTAGTTACATAAATTATTGGGTATTTACGTAAATGAACGTCGACCGTTTCCCCCACTATCACATTCTTGTAATTACATTAATTATCTAACTATTATGTTTTTAATTTCCATCTGCTTTATTTTGTTTTGCCAAGAGTTATAAGTAATGTCACGATTTTCTCAAACTTTTTGGTGACATCTGTGAAACGGTCAACAGTCAAATACGTAAGTACCAATTATTGTTATAGAATTAGTTTTTGTGATGAACAAATAATATGAGGGAGGGGCCCCTTCCTGCGTGTTGTGCCTACTATACCAAATTTTCTAAATCGGGCCCTGGTGATGACCGAGATATAAATAAACTGATCGCACATTGTGTGATCTTCCTACCATTTAAATATCATTTGAAGGTAAAAGGAATCTGAGAAGACCAAACAAGACCACATTCTAAACCGCAACGTAAACGGGCTGTGACCTGGCTATTCATGCGTTCACCTTTGTTGATTCTCTCAGAGACAAGTCCCATCGGTCCAAAAGGGATCAACTAGGTGGACGGGTGAAAAGTTGGCCGCCGTCAACTCGTTCACCCTTTCAACCTAGTGGATCACTTTCGTCGATGCTCGCTGTTTGCATGGTTCATTGATTCCTTGACTTTGATCCAATCGCGTTGATTAGCTGAGAGGATCTGAGTCAACGTGCCCTGAGGACTCTCCGGAACTCACTTTCAGAAACACTAAATTAGTGCGTGGTGTCCCAATTGGAAATACATCTCTCATCGATAGCTATTCAACTTGTTAGTCCTAACAAGACCATAATAATGCTGCTTTAAGCCAACTTTATTAGTTAGCTGTCCCTCTATATATATTCACCTTGTTTCTTTTTCTACAGACAATAAAATACAAATCCTTATAAGCCCGAAGTTAAAAAGGCGCAATGCGATCAATCTTAGTAGTTCTGTGTGAGTGATCCAAGAGCGCTTGAAGTAGTCTTTTATAAATGTGTGTAAATGTAAGAAAGGAAAGAGACTGCGCAAAGATCCACTGATATTACCTGAACTGAATGCTAGTCTCGGTTGGGAGTTCTGTGTCAACGGATTCTTGGACCTAGTCTGTCTTCGTCAGACCATTTTGGAGGATAAGAAACAGTAGAGTAGAAGAGTATGGCTGAAGGTAAGCATTGCGTAGGAGAAACGAAATTAACCAATCACAGTATTAAACAATTCGGGGCCGAAAGAAAAGGGTATCAGCATTTTCTGGATGGTTTTTAACGGTGAAAATCAAGGACGTTAAAATAGAAACTGGCGTCTCACTCAGATTTGCTTTTAAGAAGTCGTTGTTTTCACTTCAGGTTTTATCAATATTTATTCCATTTCTTTGTGCCTTGAATTTTAATTTTTTAAATTAGGGGATGCCGGGCTTCCATGGATGCCAAGCCACTGGTAAATATGTGGTTCTCGGTCAACAATGTTTTTGAAAGGATTGATGAGAATTCAAGGGGTAAAATATATATGAGAACTTGAGGGAATGGGTATATTGATACTTAAGTACAGCTTTTACTTTGTTCGGGAGTCTAAAAATCACTGTCAAAATTACAAAATTAGGATGAGATGAGCAAATGCGCTCGTGGTGTAAGCACGCCCACTGATTTCAAAACAAGAATTCTAAATTAGGCTCCGCCACCTGCTGGAAATATTTGAAGTCATACATCAGTTTTGCATCTAGAGAGTTTTGGAATTCTCGGTAGGGTAGTTTCTAAAACCAAAGAAAGGCACGAAGTTGATTATATGCACTTTCCCACTCACAATATTACATTACGAAAAAGGAAACAGTCTAAGTATACACTTGCCTCATCATGTGTGGTAAGTGCGACCCCATGAAATAGCACATTGAAAAGTATTTTTTTAATTATATCAATGGAAAGTTTAAACAAATGAGAGTGTAAACGCATATTAGTAAAGATTCTGGAAGCGTAAGGCAAAAATGTGAAGATTTTTTTAAATTTTGAGATTGATTAGTAATTGGTTAAGGATTTGAAGATTTAGATTCGTACTTGCCCTACCTCATCCTTTTATAAATACAATACACATTCGACTCGGACTGAATTAATGAAGAACTGTGTAAACTATACACCGTGGAAACATCTCTGTATAACAGGGATACACTGATCAAGAGCCACAAAGGTTCATTGTAACTTATGGAAGGGCCGCCCAATAAACATGAAAGTTATCTCATAAATTATGTATTTATTTCATATATATTGTTGCAAAAAGATGATAAAGAGTAATAAAGAATTTAATTTTATGCAATTGCATTGATTTAACAATTGTTTTAGCATTTGGTTCGATTTCTAAAGTAGCCAAGCGTAAAATTGGTTCTTAATTTTCAAGTCAGGCGGTTCCTATTTTTCGATTTGTTAACATTCATGACTGAAAACGTTTCTTCACAGATATACTATGTTGACCCAAAGGGACTTCGTCATTTTAACCTTTAGACTACGACCGGTACAGCAGTTATAACTTGATAGTGTCAGAAAGAATTTAGACTACGACCAGCACAGCAGCTGTACCTTGAAAGCTATAAGAATCGCGCCAAGAGAAAGTATTTAGACTACGGTCGGGTACAGCAGTTTTACCTTAAACGTTAACAAGAATCGGGTTAGTTGTATCTATAGCCGTATTTATCATTATCATCGGCCAAGAAAGATTTTAGACTACGGCCATGGTACAGCAGTTTTATCTTAAAAGTTAATAAGAACTAGGGGGCTTCGGCCCCTGCTCGCTATCGCTCGTCAACCCCCGATAATTGCTACATTTAGTTCGCTTCGCGAACTATACTTTTCAACAATGAGGGGGAGGTAATTGGTTCACAATCCATCCCCATTTGGATCACTGCTCGGTTGATCTGGGACCTCTAGTACGACGTTAATTGAAGGTTCACTTCCCATTGCGATATTTATCGCATGCACCCGAGTAACGGAAAATTACCTACTTTTTTGCGAGATAAGCGGATCTATATATAAGCTGACCCCAGTACTTTAGCTTTAGAAAACGTTCCAAAAATTCTTGGCTTCTACACGGAAATATAGTAAGTAAAAACAAAATGTTTTAAAAAATCTCAAGAACAAAATATCTTATTTCCACATAAAAAAAGGAAATATTTTAGCACAAAATATTGTTAAAATTCAGAGGAAATATCATCATAATTTCAAATGTTTTCAAACGGCGACCAAATTTGCCGGTTCTTCTGAAAACATTGCACGCTTTCTAGCGCGTACTCTCAAATTTTATGAATTAATTACTTAAAAAATCTAACTGGTGTTTGTCGTCTGAGCGTGCTCCAAATTCATTAACCCGTTGAACCGTAAGACTCGCCATCTATCAATCACAAAGCGAATAAACCTGAAAAAGACCAACAAATTTTTTTTAATAATAGATAGAAAGAAAATTTCATCCGATAACGCTATAAATTCAATTGAGGCGCGAGGTTTCGCGGTAAACAAACAATCGTACAATGTTGCCAAAATGCGATAACAAATAACGTCTTTTTTGCGTGCCGCGTAAGAGGTTTATATATAGAGATCGCGCTAGTTATATCTATAGCCGTAGTCAAAAGATTAATACATTATCTAGCATGTTGAGACTGGCCACCAGCAAATCAAAAGAGGACCGCGACCCCCGTTGTGCATCCCTGCCCAAGAACAAACAAAAGGAAACTTTCGTAAGGGTAGAGGTGTGCTCGATGTACCTGCATTAAAAAGACGAACGAATACGCCCCCCGAGCGAAGTTGAAGTGTTTCGGCGTCGAACACCTCGGAGCTGAGGCAAAGCGGGAGAGACGCGAGCGGTTCACCTGTTCGTGTCAGCGAGAGGGCCTTATCGAAAGATTTGGGAAGCGGATGTCTGAATTGACGCTTTGCATCTGATAAGTGCGGGACAAGTAACCACCGGATCGTTATCATCGGCCGCTGCGCTGCAACACGACGCCAGGCCTCTGGAAAAGATCATTGTTCCGCCAGATATCGGAGAGGAAATGGGCGAACGGGGCTGTCTGCAAATTCAAGCACTTTTCTTCCGGAGCCAGTGTCTGAGGGAGCGGAATTTTCAAAATGTTTATTGTTTGGTTGTGTTTAGGATTAATGGTGGCAGGGCCATATTTGAACAAGCTGTGCCAAGCACAAGATAGCGTCAAGTAAATAATTTCGAGAAAGGGAATTGCGATTGAGGAATAGGGTAGGTGCCTAAAGAAAGCAGAAAAGATAGCTAAAGTATTCGTGAAGAGCGGACCCCGTGTTTACTACAGACACTAAATCCCCATGGTAAAAGATCACTGGGATACATCGGGTTCGAATATTTATTTATTGAAAATGTTCTTTCTCCCATCATCAGAGTAGCGAAGGGCTGGACAACCTGATACAAAATGAACTGCATGAGAGGTCCGGTCCTTGTCGAAATCGAAAAGCCTTCGGCACCCCCTACTCATCAATTGTACCCAGCTAAGAATGCTGGACCTTCACTTCAGTTTGGTGGGCCTAGATCACTGCAAACTACTTTGTCGACACTCTGAAGTTGGCACAAGAATCTTTTCTAGCGTAGATACTAGGATTTCCCATTTTGGTCCTTAACTGCGTCGTTTACAATTCTCTCTCATGTCTTTAACCGCATTGAAACCTCTTTGGATTCATAAGTGGAAGACCAGGATGAGGCAGCTGCTTTTATGTTCAAGTGACAAGATCTTGTGGACCCGATCTAGCATTTTTGGACCAGAAGGATAAGCAATAATATAATGTTTCTTCTTGGGATAATGTTTTATAATTTTGAGCATAATTTTATCCTTGCCATAGAAGTATTTATTTCTCAGTGTTTATATATATATATATAAAGTGAATACTTTTAGGTTTTCTTTTTAGAATAAAATCCACTTAAAATTCATCTCCTTCTTTCATGCAGCCACCTGCATTACAAGATTCGCTTTATCTTACTTTAACCTGGAGAACCACTGGCGGGCGACTTTTACTATTTTCCCTTATGCATATTCTATAATTAATATAAATGTAAAATTACCTTTGGGAACGCTAAAAAACTTAAAATATTACTTATTAGTATATTTTATTAGTATATTTTATTAGTATATTAGTATATTTTATTAGTATATTAGTATATTTATCCCTTATGCATAGTCTATAATTAATATAAATATAAAATTACCATTGGGAACATGCTAAAAATCTTAAAATATTTCTTATTCGAATATTTTATACGAATTATTGAAAACATAATATTTTGTTTAACCAATGAGGTGTAGGCCTCATTTGACCTGGGTCTCAAAAAAGTCTAGCATTGAGCCTCTGACTTTATCTATTCAATTTACAAATACTGACTTTAACAGACAATTGCAGTGTGCACACGCATAATGAGTCTGCTCTTTCCTTAACTTTTTGTCTTTCTATATTTTATTTTCCTTGCCACTAATTTATATAAAAATATTTTGAATATGTTTTACACACGAAGATATTGTTATGTCCAAATTTGTGGTTTTTATTTTAATTCATACATTTTTAAAATTTACATTGCACATTATCATGGTCTTATAAAATACAGCATAGGTTTGATTCCTCCCTATCATCTCTCTCTCTCTGCCTGGGAGTATCTCTCTCTCTTCTATAATAGTAAAACGTTCCTAGCATGGTACGTCCATTATTTTGCTTTGTCTGTTTTGTCTTTGGGCAGCTGGGCCAAATATAGCCCCCCCCCCTTGAGCCATTAAAAAAACAACCAAACTTATCGTAAAAACCATTTATCATCTGTTATATTGCTTCTCTTCGGATTACTTATTTGATAACATCATTAAGTTGTTTATGTTTTCATTCCGTGATTTAGTTCTATTACTTTCTTTACTTTCACTGTCTTCACAATTTTCAAGCGGAAAATGTATACGAAAATTGAAAGGATGAGATTAGGCGAAGTATGTTCCTTGCAAGGATCCAATTTTATTTTTATCAAAAGGGTATTTTTAAGTCATTTGTAAGTGCACAGTCAAGTATTAGCCACCAATTATAGTACTAGTGGCTAATCTGGAGTTACCCGTGCCAGTTGCTTTTGTGGGGTTATCCGCTTCCACATTGCTCTAGTGTAAAACAAGCTTTAGATTTAAAAAAATACCACATGCGTGCGAATAGGATTGTTTCATGCCGATAGACCAGAAACAACCTGACGAACAGGTTTAATCAGTTCGTAGATTATATGCGACCTTCTGGATATGTTTAACTGGCCCTCAGACCAGATACATCTGCCCGCAGACCAAATACAACTCTCTATGCAGATTTACCCAGCCTGCAGGTGAGATACTATTTTCAAATGTATTTATCAGGCCCGCAGACCAAATACAGCCTTTCGGATAGTCTGGCCCACAGTCCAGATAGGGCCCTCAAAAAGAAGCTACCCGACTCGGTCTTCCAAATAGGTTTTCCTGATTTTCCCGTACGGCCCTCTGAATAGGTTTACCCTCCTCGCGGACCCGAAACGTATAATAGATGTTCCTAAAGGATACTCATTCATAAAAAATACATATTACAAAAATTAAAGAATCGGAGCCTAGAGTTATTTTGCAAAAGCTGAAATTCGAGCTAGCAGATTTATATGTACACTATATGGACAAAAGTATTTGCACACTTCAGAAATTCGGAGGAGGATCCATCTTAGAGTGTGGTGGTGTTCTTTTCCTGGTTAGGACTCGGCCCATTGTTTGATGTACCTGGTACCATGAACGCTCATGTGTACCTCGACTTTATGGACAACTCGGCCTTGCCTACTCTATGGCAATACTACGGCGATGATGGTTGTTTCTTCCAACAGGATCGAGCTCCATGTCATACTGCAAAACGTTGTGCTTGACTGGTTTCCTAAAAATGAATTGAATTTTCTTGATTGGCCTCTTCAGAGCCCCGATCTCAAACCTAACGAGCACTTGTGGAACAAACTGGAGCGACGAGTACGGTACCGCCAAGCACACCCATCTTCACAATAGCATCTTCTCATAGCCTTGCAAGAGGCATGGCGACATATTCATGCCCAGACTTACAGAGAACCTCGACGTGTTGCAGCAATACAATGATAAAACATTTTTTCAGAAAAACATGCAGTGTTCAAATAGTTTTGTCCATATAGTGTGTCTTCGTCAATAGCCCGTTGTGTTGCTCTAGTACGACGTTAACTAAAATTACCTTACCTTACCTTACCATATAGTGTGTGTATGTATAAATATATATTGGTTGTTTTTCGTATTTTTAGTAAAAAGGTTCTTCTATCAGTTTGCTTTTCTACTATTGAGGTGTATACTTTTGCCCGATAAATTGCTATACATTAAAAATAGGTCTCATTAGCCCTCATTGGAAGCAAAAACAAATGACCGCTGAGTGAGAAACAAAATCAGCTTATAAAAAGGCACAGCTTTATTTCGATGTTTAACCTCCAGCAGATTTTTTTTTCTGATTTATTTTTCACTCAAAATAATCTGAAGGCTACTTGTTTACAATTTTCATTTAAATTAACAAAAAAAAATTAATAAATGAGCAAATCTTAGTAACCTTGAAGCTTTTTAAGGACATGCGATTAAACAAAAATGAGAAAGCACGCCAAATTCACCACTTAGTATGATCCTAAATTCTACTTTAAAACGTATTAGATGACATTCCAGGTGTCTTAAAACAGCAAAACAATCTTAAATCTATTCACATATTTAAAAAATAAAATGTTGGTACAGGAACAACTGGTCCGATTTCCTGAAAATGAATTCAATTTGCTTGATTGGCCTGTTCAGAGCCCCGATCTCAATCCGATCGAGCAATTGTGAGACAAACTGGAGCGACGAGCACGGCACCGCCACGCACACCCATCTTCACAACAATCTCTTTTCACAGCCTTGCAAGATGTATGGCGAGCTATTCCTTCCCAGACTTACCGAAAACTTGTGGAAAGTACGACTCGGCGTGTTGTAGCTGTAATACTAGCAAACAGGGCTGTAGTGGAGGGTATACGGCGGTATACGCCGTATAGCCTCTGGTTTTTCCAGCAAATTCCGCATACCCTCTGCTTTTTATTAAAAACTACGAACACCGCTTTGTTTTTCCTAGAAAACATCGCGCGAAACATCACGTGAAACGCAGATAGCTGTAGAAGCAAAAGAAAAGTTTCTATTTCAAGATATCACCTTGGTACATAATTTCAAAATCGTACCTATTAATCAAAAGCAATTCATTCAAAGTAGTGTCGAAAGAATGAAATTCAGACTTTGTTCTGATGTTAATGAAGAAAATTGTCAACTTTTGAAGGTTATATCCAAGCTTGGATCCAGAAAATATAAATACAGGGGATATTCGCCGTGTAGAAGCAAAAGAAAAGTTTCTATTTCAAGATATCACCTTGGTACGTAATTTCGAAATCGTACCTATTAATCAAAAGCAATTCATTCAAAGTAGTGTCGATAGAATGAAATTCAGACTTTGTTCTGATGTTAATGAAGAAAATTGTCAACTTTTGAAGGTTATATCCAAGCTTGATCCAGAAAATATAAATACAGGGGATATTCGCCGTGTAGAAGCAAAAGAAAAGTTTCTATTTCAAGATATCACCTTGGTACGTAATTTCGAAATCGTACCTATTAATCAAAAGCAATTCATTCAAAGTAGTGTCGATAGAATGAAATTCAGACTTTGTTCTGATGTTAATGAAGAAAATTGTCAACTTTTGAAGGTTATATCCAAGCTTGATCCAGAAAATATAAATACAGGGGATATTCGCCGTGTAGAAGCAAAAGAAAAGTTTCTATTTCAAGATATCACCTTGGTACGTAATTTCGAAATCGTACCTATTAATCAAAAGCAATTCATTCAAAGTAGTGTCGATAGAATGAAATTCAGACTTTGTTCTGATGTTAATGAAGAAAATTGTCAACTTTTGAAGGTTATATCCAAGCTTGATCCAGAAAATATAAATACAGGGGATATTCGCCGTGTAGAAAAGGAAGTAAAAAGGATCTGTTGACGTTTTGGTATATATGAAATGTGCACTATTCTGAGTTTGAGAGACCAATGGAAACGCCCAAGTTGTTCCAGAAAACTTAAATACCTGAAAGAACAATTGAAATATTACCATGTTTCACGGCCGTTTACGTTTACGAGAGCGGGTTTAGTTTAATGACTACCTACCTCGGTCCTTAGGGCGGATTTCCTACATATATATATATATATATATATATATATATATATATATATATATATATATATATATATATATATAATGTTTTTTGCCCCACCCCCACCCGATGGAAAGTGTAAGACGTACCACCAGAGGGTATGCCATGGGGCCCTGCCTATACTAGTGTAGAGTGCAGGGGGCCCCATGGTATACCCTCTGATTTATTTACGACTACAGCACTGCTAGCAAAAGGAGGGTCTACCCGGAACTAAAAACTAAAAAGGAAAAAAAAAGCGCTTTTTCTGAAAAACATGCAGTGTCCAAATACTTTTCTCCATAAAGTGTATATCCTTGTTTTTAAATTTAATGCGTTTAAAAATATTTTCGTTATTTTTGTCAACAAGTCCGCGGAGCGCATTTCAAAGATCCCTGCCCGAACGTTCCAGTCGACGTCGTCGCAAAATAGAGCAAAGTAAAACTGGTAGCAGGCTAGAGTCACCCATCGAGCCTTCCGTGTTAGTGGGTAATAAACTCGGAGGCGAAAAGAAATGGATTTCTCAATGCAAAAGACGAAGGCTGCCACCTCAGCCGGAGATTAAAAATGGAAGGTAGCCTTTGGCGAAGTCACGCAGGACGAGAAAGCTATTCTCAGAGCACCACACTTGGACTGATAAAAAAACGGCTGTGGAGGAAATAAGAATGTGGTATAGAGCCATCGTTTTTACGAAAGGCTGGATTTGACTCCGGAAGTACAGTTTGCCACAGCTGAAATATTTCACGGCTTTTTCGTTCCAATTCCTTTCAGCAATGAGCTTTAAAATAATTTTATCGTAATTCATATTTAATTTTGATTAAAATAAATTATAATGTACGGCAGGGCCCCTAAACTACGGCCCAACGTGTTGACAAAAATTTTTAAATAAATATTAAACTAGAAAAAATGCGTGTTTATTAGAATACCATAATATATTCGATCGCTGCAAACTCTAACTGGATAATTCAACGTTGATTAATTTCAGTTACCGTCTAAGTTTTCAATCAAATTTTTAAAATTCATTTATCCATGCATTTTTACCATAATATTCTACACTAGGGGACACGCCCACTGCTCGCCAACCTCCGGAGGATTGCTCCGCAATCTTCATTAGTTTGCTAGAAAAACCTTGCTCGCTTCGCACGCATCAATGAATACATGTTGTAGAAAATATTGATAGCCGATTAGAATAAAATTGTTTACAAAGTATGACATAAAAAAAATATTTTTCAAACATACATTTTTTTGTACTACAGAAACGTTATACAGTACCTCTGGATTCAGAAATCGAACAATTTGGAATTCAAAGGTAATATTCCAAAGATGGTATTCCAGAATAAATAATACCTGGAAGTTTTGAATTATCCTATATTCCTATCCTATTAAATTATCCTATTGAATTATCCTATAATAAATAATACCATTATTAGAATTAGAAACAGAACTGAAGCGTTAGTGCTATCAAACCCAGAGAAACAACTTGAATTAACATGTCCTATTTGAAAGCTGAAGTTCGTGAATTTTACGAATTATTTATTTTAACAAAGAGGAAATAATTATATTTACCCTGAGAACTTTTATAATTTTAATGAAATTAGTTTTTATAACTTCTTAACTTATTAAATATTAACTTATTAAAACATTATGTTTGACAAAGCATTTCAAACCAAACTTTTCCACATTAAACACGCCCAGAAAAATGTAAGCTATATCTCATTGCATTAATAGAATTTAGACAAGAGAAAGATACTTTCCAAATTACCATGAATTATTTTAAATTCAAAATAAACATGAAATCATTGGTTAGTTGCGTTTTATGATGCAAAGGCCATATTTGGACTATATATAACTGAGCCAAACACAAAACCTACAAAACCGCGTAATATAGGTAGGTATGTATTTAATTAACGTGCGGCAGCGGCGACGCAAGTTGAAAAGCCGGATGTGTGCACCGGACCTAACTATTCATTTTCTTCAATAAAATTTACTTCGATAACGCTATAAATTCAATTGAAGCGCGAGGATTCGTGGTAAATAAGCAATGGCACAGTGTTGCCAAAACGCGAAATAACGTCTTTTTTGTGTGCCACGTAAGAGAAATATATATATAGACTAGGGGGCCAGCCTCCTGCTCGCTTACGCTCGCCAACCCCCGAAGGATTGCTTTGCAATCCTCACTGGTTCGCTGCGCGAACCTATGCTCACTTCACTCGCATCAATGAAGACATGTGTCCGATCAGAAAAGATAAGTTAACTTTTTCCCACTTCCCAATTTTTTAGTCGCCATTGATGCCGATGTGGTCATTGGAAAGTGTTTGTCTTGTGAAGCCAGACAAACAAACGTTGTTTAGAAAAACAAAACGTTTTATCAACAAAACACGAAAAAGACGAAATTGTACACATTTAGAGCAAGATGTATCTCTGCTCTGGATTACTTAAACATAGGCTTAAAAAAAACCAAAGAACACCATTTCACACGAGCTGTTGTTTCGTCCCTCGCAAAAACTGCTCTCCTGGCGCACCCCACCTTTTCCTCCTTCTTTCCCCTCTTCGGACGGAGGTGGTTTTACGTCACAAGCCTTGGAGATGTCTCCTTCTGGCACCGGACCTTATCTCGCCTCGGACCGTACAGTTTACAAAATATGAGAATCGAATTTTTTTTTTCCAATAAAATTTGCTGTTTGCAGAAAAGATATATACAGCGCCTCTAAAATCAGAATTCAAATGAAAACTGAGCAAATTTTGACTGGAAATGTGATTGTTGTTTTAGAAATTGAAAACCCAGTATGTTGTTTGTGGAGTTATCTCGTCATTAAAAAAACCCAACCAGATCTGGATCTCTTAAAAATTCGGCACAATAACTTGATGGCGAGATAGCTCGTCATTTGCAAGATTGATGAGATCTTGGTGGAAGAGAAATATCGCCCAAACCACTTGGAGTGTTAAGACAGTTGTGAAGAGGAACACGCCGGGTAAGGTATAGTAATAGAGAAACAGCTTCAGTCTACGTTTATCGCGGTGACAACGGCCTTGGCGGTTTTTTTTTTATGGCGCACATTTAGTAGCGAGTTATGGCAAGTTAAGACAACCCATCTTCATTACGGTTCTTTAGTTTTTAAAGGAACCTCGAGAAGCGAAAATTTAAATTTTGATTTTGAATATTCTAGAAAGTTCTTTCAAAATCCTTTAAACTGTCGTTTGATTTCATTGGTTTTTGTTTGAAATTTCTTTTTGATACCATTGGTTATTTTAATTTTAAACTTTTCTTTGATTTCATTGGTCTTTTTTCATTTTTCCTTGACTTCATTGGTTCTTTTAATGGTTTTTCACCAGTAGTGGAATTTTCTTTCATTTTAATTTATGCCACGGTATAATGCTGTCGTCTCAGGTTGTAAACACATATATTTATATTACTATATACGCATGCAATATATTTCTTAAAACGTTTACAATTGTGTTTCCGAAGCTTTCTTCTTAACATTGTAAAAAGAGAAAGATTTTAAAAATAATTATTTCCTTGGTCGACATTAGAAGTGCGCCACCGCGATAAACGTAGACTGAAGCTGTAACGAAATAGAACCTGCACCTCCTACAGCACCCATGCTCCTAGAGTCAATGGCACTTCCGTCGAGAAATGCAAGTCCCATTCAATGTAATGAGTCGCTCCGAAGGCAATGTGGTTAAGTCCAGAAAACAAAAACTGAGAAAATTAAAGTTTTTTAATACATTGGTTTGAAATAATTTTGCTTTATCAATTTGATTAGGAAAGTATATAAAGTCTTCATTCAAAGGGTAGGCTCTGCAACAAAACAAAATGTGTACAGGATGTGCAAATAAAAACGTAGATTGTTCCAGATTGTTCTGTGTTTAATCAGTTCATATTGTAATGTATGGAAGCGTTCGTAAATGCAATTTCAGAAACGACGAAACGGAAGTCACATGACGGTTCATTTTCTGGTTTACACTTACTGAAGTCCCTCCATCTCGAATAAAGGGGACAACTAAATTCATAAGGTCCAAACCTTTTATTTAGGATTAAAATGGGCTATATACATTTAATTTACAAGTTTTGAAACACGATAACACATCGCTCGAGAGTAGCGTCAGCGAACAACCGCTAAGTAAGAGACGCTTCTACTCTTCTTCTGACCCCTCACATTCCTTTCAACCCCTCTGGTCTTAGGGGAGAACGCTCCAACTTGAAGGTTGATAGCCCTGACGGCGTGACGTCATCAGGTAATATCGCCATCAGAACCTTACACACTTTTTCAAAGAATTGTTTCCGAATGCTACCTCAGTGTTACCAGCACATATCGAAAGAAGAAGAATTTAGTTTTTATTTCAAAGTTTATGTAAAATTATATATATATTTTTTTGAAAGCATATACAACAGTGAAAAAAAAATACAATACAATGAAAAAAGTGGACTTTTCCACAACGACTTCTGAAATTATTATACAACATATTCAGAAGCTATAAAAAGAAGGGCTTTCTGACAAAGAAAAACGAATCAGCGAGTTTCTCCTTCAATAAATAATATTATGTATTTCATTAAAATCTACAAAAATCAGAAAATATCAAAAAATGGACTTGACCGCATTGGCTAGTGAGCGACTCATACGATGAAGACAGTTTGTGGTAAGCACAAACCATCTTTTAGGCACACACTGGTTTTGCATTTTCGACCACACAATTCCATTCAAATGCCGCATCTACAGAACTCCGCGCCCTTCCGAAACAAACATACAAACAGAGCTTAAAAAAAAAGGGCGTAATCTGTCGGAGGCGATCGGGAGACGGCAGCAGGCACTCTGGGCGTTAAGAGTTCCGATAGGGAAGGGCAGAAGCAGGGGCGGAGAGGTACAATAAAACGTAAAGAGCGATAAGCTGCGAAACCGAGCAGCCCCACGCTCCGACGGTCATCAGGGGGAAGCGGGGGGCAATATCGAACAAGAGGGGATGTCGCTCGGCATGTCATTATCAGGAAGGGGAAAAGTTGGGAGCGCAGAGCATTTCGGGATTGCTCGCTCTCCCGGCTTCAGATAACGGCCCTGGTGCCCCGACTCTGGGGAGGGAGCGTTTTCGCCCCCCCCCCTAGCCCTTCTCCACGCCGCCCAATTTGAGTCCCTCGCGCTGTTTTTATTTCGCTTTTCTTTCCGACGTAATGGAGGGAGGAAAGTGGTGAGACTGGGAAAGGGTTTTTCCCTGGGTTTTTGTTTTGGATGGGGGCTGTCGTGGCTCGGTGGGTGTGCCCGCTGAGCAAGAAACCTGCGAGTTGTAGGTGGTGATTCCTCACTGGGTGTATCCCTCCCTTCTGTGTTATTAAAACTGTACTTGTGTTGTCCATTGTCTGGTTTGTGCCCGGCGCAGCATGGTGTAATGTCGTGAGATGAATTGAAGTGGCTTGTAGGCAACCAAAAAAAAGCCTTAAGATATACAGCACATTTAATTGGATGCCCCCCTCTTAACACATTTACCAGATTAACAATTTAAGGCAATTTCGAGGCTAAAATACGTCGAGAAAAAACTGGTTTCAGTCCCGCGGTTTCATCGGAGCAGACCAGCTCTGTGTCCGTTCACGTTCAAAAAATTATCTTCTTTTTCGAGGGGACAGAACAGCGTCACTTTGCCTGTACCCAGGCCCTGATTTACCATTAGGCCCGTGAGGCACGGGCCTAGGGCCCCCATAATTTAAAGGGCCCCAAAGTTTCAAAAGTACCTAAAAATTTTAAACAAAAATAACTTTTCATATTTTCTGGAATGTTTTTTCAACAATTTTTGAAACGGTCCACAGTCAAATACGTAAGTACCAATTATTGTTTTAAAATTAGTTTTTGTGATGAACGGATAACATGGGGGGCCCCCTTCATGCGTGTTGTGCCTACTATACCAAATTTTCTAAATCGGGCCCTGCCTGTACCTCGTTTTTACGACGCTCGACAGTTCAAAAACGAGGGGTTAGATGACATTCCTTCATCCCCCATCTGGTCATAAATTCGCCAGTCGACTCCCTTATCGGCGGCGAATTCGCGTAGGAGAGGAAATGTGAAAGATGGGGGACCATGACACTACACCCTTCTAGTTAAACTTTCCTTGTGTTGTCCATTGCACGATATTGTCTGTCTTGTGTCTGGCGCAGCATGGGCAAATATGAATTTTCAACACTAACTCCCAGTCCATTTTTGGATTGGATGGGTCCAGAGTAGGGATGCGACATCGATGTCAATGTTTTCAAAACATTGATGTTTTATAAAAACATCGATGCATTGCAGCCGATGTCGCATCACTAGTTGCTAAACCAGTTTTAAGAACTGGGGGGGGGGGAAAGTTTAAATACACTGAATTTTAAAAACATCGATGGTTTGGGGGCGATGTATTATCAACATCGATGTTTTAATTTTGAACATTGATGTTTCAAAACATCGATGTTTTGCTGTCGATGTTGCATGACTAGTTGCTAAACCATTTTTAAGAAATGGTGTGGAAAAAGTGTAAATTCACTGAATTTTAAAAACATCGATGGTTTGCTGTCGATGTTGCATAACTAGTTGCTAAACCAATTTTAAGAAATGGGGAAAAAGTTTAAATTCACTGAATTTTAAAAACATCGATGTTTTGCTATCGATGTTGCATGACTAGCTGCTAAACCAGTATTAAGAAATGGGAGGGAAAAGTTTAAATACACTGAATTTTAAAAACATCGATGTTTTTGGGTCGATGTATTATCACCATCGATGTTTTAATTTTGAACATCGATGTTTAAAAACATCGTCGATGTCGCATCCCTAGTCCAGAGGAGAGGATGGTGTTCATCACGTTAATAATCACCGTCACCTCGTGATTTCTTAAAATTGGAAAAGACCCAGTAGTGTTACTCACCGAAATAATTTTAACACTGATAACTGATTCTCCAAAACTGCAAGCACACACGTCAGAGGATCGGCACTTCTCTAGCGGCCGTAACAGTTTGTGCTGACCAGATCTTGATGGACGAGAGAGAGAGAGAGAGAGAGAGAGAGAGAGAGAGAGAGATATCTTCTATCGAGAAATCTATAAAAACCACCTGGAGGGTTAGTGAACTTACAAGAGAAATGTTATATGCAATGTTACCGCCTTCAAATGTGAAAGGTAACTCCACTGTTTCCTCATAGCACATCCCAAGTAGATAATACATAGTACTGTAATCCGGGATCAATTCCCAATGGAGGAACACTAAACAATTTTGAACCGTGGTGAAATGACGGGGTAACACCTGAACTGACATCCCAGTCTCCAAAATTCCACATCACGCCAACGAGTGGACAATTGAGCCCACGACAGATTCAACCTGCACCAGCACCCTTGTAAACGACGGTCTTTAGTTGGATTCGAACTGACAACCCTCCGGTTTCTAATCCCTTATGCTTCCAACCTCGGTTCGTAGTGTGTAGAAGAGGTTATATACTGGATTCGAGAGATCGTATAACAAGCGTTGAGGAGCTCCTTTCAATATCCAAGCTTCCAACTTAGTAGCACTCACAATAAGGTGGGTCATGAAATTCAATGCTCCCAAGCAATACCGAAGGTAAATGTTCACTGACTTGAAAACATCAATGGAATTTAGATTTATTTTGCTAAAAAGTTCTGAATCGGTCTCTAATGAAAGGTTGGATTCATAGGTAAAAATTTGGCCTAGCTGGTGTCTCAAACACGAGAAAAAAAGACATCAGGGGATGTACATACACACACAAAGAACGTTTTTACTGATTGAGAAACGAGAAACACATTCAGGGTAAGTTACCTTAATCGAACCTGCACCAACCGCAACTCGCAAGGTTGTTACGTAACGGGCAAACCCTCTGAGCCACGATGACTCCTAAACAAGGAATCGACTGTGAATAGTAAAAGGGAATCCACCACAAATCACTACATCAATACCATGATGGTGACGACCCCTTTCTCAGCCCTCCAAATGAAAAAGTTCTGGGTGTGTGCCTGATCCACTGCTGAAACCTTTCTATTCGTCCAAAAAACCAACAGCCGGTCGGATCACTTTGAGCGGTACTAAGTTGTTTGTGAGTTTCCTTCGTAAGGTGTCCGTACAAACGAATCTTGTCCCATTATATGGTACAGTTCACTCGTTAATTTGCAGAAAAGTGCATGTGATTCGCCGACCTCAAGGTTTCCCAGATGCATGCGTGATAGCGTTAAAATTAAATAAAAGGTAAGTAGAATTAACGTCGCACTGGAATAACACAATTAGCTATTGGCGACGGTCCGGCATCGATCCCGAAGGGAAAGATTCCGAGACAACACCTCGTGGTTTTGAACCAAGGTCAGATGACGAGGTCAACACTTGAACTGGAACCCAACTCTCCAAACTGTTTTTGTTTTCAATGACGGGAACTAGATTCAATCCTTGGCCACTACAAGGTCAGAAATGATAGTCGACTACTTCCAATGTCGGGCACTAACGACTTGTCTTTGGCCACTACAAGGCCGGATGCGATGGTCACTTGTGAAGGGCCCCCCAGTGGGAGGGCCATCATTGCCCCTAACAAAGGACAGCACATTAGAAGTGAACTACTGGCAATTAATGAGGGGCTTGCTGCTGTTTTAACCTATGTAATTGGTAATTTTTTAGTTAACGTCGTACTAGAGCAACACAACGGGCTATTGACGACGATCCGGAATCAGTCCCTTAAGGGAAAGATTCGAGGATAACACCTCGTAATTTTGAACCACGGTCAGATGACGAAGCAACACCTGAGCTGGCACCCCACTCTCCAAACTTCCACGCCAACCCAACGTGAGGACTTTCGGCCACGACAGATTTAAGGTGCACCAACCGCCTCTACACCATACGTTTACAAACATCCATGCCCGGACCCGGATTCGAACCAGGAACCTTCCGATCTAGAGGCTAACACCTTAACCACTATACCGGTTGGTCGGCCATTTTAACCTATGATAGTGACTTTAGTGAACTGTGGATCTTGTCAGACAGTCGTAGCTCGCTACAACATCTGAATGAGTGGATTTCAGTAAGCGATATTAGTAGCATTGCTATACTTCGCTTACTGAATTGAAATCACTTTCTCAATATCACGACGTACACCTTCAGTGGATTCCATCGCATGTGGACATACATGGCAATGAAATCGCAGATGGATTAGCAAAAGAGGGTTCAAAGAGTGGCTCGATCACTTCTACTCTAACATATCAAGAACTCTACTCCAATATAAAACAAAAACTCAATACTTCATGGCGAACTCCACCCACGCATCACTGGTACTGCAGAAAAAGTCCTGGTACTCTACTAAACATCAAATGTGACAGAAGTACGCAAACCACCTTGGCCAGACTTGCAAGTGGACATATTAAGCGCCTTTCCTTCGTGGACGGTTCAAAGACCTACCAGACCTGCAGGAAATGTTATGCTGATCAGGCGTCGCCTGAGTATGTCCTCCAGTGTCTTGGACTTACAAAGCAGGACATTACTTCTGACCCTTTGACTGTAAGGGACTTTTTATATGTCAACAACCTATTGGAGCTCGTCTGACTTCTGTCAGATGAGTGGGATTAGAAACAACAACAACAACAAGGACAGCACAATTTTACATCCATGCCCTGACCCCGGATTCAAACCAAGAACCTTCCGATCCAGAGGTCAACACCTTAACCACTTGACTGGTTGGCCGGCACCTCTCCAAACTTCCACACCACATTTGAGACCGCAACAGATTTAACGTTCACCATCCTCCCGCGTACATGGCGGTGTTGGGTTGAATCGAGTTTCAAACTTTCAATCCTCCTGTTACTAATACATTATTCTCCCAATTGGGCTAGCCGACCAACCGGTCTAGTGGTTAAGGTGTCAGCCTCTATATCGGAAAGTTCCTGGTTCGAATCCGGGTCCGGGCATGGATGTTTGTAAGCGTATGGTGTAGAGGCGGCTAGTGCACCTTAAACCTATCGTGGCCGAAAGTCCTCACGTTGGGTTGGTGTGAAAGTTTGGAGAGTGGGGTGTCAGCTCAGGTGTTGCTTCGTCATCTGACCGTGGTTCAAAATTACGAGGTGTTGTCCTCGGATCTTTGACTTAAGTGATTGATCCCAGACCGTCATAAATAGCCCGTTGTGTTGCTCTAGTACGAGGTTAATTAAAATTACCATTACCCAATCGGGCAAAGGGTGACGTTAATTTAAAATAGCTAAATAGCCAATCGGACTAACGCCCAGGTTAAGCTGTGGGAATCGAACCTGCACCCCCTATAACTCCAAGATTGTTAGCGCGCATTAGGGTAACCCATTGAGTCATGGTAGGGTAACCCATTGGTAGAAAAATATCAATAGATCAAGTGAATCAATGGACTATTGTCTCCATCCCCGTAGCACAGCGAATGCAATTTGATTTTTCTGAAGTAGCTCTCGTGGATCGAAAAAAGTTTCCAGGCCTTTTTTGAGTGACAGGGAAGTTTAATGTTGATAACGTGAATGACAGCCTTGTGTATGCTTCCGCATTATCTTTGGGGATGGGACTTATCTCCATTTGTGAACGTGGCACACCACTCCATTCAATGACTTTTCCAGTTTTGATAATCCAGTAGATTGTGCGTCTCCCTGAAATGTGCTATCGTACACCGAAATATCTTAAGAGAGATTTCTGTAAGCGTTTTGTTTGGTGCAACCGTTGAACCGAATGTAAAATGAACAGAACAAAGCAGAAATGCAAGAGTTCATTTGCGTGTTCATTGTTTACCAATAAATAAAATGACCGAAAGGAACAAATGGATGGAAATAAAATATGTTAAAATTGATGCAATCGATAAAATTTTTGGATTTCACACGCATTGTCTAACGAAACCGTCGACCTTCTGGATAAGGTAGGTGGATAGGTGGTTAAATTAACGTCAAACTGGAGCAACACAATGATTGGGTAATGGTAATGGTAATTTTAGTTAACGTCGTACTAGAGCAACACAACGGGCTATTGACGACGGTCCGGGATCAGTCCCTTAAGGGAAAGATCCGAGGACAACACCTCGTAATTTTGAACCACGGTCAGAGGACGAAGCAACACCTGAGCTGGCACCCCACTCTCCAAACTTCCACACCAACCCAACGTGAGGACTTTCGGCCACAACAGATTTAAGGTGCACCAACTGCCTCTACACCATACGTTTACAAACATCCATGCCCGGGCCCGGATTCGAACCAGGAACCTTCCGATCTAGAGGCTAACACCTTAACCACTATACCGGTTGGTCGGCCACAATGATTGGGATAACACTGGGTACAACGGGATCCAAGGCAAAACCTCGTAATTTTGAACTACGGTCAGATGACGGACGATACTCTGAAAGGACATAACTCTCTTTAAGTTATCGGTCAGATGACGAGATCAACACCTGAGATGGTACAAAGTTCTCGTAACTGCCTCACCATGCCAATGCGAGGATATTTGAAGTCCACTACAGATTTATCGATCACAGACCACACGTTGACGACGCTCTTGAGTTGGACCGTTTCGAACTCGCAACCCTCTGGTTGATAATCTGTGACTCTTCAGTTCGGGTTACCCTTTTGGATACGGAGATGACTTAACATTCTTCTGCAGATGGTGGATTGGTAGTTGAATTTACTTCGCATTGAAGCAACACAGTGGGTATTATCTTACGGCAGTTACCTATGAAGAAACAGCTTCCAAAATTAGGAATGAAAAAAATTTGGAAGACATGACCATGTATCCTGCAGTCAGCCCGGTGCCTCCTTGGTAGGTAAAGTAGGTAATGGTAATTAACGTCGTACTAGAGCAACACAACGGGCTATTGAGGGACAGAACCGAGGACAACACCTCGCAATTTTGAACCACGATCAGATGATGAAGTGCCTCCTTAGATAAAATATGCAGCAGAAAAGAGCCACTTCCTTCTGATGAGCTACGTAGTGAACACTTTCGGCCAATGAAGATCGAATTGGGTTGCAAGCATTGTCCTCTGCTTGAGATACGGCCAAAACCGGTATAGTGGTTAAGGTGTTAGCCTCTAGATAGGAAGTTTCCTGGTTCGAATACGGGTACGGGCATGGATGTTTGTAAGCGTATGGTGTAGAGGCGGCTGGTGCACCTTAAATCTGTCGTGGTCGAAAGTCCTCACATTGGGCTGGTGTGGAAGTTTGGAGAGTGGGGTGCCAGCTCAGGTGTTGCTTCGTCATCTGACCGTGGTTCAAAATTACGAGGTGTTGTCCTCGGCTCTTTCCCTCAAGGGACTGATCCCGGACCGTCGTCAATAGCCCGTTGTGTTGCTCTAGTACGACGTTAATTAAAATTACCATTACCTCTGCTCGAGATTCAATTAATTTGACTCGGCTGTCTTTTAGAACACCTTATTCACTATCCTGAGCTGATCCTTGAAGACATCAAGTATCAGAGGCTAGTACATTTATTTATACCAAGTGAGCTAAGTGACAACAAATTATAATGCTGCCCAATTAACGTTTGCAGGCAATGTAATTATCACGATAATGCAAATAACCTGCCACATTTCAATTTAATTCAATCAAACGCACACAATTTCTCTTCTTACTTTAGAATGAAAGTACTGCTTATCAGCAAGCCATTCTTCCTCAGTAGTGTCATGATCCGCGCATGCGCACTTTAAGCCGAACTGGCGCGCAACACTTCCCAGAGACGCATAAGAAAAACGAGGAACGATGGTCGACACAAAACGGCTGGAAACGTAGAATGTGTAAATAATTGTTCCCATCACTTTAAGTCCATCCTGCTGTACATAGATTTTCTGTGTGTGTGTCGTCATTAAATAAAGGTGTAATTCATATCAAAATAGTATGTGTCATTAAGAAGTGTACGCTACGAATAATTACGATACGAAAGAACCCATTCCTGATGTTACGAAGTATAAGAAGATGTTCACAAGTAGGATCGAAGATTAGTAGGGCGGCAACTGGTATAGGGGTTAAGGTATTAGAATCTAGATCGGAAGTTTCCTGGTTCGAATCCGGGTCCGGGTATGGATGTTTGTAAGCGTATGGTGCAGAGGCGGCTGGTGCACCTTAAATCTGTTGTAGCCGAAAGTCCTCACGTTGGGTTAGTGTTGAAGTTTGGAGAGTGGGGTGCATGGTCAGGTGTTTCTTCGTCATCTGACCGTGGTTCAAAATTACGAGGTGTTGTCCTCGGATCTTTCACTGAAGGGACTGATCCCGGACCGTCGTTAATAGCCCGTGGTACGACTTTAACTAAAAATTACCATTACCAATAGGGTCGCGGTAGCCCGGTTGGAAGAGTAACAGAGCAGCAACCGGTGGGTTGCTTGTTCGAATCCAACCATCGTGTACAAAAGCAACTGGTGTGTGTTAAATCTGTCGTGGCCTGAAATGTCCTCACATTTGTGTTGTGTGGAAGTTTGGACATTGGGGTGCCTGCTCAGATGTTACCTCGTCATCTGACCGCCGTTCAAAATTAAGTGGTGTTGTCTTCGGATCTTTCTCTTGGGAGATTGATCTCGAACCATCGTCAATAGCCCGTTGTATTGCTCCAGTACGACGTTAATTAAAATACCGAAGATCAATGAAATGTTTATAGATGCTGTAAAGCGTAGTTTCATCCGTATTTTGAAAGCCGACCAACCGGTATAGTGGTTAAGGTGTTAGCCTCTAGAGCGGAAGGTTCCTGGTTCGAATCCGGGTCCGGGCATGGATGTTTGTAAACGTATGGTGTAGAGGCGGCTGGTGCACCTTAAATCTGTCGTGGCCGAAAGTCCTCACGTTGGGTTGGCGTGGAAGTTTGGAGAGTGGGGTGCCAGCTCAGGTGTTGCTTCGTCATCTGACCGTGGTTCAAAATTACGAGGTGTTGTCCTCGAATCTTTCCCTTAAGGGACTGATTCCGGACCGTCGTCAATAGCCCGTTGTGTTGCTCTAGTATGACGTTAACTAAAATTACCATTACCATCCGTATTTTGAAACAAATTGGATGATATACTACCATCTGTTCAACGTGGCGAGGCAATATAAGTTAAAATTTTGGTCTTAGTTATGGGTATAACTTCGATTTACCAACCCTAGTCATTTCACAGGAAGGTATTTCATTTAACATTGCACTGGAGCAACGCAACGGGCTATTAGTGATGGTCCGTGATCAAACCCGAAGGGAAAGATGTCGACTTCGAAGACAGTCGTAATTCAGTGTTTCGAAACTTCTAATGTCGTCAAAAAAGTATCCGAACACATTTTGTTATTCCCCCCCGTCACTGGAATAGAAAAATAAAAAATATATAATTATACTTGAATTTACTTCATTTCCATTAGATGTTGTGTCTTCATATTTTTCTAGAAATTATTTCCAAAATTTCAAACAGCACCATTCATTTTTAATGCCCTTAAAAAAATTTATAAATCAAAATTACGCTAAATACAAATTTTTGTTAATTTTTTGCATCAGACCATAATTGCCATAAATACAAAGAGAAAAACCATTTGTGGTTCGTCTCAGTATTGGGAGTATTAGAACGTAAATCACGCATAGAGAGTGTTTCGGTATCTTCCCAATTTGCTTTCGATTCTTCGGTTTCTTGAAGTTTTAGATTTTATTTTCATCGAAGTAAGTACCTATGCAATGAAACATTAAAAAGTAGTTCCAAAAACATCTGTATTGAAAAATATTGCGCTTTTTTATAGACTATAATGTGGTGATAATAATATACAGGGTGGTCCCGAATTCATGGTACAAACTTTAATGGTAGGTACAGGACATTGTAACAATGATTTATTGTATAGGAATGTATAGTCGCAAGTGACGCGGTGAGGCGAAAACAGGGGAAATAACGGCCGAAAGGAAAAACAAAGATTTTATTGAAAGCGTTGTTGACAAGTGTCATGTTTACAGTAATCTGAGTCTCATCTGAGTCAACTGGAGTCTCATAAACAAGATGCTTTAGATGTCCCCATAAAAAGTAATCGAGGCTCGATAAATCGGGAGATCGGGGTGGCCAAGGGACTGGTCCACCACGCCCAATCTATCGAGTACCAAACGTGGCATTCAGGTAATTCCGTACATCAATGCTGAAGTGTGCTGGCGCCCCATCGTGCTGAAACCACATGCGGTTACGAATGGCGATCGGAACATAATGCAGCAGTTGTGGTAACACTTCTTTCAGAAAAATAAGATAGCTTCCGCCAGTGAGCCGCGTGGGTAGTAAGTATGGGCCAATCAAAAAGTCGTTCACAATACCAGCCCACACATTAATACTGAAACGTTGTTGAAACGCATGTCGACGCGTTGCATGTGGATTATCGGTTGCCCACACATGGGAATTGTGCGCATTAAAGACACCCTCGCGTGAAAATGTCGCTTCATCTGTAAATAGCACATAATCTACGAAATCCGGCTGCAACGCACATTGGTGCATCACCCACAGGCAGAAGTTCACGCGGCGAGGATAATCTGCCGGATTCAATGCTTGTACTTTCTGAAAATGGAAGGGGTGTAAGCGATTTTCGTTTAACACTCTGCATACAGTCTGATGACTCACACCTACGTCACGCGCAACAGTTCTTGTGCTTGACTCGGGTCTATCAGCCACAATGTTCAAGATGCTTTCTTCCAGCCTTGGAGTGCGTACAGCTCTTACTCGACCAGCGCCATGTCTGTTGACGTCGAACGTACCTGTTTCACAAAGTTGACGATGTAACCGTTGAAAAATTCTATGATCCGGCATTCGTCGATCAGGATACTCCGCGCGATACATTCGTAACGCAGCTCTGCCGTTACCATTTGCACGGCCGTACATGCAATGCATGTCTGCTTTTTCTGCATACGTAAAGTCACCCATCGTCTACGGCAGCACAATTGTGAATGGCGCTTTTCCCTACTGCGATGCATCATGTTCAACAGCGGCTAGACATCTACTGCCCTCTACCGGCAATGATACCAACCGATCACTCCATTTCTCTTTCCTTTTATTTCCCCTGTTTACGCCTCACCGCGTCACTTGCGACTATACATTCCTATACAATAAATCATTGTTACAATGTCCTGTACCTACCATTAAAGTTTGTACCATGAATTCGGGACCACCCTGTATAAGATAGATTACAATGTGGATAGACATCCCATGTGAATGTGGTTTAATTTTGAGTTCTCTATTCTTCCCTTTTCCCTTAAAATTTTGAGCTTGGTAGGAAGATTAATCGGAGATTTGGGAGTTTGAAACTCGATCCAACCAAAGTCCATCGTATATGTGGGGCTGGTGCACGTTAAATCTGCCGTGGCCTCAAATGTCTTCATATTTGTGTGGTGTGGAAGAGTGGGCTTCAAGGTCATCTGTTGACCTCGTCATCTGACTGTGGTTCAACTAACGAGGTTTTGTCCTTGAATCTTTCCCTTTGGGATTGATCCAGGACCGTCGCCAGTAGCGTGTTAATCCAGTGATTCATCTAGTGTTCGTCCAACTAATTCAATTACCTTCCTAATTTTTTTTTTGTAATGCAAGTTTTGAAACCTGTGCATCCACAATTATTCAGAATGATCAATTGGGACAATCAGAATGATCAATTGAGTGGGGAAGAAATTTTATATTAATAGGGATAGGCCCATATGAATAGGATTTTACTATACATTATTTTCTAATCAGCACATCGTTTCCATTCTTTCTACGCCCTTTTTATAATAACAAATTTTATATGAATAGGGATAGGCCCATATGAATAGGGTTTTACTATATATTATTTTCTAATCAGCACATCGTTTCCATTCTTTCTACGCTAAGGAGCCAATAGTTATCTAACCTTATATTAATCTTCATGTTGCAAGCATGCATATCCTGGCTTATGCAATAAAAACTTATAATTATCCAGCCTGCGCGAAGATTTAAGTCTTCCTCAATGCAAAGTCATAATCGAGACTACTTTTGGCATGGTTGGTCAGTGATTCTGGACTCCGGCCATCGCTTCTTGGGCGCTTTCTTTCTGCAAGAAAAAGAAATTCGACATTATTTCCCATCCGAGCAGGGACATCATAACTTAATTATGATTTGACAGGAAGCATATGTCTGTTCTAAGAAATGAACGCAAGTTTCGAAAAAGATTTACAAAAAGAATTCCCGACAAAGAATGTCCGAAAAGAAAGGTTGAAAGGCAGTGACGACACACCCACATGGAAATTCCCAAGAGCCTAGTGGTTCTAGATGGCCGTTTAGGCTTTCGATCGAAAAAAGAATGTCATTATACAAGAGTTTATTTTATCTCTCTGCAGTAATTCAATGTTCAAATTAGATAGGCAGTAGACTGTTATAAAGCAATAATAAGATATATACCCTTTTTTTTACATATGACCGTATATAATTGGAATTCAATCCATATATTGTGCAATGGTCGGAAGCGATGATCATTTGTGAAGGAGCACCCAATGGGCGGCCATCATTGCTCCTAACATAGGACAGCACAATTTATATCCATGCTCATGTCGGATTAGATATAAAATATATATAATCCGACATCTAACGTGCGTTAGTTTTCGGTTCACTTGATGGTAGACAGGTAGTTGAATCAATATCTCTATGGAGCTACGCAACCGGCAATTGATGACAGTCCGGGATCAATACCGAAGGGAAAGATAGGAGGACAGCAACTCTTTTTTTTAACCACTCTCAGATGACAAGGTAAACACGAGGTCCGACACCTCACTCTGAACTGCCACAACACGCCAACTCAGTTTACTTGAAAGTAAGGCCGATCGTGGTTGAAGTAACCTCAAGTCAGAGGTTCCCAAACTTTCTCAAGGAGCCCGTTTTGAAGAAAAATTTCTCGTGCAGCCCCAAGATGGTAATGGTAATTTTAATTAACGCCGTACTAAAGCAACACAACGGGCCGTTGACCACGATCCGGGATCAATCCCCTAAGGGAAAGAACCGAGGACAACACGTAATTTTGAACCACGGTCAGAGGACGAGGCAACACCTCAGCTGGCACCCCTACTCTCCGAACTTCCACACCAATCCAACGCGAGGACTTTCGGCCTCGACAGATTTAAGGTACAGATTTCGTTCAAAACTACAGATCATATCACATCAGGCATAAATCTACCTAGTCTCAAAATCTAACTTGGATTTGCATTGTTAATCTTAAATAAATCATTAACTGACTAAAACAAACGAAAAGTTTTATGACACGATGAAAATTGTAAGGCGTTATTTTATTGAATGAATACGGCTGAAACCATCTAATTTATATGGTATCAAATTGTTCAAAATTTCAGATTTTGCATTTAAGAATTCAAAGCCTACGCACACCGGTGGCCGATTGATGCCTACAATTTCCCGGACAAAAAAAAAATCATCCTACTCGGTCGGTCTGTCATTGTCGAGAGGGATTGGTACCCAATCTCCTTCGACGTGTTTTTAATCTTCATGGTCATAGTACTTTCTCCATCGTTGGATGAAACTCTTACGGCCGTATTCACAAGTCCGAGTTAACCCGCGGACTATCGAAAAAACAGTATTCACAATGCTTGATCCGTGTTTTAAACCACCATTTTGGTGTTACATTTCGACTTAGCTTATTCTTACTTCTCTCAACACTTAGCTTAACTTATTTGACTTATCTTACTTATTCTTGCGACTTAGACCCGGTGCACACATCCCGTGCGGCGCAACTGCGGCACCGAAGCCCAACTATGCACATATAACCGTGAAATAACGCAAGTACTCATTTCGCGCCATTTGCTATAAATATTATATGGAAGAAAACGTGTTTATTTCGTTACTTGGTGTACAAAAAGTTTTTTTTTGAAACAAAATAGACATTACTGGATACAACCATTTATTAATTATTATTTATATTCCATTTATTTATGAAAACAAGGTACTTCAGACCGGAGAAGTGTGAACGGCGAGCTGCGGCAAAGTGGGAACAGCGGTACGAATTGCACGCTAGTTAGATTCTATGGAGTAGTGCACACATGCCTCCGGCACCGTTGCGGCGACGCACGTACAACTTGAGTGCTATTTGTACCGCAGTTCCCCACGGCGCAGCACATGCGTCTCCGGTCTTAAGTACCCTGTTTTCATAAATAAATGGAATATAAATAATAATTAATAAATGGTTATATCCAGTAACGTCTATTTTGTTTCAAAATATACTTTTTTTACACCAAGTAAGCGAAATAAACAAGTTTTCTTCGATAGAATATTTATCGCAAATGGCGCGATGTCACGGTTATGTGTGAATAGTTGGGCTTCGGTGCCGCAGCGGCGCCACACGTTGAAAACAGGATGTGTGCACTGGGCCTAGCTGATCTTATACGAATCGTAACAAGAACGTGATTACATCTCTACTATTATAAAAGGAAAGATCTGCATATGTACGTGTAATGCCCTGACGAATCTATGGCACTTACAGTAATGGGATTTGACACACTGGTAGTTCGAAGTTTTTACAATTTTTGTAGGAAATTAAAATTAAAGTCCGAATTTAAATTCAATCTAGAGCATTTTTAAAATAATTTAATGACATATTTAATTATTATTATTTTCCTTAGAATGGCAGCAGCATAAAAGATCATATTCTAAATTTATTTTTTCCGTGTTTCCGTTTGAATGCTTTCCAGCCGGAGAACAAAACAAATAAAAAGTTTTAAATGGATTTATGTAGTTCTCTTTTCCTAGATCCTTAAAGATAGAGTAAAAATTTCGACGGATTTGAAATCTGCGAAAAATTTCACATTAGATCGATACCTAAAAATATGATTTTCTTTGAATAAATAATTTTAAAATTGAAATTTTTATATATTTTTTTCCAATACGAACGTCGCCGCAAAGAATGAGATTATTCATTTCGATGAGATTATTCAAATTCGAGATTAATTCATTTCGATATCCTGAGAAACGGATCTGCAGAAAATTTTACACCAGATAGATACCTTATGCGTTTAATTTTCTTTTGATAAATAATTTTTCAATGTGTTCTGGTTCGAATTACATTCTGGTTCGTCAGAGAAGAATCCAATGAGAGAGCGAACGTTAGTATTGGGTGAGCAACATACCGGTTTCTCAAGGTTCGAATAAAATAATTTATTGACATTAAACATTCATCTATTTACAAGAGTTAGCTGGAGAATACACAAGAGAAGGCAACAACTCGCGAACGGCAGGAACCGTTGCGCCTCGTGTCAGAAAGGAAATCGTCAACTTACTTTTTCTTCTCTGCAAACGATATTCAACAGAGAATATGATCATTTCAGATGCAAATTCGTCGTGAAATAAAAACGATTTCGATTAATTACGAAAATGAAACATAATTGACAATGTAAGTTTTGCTTCACTTTACACCAACACACACCTATACGACAAGTACAAAGATAATCGGATTCGATAGATTCGTCAAGACATTGTGTAGAATTCTTTCTTGCAAAATGTAGGTTTTCATAAAAATTCAATTTGAACTTAAATACCTTTGCATTTCTTTTTCCAAGCCCAAATTAAAATACCGTATGCGTTCTATTTAATCACAATTTGGAATCAATTCTCCAACGAAGTACATGCTTGATCAGTATGAATGCAGATTTGTACAACCTAACAAATAATAAACAATATCACGTGATCGTGAGGAGACGGTAGTAGCCAATCACAGCGAGCGTATCATTGTAATCCTTGGATCACTTAACCCGCCGTTTGTAAAAATACGGTTCTTGATGATTCGCGATTTAACTCTGATCCGCGGATCAACTGAGTTAACTCAAACTTGTGAATATGGCCTTTAATGATGGCTTTTGGGTTGAAAATTTACGGAATTGTTAGTAAATTTCTTTAAAAAAAAGGATCTTGATAGAAAAGCTCTCGTATTAGTCCTTACTCCAATTTTTATTTGCCATCAATATATTTATTGAGTTTCTTCACTTTTTGAAAAGAATACGTATTTAAAATCAAAACACTACTGTAGGCATGCATGGAAATTTGAGCGTTACAGCTGTTTTATCTTATAACCACCCGGAAAATAAGTATCAATCCCGAGTATCCACGGCAAAACTACGGTTTGTGTTATCGACTCAACCTACCACAATGTTTTGATTACCTTTTTAAAAATAAGTTATTGATATCATCTTGAGATCTGTCTTCACAACCATTTCTTAAAAACAACATTTATTTTATTTTAATTCCACCTAGCTATAAATAATAGCTTTGGTATTGGACGCAACGAAGCTTCGGTAGGAGGTAATTGAATTATTTTCGACTGTCCGGGATCAATCTGCATTGGAAATATCCGAGGACAACACCTCGCAAATTGGAACCGCGGTCAGATGACGAGATCAAAATCTGTTAGCAGATATATCACTCTCCAAACTTCCACGAAGTTTCAGTCATCGAGCGATACACTGAATTCCATGCACGTGTGGATTATATTCAGTGTATCGCTGGATGAACATGTAATCCGGAATTGCACTGCATAGATATTTACTTACAGTAAACATCTATATATATATATCACGTCTCCTGTGGGACTAGAAAAACAGCGAGATGTACCAGAGGAGCGATGAAGGTAGATCGACAAAAACGTACTTATTGAAAGCAAAAGAGGGACAAACTATACGCTAAATTACAAGTTTTTATTTGATTACATAAAATCATAAGTTGAACACAAAATATGTCGATAGTAAACCCTTTTATTAATAACTAGCCTCTGCGTGGCTAGCACGGCGTTGCCCGTGCTGTACTTTGTGGGGTTAGGTGTGTCTGTTGTAAACGCTCACCAACCACCGATATTTGCTACGCATTCCCAACCAACACCACGGACAATGCCGTTATGGCCTCGTCATTGTGAAATGCGACCAAATTTGTATTGCGAAGAGATACAATCGGTGAATTATTATTGTTTTGGCTACAGTCTTCAAACGGTATTGACTAAATCCGTATTTCTGTGCGTTTGAAGTCGCCCGATTACTGGACATCCTTATTTAATTTTGAGTTCACTATGAGTGACTATCATATTCTATAATATAAGTATCTTTTTATTGTGCTTCTTCCATTTTTGGAAATGGATCACGGTTCTGCAATACTTTGTTATCGTTTCTTTTTTAGAGTACGATAGTTTGGATTATCATTTTTAAAGCATATTAACTTTTAGTTTGGATTATCATTTTTAAAGCATATTAACTATTAGTTTGGAATATCATTTTTAAAGCATTTTAACTATAAGTTTGGATATCTTTTTCAAAGTTAAGCAATATTTAATTTTGATCGAAAAAAAATATGCAATTTTTGGTTTGTTTCATTTATGCAATCTGTTGTTTGTTTCTATATAGTACTTCGGTTTTTGTATAGTTAATTTTTATCATTTTGGTTTGGATGTCTTATGGAAAGTATAGCGATATTTAATCCCAATTTTAAATTTCATGTAGAAAAAGTTAAAAATAATTCATTATATTTTTTGTATTTTTTGGTTTCCTAAAAATGCCAACAGTCTTCAAATGGTCTTTACTGCACTCTCGCCAATCTTGGATTTCGATCATTAAATTCAAACTAAGAATATTTCTTCTATGTAGTTCTACGAGCACAGAATGATGATGCACTTCGAATTTCAACGTTTTACTGAGAAGCAAAGACCTGTTCCATCAATTTATTGTCGACATGTATTTCAAGATTGAATCAGAAAGGGTGTTGTACATACGACTGAATCAGAAGGACTCTGAGAGTGGAAAAGAATGCATATTTGAGAGATGCGTTGAAGAACGATGGAAATGTTGCTATACGAAAACTGAAGTACATAGAAATCGCTAAACCTCCGAAAAGATATACAAAGCAAAAGTTAAAGTTTATGCTTTTGTAAATTTATACATTGCATAAATTATCAATATTAAATATTACTATGCTTTTCAAAAGACACCCAAACGCAGAAACAAACAAGAAATTGCATAAAAGATCAACAAAATTACGGCATTTCGCTATAACGGTCTTTTTAATTTACGGCCCCCCATATCCAAAAAAGTCAATCGTATAAGAAGGCCAGCATTGTGAAGGGTTAGAGCATTGGAGTCGTCAACAAAATGATGTTTAAATCCAAGACAGTCATTTTCGCATATTTTTCAAAACGAAAACCGTGATTGGCTTTTACATAACATATTTGCATACTTCCATCTTCATCAGCAGCTAATTGCAACCTCTGAAATTCAGATTGGCTTCTGGAAATTAACATTTTCCTCTCCGTTCTTAACTTTTGGTAGTGAGTGCATAATAAAATAAATAAGAAAAAATTACTTATGTTTAACTAAACCCATTAGTCAGAACTGCCTGCAGTTCTTATCGTAGCGCGTAAAAGTAGCCTCGCGATAGGACTTTGAGTTGTGGCGTGGGCTTTGTAATAGAGTCGGTGTTGGTCTGACTAAACTAGCAGTAAAATTATTACAATGTTGCGCAATACGTTCCTCATATTTTTGTGAGGCAAAATGTAGCAGTGCTGCCTAAAGGGAGAAGCTGAAAATAAACAGAAGCATAAAAACAGCATTTTTTTGGGCCGTATAACGAAACATTGTGGGTAGTAAATTTAAATGGGCAGTTACAGCGAAATGCCGTAATTTTGTTGATCTTTTAAGCAATTTTTGTTTGTTTCTGTGTTTGGGTGTCTTTTAGAAAGCATAGCAATATTTAATTTTCAAAATTTATGCAATGTATAAATTTACGAAAGCCTAAACTTTAACTTCGTTTGGATATCTTTTTGAAAGTTTTGCCATTTCTGTGTACTTCAGTTTTCGTATAGCAACATTTCCATCGTTCATCAACGTATCTCTCAAATGTGCATACTGTTCCACTCTCAGGAGTCCTTCTGATTCAGTCGTATGTAGAACATCCTTTCAGATTCAATCTTGAAATACATGTCGACAATAAATTGATGGAACAGGTCTTTGCTTCTCAGTAAAACGTTGAAATTAGAAGAGTGCATCTTCATCCTGTGAGCGAAGAAATTACATAGAAGAAACGTTCTTAGTTTGCATCAATGATCGAAATCCAAGATTGACGAGAATGCAGTAAGGACCATTTGTTGTAAAGACTGTTGTCATTTTTAGGAAACCAAATAATACAAAAAATATAATAAATTATTTAAAAAATTTTCTACATTAAATTTAAAATTGGGATTAAATATAGCTATTCCTTCCATAAGACATCCAAACCAAAATGATAAAAATTAGCTATGCAAAAACCGAAGTACTATACGGAAACAAACAAAAGAGTGCATAAATTATTCAAACCAAATTGCATAAAAGATCAAAATTAAATATTGCTTAACTTTGAAAAAGATATCCAAATAATCCAAAATAAAAGTTAATATGCTTTAAAAATGATAATCCAAACTAAAAGTTAATCTGCTTTAAAAATGATAATCCAAACTAAAAGTTAATCTGCTTTAAAAATGATAATCCAAACTAAAAGACAATATGCTTTAAAAATGATAATCCAAACTAAAAGACAATATGCTTTAAAAATGATAATCCAAACTAAAAGACAATATGCTTTAAAAATGATAATCCAAACTAAAAGTTAATCTGCTTTAAAAATGATAATCCAAACTAAAAGTTAATGTGCTTTAAAAATGATAATCCAAACTAAAAGTTAATATGCTTTACAAATGATAATCCAAACTATCGTACTCTAAAAAAGAAACGATAACAAAGTATTGCAGAACCGTGATCCATTTCCAAAAATGGAGGAAGCATAATAAAAAGATACTTATGTTATAGATTATGATAATCCGAACTAAAAGTTAACGCTAACAAAAAGTTAATATGCTTTAAAAAAAAAGCAATAAATTTTTATAACGGATACCCAGAAATCGGCCGGCTTCAGACGCACAGTAAATACGGATTTTGTCAATAACTCAATGCCGGTTGAAGACTGTTGCCATTCGGAGGACAACAATAATTTTAAAATATCTCATTAAATTAATTTTAAAATTTTCTACATTAAATTTTAAAATTCGGACTTTACTATAAAATTGCAAAAAATGCGGACTACTTGTGGGCCAAATTTCATTATGGTAAGTGCCATAGATTCGTCAGGACACCGCAAAAAACCAATACACGAACTTCATTTTATAATAGTAGAGATACTAAATTCGGAACATTGTAGTATTTGAAAATTCCTTCTCCTTCTCGTTTTAGAGACATAAATCCTTTTTACCAATTCAGTGTCCGATTGAAACCACCTTCGAGCTTGAAGAAACAGATTAAGATTCATCCCCTTCCTTCTGATGTTTGTAAACCAAAAATTTATTGGGGACAGCGAAAAAAGAACGATTAGTCAGTTATACGATACATTGAGGGGTGATTTAACGAAAGGGTACTGTATATTTCCTATGAATGATTTACCTGGTTAATGGAGAACCTCCAGGAAGGTTGCAAGACGTCTCATAGGAATCTAGGAAGTCCCATCAATGGGCACAAGCCGATGATTGTGAATTCTATTGGGAATTACATAAATAATTCAAATTCATTGTAGGTTGTGCTTTCTTAGTTAATTTTATTGTAGCCAAAGGAAAGCATGGGCAGACAACTCGACGAAAGCAACACCACGATCGAAACCAGATCTATCCTTGGAAGTTGAGAATTATCCAAATAATACGATAATTTGTGTTTAACTATTTGAAATTATACATTTTTTTGTGAAAAATAAATTCATATTTTTGTGCAATTTGTCTACCGAGAAAATTCTCTGTGACAGTCGTTTGGTACCCGTAAAGACATACCGACTTAATTACGGATTCAACGAGATGTATTAGGTAAGTACAAAAGTTCGATCTGTTTTTTGTGACGATGAAGAAGAGCAAAGAACACAAAATGTTTATAATCTAAGACTGTGCATATTCGCCACTACTATCTTTGACCTCTTGCCATCTTTCTTGTAGGAGACGAATCCCACGTCGGTAAAAGTCCTGAGGTTTGGAGTGAAAAAAGCCTTGGATGGCAGTTTTCACATCATCAAGATCAAAGATTTTTCGGCTGAAAGAATTGGTCAACGCACGAAACAGGTGATAGTCAGTAGGCGCCAAGTCAGGAGAATAGAGATGGTGGAGTAAAAACCTTCCAACCAAACCCTATTATTTTTGACGAGTAATGACAGCAGCATGGGGCCTCGCGTTATCGCTTCCAGCCGTCTTTCGACTGTTGACCGGTGAACGTTGAAGGTTTTGGCTTATTCTGGCACGGATGGATTCGGGCTGTTTTTTATGGCTTGATCCAGAGCATCTTCTCCAACGAGTGAAGGACGTCCACACCTTGCCTGATCTTGCAAACTTCTGTCTCTTTACCTGAATTTCCGAAACCATCGATGGCATATGATGTCATTAACTTCATCCTCAACATAAACTTGACATGTACTACGGTTGCAGTATTGCCTTTGTCGAACACGTACAACAAACAATGTCTCACGTGAGCTTACTACTTGTCATGTTACACCGTCTCAGATCTTTTTACAATTGCTGTACTATCAGAAACGCAGTTCATTTATCTGCTGGGTACTGTAACATCGTGAGAAGATTTTAAGTGGCGAGTGGCTTGTAGGTAATTAAAACAGCTTTTAAAATACAGCACATTTAATTAGTTATTGAAGATAAATACAATTTAAGGCTATTTCGAGGCTAAACATATGGTAAATACAAATAAGATTTCAGTCCCGCGGCTTCATTGGAGCTGACCAGTTCTACGTCCGTTCACGTCCATACCTTCAACGATTGTCTCTTCTTCGAGGGGAGACCGCACACGTTCAAAGACGAGGGGCTACCTTGCATTGTTCTACCCTAATACCATCATAAATTCGCCAGCCGATTTCCCTCGACGACGAATCCGCGTAACAGGAAATCTCGAAGAGGACCTCCATGATGCTAAAGCAAAGAGACCCCTCCCACCATGACGCTACAGTATCTACGTGTTTTATTGGCCAACGATTCCGGTCATCACAATTGTGCGACGTCAGTTCAACTGGAAATTTGCATCTCCTAAGACGGATTAAACTTTTGCACATACCTGATATGTACATAGTCTGTGAGACGAATGAATGTCTCATTGTTTCGCTTTCAATGTAAATCTACCTTCGACATTTACATCGTTCATACGGACCATCAGCGTTGGAAGAAATTAATTCCACCCAGGAACTTCAATTCTCCGCGACACTGTTCTCGCTCACAGTTGTGTAATGACGCTTCTCTTTTAATCACGAAATGAACATACAAAAAAGAGGAAGAAAACAAAGAACCAACACTAGAAGTTCCCTCGAATTTCGAATTGGCAAGTTCTTTTGTCTCCAACCCGAAAGTTCGCAGACTACCAAGGGGGGAAAGTGACCGACACCCCTTCCACGTCGCGTCGTTACCGCCCCCCTCTGCACACCCAGGTTTATTGATTAGAAAAGTTTTACCACCTCTGCCCTCCTTCCCGGAACTGATTTAGCTTCCTTTTTTTCTCGCGCAGTCCCCGGCAGACTTCGAAGGGGAATTCTCGCCAAACACGCTAAGTACACAGGATTCTCAGCCGGTACTTGTGTACACAAATATTCTAAATTGGACATTTAAAGTGGTCCCGTTTGAGAGGGACAAGTTGGTGCATGCTCCTTGTAAAATATACCTGACTGAATCATCTTTTCACAGCTGACTAACTAAACACCTCCATTTTTCATATATTTCTGGTTTCTTTTAATTATTTAATATAAAAATAATCCCATCTTAAAATGTCAAATTACAAAATATTTTGAATAAAAGGATCGGCGGAGGCGATGTACTATAACCGTTATGTCCTTTTATAAATCGCATTTTGCCTTCAGGGGCAGATTTACTTTAGGTATGTACTGGTTTACCTTAATGACGTTAGTGATTTATTTCTTTTCCCATGGAGTTTACTGTCTTTTGGAGGGGAGGGGATGAACGGTCACAAGAGTCGAGATCCTGGGATGCAATGCGATCTTTTTCTGCTTTCATCTCACTACTTTGTTCACCAAATTCCTTTCTTTCGCTTCGACTTACTAGAAATCGCGCAGGAAAGACTGCAAGTTGCAGAACGGATGCATACGTGTTCACCCCTCAGAGGTTAATGCCTTAATATTGGTATCAATGCTGACCTATAGTATGCTATATATTGCTCACTGTAGCTAATTTTAGGGAAGTAAGTATTTTAAGTAAGGAGGTATTTGAAGCAACACGACGGGCTATTGGCGACTGTCCAGGATCAAACCTAAAGGGAAAGATCCAAGGACAACACCACATAATCTTGAACTATTGTTAGATGACCCCGCTCTCCAAACGTTCACACCCCACCAACGTGACAGCTAACCTCACAGCTCCATTACATGTTTAAACCATGACTATCACATATCTCTTCTTCAGAAAACTAGTTTCACTCCCAATTGCCAGTCTGTATTAATGTCGATGCCGGAGCAGACGCATCATGTTGTTTTCAATCCCTACAGGCTGCTGCAGAACAGCTTTGAGGGGGAAGTTGTGAGCCTTCAGATTGCTCCCCACAGCTTCTTTGTCTTCGCCGTAAGTTTACCAGCGCAGTTATGTTATCTGATTTGAAGGTGCCGTAATGGCCATCTGTTGTGTTTGAAACAGGAGACAGGACCGTGATCTTACAATGGATTCCAAGGTTTGCTATGAGAGAAGTGTTCAAATAACAGAAATCTTCAACAAGAAACCTGTTTCCGTTGCTTCTAACTTCGAAGCAGGAATCGTTTGAAGAAATTTACCATACTGACGTGATACCTACACCTTATGCAAAAGGTTGAGAGAACGTACTGGTTGATCTTCTAGATATGTCACGGTATTAGACGCTGCAGTTTTCTGTAGTTTACCAGACATGATTTCTTGGTAATGCATCTATCGTTTTGTAATTTTGCCAATCCCATTCTGTTTAATGTTATTTTCATAGAAACAGATTAAAATAGACTATCAACATTGTTCTTTTGCCCCACATAAATTTTAGTCGTTGTTCTGGTAATTTAAGACAATCGTGTGGTTACTATCCTGATCAATCTAACAATATTGGCCAATGATAATCGTTTACTTCCTTTCTGCTAATATTTATTCGAAATCTTTTGAAAAGTAGCTGTTTTTTAAAGCCACACCCCTGCCTAAATACAAAATCTACCGTCTACACACACCTATTCCTACGTCTTCTGTACCAACCAGGAGGGGAACACAACTAAATAAGGAAGTTTGAACTTTATAATTTCTCTAAAGTTACTAATTTATTTGAAGATTATTTCAATCAAAATTAGAAGCTTCGAAGATTATTCGACATATGGCGATACATACTTCATATCTCGGATCCTATTCAGGTGTTTCACAAAACCCGTTATTAAGAACGATGCATTCATATTTGACACGTGTATCAGAAAACTGCTTGTAACAGTGACTTTTGATAATTATGATAACGCTTTTGGTGTAGCTTCACGTTTCAGGTTTGAGATTGAGGTTTAACTACCTCAAAGCATGTTTTGCTTCTCTGAATTCATGAATTCAAAAACTGCACGAAACATTGTTTTCAGTTACATTTAAAACTTACTGGTGAGTTTCGAATGATCATGCCTTGATAAAAATTGAATGTTCTTTAGGCAAATACACAGTACTTATAAATCGTAATAAGAAATTAACAGACCTTAAACCCGTTTTGACCAGTTCAAGAAAAAATTCTCGCTTCTCACCGATGATTGAGAATTAGTCATGTTTTCAGAAAATAATTTCGGGAGTAGCCCAGTCTTCTCTAACTGTATGTTTTACTTGTATGGTTAATCAAATCTCCATTTAAGCTAATTGAACTGTTTCGGTGAGCATTATTAATTGTTTTTAGCATAAATATATTTCGGGGAGGACTTGAGTTCCATGTTTACTTATCTTGTATACGTCCCCGTCTACAGGCGAATAGACCAGGAAGAATAAGAAATCAGGCATGAAGCTATTTTTGTCATTAGTTTCTATTGCTAATGTGTACTTTCGTCCATACTTCTTCCTTTGCATACCACCGAAACAAGAGTATGCTTTATCCTACGCAATAGGAGCCCCAATTTTCAAAACCTTCCTCCTTTTCCATGCCTCCCATAGATATCAACCTTTAGACTATAGCTGGTACAGCAGTTGTACCATGATCCCACTAACAAAGAATTTAGACAACGGCGAATACATCAGTTGTACCTGTAAAGTGATAGAAATCGCGCCAAGAAATAATCGCGCTTTTAATATCTGTAGCTGTAGTCAAAAGGTTAACATACAGTTCAGCTTATATGCACAGTTGTTTCATGCGCAAGGTCTATCGAACTTCATTCAAAGGATAGATAGGTATTTTAATTAACGTCATACTGGAGGAACACAACGGACCATTGACGACGGTTCGAAACCAATCCCCGAAGGGAAAGATCCAAGGACATCACCACGTAATTTTGAACCACGGTCAGATGACGAACACATGAGGTAACAACCCACTCTCCAAAATTCCCCACCACGCCAACGTGAGGACATTTGAGGCCACGACATAGTTAACATGCACCACCCCCCTTTGTACGTGACGGCGCTTGTTGGATTCGAACTTGCAACTTTCCGGCGGCTAATCTGTCACCAACCGGACCACCGTGGCCCTTCATTCGAGGGAAGAAAACTTAAAAAGTCAAAAGCCAGGTTTTAGTTTCCAAGACACCGTTTGGAACTTGAAGATAAATTTGCATGCTTGTCTGTTAAATATTTCTTAATCGAGTTTCAGACAAAAATTTTCTCTTCCTCGTGTTCCATTTTAAGTTAACCGGTATAGTGGTTAAGGTGTTAGCCTCTAGATCGGAAGGTTCCTGGTTCGAATCCGGGTCCGGGCATGGATGTTTGTAAACGTATGGTAATAATTTGGTAATTTTTAGTTAACGTCGTACTAGAGCAACACAGCGGGCTATTGGCGACGGTCCGGGATCAGTCCCTGAAGGGAAAGATCCGAGGACAACACCTCGTAATTTTGAACCACGGTCAGATAACGAAGCAACACCTGAGCTGGCACCCCACTCTCCAAACTTCCACGCCAACCCAACGTGAGGACTTTCGGCCACGACAGATTTAAGGTGCATCAGCCGCCTCTACACCATACGTTTACAAACATCCATGCCCGGACCCGGATTCGAACCAGGAACCTTCCGATCTAGAGGCTAACACCTTAACCACTATACCGGTTGGTCGGCGTAAACGTATGGTGTAGAGGCGGCTGATGCACCTTAAATCTGTCGTGGCCGAAAGTCCTCACGTTGGGTTTGGCGTGGAAGTTTGGAGAGTGGGGTGCCAGCTCAGGTGTTGCTTCGTCATCTGACCGTGGTTCAAAATTACGAGGTTTTGTCCTCGAATCTTTCCCTTAAGGGACTGATTCCGGACCGTCGTCAATAGCCCGTTGTGTTGCTCTAGTACGACGTTAACTAAAATTACCACTACCATCTATTTTAAGTTAATCCGTTAACTTTGTAATTTTTATCAAGAGTGATATTTAGATGCTGAAAAGAAATTTATTAGATCTGTATGATAATTTTTGGGCTTAAGCCAATTATGTTTGTTAATAACGATCCATTTCACTATCCTTCAGAGTTGCGGACAAAAGTCACGCACTGATATTTATATCATAGTATGAGAGATTTCTTTGACTGACAGACAGCATAACCTTTTTATTCGAGGATCGTCTATAGTAGAGACATTTCAAACTCGTTTTCCCCCAGTTGTATCTATCAATCCATGCTCAAATGATGGAATTGCCAAAACGATAAATAAATAATTTATTTGCCAATACTTTTTGATTGTTTAAAACCTATCTGTTTTTCTAATATGGTCAACCTTTTTAATGTGCACTGGTAAAATAAATTAAGATAATTTGCATATTTTATCGAATTTCATGAAAAGAACTGAACTGAATGTAAAACCACTGCTTCTAGACAAAAATGCAAATCTTGTACGTCAAATACGTAAGCGTACACGTGTGTGTAGATGGAGCCAGTAGAGAAACAGGCTTTACAAGCGCGCGTAAGTTAAGACGCATTTCGTTCGCTAGCACACCTCGGCGAATTTCTTGGTGTTATTTTGCAGCAATCGTTTCATTTCAAATTGTAACAGTAAAAATGAGTAACCACCAACGTTTAGATGATGGAATGTGGTGGCGAATTGTGGGGAGGCTAGAAGCAGGCCAATCTCAAGTCCAAATTTGTAGAGAGTACAATTTAACGACCAGCGTCGTGTTTAACTTATGGAAACAGTTCCAAGATACCGGATCCATCGAGAGAAGGCCTGGGCAAGGTCGTCGAAGAGCCACGGCGGCCAGAGAAGATCGCCATTTGTCGATTATAGCGAGGAGTAACAGGAGTGCTACAGCTTCTCGGCTCTCTCGTGACTTGTAGCAGCCACAGGAACCCGTATATCAAGGGTGACTGTTTCCAAAAGACTTCATGAGATACGGTTGTTTGCAAGAAGACCTGCTGTTTGCGTCCCGCTCACTTCTACGAACAGGAGAATCCGTTTATCATGGTGCAGACAGCAGAGAGATTGGAGTATGGATCAATGGGCGACCGTTCTCTTCACTGATGAGTCTCGGTTCAGCCTAAACACCGATTCTCGCCGTACGTTCATATGGAGAGAACCAGGGACCCGCTACCTACCCTCCAATGTCTTCGAAATCGACCATTATGGCGGAGGAGGTTTAATGGTCTGGGCAGGCATCGTGTTGGATGGCCGTACACCTCTCCATGTCTTTGAAAGAGGCAGTGTGACTGGTGTGAGGTATAGGGATGAGGTCTTGGAGCCCTATGTTCGCCTTTTCAGGGGTGCAGTTGGCCCTGAGTTCAATTTAATGGACGATAACGCGAGACCATATAGAGCTCTTCTGGTCGACGAATTTCTAGAGAGTGAGGATATTCGCCGGATGGATTGGCCAGTCAGTTCTCCAGACCTCAACCCTATAGAGCATGTCTGGGACGCTCTGGGGAGGGCAATTGCAACTCGCAACCCCCCTCCGAGTACCATCCAGGGAATGAAAACAGCAGTTCTGAACGTGTGGGACCAATTGCAAAAGGAAATGATAAACTGCCTTATTTCAAGTATGAAATCACGCTGCGAGACCTGTATATCTGTAAGAGGGGACCATACCCCCCCCCCTATTAACCCATTTTTTTGTTTATTCTGCAACCTCTGTTTCATACCTTCCGACTCCAACGAGTGTTACGCACTATCATGCTTGTGTATTACAATTATTGAATGGTTGTTTGTTTTGTATTGTATCAATGTATGTACGTATCAAATTTCATTAAAATCGGTACAGTAGTTCTAGAGATAATCGACCAAGTCTGGAAATTCTCTTAATTTCTTACACCAGTATACTTCAGAAAATTTCGATTTATATATCTCTCTATATGGCGAGCGTAAGCGAGCAGGGGGCGGAGCCCCCTAGTATACTAAAATAACTTCAGCATTCATTTTTTTATATCAGGAACATATCGATCTCCTCGGTTTCCTCTTTGAATGCTTCCTTGTTGTGAATCCCTTGATCTAAAATTATGCATAAATTACTGTTCAAGGTTGTACCTGCATTTCATTCGCTTATATTGGAAACCAATTTTTTATATAGTTCGTAACCCCCCCCCCTCCTTCTTGGAATCTCGACGCCCTTTCTATTTAAGGCACATAACACGTCTGAGTGGGTGATCACATGTGAGTCAAATTATCATTACACGAATCTCAAATCTCTATATCTATAAAATTAAAATACCACTCACTCACTCACTGACTGACTCATCACTGTATCTAAAGAACTACAAGTCCTAGGAAGCTGAAATTTTGCAGGGTGTTTTTTCTTATACCGTAGGGGTGCATTAAGAAAGGATTTTGAAAAATTCGAATCCTAAGAGTCTTAAAATTGACCTAAGGCCTAAGCCAATAGCAATTTGAAATCGCCATAGAAATAACATTGAGTATAAAACGATTGATATACGCATCTCAGATTGCTTTACCAGTGTTGATTGAAAAACAAATTAAATTATGATGTTCATGTTTGAACTGAATTTTTACTTCTTCCCATGATGACAATAATATTTATGAATATTTGATTGATGAAGAAATAATATTTAGAACATTTAATTTCATATTTACTTAAATTTTATAATGGAGCACGAAAAGCCCAAACGATAAACTCCTTGATCATAAAAGCGTAATTTTGCTACTCGGTATCTGGCAACCTCAGAATTATTGTTTAATTTTTTAATTTGATTTAAAATTCTCTTTTGGGGTATTTGAGTTGAAAACCAGATGGTTGCGATCATATTTGAGTATTCCCAAGTATTATAAATATGTGTTCTTTTTTGCTTATAAATCATTGTCTTCATCAATATTGTTCAAATTTTTTGTCGAATTGTTTTACTTCAGAATATATTCAGAAAATCAAAATTCAACACGCTAGAACAGATATTTTTTTCAGAATTCTGCCTTTTTTAAGGATCGGAATTTTGTTTCTGTTTGCATTATGTGTTCCGGTATATTACCTATACCAGAAATATTATTTAGGAGTTGGATTTTATTTATTTATTTCATGCAAAATATATATCACTCTAAATAGATACGTGCTTTCCATTCAGAAGCCGACCAACCGGTATAGTGGTTAAGGTGTTAGCCTCTAGATCGGAAGGTTCCTGGTTCGAATCCGGGTACGGGCATGGATGTTTGTAAGCGTATGGTGTAGAGGCGGCTGGTGCACCTTAAATCTGTCGTGGCCGAAAGTCCTCACGTTGGGTTGGCGTGGAAGTTTGGAGAGTGGGGTGCCAGCTCAGGTGTTGCTTCGTCATCTGACCGTGGTTCAAAATTACGAGGTGTTGTCCTCGGATCTTTCCCTTAAGGGACTGATCCCGGACCGTCGTCAATAGCCCGTTGTGTTGCTCTAGTACGACGTTAACTGAAAATTACCTATTACCAATTTACATTCAGAAACCAAATTTCTGATCTTAAAAAGTACCATAAGGGTTCAATTTAAAACTTCATGTGCGTCGGAGAAAAGGGAATTTTTACTTAGTTGATCTTGGAATAATATCACACTCAGTAATTTTGGAAAATCGAAATTTTATGTCTTAGTAGGCAGAAAGTCGAGGTGCTTACTCTATTTATTGAAGCTGTTCTTACGCAACTTAGATGCATGTAAATCGTTCGTTGAAAGTGATTTTCTTTTTGTAAAAGCGCTGTAAAATCAACCTTCTGTTTATTAAAAAATTGTTATCGATTGGGTTTAATTTGTCTACTCTGATGACATGTATTCCTAACAAAAGCTCTGTTATTCCACATGCCACTGAATGGAATTTTCTGGAAAAAGTGCCGTTTGCTTCAAAATAAATCAGTCACGAATGCCGTAAATTTTTACCCCCCTTGGACAAATAGAACGCCGGTTAATATGTAGGCTATCATATCCGCAGGGTTTTAAAATATACATGTACCAAATGTGTGGATTGGTCAAAAGGTGGATTAGTGTAGAGAACAGACAAACGTCAACTCTGCTTTATATATCTAACAGAAGTTCCGTTATTCCACCTGCAGCTGAATGGAATCTTCAAGAAAAATTGCGTTTGCTTCAAACTAAATTAGTAACGAATGTTGTAACAATTTAACTTACCATCTTCTCATATTGATGATGAAATTTGAAAATATCGTTTACTAGGTGAAAGAATGGCACAATGAAAACATATTCATAGGAAAACTAAGTGCAAGACTATCCACCGAAAATTCGCCAGTTTTACTGAAATTGAATGCACGAGAATATTCGTAGTCACTCGAAAACTTAAAATCAACTTCAGCAGAAGTGTGACGAATATGAACTTGATTATATGGTTGGATACAACATATATGCATATTTGGGTTCGAAGTAAATTGTAGAAGCAATGGAGAAGTTAAATTGGCATTAAATTTTTTTTTTGTCGTACACTTAAATGACGCAAAGATTCTTTTTTGAAGAATAATTGATGATGACTTTTCAATCAACATATTATTAATTCAACCCGAGCAAAGTCGGGTCTTTCTGCTAGTCCGATAAAAAAAAACTAAAAGCCAAAGACCCTAAAGTAAAGAATCTACCTGAGGAGGAAATCTGTTTTCTCAGGTTTTGGCTTTCACCGCTATTTACCTCCAATAAAGCTCTGGACACGTTTCACCATCGCATCCGATTCCATTTGAACGAATTGAAATGGGCTTTTTACTCCTTTCAACAAGAGCAGCTCGCTCGGAGACGTCATTTGAACAACTTCATTAGAGCGCGAACACAAGACAGGGCGAGCCAGAAAAATGCTCGCCAGCGCTACGTGCGAAAGACGAGAAGCAGGCTTAATTCTGTTTGAAGACGGCAACTAATCTGCTTTCAAAGGAAACTAATTAATTAGGGAACTAATCATAAGAATGCTCTTTGCGGTCCTGAAAGAGTGTTTTCGCCGAATCTGAAGCCAGCTTACTGGAAGAAAAGAAACTTTCGGGGGTAGAGGAACAAAATTTTCCTCAACCGATACAATGGGAGGTGTTCTCTTGGTATTATTTTTTCCCCTCCTCGTCCTTTGTTTCCCCTTCGAGGAAATGTCGTAAAGTGGGGCGCCGTGTTCGTCGAGCGCCATATTAGCTCACTTCGGTAGATTCCGATGAAACGGCCATGGCTTCCCGAAAGCGCTATTCGCACGATTAGGTATTGCCATTCAATGCAACGTAATAATGGAATTGTGGTAGTCTTATGAAGTTTGCATACAATGTTTAGTACGTTTGTATTCAACTTTAATGAGGTCAAACCTCGTTAAGAAGAATATCACGGCACTGTAAAAATTTATAATAAACGTAGCTAATTCGTAGTTAATTCGAATTCAGAAAATATATAGCATTATTTTGACATAAAATGAAATATTAATGTATTTGCATTTCCTTACTGCACAATTCTTGGTTCACAGATAAATGGTATATTTCATCACAAAGATTATACACATAATTCTTGATTACACAGTTTTTCCAAATAACAGACGATTCTTGATTGCGCAGATGTTTCTAGATTACGCAGATGTTTCCTTATTACGCAATTTTGGTCTTGAAATATGTTGTTCTTTTCTTTTATCGATTTTTGAGTTTTGTTTTTATTACGATATTCTGTAAGAAAATCTTTGATGCGGTCAACGCTGCTTAATTAAGCAGACTAATTTTTTCGCTACTGAACAAAAAATGGTGAGAAATTTATAACCCATCAGTAGCTTATTTTAATGAAGACACACGTATTCCTTCGTCTTCATCGGGATGTTGCAGATGTTGACCAGGGGCCCCACATCCATGGCAACGGGGACCGTGGGTCAGGGGGGCACGGCAAAGAGGCAAAAATAAAATGCAATAAAAAAAATTCATAAAACTGGGGACGAAATTGAAAATAACTTTCTCGCTTGTCAAATTAAATATAAAAGTCCCTTAAATGTAACTTTCTCCATTATGAAACCAAGAAAAATGTAAATTAATTTATTCAGATTTGTTTTTCAAGGAGGACACTTACTTTTTCTATTAAGTATTATTAAAGTTTGAATTCCATTTTTATCAGTTTCTTTGATTTTTAATTTCAATTGCATAATTATACATATACAAAGAGCATTTTGATTTTACGGATATTAAAACTGTATCTAACTAGTAACTGTTTATTAACCAAATGTTTATTTTTGTTTATTCAACACTTTTTTACCTAAATGTCTTGTTTGTTACATGGCATATCGGATATGTCATTCATAATCCTATAATAAGTAAGTTTCAGGATTAAACCATGGAAAATGCTTCAAAAAAAATTCAAAGTATCTCCGTTCAAATATTAACAGTGTAAAAGGGATATGGATGAGGTGGGGAGTTGCATGTCAGCTAGCAACGGGACCACAAATTGATGGGGGAGGAGCCTAGTGTTGACCTAGTCATCTATCTGACCGTGGTTCAAAATCACGAGTCCTTGGATGTTATTATTATTATTATTGTCCTTGGATGTTCCCTTAGGGATTGATCTCGGGCCGTCGCCAATAATGTTATTCCAATGTGACGTTAATTAACTACCTATCTCATCGGAATATTCACTTATTCTTTCTTTTTCACTCTCTTCCACGAATAAGTCTTCTATAAATTCGGAGCTACGTAATGTTTCTGTTAATTCGATTGAAAAGAACCCGTTTGCTCATAAGTTTCGAAAATGTGTTCGTCATAACCCGATATTAGTATAACCCGAATTCTCCTTACACGAATGTGAGTTAACATTATTTGAATATACATTTTGACGGGATAGGAATTCAGTTCGTATTATCAGTGATTCGTATTTACTGAGTTCGTCTTTTAATGCGAGGTTTGAATGTAATAGACTGCAGAAATTCTACAAGATCTGAAAAGAGGCTTTTCCTTACAACTGCTTTATAAAACCAAGTACAGTCCTTGAACTATCAACATTCTGTGGAATATGTCACGCGTAAAATATTTATTTTTTTACGAAGCTTTAATACATTTGAATAACGGAATGGAAGTGTCAGTTACGGAGTTCCTAATTGAAATCAGTTTACCTTCGCATCATAAATAATAATACATTTTAAAATTAATTAAAGATTACAATGAAACAGAGAAGTTAGAGAAAGTGACGTTAAGCACTAGGATAATAGGAGGATAAATAAGATGAAGGATAGATTTTAATGTGATACAATTATGAATTCAATTCACATTCCAAAGGAGCACAGGAGGAACACAGACAATCAGGTAGGTAGCTAATTTAAGTCGCACTGGAATAACACTATGGGGTACTGTCGAATTTCCGAGGACAACATCGCGCTATTATCAACCACGATCAGATGAGGGAACACCAGAGTTGGCACCCCACTCTCCTTACCTTCACACCAGACCAACGACAGAACATTTGAGACCATGACAGATTTAACGTGCACCAACCCGCGTGTACACGATGGTCTTTGACTGGACCGAGTTTAGCTCGTTGTGTTGCTCCAGTGTGCGACGTTAATTAGCTACCTACCTTCCTCGAGTACTTTGTTCATTGGAAATCGATTCGGCATTTCAATATATTTTAGATGAATACAATTGTATACGAATGTTGTGGACGAATAATGTATTCGAGTACGAGAAAGAATCGAGTAAAACGAATGCTTTTAAGTATAGAGTGCGCGAGTACTTATTGTATTTGTGAGTACTCTCAGCTCTAATTTTCTCTCTTCGTCCTAAGCCTGGCGTTGAGGACGGTGATCCTTCATAGGGCTTTTCCGAGTTACTGGAGCTTCACGACTGCAATCTCTTGAGCAAAACGCGTTATTCGGTTCGGAGGTGTTGAGATCAGGGTAAGGGAATTTCGGAATCGCCTCAGAGGCCAATAGGAGGATCTTCTCGACGTAATCCATTTAAATGCGCGCACTCACGGATCGACCAGCGAGAAAATGAAAACTGCCAGCTTCAGTGGAATAATATTATTTCAGAAGATAAAATAATTGGGGAACCCGAATAAGTCAACGTCTTCATCCCTTCGTTTACGCTCTTAACTGCTGGTCGTGGTCATTAATAAGTTGATTTCAGATTAACTAAAACTCGAAATGATTATGAATAATAGTAATACCCCGAAGTTGCGCGATAGGTGAGACCGACGAAACAAGATAAAGTCAAATTCGCGTAAGTCGGGGTACAGCTTCCATCGAACGTAGAATTGTAATCGTGCACGTACATTTCCCCATGGTATTCCCTCGTTTCTTTATCGTTCATGGCAACTTATTCTTGATTCTGTGCGTCAATATACTTTGGAAAAAATGTGTAGCGTCTGTATTCTGTAGGTCATACAAAGTAGTTGTGCCGCTAGTTGGCGTAAACCGGTTACCTTAAACTAGAGCCAATTTTGAATACAGTAATACCCCGAAGTTAAGTGATAGGTGGGACCGACGAAATAAGCTATAGTCGAATTCGCGTAAGTCGGGGTGCAGCTTCCATCGATCATAAAACCGTAATCGTGCACGTAGATTTCGCGCGAAACGCTTTCAATGTATATCACACCATGAGAAAAACTGAAGATAGTGGGCGGCAGTGTTGCCAAACAAAAAATTCTAGAACCGCGTAACTAACTCTGATTCCACGTAAGTCGGGGTATTACAGTACTAGTTCACACATAAGAAGAGTATAAAGTTAAAATTCATGATTCGGAATCAGCGTATCATGTAATTGAAATAATTATCGCCGTAGAAGTACATTATCTGGTCATCTCAAGATCTCCCTATGTCACTCTTCTATTTCTGTCTTTTCCTGTCTTAACACGCCTAGCAGTTGTCTCGATGATATATCTCGGCATCAGAAGGGAAATGAACAGATCTTAATGGGTGAATTATCTCTTTATTAAAAAAAAAAATCCTGATTTCGTCAACGCACAAAAAATGGTAACATCGTGATAACAAATCAACTCGCCATTTGCAAAATTGGTCAGATCTTAATTGACGAGATACCGACCAACCAGTCTGGTTTTTAAGGTGTTGGCCTCTAGATAGGAAGGTTCCTGGTTCAAATTCGGGTCAGTGCATGGATATTTGCAAGTGTATGGTGTAGAGGCCGGCTGGTGCACCTTAAATCTGTCGTGCGTGGATGAAAGTCGTCGCGTTGGGTTGGTGCGAGATGCCAGCTCAGGTGTTGCTTCGTCATCTGACCATGGTTCGAAATTAGATGGTGTCGTCCTTGGATCTTTCCCTTAAGAAATTGGTCCCTGACCGTCGTCAATAACCCGTTGTGTTGCTCTAGTACGATGTTAATTGAAAATTACCTTTGCCATTACCATGGACAAGATACCTCGGCAAAGGCAATTGTGGAAGAAAAATGTTCAGCCTTCTTTTCTCTGGTTCCTCCCGGCTCAAGGGGTAATGAAATATGGTTCCTGGTTATGGGGAACAGTTCCCGAGTTGAAACCTTGCAGTATATAATGTCTGTCTACAAGTACAACTGCTCCAGATGCAAAGTCTGACTCTGTTGCCGTGCAAACGAATCTTGTCCTATTTTCCATAAAGAATGCTCGAAAATATATATTCAAGTTTGTCACATTTGCGCACTTGTTGATGATTGGTAATGGTAATGGTAATTTTAGTTAACGTCGCACTAGAGCAACACAACGGGATATTGACGACGCTCCGGTATCAGTCCCTTAAGGGAAAAATCCGATGACAATAACTCGTATTTTTGAACCACGGTCAGATGACGAAGCAACACCTGAGCTGGCACCCCACTCTCCAAACTTCCACACTAACCCAACGTGAGGACTTTCGGCCACGACATATTTAAGGTGCACCAGCCGCCTCTACACCATACGTTTACAAACATCCATGCCCAGACCCGGATGATTCTAACCAGGAACCTTCCGATCAATACGTGGTTCAAAATTACGAGGTGTTGTCCTCGAATCTTTCCCTTAAGGGACTGATTCCGGACCGTCGTCAATAGCCCGTTGTGTTGCTCTAGTCAGGGCCCGATTTAGAAAATTTGGTATAGTAGGCACTACACGCAGGAAGCCCCCCCCCCACGTTGTTTGTTCATCACAAAAACTAATTTTATAACAATAATTGGTACTTACGTATTTGACTGTTGACCGTTTCACAGATGCCACCAAAAAGTTTGAGAAAATCGTGACATTACTTATAACTCTTGGCAAAACAAAATAAAGCAGATGAAATTAAAAACATAATAGTTAGATAATTAATGTAATTACAAGAATGTGATAGTGGGGGAAACGGTCGACGGACATTTACTTAAATACCCAATAATTTATGTAACTACTTGAAAACTTTTAAAATTTTTTAGATACTTTTGAAATTTAGGGGCCCTCTAAATTATGGGGGCCCTAGACCGGTGCCTCACGGGCCTAATGATAAATCAGGGCCTGGCTCTAGTACGACGTTAACTAAAAATTACCATTACCATTATTACCTTCCGATCTAGAAGCTAACACCTTAACCATTATACCGGTTGGATGGCTGCTGATAATTGGAAATATATTCGTTAAGATCTTTTATTTATTGCCAAGACCTACAATCGAAACAAATTGTATCAATACTTATATTTGAAGAAAAAATGACGCATGTTGGTGCTTGGACACATTTTGTTATTTAAGAAGCTTGTTGGAAGAATAGAATTCTGCTTGAGTTCTTACCTCTATTAGAACAGGCCATACTATTTCCGAAAATGTTGTCAGATCATCCATCACGAACTTGAAATTCTACAAATGTTTTATCTTGGAGTTCTAAATATCAGTGACGTAGTATCCAGATAAGTCCCGGATCACAGCATTCTTACTGATAGAAAAAAAAGAATGGACGGGGCTGTGTTGTGACACGGCCGCTAGGTTTAAGGCGTAGTCAGTGTGGCCACATGGTGAATTTGAGAGTTGAAAAAAATTATTACTATACATCAAATGCTGATCGCTTCGCACATATATCACAATGGGTACACTCGCTGCCGATGTTGAAGGTTGTGGCTCATTACTGACCTCTATGGGTTGAACTCCATCATTCGATTATAAAACGTTTATATCATCAGATATGCTATTTGTGTCGAATTAGCGGTGGAGCTACTTGCCGCACTCGGGTATCAGGCATTTGTTCACCTTGGAGGTATGACGCCTGTAATTTCAAGAACCTCCGAGCCCGTTGACACTCAGCATTGAATGTCTATATCTTGTTGGATTCCCATCTCTCGATCTTTTTCATATTGACGTTTTCTGTAATTCTACTGGTGTTTATTGTGCATATGTTTGGACATTTTGCAATTTTTCACACTTTTAAGTCCGATATCTAAACAAGTATTAAAAATTTAGGTATTTATAAAGCGTAATGAGACGAAACAATTGGCACCTCAAACGTCGTGCTCATACAAAGGAGTTCGGAGCTAGACGAAATTAAGCGGTGGTGCGTATTTTGTGACACAAATTTGCGCTTCGATTGCATCAGCCGATGCTGTCACCGCAAGATCAATGTGCATTTGCAACATCCTTTGTTTAATGCTCTTTTCAACGCGATATCGCTCATTTATGTATCATTTATATTTTTCAAGTTATTACATTTTTTGTCCATACGTTTTTTTCTGTGACACTCAAAAATCAAGCGTGGTACCCCGGTTTCGAAAGGTACCACGGATTCTACGTCAAAAAATGTCAATCATCGACCAAGTCAAGAAAAATATGAAGCTAAAATAAACGTTTAGTTTTAACGCAAGTCTTATCTGACGCCCGTTTAGTTTTCTAATGTGGACTTTTGCGTTTAACATCGCCAGCAGTTCACTTTCTCCCTGTCTCATGGATGGCATCTTCAGTCCAGCTGATATACGCAGTAAGCACTTGATTTATCAAATTTTAACTTCTACACAGAGCACCGTCATGTTATCTGAGTTCGGAACTTGAACAAAATCCATGCGTATTGGCATCCTATTTGTCAAGTTGCAGACAGTATTTTTTGATTCCTTGTGTCTTATTTATCAAATGTTCTGTCGGTTGTACTTGGAACTTAAGAAAAAAATCTGACTTGCATATTTGCCATTCAAATGCACAATTTATGGTATGAAAAGAAGTAATCGATTGAACAAACGAGAGATTTACATTGAAATGTTTTAATCATATTGCGAAATAAGTTTCGAACCAGTTGGCAAGCAATCCTGCACTTTTTATTAAATCTGTGCAGAGATCTATTTCATCAAAGGAGTTTTATAAATTACATTATATCCATGTTTTATTTCCAGGGAAGCATCAACGTGATGGTTCAGCAAAAATTCCTATTTGCAGTTTGCTTCAGCTAGTGGAAACATTCCTCGCCTCCCATGGTTCAACCAAGTGAACAGAACCACGGTGAAAAACGAAAACACAATTAGAAACGAATTGCCCGAACAAAGAACACCCAAAACAAAAGCGCAGGAATACGCGGAAAAAAACAGACGCTCATTCCAACGACGGCCGAGGAAAAAACGAGTCGTCAATTTGCTTTCGGGAAGGCTCTCTCTCTCTTCTGCTCCTTTTTTCCCCCACAAAAACCGTATTTAGTTCGTCACGTGACTACCGATTACTCCAGAACGATCCGCTGCGAGCGATAATAGGTCCTTTCACAACGGCGGGTACGCACCGCGATCAACAGAGCATTGCGAAACAACGCTTCTTTTTTGTGCCTTCTCTATCAAATTGCTCCTAAAGAGCGAACTTTCCGCCAGGTATCGACCCCCCCCCCTTCCGAACGATCCCCGTTTTCGAACACTCTGGGTGCGCGACAGCTGTGCCGCGCGTGTGGTCCGATTTCGTCTCCCTCCCACCCACTCATCGCCGCCAAATTATCTTCGTTTGACATCACGCCCCGACAGAGGCGACCCGGCGTTGTCTGCCCCCCCTTCTCGACTTTTTTCCCTGCTGTTGTTGGAGCGCACGGAGTCCTTTGTCTCCGTCGGTTTGTCGTGATTATTTTTTCCTCTGCTTCCTCACCCCCCGTCTGGATCATAGAGGTCTGGATTGGGAAGGGGAAAGTAGGCCGCGCGCTACTCGAGCAAAGAGGAGCGAGTCTGCGGTGGATAGGAAGTCAAACCCGTGTTCCTGAATGGGATGAGTCCTCTGCAGAGCGTAGCTGTAAATAATGTGGTGTTTTTTGCTGTTGAAACCACTCTAAATATGACCGACTCCTGCAGTTGTTCCCAAACTCTTCAGTCCAAGGTGAAAATAGGATGTATGCAGATCGGCATAAGACCGGATCGAGCCCTTGAGGAGTGGTAGGTTACTTAACGTCGCATTGGTGCAACTCGAGGGCTATTGGAGACGGTCCGGGATCAATCCCCAAGAGAACACCTCGTAATTGTGACTTGCAAGGTCAGATGACTAAGTCAACACCTGAGCTGGCACCCCACTCTCCAAACTTCCGCACCATGCCAAAGCTAGGGTCTTTGAGGCCACGGCAGATTCATCACGCACCAGCCTCCGTGTTTCTGAATTAGATAAGTCGTTTGCAAAACGTAGCTCTAATTTTTTTTTTTTTTTTTTGCAGTTGAAACTACTCTTAATGTGAACGTCTCTTGCAGTGGTTCCCAAACTCTTCAGTTCAAGGAGAAAATAGGGTATATGCAGATCTGCATAGGACCGGATTAAGCCCAAGAGGAGTGGTAGGTAATAAATTAATGTCGCATTGGAGAAACACAAGGGCTATTGGAGACGTTCCGGGAAGAATCTCCAAGGGAACACCTCGTAATTGTGACTTGCAAGGTCAGATGACTAGGTCAACACCTGAGCTGGCACCCCCCTCTCCAAACTTCCTCATCCAAGCGTCATACTGCAAAATTAGATTTTTTTTAATGGTCCATATACCGATCGATCAAGTGGCTGCAACTTGTGCAAACTCTGTCGCTGAAACGACAGAAATACATATCCGTTTTCTTTGCAGAAATCCACAACAAATTTACAATCTTCCGTTTTCTGCACAGCATTAATATGAACTTGAGATGAATTATTGTCTGACACAAGTAATACTTTATGGGCAGTTAAAGAGTTTGTGTTTTTGAAAATGTTTCAAAAATATTACAAAACCTTCGTCTTATATCCAACCTGAAGGGTTTGCTTTGATTTTATGAGTCGGGTGAAACGTTTCATCCGACCCCGAAAAACACAGCAAAAACTGTTACAACTGAAAAAAAACAACTTATAAAACGGAAAAAACTGTTGCAACCGTACCCCAGCACATCTTTAAAAAAATTGTCATAACTTCCAAAATAAACAATTTAGATAAAAAATAATTACACCAATTTGAACTCCGATATATATAACCAAAGTTCTTTCGTAAAAAGCAATAATAACCATAACTAGTACAGTTTTGGATTAAAAAGCAAATAACAGCAACAAAAATACTTTCGCACGCAAGAACACAACCCCTTTCACACACGTGTAATGCACTCTAAGAACACCGAACAATAGCGGATAGATTCGGACACGAAGGCCACGTCCTTTCTCTTTGCACTTTTCCCACAATCGCTAATTTCCCTCCCACTACTAGCGTTGTTTCAACCATACCCTGTTTCAACCTAGTCCGATCTCCCCTATCTTACAATATTATGGGGATTCCAGTAGAGGCCAGTTTTGCAGAGAGTAGAAGCATGTATTTAGTCTTTTCATACTTAGAACTTGAAATTGTTATGAGGGTATACAGGCTATTGTATATTGCGATATCATGATCAGTCACCGGGCTTAGCTGCAAGAGAAGTTTCTCATAATTTAGGTAATAAAATCGACATTAAAAAAATCACTTTCAGAACATAAAGCTTTTATAAGCATAAAAATATCGGGGAAAATAGTGTAAGAATTTTTCTTAAAAGTTTTTTGTTTGGCTAGTGGAATCTTGACTGTTTTCCGCAGAACTCCTGGAACCTCGTCACGGACCCCGTTCAGGGTCCAAGGACATTACTTTGGGAACCACTTCTCTATTGACATCGTCGGAATTTCATGAAGTGTGTCCATAAAGAAATTCAATCCATAAATTGAAATGTATGAATTATTGCCAGTCTCTCCGGTCTGACATTGAACAATGCTAACTGGGAGTAATCATTTGTTTCCTGTAAACAGACACAAACAGGCTCACTGGGAAATTCCAAGAGGCTGCTGCTCCTAGAAACGCTGGTATGGCTTTAAATGGAAAAACAAACTGTCCTTAGACAAGGGGAGTTTGTTTTATAGGAACTGTAAATTAAATATATTCCGAACTACACGGTAGTCGGAAGTTTGGGCACAAGTTGGAGAATTTTGGGGTAAAAGAGGACTTTAGAGAGGTAAATAGAAGAAGGAGGACATGTGTGTGTGATGAGAGTCCTTGTGACTGTGGAACAATTGCTGTTAGAGAATTAAACACGAAGGTGTACAGGAAATAATGAGGTCTGCTGTATCCCATTGGGAAGAGTAGCAGATTGGAAACTAGAAGATTGTGAGTTCAAAGTTATCTAAACAAAGACCCCCGTGTACTTGCGAGCTGCTACACGTTAAATCTGAAAGACCCCAAATGTCCTTCACGTTGGCGTGGTGTGGAAATTTGGAGTGGGATGCCGGACTCGGGCATTGACCTCTTCATCAGACAGTGATTCAAAATTACGATGCGTTGCTTTTGGATCTTTCCCTTCGGGATTGATCCCGTCGCCAATAGCCCGTTGTGTTACTCCAGTGTGATGTTAATAATCTACAAGTAATTTGACCTTAGGTAATAAGTTTTGCAAACACTTCGTCATCGTTCGGGAGTTAGAAAAACAGACGAACCACAAAAAAACCTTACAATAAAAGTAGAATATCCTGGTCACGCTGCGGCAAACACAAAACAGACAACATCAAGTAATAGACATGCACAGAAAAGGAAACTTTTCCAGCAAAGATAATTGGTAATTTTTAGTTAACGTCGTACTAGAACATCACAACGGGCTATTGACGACGGTCCGGGATCAGTCCCTTAAGGGAAAGATCCGAGGACAACACCTCGTAATTTTGAACCACGGTCAGATGACGAAGCAACACCTGAGCATTTCCAGCAAAGAAAATCCGACCAACCGGTATAGTGGTTAAGGTGTTAGCCTCTAGATAGGAAGGTTCCTGGTTCGAATCCGGGTCCGGGCATGGATGTTTATTAGCGAATGGTGTAGAGGCGGTTGGTGCACCTTAAATCTGTCGTGGCCGAAGGTCCTTACGTTGAGTTGGTGTGGAAGTTTGGAGAGTGGGGTGCCAGCTCAGGTGTTGCTTCGTCATCTGACCGTGGTTCAAAATTACGAGGTGTTGTCCTCGGATCTTTCCCTTAAGGGATTGATCCCGGACCGTCGTCAATAGCCCGTTGTCACTCCTTAACCACTAGACCGGTTGGTCGGACCCCAAGAGAGGAATCCAACATGGGCCGCCTCTTCGCTGGTTGCTAGCGCACTTGGCATGCCCACCATAGATGAAATGCAACTTTTTTATGTGTCCTGGATCAAGTGACCAAAACTAGTATTAGTAACACGACCCCCAGATTACTTCGTCCGTTATGTGGAAACTAACACGCATCATCTGACTTGTCCTCGGGACGAGTGCTGACGCCCATCCATTGATTCATCACTGATTGGTTCATTGATTGATCATCTGATGCTATCAGACTTGGGCGATTCTATACTTTTGTCGCCACTCTGTGTGGAAATGCGTATTCTCACGTCTATCCTACAGTGCGATGTTACGGTGTGTCTAGATTTGCGAGCCGAACCGTTCGTAAACTGTTCGTGGAAATTGTTTTCACAACGTACTTCCAGCGATCGATGGGAAAGGAAGGAACCTTCCGCGAACCACCAAGCAGTCATTTGTCAGTCACCGCAGATGACGATGGAGCCTGGAGGTTCCAGAGCAGAAAGAAAAGCGAGAGAACTACTCACGACGCCGTCCCAATCTGAACCATTCGTCATTTGACCGGGGCTCAAAATTACGAGGTGTTGTCCTCGGATCTTTCCCTTAAGGGATTGATCCCGGACCGTCGTCAATAGCCCGTTGTTTTGCTCTAGTACGAACTTAGAGCCGTTTGTTTGGCGCCTGAAACCCCGTCGCAATCAAGAGGCTCGCGAACGGTTCCGCTGGCGGCAAATTTATACACGCCTTTATATCGCCAAACGAGGAGACATTACGCCAAATCGGACAAGCAAGTCAATTTTTCGCATGAAAGTCACGTGACTACTAGTCCACATGTAGTTTGCACATTTTGGAGCCTCTCTCAATATCAATGCTCAATCTACTTATACCACGTCTATGATGCCCATCGAGGCACGACGTCACTCAATCTCTTTTAGGAGTGAGCTTGCACCGTCTCGGATCACTCTTCACCCCCTATTATTTGTCACCCACTGGGTTGAAGAAAAAGTGAGATTTGGCTTTTATTTTGTAGCTCCATTGTCATTTTTTGCTCCACGAGTGCTTAGACTCTTCAAGTAATAGTAAGTAATATTTAGTTAACGTCGTACTAGAGCAACACAGCGGGCTATTGACATCGGTCCGGGATCAGTCCCTTAAGGGAAAGATCCGAGGACGACACCTCGTCATTTTGAACCACGGTCAGATGACGAAGCAACACCTGAGCTGGCACCCCACTCTCCAAACTTCCACGCCAACCCAACGTGAGGACTTTCAGCCACGACAGATTTAAGGTGCACCAGCCGCCTCTACACCATACGTTTACAAACATCCATGCCCGGACCCGGATTCGAACCGGGAACCTTCCGATCTAGAGGCTAACACCTTAACCACTATACCTTAGACTCTTCAAAGTAGGGTAGATAGTTTATTAACCTCGCACCGTTTCTCTTTCAACTGGGCAACTTCGTGTTGTCCTCGAATCTTTTTCTTCGGGCTTGATCCCGGACCGTCGTCCGGTGTGTTTCTGCACAGCGTGACGCGTAATCAACTACCCAACCTTCCAATAATTGAGATTTGTCTGATTTTGTCAATGTATAGTCTTTTTTACTATACGAACGCTGCTTAAGCCGCATTGACACCGGAGTTGCATATACATTTCTCTCCCTTTTTGTGACGAGGACGTTTTACGTTCCCCTATGCTGACCCCTTTTCGTTCCTTTTTCGACCGAATCCGGTGTAAACGCGCACTCCGGCGGTTCAGGGAGGTGGCGGGAGATGTGGTCAAAGCAAGCGATGAGGGCAAAATATCACAGAGAGCAAACAAAAGACGGCGTGAGTGACCAGGGTGGGGGCGAAGGGCAGAGGGAGCGGTTATTGTTTTGTAATCGTCTTGGAGAAATCTCCCCCAAAAGTTGCAACCCTTTGATCTTTACCGACGCTTGGTGGGAAACAAATTTGGCTCTGTAAACTCTCCAAATCGCCACCACTAGAGATCTTAACGATAAAATTAACGTCGTTTCTCGGAATAGTTTGGATTGAGAAAACTTGTGCAAATCAGGTGTAAAAGCGACTTTAGGCCAGGTGCACACATCCAGTTTTTCAACGTGCGGCGCCGCTGCCGGAACGCAAGTGCGGTCTGAGATACATTAGATCCAATGGAGCAGTGCACACATGCCTCCAGCGCCGCTGGGGCGACGCACGTCCAACTTGCGTGCAATCTGGACCGCAGTTCCCCACATCGCCGCACATGAGTCTCCGTACTGGAGTACCTTGTTTTCATAAAAAAAATGGAATTGAAATAATAATTAATTAATGGTTGTATCCAGTAACGTCTATTTTGTTTCAAATTATACTTTTTTTACACCAAGTAAGCGAAATAAACACGTTTTCTTCGATAGAATATTTATCGCAAATGGCGCGAAATGAGTTCGTGCTTCATTTCACGGTTATGTGTGCATAGTTGGGCTTCGGTGCCGCACGTTAAAAAATCGGATGTGTGCACCGGGCTTTAGACTTCACAAAGTTTGGAATGAAAGTTAAAAAAATATGTATGTCCCCCGAGTATACGAACACACGAGAAATCGGGCAATGACTCCCCCAACACCAATAATTCCCCCCAATTGACGCCTCAACGGCAGACACATCCCTGGCGCTGTGTGCTACACGTAATTCGAGACTCTATCTCCGTAATCACCCACCGCAAGGAGAACCCGCCCTTTGTTCCAAGAGTACAGGAAACGAAACGAGAGAGGAACCCGAAGTTGAAACGACACAGCTTTCCAGCGTTCTTTCCTTCTCGGCACGAACACCGACACTGGTGTGCACCCATCGTGACGTCACATATCGGGATATCGCATCGCCCAGCCTATCATTTCCTCTTGCCCGCCGTGGTTACGCCGCAGAACGTCGTTAGAAAGTGGGCGCGTGCGGGAAAAGCAACCGCCAGTCTCAGCGACGCCCTTTTTTGTTCGTTTTTGTCGGGACTTCAGCGATCAGTGTCGTGGCAAATTGCGCCTCGAGGTTTGTGGCATGACGATCCCGTCTGGATTGGCGGAGGTGAGAATACGCGACGGAATCAGGTGACAACGATTCGGGGAACCCGTGATTTGCACGCTGTTTCTGTAGAGCTTCTATGGTTCCTGTTCGATTTCGTGAAATGGACGTTTGATATTGAAAAAACGTTATCAAACATTTAATGCGATTAAACACTCACCTGCGAGAGGGTTTATTGGCAAATCTTCAGCCAAACACAAGACAACGTCGAATGAAAACGCCGTGAAAGGGGTATTTTTAATTAATGTCGCACAAGAGCAATAATACAACGGGCTATTGACGACGTTCTGAGATTAATTCCAAAGTAAAAAAAAAAATGGTAATTTTTAGTTAACGTCGTACTAGAGCAACACAACGGGCTATTGACGACGGTCCGGTATCAGTCCCTTAAGGGAAAGATCCGAGGACAACACCTCGTGATTTTGAACCACGGTCAGATGACGAAGCAACACCTGAGCTGGCACCCCACTCTCCAAACTTCCACGCCAACCCAACGTGACCCAAAGATCGGGAAAGGGGTAATGGTAATGGTTAATGTCGTACTAGAGCAACAGAAAGGGCTATTGACGAAGGTCCGGGTAATTGTAACGATAATTTTAGTTAACGTCGTACTAGAGCAACACAACGGGCTGTTGACGACGGTCCGGGATCAATACCTTAAGGGAAATATCCAAGGACAATATCTCGTAATTTTTAACCACGGTCAGATGACGGTCGCGACGGAAGGGAAAGGTAATGGTAATTGGTAAATTTTAATCAACGTCGTACACAAGCAACACAACGGGCTATTGACAACGGTCCGAAATCCATTCGACAAGAGAAAGATCCGAGGTAATTGGTTCGGATCTTTCCCTTAAGGGATTGATTCCGGACCGTCGTCAATAGCCCGTTGTTTTGCTCTAGTACGACGTTAACTAAAATTAAAAATTACCGAGGTAATTGGTAATTAACGTCGTACTAGAGCAACACAAAGGGCTATTGACGACTGTCCGGGATCAATCCCATGGGAAAGATCCGAAGGAATTGGTAATTTTGATTTAACGTCGTACTAGAGCAACACAAAGGGCTGTTGACGACGGTCCGGGATCAATACCTTAAGGGAAATGTCCATTGACAACATCTTGTAATTTTGAACCAAGGTCAAATGACGAGGCAACACCTGAGCTGGCACCCCACTCTCCAAACTTACACACCAATCCAACGTGAGAACTTACGGCCACGACAGATTTAAGGTGCACCTACCGCCTCTACACAATAAGTTTACAAACATTCAACCCCGGTCCCGGATTCGAACCAGGAACTTTCCGATCCAGAGGAAAGATCCGAAGGGTAACACCACGTAATTTTGAACCGTCAGACGACGAGGGGAAAAAAGGTAATTTGGTAATAAGTAGGTGCAAAGGCAATTAATTAGCATCGCACTGGAGAAACACAACGGCTATTAGCGATGGGCCATATTTGGCAATGCTGAGCCAGGCACAAGACATACAATATTAAGTAATAGACATACACACAATGAAAGTTTTACTGGCGGAGAAATACACACAGGGATAAATGAACCTCACAGGAATCGAACATAAACCACCTTCAACTCAAAGATTGCTAGTGCGGTGTAGTCTCGGAAAAAACGAACCACCCCTCTTCATTCGAACATTTTTAATAGTAGAGAAAATTAAAAGATGGCGTTTGACAGGAGCTAAAGCCTTCTATAAATTTAATTGCAAAAAAATTGCATAAGAGGCCGTCTTCAAATTAGATTGAGCACCAATTTTATAATAAGAACCCCTTGTTTCGAGATGTAATTTCGAATCTATATCAAAAATTAACTTGAGGTACCAAATTTCATGTCATTATGTCTTATCGTTTCGAAGATCTGAAAGATTGGAACTCCTAATGTTAAATTAGTTTCTTAGACTTATGGATATGTTCCTAAATAATATTTCTATAGCGCCGATATTTTCAAACAATATCCACTAAATATTTTATTGAAAAAATAGTTTTAAGGGGTATGCAATAATATAATTATTAAATTAATGTTTGAAAAATTTATGATACTAATCTTATTATATTTTGATGGTAATTGTTTCAGAAGAACTTCCAATAATAGGCCACGCAAAATTTAAGCTCATTTCGATGACAAGGCTTTGCACTACATTAAATTTTCCTGAATATTGCAATTTTCGGGGGCAACTAAAAGTTTAAAAAATGTCTGACAAACCTCGTATAATAATTCTTGGATTGTTTGCACTTGCATAGAAAATATAATAATGCAATTTCCGAATCGTTTGCACTTGCATAATAAATATAGTAATTCTCGAATCGCTGAGATAAATACATTTGAAATAGTGTTCAAATTTGAAATTCGTGTAGCTATAACTCCAATTAATCTCGATCTACGAATAGCGAATTTCTATGTGGAGATCTTAAATAGACACCCAAACTTTGGGATTGAATATCTCCAGATAAAAAGGTAATAAAGTCCAATGAAATCTCATTTTTGGACTAATTTAATGATGCAAAATCTGATTATGGCAACAAATCATGGTGTTTTCATTAGAAATTTCGTTATTTGTGAAAAATTTGATATGAAGACATCCCTTTATGATAGTTTTGGATTTCAATTTGTAGACGTTATTCCTATTTAATTATACCTTTGTATTTGCTCTAGTATGTGTAGAGCTCGAAACAAAGGAGGTGGTTCGTTTCTTTTTTCATAGACTACACACCCACTGAGACATAACTTTAATTCGCTTCGAATATTACGAGGCACACCAATGCGTCCACCTTGCAGTTAACACGTGGAATTTGCTTGTTAGTGCACGTCTCTAAACGCACAACACGCCTATGAACGGAGTCGACCTCGGCTGGACTTGCACAGATGCTTCATCACTTGTTTATGAGTCAAGAAGTTAGTGTTTTACAGCCCAGGTCACACATCCTAGTCCGCATCGAAGACTCCGTCTATTAAAGACTCCTCTCCGTAAACCGCACTAATTGGTTGGTAGAAGTGAAAAAAAAAACAGAGAGAAACAGCGACGTGGAAATGAGGACTTTGTCAACAGCTATTCAAGGACGCAATGCTGTATTCGCTTTTTTTGTACGGCAGCTCGTTAGATTCTACAGTCACGTACTTTCACTCCCGAACTGTGTTTGTAACCAGCTTCAAATGTGGATCGACCAACGATAGTCACTTTGTAATATCCATTCCACAAATAATCGGGTCCTCACGTTGGGTTGGGGTGGAAGTTTTGAGAGTGGGGTGCCAGCTCAGGTGTTGCTTCGTCATCTGACCGTGGTTCAAAATTACGAGGTGTTGTCTTCGGATCTTTCCCTTAAGGGACTGATCTGGGACTGTCGTCAATAGCCCGTTGTGTTGCTCTAGTACGACGTTAACTAAAAAAAAATCGGATCCACAGCAATCAGGCCGACCAACCGGTATAGTGGTTAAGGTGTTAGCCTCTAGATAGGAAGGTTCCTGGTTCGAATCCGGTCATGGATATTTGTAAGCTTATGATGTAGAGGCGGTTGGTGCACATTAAATCTGTCGTGGCCAAAAGTCCTCACGTTGGGTTGGTGCGTAAGTTTGGAAAGTGGGGTGTCAGCTCAGGTGTTGCTTCGTCATCTGACCATGCTTCAAAATTACAAGGGTTGTTTTCGGATCTTTCCATTAAGGGATTGATCTCGGACCGTCGTCAATAGCCCGTTGTGCTGCTCCAGTACAACGTTAATTCAACTACCTACCTACTAATGGTAATTTCTAATTAACATCGTACTAGAGCAACACAACGGGCTATTGACGACGGTCCGGGTTCAATCCCCAAGGTCTTTCCCAGGATCTTTCCCTTAAGGGACTGATCCTGGGTCGTCAATAGCCCGTTGTGTTGCTCTAGTACAACGTTAGCTAAAATGACCTTACCACAACAATCAGAGCTTGTTGCAGAGCAGACGAATCCGCCGTGCTGTCGTGAAAAGGAAGTAAATATGCTCCCGGTTTAAGGCGACGTAAATATTGCTTCGCTGGTTTATCGGACATCATTAATACGCCGGACTCATTCATCAAAGCAGCCGTCTACGATCATCTCACTGTGATACTCTTTGCGTTCGTTCGTCCACAAAACCAACAACCGGTTAGTTGGCTTCGAACATTACAAGGCTCTCCAAGGCGTCCGCCTTACAGCAACCAGTTAATGCACGGAATTCGTCACTTAGTGCACGCCTCCAATTGCACAACACGCCGACAGATGGAGTCGACTCGGAGCTAGACTTGCACAGATGCGTCGTCATTTGTTTATTCCAGAAGAAGCTAGCGATACTGCCCAGGTCACACACCCTACTCGAAGACACCGTGCTCCGCCTATTGAAGACCCCTCTTCGTAAACCGCACTAATTGGTCGGAAGAAGTGGAAACGATGTAAAAAAAAAAAAAAAACAGCAACGCAAAAAACAACAGACGCGGAAATGAGGATTTTGTCAACAGCTATTCAAGGATGCAATAATTCTCCCCACGGTGCAAAAAAAGGAAGACCGGGGGAAAAAAGAGCGCAGCAAAACAATAACAAATCTCTCGGGAAGGTGATTTTTTTTCCCGTGCACAAGCAAAGCGAAACAAAAAATAAAACCGCGGACGAAAAACATCTCGGGTGGGTGGGAAAAGAAAAGAAGACGCGGAGAGTCGGGAAAGAAAGAGCCGTAACAAGAAGAGGGAAGGGGGAAGAGAGATTCTGCCGCTAGGTGGCGCCTCTTTTTATGGCCGCGAATTCGTTTCCGCGATGAGAGATTCGCTTTGATTTATTGAGAAGCGAAGCAGGCCACGTGGTGGGATGAAAAACACCGCCTAGCACGGGAGCTATTTTGATTGACGCTCACGCACTCTCCCCCTCTCCTCGGGCGGCCGGATGATTTAGCTTTTTTCCTTTCTTTTCCCTCTTCCTTTTATTTTGTGTTTAGCTTCACAAACAATCAATTATCTAACTTTTCCAGGTAGGAGAGAGAGAGAGAGAGCGCGGCGGCTTGTAATGGTTCGGTGTGTGTGTGTGTGGTAATTTATAGGGCGAGAATGAATCGGAGAGGTTGAATGGGATCGTTGCGAAAGGGTTGAGCGGAACTTTTTGGAGTTCATTCATTAACGCGGGAGTTGAGAGCATTGGCCCATTCCCCCGTCTCAAAATATCCCTGCGATGAACAACAAATTCTGCGGTACGTGGGTTCTGAATGCTTATATATATAAATAAATAAATATATATATATAAATATATACATATACATGTATATATATATATGTATATATATATATATATATATATATGTGTGTGTATATATATATATATATATATATATATATATATATATATATATATATATATATATATATATATTCTGTTTGGTGAAGTCTATATTAAAGACTTCGAATCTTACAGTACATCAACATTTAATGGATTGATATCTACAGCTACTATATACAGTTGAGTTATATTTTAAAAGAGTTCAGTCATTATCTGCAGCAGTCGTCTCTGCTCGGAAAAAATGCTTCAGCTCTCAATGGCGTCCAGGGGAAAAGATGCCTTTTTCCCTTAGCGTTCTGAGGGGTCTTTAACATTTGGCGCTCTGAGAGGGCGCTGCTGGCGCGGTTCCTATATATATATATATATATATATATATATTGCTGTATATATATAAGTTAATTAATATATATTTTTTTAAGAGAGAGAGAGGGAAATATAAAATGTATCTGTCCATCCATCCACTATCCTCGTAAAATCAGCCACAGAGGTTTCTACTAGAGAGTACAAAAAATTTGAGAAATTCGCTGGGGACATGTCTATTTCTTGGGATTTAACTCTCCTGGGAGTTATCTCGTTCTAGACGATGTATCTCGTCATTATTAAAACTAACGATCTTGATCGACGACATATCTCGCCACTGGAAGAAAAAATAGACACCCCCATCTTGATCTCGTCATCATAAAAAAATTGGGAACATCTTGATGTCAATTTATGTAGTTTCGTTAGCAAAATTGGTCGGATCTTGATGGCCAAGATATTTCGTCGACCAGTCAGATTGTAACAGCTGCGGCATCTGTATTGTATTTAGGGTTAATAAGCTAAGGTGCATCAAGGAAACGTTATTGGTAGAATAAGTTCTTAGATTTTGTTTCTTGGTGTATAATCTTTTGGAACTGCACGATGTGGATCTACTTGGTATCTGAGCTATTGCAGTACGGTTTTACTAACTCTTATGCACTTTCACTATCATAAATTAAATAATTCTCTATGAGAAGCATTTTCTGTTTTGCTAATGTTGGTGGCCGTAGTGTTTGTATGGCAGACGTCTTTCCTATACGTATCTAAACGTGACGTCATGTGGATTGCCCGGAAGGAAGCATAAAGTTCTTAAAACTGCGATGCTGAACAAAGTCTTTGTAGAACAATTTTTGCTTAACTTTATCAAAATTTGGAAGATTTTTTTTGCAATTATAAGTTAGAATGTTCTATAGGGCAAAGCGCGCTCCTTGCCATGTCTTTTTTTCTTTTCTAGCTACGAAACAACCTCTCTCAACACCGCCAAAAATTACCACAAACACTTTATAAATAACACATCTTCTATGTCAATGACAAAATATTTAACTTCACAAGTCATCGACAGAATTGTAAATTATGAAAGAATGCCATGGTTTTAAACAAAGTAAGTTAATTAATTTTGATGTGTTTTATTATAAATATGAAAATCATATTCAGCCGATAATTGTGTTTTACATCTGTTTTTGATTTTACTGCAGTTTTCAAAATTCGGACAAAACGCATGCAGAGCAATTGCAATTGCTTGTAGTTGTGTTGTAGAACACTGAATATAATTCTGTACATGGGGTGGGTTGTATTTCGAATCCGCCCTTTCAGCATGTAGCTAATAAAATTCCAAAGAATGAATTCCCAATTGTTGTGCGTATGTTGTTGATTGGTCTTCCAATATCGTCAAAGCGAAATTTCATTTTGAGATATCCTTGATATGTACGACGCGAGGTTGCATTTGGTTTGTTTTCTGTGAAAGTCCCTCTCACATCCACATCTCAATATTACATATTTAGTGCTCAATATTTTTTTTATATTTAAGATTTAGCTTTTTCGTATGGTTTCGTAGTTATTTTGTGTTGATTGAGTATATTGGCCTATAAAAAAAACTACTGTAATTAAAAAATGTTTTTGCTATCGACAGAATTTGATATCAATTAATTTTTAACGCTAATGATTTAAAAAAAATCGATTTATTGATCGACTTTAATAATTTTGAAAGTCTATACTGTTCCATTCAAGATTGAAGTTCTTAGGGCCCATCGTTTTTGGAACTGAGGAGGAATAGGTTATCAGCAGAAGATAATTGTGTTCATAACATGTTCCCTGATCGACCGTAATCTAAAGCAACTGAAAATGATCCCATGAAAAATATTTCGCAACAAATATTATTTATAAATGTAACGAATTTAAGATTAAGCTTTTTATTATGATTTCGGAGTTATTTTGTGTTGGGTGAGTCTTGGCCCTCGCACCAATATAAACTCCAATAAACCCATCACTATAAAGTTCATAACTTTTCCACATTTAGGCCCGGTGTACACATCCGGTTTTTCAACGTGCGGCGCCGCTGCCACAACGCAAGTGCGGTCTGAGATACATTAGATCCAATGGAGCAGTGCACACATGACTCCAGCGCCGCTGGGGCAAGGCACGTCCAACTTGCGTGTAATTTGTACCCCAGTTGCCCACGGCGCCGAATGGTCGCCGCACATGAGTCTCCGTTCTGAAATACCTTGTTTTCATAAACAAATGGAATATAAATAATAATTAATAAATGGTTGTATCCAGTAACATCTATTTTGTTTCAAAATATACTTTTTTACACCAAGTAAGCGAAATAAATACGTTTTCTTCGGCAGAATATTTATCGCAAATGGCGCGAATTGAATTAGTGCGTCATTTCAATGTTATGTGTGCATAGTTGGGCTTCGGTGCCGCAGCAGGGATGCGACATCGATGTCGATGTTTTCAAAACATCGATGTCTTTTAAAAAACATCGATGTATTTAACATCGATGTATTGGGGTTGATGTTTTTGTAACATCGATGTTTATACTTGTCGATGTTTTTACGTTGTCGATGTTTTATTTTTAAATAAAAAAAGTAACATTATAAAAATTTAAAAAATAACGAAGTAGCATAATTTTCATAATCAGCGAATTGAACATACTTTTAAACCAAAGTGACCAAGGATGAATGGTCTGAAAAGTAATGATGCGACATCTATGTCGATTTTTTCTAAACATTGATGTTTAAGAAAAAAAACATCGATGTATTGGAGCCGATGTCGCATCACTAGTTGCTAAACCAATTTTAGGAAATGGGGAAAAAAGTTTAAATACACTGAATTTTTAAAACATCGATGGTTTCGGGGCGATGTATTATCAACATCGATGTTTTAATTTTGAACATCGATGCTTTGCTGTCGATATCGCATCGATAGTTGCTAAACCAGTTTTAAGAAATGGGGGAAAAAGTTTAAATACACTGAATTTTAAAAACATCGATGTTTAGAAACATCGATGTTTTTGGGTCGATGTATTATCAACATCGATGTTTTAATTTTGAACATCGATGTTTCAAAACATCGATGTTTTGCTATCGATGTCGCATCCCTATGCCGCAGTGCCGACGCACGTTGAAAAACCTGATGTGTGCACCGGGCCTTAGTCATTATTACTAAAAGCTTCTAAAGCAATTCTGATAAACTTTTCCTCAATAATGCTGTGAAATGCTGTAATGTTTAAATTCATTACCTTTTTTAATAATATTAATTGCACAGTATTTTTCATGGGGCATTAAACATTTTCACTTACGTTAGATTACTGTCAATCAGGGAACACATTATCAACACAATAATCTTCTGCTGATAAACTATTCATCCTCAGTTCCAAAATCGATGAGACCTAGGAACTTCGATCTTGAGTGGGACAGTAGACTTTCAAAATCATTAAGTCGATCGAAATATCGATATTTAAAAAATTATTAATTGGTATCAAAATCTGTAGATAGCAAAAAAAAAAATTTCAATTCCGGTAATTTTTGATGGAGTTACAGAAACAACATAAATTTAAAGATATAATAGTTAAGTATAGTAAAACTACAGAAACGTGTCTTTCTCCGATTACCATTTTTTAACATTCTTCTGATTATGGATTGTTTTCTGAGCATCTGGTTTTAATTGATTTACTCGAATTTTTATGCGGTGAACCTATAAATGTGTTTTGTGTTTGACATATTAAGTGCAAATGAGAAATTCACATTGCTTCCAAATTCTGAAATCTTGTTTTAACATGTTGATTAACTTTTGTTTCTGTAAAACTTTAGGTGTTTAGTACGAAATTTGTTTAGCTTTATAATGGAGCATTACACTTAAATTACGTTAATTTGATTTATATGTAAACAAACTGTATAAAATGTATAGAAAGTTAATGAACGAGACATCAATTTTTGTGGTACTTTTTGTTTGCACCCAACTCAATGACTAAGATGCCTCTACGTTATAATTTAAGTATTTACTTTTCTCACAAAATAGCTTTGTGACAAATTTATGTGTGTTATAAAACCAATTTCGAGAGACTTGCAAATGAATACATTTTGAAAAAATATTGAAATATGGCTACTAAAAACGTTTGCACAAGAACTTGCAATTTGTGATAAGTTGAAAAAAAAACCTAATTTTTTCCAAATTCGATTTCTTTCTATAAAACTTCTTTTGCATAAATAAATGTTGATTAAAAGCAGAAAAAATACCTTATCAAGCCATAATTTTGATTTTCATCTCAGAACATCTGCATATACAATTTCTTTCAATCCTTTTAAATGCATTTCTCTAACATTTTCAATCATCGGCTGCAGTTTTAATGCGTTAATGTCGCAAACATAGACAACAACTGTGTAGCTTGACTCAGTATCCGTTTAGAAAGTCTAAAAAGTTCTAAAAACCAAAGAATAAAAATCCACGACAACCGTGTAGCACGAATTTCTGAGAAGCGTCGGCATTTACAAATACGTTTGTGGGAATGAATTTCTCCTTTCCAAAATATTCTTCTGTCCATCGAAAATACACCGTGAAATCGATATGTCAAAGGTATTTTTATATACCTTGTGGATCCGCCCCCTGCTAGCTTACACTCGCCAACCTTTCACAAATCCCATTTGGTTTGCTTCGAAAACCAACATTCCTTTCGCAGAGTGTATCTCTAGGACAGCGAAACTATTGGACTAATTCGTATAATCCTGATTTGACTTTCCTGTCCATGACTTCATAGCGAGGGCTTCGCCCCCTGCTCGCTTACACTCGCCGACCCCGGGGATTGCTATGCAATCCCGTTTGGTTTAGTTAACTTTTTCCCGCTTCCCAATTTTTAGTCGGCGTTGGAAAGTGTTTGTCTTGTGAAGACAGGCAAACAAACGTTGTTTAGAAAAACAAAACGTTTAATTAACAAAACACGAAAAAGACGAAATTGTAATCATTTGGAGCACGATGTATCTCTGCTCTGGATTACTTAAACATAGGCTTAAAAAAACCCAAAAAACACCATTTCACACGAGCTGTTCTTTCGTCCCTCGCAAAAACTGTACTCCTCTCGCACCCCACCTTTTCCTCCTTCTTTCCCTCTTCGGACGGAGGTGGTATGACGTCACATGCCTTGGAGATGTCTCCTTCTGGCACCGGGCCTTATCTCTCCTCTAAGCCTCGGATCGTACAGTTTGCTTCGCAAACCAATACTCTTTTCTCAATTTATTTCACTTTTTTTTACTTTAACACTTAATGTACCCTAAACTAATAGCCGCATAAGTAAAAAACCTTCTGCATCTTGTTCCCTGTAATTACAACTTACAATTTTTAGTAAACCGTGTTAATCTCCTAACTTTACGATCTGTACTTCGAACTTTCTCGGTAAAACGTCTGAGAACAGAGTGAAAAAAGCATGCCATTTCCCTCTCCAAATAAAAAGAAATCGTTTTTGTGACAATTGTTGCTACGATAAATTTAATAACGGGCAAATCTGATAATCAAAATTTTTATATAAAATGAATAACATTGCGCAAAGGCGAAAGGTTGAATCAAATTACAACTCCGCTCGACTTGCAGAATTCGAAGTAATCAGTATTTTGTGTTGTTTCTATGGGTGGCAATAACTACTGCAACATCTACTGTATTTTATTTTAAACGCAGAGTCTACGTAAGATACATTGCATTCATAAGCCCTAAGATTGAAGCATATTTAAATTACTGAAAAGAGAAACCAATCGAAAATTTGCAATCACTCTTTTAAAGAGTAAAAAAATTATTACAACAAATTTGACACTAAGTCTTTCTAAATTATTGAAATGTGAAAGCAGACAAAAAGTTAGTCACTCATAAAGTGCAAGAAAAAATTACTGAAACAAATTCGACAGTAACTCTTGTAAAATTACTGAAATGGGAAAGCAGACGAAAATTTACAATCACTCATAAAGTGAAACAAAAATTTACTAAAACGAATTAGACATTAAATCTTGTTAAATTACTGGAATGGGAAAGCCGACGAAAAATTATAATCACTCATAAAGTGCAAGAAAAAATTACTAAAACAAATTCGACAGTAACTCTTGTAAAATTACTGAAATGGGAAAGCAGACGAAAATTTACAATCACTCATAAAGTGAAAGAAAAATTTACTAAAACGAATTCGACATTAAGTCTTGTTAAATTACTGAAATGGGAAAGCCGACGAAAAATTATAATCACTCATAAAGTGCAAGAAAAAATTACTAAAACAAATTCGACAGTAAGTCTTGTTAAATTACTGAAATGGGAAAGCCGACGAAAAATTATAATCACTCATAAAGTGCAAGAAAAAATTACTAAAACAAATTCGACAGTAAGTCTTGTTAAATTACTGAAATGGGAAAGCCGACAAAAAATTATAATGACTCATAAAGTGCAAGAAAAAATTACTAAAACAAATTCGACAGTAAGTCTTGTTAAATTACTGAAATGGGAAAGCCGACGAAAAATTATAATGACTCATAAAGTGCAAGAAAAAATTACTAAAACAAATTCGACAGTAAGTCTTGTTAAATTACTGGAATGGGAAAGCCGACAAAAAATTATAATCACTCATAAAGTGCAAGAAAAAATTACTAAAACAAATTCGACAGTAACTCTTGTAAAATTACTGAAATGGGAAAGCAGACGAAAATTTACAATCACTCATAAAGTGAAAGAAAAATTTACTAAAACGAATTCGACATTAAGTCTTGTTAAATTACTGAAATGGGAAAGCCGACGAAAAATTATAATCACTCATAAAGTGCAAGAAAAAATTACTAAAACAAATTCGACAGTAAGTCTTGTTAAATTACTGAAATGGGAAAGCCGACGAAAAATTATAATCACTCATAAAGTGCAAGAAAAAATTACTAAAACAAATTCGACAGTAAGTCTTGCTTCCCAATAACTTTGAGCCCTCAGGTACACACATTCTTTAGATACGTACGGGCATCACAACCCCGAGAAACCCTAGCGATCGGTCCTCCCTCCGTTTTATCCTTCCACTTTTAGCTTTCTTCCTACCTCGTTATTGTGTTTTAGGTAGCTTGGCCATATATGGCCCTTGCGCCATTAAAACCTATACCAACCAAGCAATAACGGTGAAAAATAAATCCAGTCGGCTAGTCAGAGAAGTGGAGGCAGCACCCATAATCGTTGCACGCATAGAAAGAGTGCACAAGGTGCTGCCCAGAATTGTAATGTAGTGGTTTCTGCTTTAACTGCTTCGTTTTGCTTTAAACTAACTACGCAAGATAAAACAGATTTTCAGCGAATTCGCTTTTAAACAATAAGATCCAAATTCCCTGGCTTAAATTTTGAATTTCTGACTTTGACCCACATCCGAAGTGAAATCCTACATACGCTCTGCCGAGACCCGTGGACTGAAAACCTCAAATCGACGCTCGTTCCAATATTTCGAAGGGAATGCGATGACTTATGTTACATGGAGTCAGTAACAGGTCACACAGTTCTACGAAATGTACCAGGGAAACGAAACTTGCAAAGAAAGTTTATCTTAAATGCAGTGCATCAACCAGGTGAGAAACGTGATTAACTGGACTCAACTCTGTGAGGGGAAACTGATGATATCATGGTGGGATGTCACAATGCTTTTCTCTTATAAAGATCCGCTCGTTAAGGTACCTATACCCAATCACTGTCTCGTGCAATAATCCCTGCTACTGCAGCAAGGTTTACGTAGCTGTCATCTTTCTGTGTGGTCTCGTCTTGTAGGCGGTGTTTGTCAGCAGCAGTTGGGACCCGAGGAGGTACATGTCCTGGTAAGTCATTGACTCCTGTAGAATTTGTCTCTGGTTCGGAGAGGTCAATTTGGATAACTTACTATAGATGTTCTATAGTACGTTTCGCATGTTGGAGTAAATGGAGACGGAATCTGTTGGTTTAACGGTCCTATTTGAGTTTGTGAAGAGGAATGGATTCGTATACGGATTTAAATTATTAACTGTCTACTTAACCAATTTAACCTTAAAAAACGCAGGCGTATTTTCCTGTATTAGCGTATATTTTTCTTATTATAATAATAGTGTATTTCCTTAAAAAAATCAAAAGCACTTTTTTACAATTACACGTATTCGACGAACTGAATTTTTCATGGCATTTGAACAGACATTCAAAATCTTTTTACTTTGTCTTATATTTTTTTGTAATCTGTTTTCCGGATTTTTTACTTTGAGATAGATTTTTTCGTCAATAGCCCATTTTGTTGCTCTAGTGTGAAGTAAATTCAATTACCTACGTACCGTATTTGCTTGTTCATTTATTAGTTACTAGCAACTGCGTGGCTTGCCCGACGTTGCCCGTGGTGTTGGTTCACGGGCAACGCCGTGATGTAAAGTATTAAATCTGGTGTAAAATTTTCCGCAGATTTCAAATCCGTTGAAGATATATTCAATTAAAAAATTATTTATTTAAAGAAATTCATATTTTTAGGTATCAATCTGAACTGAAATTTTCCGCAGATTTCAAATCCGTATTTAATTTTTACTCTATATATAACGGTCTAGGAGATAGAAAAAAGAACTGACGTCAGTTAAAAGATTTCTCGTCTGACTGGAAATGTATTCGTCCGCGCAAAATAAAAGCGGAAATGAAAAATATAATTTTATCCGCGTTCTGCGGATGTAAAAAACTTGGCACGGTTCCAAACCCTGACTGCAAGGTCACACGGGAAAAAAAAAGTTATCCGCGTTTGAAAAAGCGACGGAGAATAAAACTATTAAATTCATTTAAAAATCTTCTAAATTGAATTTCAAAATTCGCCGCGACCTAAAAATTGCAAATAATTCGGACTACCTGTGTGCCAAATCTCATTGCTGTAAGTGCCATAGAATCGTCAGGATATTGCGGCCGCAAACAGACAAACACTTTCTTTTATAATAGTAGAGATCACTAATTTAATTTTTCAAGTGTGTACACCGGTTCACTACTTAATCCTGTGATCTTCAGGATTATACATATTTTCCATTTGTACAGTTCATAAACCATAAAACTTTTTTATAGTTATTGGGTAAATGTGGGAGAGTTCGTGCCTTTAAAAAAAATGGCTCCTGTGAATTTAGGTAGGTAGGTATTTTAATTAACGTCGTACTGAAAGAAAACAACGGGTTTTTGACGACGGTCTGAGATCCCTCCCTAAGGGAAAGATCCGAGGTCAATGCCACGTAATTTTGAACCACCGTCAGATTACGAGGAAACACCTGAGCTCGCATCCCACTCTCCAAACTTACACAAACTTACGAACTCATAACCCTCCGGTTGCTAATCCGTTACTTTAACTGCACTACCGGGCCATCGCGGCTCAGTAAAACTATGATTTTCCTTACATTATATATTTTATACTATATATATTATATTTAAATATTATATAATATATTATATTTAACACACACAATAGTAAATAGGTTTGTTACATTTGTAAAGAATCGGAATAATATTTCTAAAGACACATTTTTGAAAAAGACATGTCATTCATTACACACGCCGCCTCTACCTTAAGGTTGGTGGCAAAGAGGCGCACTTTTGTAAATAGGCATGGAAGAAATAATGTAAATTTGAATGAAACGGGGATGAATAAATAAAAATGTTTTAGTCTTTTAAAAGGTCCTTTTCTTACATCTCCTCCTACCACAATCAATAATTTTTTTCCGTATGAGGAGTAACTTCATGCAGCCATAATTAGCAATGTACACATTCAATCCAATCACAGCTTTTTTAGTAGAACTATGATAATCCTAACATTCGGATCATCTGTTAAAAGTTCACTGCAGATGCGTTTTTGTAGGTTCTTGGTGCATCCCTTGATTGTAATTGACTTTTTTTTTTCACTTGGATTGCAAACTTTCAAACTTCCCTAACCAAATTCAATTCCTGCGGATTTTCTTACATAATCAACAACACATTTTTCATTAATCTCTCACGATATCTTGGTGGAAAAGAGACGGTGTTGAGTTTTTGATTATACTCTCATTCCACCCCCCGCTACTAAAGAGACAGGAGAAAAAGGAAGCACTCGCTTCTCTTACTAATTGATCCCAATGAACCCATTGCAAAACGTCTCTCAAGTCTTTAGAGAGAGATGATGCACTCGGCTATTTTATAATTAAAATGGAAATGCGGCCGACACCACTGTTTACTTCAAAACATACCTAAATATTCATCCCCCTAACAGCAACGAATAACTGAAATAAAGACTCTTAAAGCTATGGTAAAATCAAACGCACGTTTTATAAATCATAAGGACATTTTTTGATCCTACAATGCTCCAACCGATGATAAAAGATGTGGATTAAATAAGAACGCTACACAGCCTGCTCTACTAACTCATCCGAAGCTATGAAATAAAAATAAAAAGAATTACGACTCTCCACGCGGCATCTCTCTGTCCCTCACTTACATATACATTTGGAACTAAATAGTTTAAAAGAAGGCAATTTTTCATGTACAATTTTGACTAAAATGCACACATATTATTAAATTCTGCAACTTAATTTGAAAATACAATCAGTAATCAATATTGGCTATTAGTGACGTAGAGCTAACTTGTACAAAGCAGCTTAAAGCCAAAAAAGGCACCCTTTTCCGAAATTATGCATTCTGTATAATTTGCTAAGCTTGAAAATTGACAAGAGTTAAAGGGACAATTTAAAACTTCCTATCCATTAAAAATTATTGTCTTTTCGAAATTCAATGTGAGAAGAAATCTTTTTCGTTTTTTAGCTTGAAAATTGACAAGAGTTAATGGGACAATTTAAAACTTCCTATCCATTAAAAATTATTGTCTTTTCGAAATTCAATGTGAGAAGAAATCTTTTTCGTTTTTTAGCTTGAAAATTGACAAGAGTTAATGGGACAATTTAAAACTTCCTATCCATTAAAAATTATTGTCTTTTCGAAATTCAATGTGAGAAGAAATCTTTTTCGTTTTTTAGCTTGAAAATTGACAAGAGTTAATGGGACAATTTAAAACTTCCTATCCATTAAAAATTATTGTCTTTTCGAAATTCAATGCGAGAAGAAATCTTTTTGTCTAAGACAGAGGTTTCCTGTGTGTTGCGGCTCTCACGGGAGCCATGATCTTCCACCAGGAGAGTCACAGAAGTTTGATTGCGCTCTGGCAAAATTCCATGATATGATATTTACGTTCTTGATATAAAATCCAATGGTGAGGAGGGGCAAACATAAACCTTCAAAGATCAGAGTGAACCAGTTACTACTGCTTCCCAGTAATTAAAAAATTTCATAACTTCACTGCATACTTTCAAGTATTTTACAAAATATGTATTTACATTCTTGTCTGTTTCTAATGATAGGCAACTGAATCCACATCCCATTGATATAACTGAAAAATGCTTTCCAATGCAATTTCATAGGGTCGCTGTTGCCCAACAGGATAGGTTGAATGCTTACCCATGGACTGTTTTCGCGTTTGCATTTGTGATAGTATTGTGAGTGGAGCAAGTACATATAATTTCATCCAAACCCTTCTTTGCTCTGCACAACTTCCCTGCAGAAATTCGAAGCACTTAAGAGGTGAAACTAATCTCCATCCGATTGATTCCGACATTTTCAGCATACCGCAATCCTTACTGTAATCACAAACACGTTTTATGTTCAGTTGACGCACTTACAACGCGCAAACACACTTGCCGCACTCCGAATATTTTGCTGTTGAAAATATTTTGGAAAAATAGCTGCATTTTGCTATGAAAATAATGCTGCGATAAAGTGAGATGGATAACGGTGAGGTTGTGGTGCCAGCCTTGTAAAAAGAGGACTTGAGTTGCACTCTTAATTTAGAGAAAACAGACGAATTGTTAAAATTACAACTATTATTCCAGGGAAAATCCCTTCTGCTATTTTCGTGCTTAGGAAAGCAGTAGGTCTGGACCATAAGTCGTCATGAATATGTATAGTTGCAACCCGGCTTCAGAGAGTTTGCTCATTCAAACTAAGGTTAGCAATGTTTTCTAAGCAGTTTCGTTGCTTCGTAGAACAGCCTTTCGAGCTTTGTTCACTTCACGTGCTTGTGATCATTCACCTTCCGATTGCTCGGCTTATGCGTCGATTTGAGTTTGATTCAAAATTGATCTTTTGTTGTGTATTGTTCTGTTAAAGTTTCAATTCTTTGTCTCTAAGGAGGAATGGCGTATCGAGTTAAAAATAGCTACGTTGACTTAGAAATTTCAAGAAAAATGAGCTAGGTTTTAAAAAATAAGTAGCAACAGCAATAAAAATCCAAAATAAAAACACATTTCAAGGCTATTCTTCAAACGACTCCCTTTTTTTGTGTTTAGCCATAAGATTACTTTTTAACAATAATTTAGAGGTTATGCTCTATTAAAAAAATTCTCACTTGCAAATAAAGAAAGGAAGCTTATTCATTTTCCCCAAAAACTTTATCATTAAATTAAATAATTCATCGAATTCTATTAAAATGTATTAATACTCGGCATATTTGGGAAAAAATAACTCCTCTTAAATTTTCAAACAAGATAAATGTCCTGTTCTCAATAGAGTAGAATGGTTTCGACGTTCATACTTCGAACTTACAATTCGTAAGAGATCGCAGAATATGATCCAACATATGGTAAAAAAAAGTGGTGTGCCGGTTTCGCCCAGTTGTATGATCGGCGGCCATGTTTTGCAGCCAGGGCTAGCAGGCAATCGATTTCCCGCAAGAATACAAATTCTAGTTTCTGGATTTTACCAACTCTCTTCTACACAACACTTGAACATTTCCCTCTGTACTGGGAATACCTTATTTTCTTTGACCAATACAAAATGCGTAATTCGTTCCAGAAAATGTTCTTGTTTTTTCGCATTTAAATGAACCATGAATCAAAAATGGTTCAAAAGCTGCATCCATCTGTTTATGGTTTTGTGGTTCCAAAACTAATTTTAAATAAAGTTGAATGTTTTTATTTCAACGAATGTATAATTTTATGCTCAGAAGGTTGTGCCTACTTCGTCAGATAAGTAGGCTACTAGGAGGGATAATAAAGCAATATTTTTATAGTTAGAATTGGATAATGTATCTTCATACTCTACTTTGATTTGTGAATACAATATGCACAACATTCACTAATTCATAAGTAGTTAAATTTAGAAGTGCAAAGGCATCGATTTACAAGTTTAAAGAACAATGCTGTACTTTAACTTTGTAATATAACATGGTCTTGAGTCTATTTGGGCAAAATGTAAGGTAAGGGCTTATTATAATTCTTAAGTTTTGCTTGTCAAATGAGCTGCATTCTATGTGATGTCACTCTTTATTATCAAACTGCGTTCTGTTTTCGTCTACTTTGATTCTCATTTGCAATAAATTAACTAACCTAAAATCATTCATAATTTCTCTGAAAGAGGTATGTTATTTTTGGTATATTTAATTAACGTCACACTGGAGCAACACAACGGGCTATTGGAGATAGTCCGGAACAATCCTCGAAGGGAAAGATTCGAGGACAACACCATGTAATTTTGAACAACGATCAGATGACGATACTCTGAAAGGACATATCTCTCTTCAAGTTATGGACTGCATCACACATCCCGAGCAATTAAGAAACTCGTTTTTTAATTATTCGGGAAATTCTGTTTCTGCGAGTTTTGTTTCCTTCTCTGTGTCTCGTCGTCGTAAGATGATGAGATAAATATGTAAACTGTTTGATTGAAATGACGGTAAACTTTTTTTTTAAAGGGACGTCCTAAATTATGCTGATAAACTAAAGGAAGTACTCAGAATTTTGCTTCGCAAATCAACACTCCTTTCGCAAGTGTCTTGGTGAGGGTCAGGTGTTAATGCGTTTTAGCTTCGCAAACCAACACACGAAATAAATTATTGCTTGCTGATCAAGTTCAAATTCTAAGGAATCAGTCCCATCACCACCCACATGACACGGGCAGGTCGCCTCATTCTCTCTTTAATACAGAAAAATATATATAAATACTTAAAGAAATCAATCCCACTACCACCAACCATGACACGGGCATGTCGCCTCACCGTTCCTATGGCATATTATCGGTTTTGTTTTATATGCTTTTTTTTTCTTGTCTTGCTTTCTTACCCTGACCCATCTGTTTTTTACAGAACTGAACATGTCTTTTGCATTTTTGCAACGTATTGATAGCATCTTTCGAGGTGGGGGTTTGATAAAATAAAAATACTAAAAAATAAAAACACAATTTGACTTTAATTTCGTTTGCTCAAAAATAAAACCCAGACAAACGTATTCAATTCAAACGACACTTAAAAATTCAACCTTAACGATACCAAATTAAAATTAATTCAAAAAGTCTTAAAGCTAACAAACAAAGCAATAAACAATAAAATCGCAGAAAAACATACAAAATCAAAAGTAAGACTCGGTGATTCCGACAAAAGTAAATCAAAACCAAAATGATAAAAATTAACTATACCAAGTCAAACAGTAATGAAAAAAAATCAATGATAAAAATTAACTTTGCCATAGTAAACAGAAATAAACAAAAAATTTGCATAAATGACAAAAATTAATTCAAAAAGTCTTAAAGCTAACGAAAAAAGCAAGAAACCGGATGGTTGCTAGTTTGAAACTCGATCCAACCAAAGACAGTGGCATACATGAGAGCTGGTGTCGTGTCCTCACATTCACGTGGGGGTAGAGATTTGGTGAGTAGAGTGCCAACTCAGGTGTTGCCGTCATCGTCAGACCGAGATTCAGAATTAATGGGTGTTTTCCTAGAATATTTCCCTTCGATGTATCCCGTACCGTCGCTAAGAGCCCGTTGTAGCTTAATGCGACGTTAATTCAACTGCCTACCTAGCTACCTACCTGGTTGTTGCAATAGTCAAATTTTAGGAATAAAGTTGTCGGAACCAGTCCATTTATGTATGTATAGAAGGTATGTGCTACAGTCTGAATAGAAGATAGACCGTGGAAGCAATCGAGATAAAGATAAGATACCTGAAAGATTAAGGTACCTTTATTCCATCAATATTAATTTGCTTTAAGTAAGAATTATACAAACGGCTGTTAAGAAATAAAATAATCAACTTTCGGAACTAATATTCAATCTGTGGTGGCGACATATCCACAGGTCTGGCTATTTAGTTCCTCAGTCACTCTTCATCGATGATGAACATCAAACAATTTTATACAGAAAAGGAATGACAGAAAATACAGAAAAGGAATGATGGAAAATACAGAAAAGGAATGACAGAAAATACAGAAAAGGAATGATGGAAAATACAGAAAAGGAATGACAGAAAATACAGAAAAGGAATGACAGAAAATACAGAAAAGGAATGACAGAAAATACAGAAAAGGAATGATGGAAAATACAGAAAAGGAATGACAGAAAATACAGAAAAGGAATGATGGAAAATACAGAAAAGGAATGACAGAAAATACAGAAAAGGAATGATGGAAAATACAGAAAAGGAATGACAGAAAATACAGAAAAGGAATGATGGAAAATACAGAAAAGGAATGACAGAAAATACAGAAAAGGAATGACAGAAAATACAGAAAAGGAATGATGGAAAATACAGAAAAGGAATGACAGAAAATACAGAAAAGGAATGATGGAAAATACAGAAAAGGAATGACAGAAAATACAGAAAAGGAATGACAGAAAATACAGAAAAGGAATGATGGAAAATACAGAAAAGGAATGACAGAAAATACAGAAAAGGAATGACAGAAAATACAGAAAAGGAATGACAGAAAATACAGAAAAGGAATGATGGAAAATACAGAAAAGGAATGACAGAAAATATACAGAAAAGGAATGACTGAAAATACAGAAAATGAATGATACGCTAAGTGGGGAAAATGGCAATAGAATGCATTCATATCTCGGCTCAGTTCACATAAAACTAACCAGCCTCTCCACATCACATCTTACATAGTAGCAATGTCAAAAGCCAAGAAATCTCCAATCTCACTGTGACAGCTGAAAAATTAATATGGTATAGCTTCCATGTCGAGGTGTAGAATTTATCTAGCACCATGGGTAATTGGTAATGGTAATTTTTAGTTAACGTTGTACTAGAGCAACACAACGGGCTATTGACGACGGTCCGGGATCAGTCCCTTAAGGGAAAGATCCGAGGACAACACCTCGTCATTTTGAACCACGGTCAGATGACGAAGCAACACCTGAGCTGGCACCCCACTCTCCAAACTTACGCACCAACCCAACGTGAGGACTTTCGGCCACGACAGATTTAAGGTGCACCAGCTGCCTCTACACCATACACTTACAAACATCCATGCCCGGACCCGGATTCGAACCAGGAACCTTCCGATCTAGAGGCTAACACCTTAACCGCTATACCGGTTGGTCGGCAGCACCATGGGATAAAGATAAATCAAACATAACCACGTTTCAACTAATTCCTTAGAGAGAGGTAGTAGTTGACCCTTCTCCAATGTGCGATATAAGCAGACATTGAGACCTTTCAAGTGATTTTGATATCTTGTCCAAAATCTAGTCGAGTTTGGAAATGACGAGATACCTTGTCGAGACAAAACCTACGCTTTTCAACAAGTGGAATAAATAGGAAAAGCGAATTATTTCTTGCTCACAACTGGTTTTGACGTTGATGCGTCTTACCATTCGAAACCGGGGTACCACGCTTAATTTTTGAATGTCACAAAAAAAGCATAAGTGAGAAAATTTTACTACAAAAATGAATGATACATAAATGAATGAAACACAAATGAATGATACATAAATGAATGATACATAAATGAATGAAACACAAATGAATGATAAAAAATGAATGATAAATAAATATGGCGTTCAAAAGAACATTAAACAAAGAATGTTATAAATGCTCATTGATATTGCGATGACGTCATAGGCTGATATAATCACAGAGCAAAGTGGAGTCACGAAAATGCGCACTGCGGCTCATATTAATTTAGACTTGCTCCGGCCTCCTTTGCGTGAGCACGACGTTTGAGGTGTTATTTTTTCATCCCTCTTTGCGGTTTATAAATAATAATAGAAATATTGAATACTAGTTTAGATATCGGACTTCAAAATGTGGAAATTTCGCAAAAATTTCAAAATGTCCAAATGTATGCATAATAAACACCATAAGGATCATACAAAACGTCAACAGGAAAGAAAGATAGATCGAAAGAAAGATATCGAGATATGGGGAATCCAAGAAGATCCGCATCCGATGCTGAGTGTCGACGGGTTAGGAGGAAGTTCTTGAAAGTACACGCGTCACTCCTTCAATGTGAGCAAATGTCCGAAACGAGTACGCCATGTACCTCCACAACTCAGTTCAACGCAAATAGCCTATTCAACGATATAAACGTTTATGATCGAATGATGGAGTTCAACCCATAAAGGTTGGTAATGAGCCACATCCTCAACACCAACAGCGAGTACATCAATTAAGATATAAGTGCGGAGTTATGAAGATTTTATGTGTGAAATTAAAACAGTCTATTAATAATTTCCTTCACTTTCATTCACACACCATATGGCCTGATTCAAGTATTCAACGCAAATAGTCTATCTGATGACATAAAAGTTTATAATCGAATGATGGAGTTGAACCCATAAAGGTTGGTAATGAGCCACAACCTTAACATCAACAACGAGTGCATCAATTAAGATATAAGTGCGGAGTGATGAAGATTTTATGTGTGAAATTAAAACAGTCTATTAATAATTTCCTTCACTTTCATTCACACACCATATGGCCTGATTCAAATATTCAACGCAAATAGTCTATCTGATGACATAAAAGTTTATAATCGAATGATGGAGTTGAACCCATAAAGGTTGGTAATGAGCCACAACCTTAACATCAACAGCGAGTGCATCAATTGAGATATAAGTGCGGAGTGATGAAGATTTGATGTGTGAAATTAAAACAGTCTATTAATAATTTCCTCCACTTTCATTCACCACGTGACCTGATTCAAGTATTCAACGCAAATAGCCTATTCAACGATATAAACGTTTATGATCGAATGATGGAGTTCAACCCATAAAGGTTGGTAATGAGCCACATCCTCAACACCAACAGCGAGTACATCAATTAAGATATAAGTGCGGAGTTATGAAGATTTTATGTGTGAAATTAAAACAGTCTATTAATAATTTCCTTCACTTTCATTCACACACCATATGGCCTGATTCAAGTATTCAACGCAAATAGTCTATCTGATGACATAAAAGTTTATAATCGAATGATGGAGTTGAACCCATAAAGGTTGGTAATGAGCCACAACCTTAACATCAACAACGAGTGCATCAATTAAGATATAAGTGCGGAGTGATGAAGATTTTATGTGTGAAATTAAAACAGTCTATTAATAATTTCCTTCACTTTCATTCACACACCATATGGCCTGATTCAAATATTCAACGCAAATAGTCTATCTGATGACATAAAAGTTTATAATCGAATGATGGAGTTCAACCCATAAAGGTTGGTAATGAGCCACAACCTCAACATCAACAGCGAGTGCATCAATTAAGATATAAGTGCGGAGTTATGAAGATTTTATGTGTGAAATTAAAACAGTCTATTAATAATTTCCTTCACTTTCATTCACACACCATATGGCCTGATTCAAGTATTCAACGCAAATAGTCTATCTGATGACATAAAAGTTTATAATCGAATGATGGAGTTGAACCCATAAAGGTTGGTAATGAGCCACAACCTTAACATCAACAGCGAGTGCATCAATTGAGATATAAGTGCGGAGTGATGAAGATTTGATGTGTGAAATTAAAACAGTCTATTAATAATTTCCTCCACTTTCATTCACCACGTGACCTGATTCAAGTATTCAACGCAAATAGTCTATCTGTTGACATAAAAGTTTATAATCGAATGATGGAATTGAACCCATAAAGGTTGGTAATGAGCCACAACATCAACAGCGAGTGCATCAATTGAGATATATGTGCGGAGTGAAGAACATTTGATGTGTGAAATCAAAATAGTCTAACACTAATTTCCTTCACTTTCAATCACCACATGGCCTCATTCAAGTATTCAACGCTTTAAACCTAGCGGCTGGGTGCCAGCCCCGTCCGGTTTTTTACACCAGAAGTTGGCCACTTCAGAACTAACCGCAAGATTTCGCAATGACAAACCACCAGGAAGTCGACGGTGCATGAAACGACAAACAACTGCTAATTCCGAAATCCGAGCGACTGTAACCACATTTCTTGTCAATCAAATGCCAATCGACTCCATTCAAAATTGATTCGATCAATCGAATCGTTGTCAACCGACCGTCGAAAAACAACCCCTCCATCCATTCCAGGAACGGAGAGGGGACGCACCAAAAATGGACGTCGTAGCCCCGCGGAACTCGAACGCCCCGAATCCTTTCCCCGAAAACTCGACTCTGGAAATTACGGAGCGGGAGGGAACGGAAAAAGAGGGAAAATAAAGGGGAGAAAAGAAGGAAAATCCCCGCGCCTCCCCAACCCTCCCGCACACTCTCCTGCGAACGAAAACAAAAATCGTCCCGCTACAACCCCAGGGAAGAGTAAACGGAAAACGAGGATAGAACGTGAGAGGGGGGAGATGAGAGGATGAGGGTTTCGTTCGTCCGGCAGATTAGAGCGCGGGAGGGAGGAGGGGGGGTCGCAGGTGGGGAGGGACGAATCGATGCGCCACTTTCTCGTGTCCCCTTTTAGCCGGCGCGAGGAAGAGGGGGGGGGGTGCGGAAGAGATCTTATGGATGGGAAAGCGTGTCCTGGCAACAGATATATTCGCGGGCTCCGGTCTGGGGGCGTCATGGGGAATTAATAAATACGGGGGTGGGTGGAAAGACGGGGGTGGCACACCCGAGGAATTTATTTCTCCGGGAGAAGGAGACGAGAAAGATGAGATCGTGTGCGAATTTTTCGGGGGAAAAAGAACAGCGGACGGACGTAACCTATACGGCGGAGGCGTTGTTTTTTTTTCTTTCCCCTTCGTCCCGTTGTTTTCGGTGAGGTGAGGTGCGGGTTTAACCGGGGATTGATGTTCGGAGGGAGAAGTTTACGGGGATTGGCACGGAGATTTAAATTAATTGAAAAATACCTGGTGGAGGTGAGGTGTTTTTGTTTTTTTTCGTTTGGAGGAAGTGAGTGTCGATTGATGAAGCTGCGGCAATCTGGTTAAAAAAATCTGAGGAGTCGTGTTACCACGAGGGAGTACTTGAAGGGAATTTTCGAGTCGTATGGAGGGCGTTCGTTTGGATTTGCGTCCGCGGGGATGCTGGATGCTGTAACCGCCAGATCGGAGGGTCGGCAATATTTCCATGATACATGGAAATATTACCACAGCAAGTAAAGAAGGTGTTTGATTCCAGATCGGAATGCTCCTGGTTCGAATCCGGGTCAGTGCATGGGTATTTGTAAGCGTATGGCCATGCTGTGCCAGACACAAGACATACAATATCAAGTTTAGACAGACACACGATGAAGGTTTTACTGACACAAAAGGTGGAAATACACCCAGGGATAAATGCACCTGACAGGAATCATACCTAGGTCGCCTACAACTCGCTAACCTGGATAGGTAGGTAGGCAATAAGAGTCGCACTGGAACATTACAACAGGCTATTGGCGACGGTCCAGGGTCAATCTCGAAGAGAGAGTGCCCAGATCAAACCCTCGAAAGTTTTACTGACACAAAAAGGAGAAATACACCCAGGGAGAAATGCACCTGACAGGAATCAAAACTAGGTCGCCTACAACTCGCTAACTTGGATAGGTAGGTAGGCAATAAGAGTCGCACTTGAACATTACAACAGGCTATTGGCGACGGTCCAGGGTCAATCTCGAAGAGAGTGCCAAATCAAACCCTCGTAAATGTGATCCAAGGTCAACACCTGAGCTGGCACCCCACTCTCCAAATTTCAACAACATTTAATGCCACGACAGATTTAACGAGCACACGCGCGTACACAATGGTCTTCATCTAGAGCTAGTTTCGAATACGAAAACCTCCGGTTGATAATTCGTTACTCTTCCAACTGGACTTACGGCGGTTCTGTGGCTCAATATATATATATATATATATTTATATATATATAGTGTCGCGATCTAGAAGTCTGGCCCGCGGCATGTTATAAACTTAAAACAGAAATTATTTGTTGTTGAGAACATTGTATAAGAATCCACGCTTACTTATTAACCTAATGTCGTTGGTTCGGTCAGAACAATCAGGGACGATAACGGTTCAAGTGCGTCGCAAGCATTGAAAACCTGATTAGAGTTTTGTCCCCTTATGTCCTGCTTGTGTGAGGTAGTGATGCGACATCGACAGCAAAACATCAATGTTTTTAAAATTCAGTGTATTTAAACTCTTTTCCCCCATTTCTTAAAACTGGTTTAGCAACTAGTGATGCGACATCGACAGCAAAACATCTATGTTCAAAATTAAAACATCGATGTTGATAATACATCGCCCCCAAACCATGGATGTTTTTAAAATTCAGTGTATTTAAACTATTTTCCCCATTCCTTAAAACTGGTTTAGCAACTAGTGATCATTACATCGATGTTTTTCATGAAACATCAATGTTTTGAAAACATCGACGCCACATCTCTACTTTTCAGACCATTCACCCCTGGCTACTTTGGTCTAAAAGTATGTTCAATTTGCTGATTACAAAAATTATGCTACTTGGTTATTTTTTAAATTTTTATAACGGTACTTTTTACATTTAAAAATAAAACATCGACAAAGTAAAAACATCGATAAGTATAAACATCGATGTTGCAAAAACATCGGCTCCAATACATTTTTGTTTTTTTTAAACATCGATGTTTTGAAAACATCGACATCGATGTCGCATCCCAAGTGTGAGGCAGGATTTTCAGTAGTGAGAGACAGTCTTCAAAACTAAAGGCAGAGCGATTAACTTCGAGAGAAAGTTGCTAACAGTAGTATCTAGTCTTGTCTCTCGATTTGAAGAAATACTGAAGGAACAAGCCTATCCTAGGAGAATTTATCAACGTCTTAAAATTCATAATACGTAATTTTGAGGACGTGAAAATGCAAATTTAAAAAATCAAACATGTTGATGATTGAATGCAATTAAATTTTGATACACTTAATTAAAATGTAGACTTAAGCAGTTTAGATTTAATTGACCCTTTTTAACTAACCCTTAATTAACCCTTGATCCCATACCGTCGCCGCCGACTAACCGGTCTAGTGGTTAAGGTGTTAGTTAGCCTCTAGATCGGAAGTTTCTTGGTTCGAATCCGGGTCCGGGCACGGATGTTTTTAAGTGTATGGTGTAGCGGTGGCTGGTGCACCTTAAATCTGTCGTGGCCGAAAATCCTCACATTGGATTGGTGTGGAAGTTTGGAGAGTAGCTCAGGTGTTGCCTTCGGATATTTCCCTTAGGAGATTAATCCCGTACCGTCGCCAATAGCTCGTTGCGTTGCGTCGGTGTGACGTTAGTTAAAATACCTACCTCTGCATATTTTCAAACTGTTTTTCGACTTTGATCAATATAATTTTTCCAAGATTCTTTTAACCTCTAGACTTTCAACCTATAGATTGAAGATTGCTGTGAGGAAAAGGTAGTGCTACTCTTCTTGGTAAGAAGAGATCAGAGGGTTTAAATTCAATTACTTAAAAATATATTTTGATTTCAATGAAATGCTCTTATTTATACTAAGGCGGTTTGTCTAAGGGCAGAATAAATTGTGTGACAACATATTTGATTAAGGTTGTCCTAGCTGCTGATTGAAGCCACTAGGGGAGAAGAGGGCTAGTGTGGACAATTTTTATAAATTTGGCAAAAAAGTATACTAACTATCATTTTTTACACATCAACTATTTTTTTTTACAATATTGTACTCTTTTACTTTTATTTTGGTTGATATATTAAAGTATTTGGCAATATATTTTTCTAATAATCTTTTGTTTAAAAACGTTGTTTTGTCCACACTAGCCCCATGGCACGGACAAGTTGGAATACTGATTATACAATGTAATACAACCCATGATAGTGTGTAAAACCATAATGGAATCAATTTTAACGTAAACAGAATAATTCCTTATAAATTGAATCTCAATAAAGCATATTTAATTAATGTTAAGCCCAGTATATTTGTAATTAGGAACTGCACTATATTATAGATGTATTTCAAAGACAAATCAACACAATTAAAAAGCTATTTTTAAGTTTTATTTAGTAGGAAAATTATTTTAACGTTGAAATGGAATTATGCTTCTATTATGCAATGTAGTTAGATTAATTAACATTAAATGTCAACTGAGATGCAGTGCGTATTGTGCTTCCGGCAACATCTGGTGAAGGTAATTTAGCTACAATTTAATTTCTTGAGATTTGTGAAATGTCCTTTACATCTCGGAAAATAAATATTCACTCTGCTTATTAGAAGAGCTGCTTTGAGTGAAAAACGATACAATACCTTGTAAATTAATTTATCATTTCACAATAATCAATTTAATTTAATACAATAAAGCCTAAAAAGTAAAAAATAGAATTATGTATTTGTGAATGAATTTTTCATTTAAACAATCTGATTTAATAAATAAATAACCTAAAATGTAATATTTAATCCATTTTTTTTTACCACTGAAAGCTAAATGGGGCTGGTGTGGACATGTTCACAGTAGCCCCACCACCATGTGTCCACACTAGCCCCATGGAGGCATTTGTATGTTTAGGCCTACTACTGGTTAATTTAAACCATGATGAGCAAAAATGAACATCAAAATAGCTATTGAATATATTCATTTATAACATAATGTCGCCTTTTTTACACAAATATTGAATATAAAATACTCTGATCTTGTAATTGAAAAACAAATGAAGAACTTACTTTTCCACCATGAAAACCTAGTTTTATAAATTGCTACTAAACTATCAAGTGTGTTGTCATGTAACTGCATACGGAAGTTTATATCAGTGTTTCTATTCTGCAAAACTATCAGATTTTGAGTGACAATTAGAATTATTCAAGCTGTTCACTCTAGCCCCCCATGTCCACACTAGACCCTTCTCACCTACTACTTAAAATTGTAAGGTATTGGTAATTATTAATTTTAGTTAACGTCGTACTAGAGAAACACAACTAAAATTGAAAGAAAGAAGATATGTAGGGCAGATATTTTGATTAACGTCGCACTGAAGCAACGCAATGGGCTATTTGTAAGAAAAAAATCGTCTGCACTTTATTTGATCAAGACGATATGGTAACATAAAATTTCGTGAAGACATAATAAGTTCGATATGCTTATTCGTTTATTTCAGTCAGTATCGTTTACGATAGAAAATACGAAAACACGGTAAGAATGTCCTAATGAAATCTAATTGATTTTTTAAAATTATGAGTGTACAAGTTTGATTCCCGTGGTATATATTTTACACGATTTGAAGAAGTTATGATATCGGTATAAAGTTTAATAATAAAGAACCTAACTCTTATTTTATTTTTATTTTCTAGTGTTTACTTTAAGATTTCCAACAAAGGCATGTTCCAATCATAAATACCCGTATCTTTAGAAAACTCTTACAAATTCTTAGTTATTTTTAGTTCTAATTTTTTGCACTTCTTTCAAGAATTCTTCACCAGTAATAAAATTAATCCCCAGTCCAAGAAAAACCTGGAACGATTTTGTTAGAGAAAGAAAAATGATTGCGGTAATCCATAAGAGCTTTTTTAGAATATTTTCTATCGTTGTAGATGTCTCTTTTGAAGGAGTGCGGAGCTAAATTGATTAATTCATAAATTAGGGAACAATTCAAATTTTAAGAGAATTTTTCCACTTTTGATCCTACATCCTCTGGCGCAGATTGTGCTCTAGGTTCATGGTCAGGGTATGGGTTTGAACCTGAAAATCAACTTTAATCTGTACATCCCGGTCCAATCTCAACTCTCAAGTAACAAAAAGCGGTAAACCAAACCTTATCTTATTTCTAGCATGACAACAATCACAGTTAACTTTTTAGTATTAACAGTACGATGCCAGTTTTTATTTCCCGTTCTAAATTGTTTGGACGAGTCAGGTTTTCAACTTTCTGTACATTGACAAAAAGTTATAATTTTAATATTGTTTAGCTTGTAAGTTTATTTTCATAATTTTTATCTTTGTCGCTGATTTTACAAGTTTTTGAGCCCCACCTCTTGTTTTTTCACTTCACTGGCAACTTGAGAGCTGTAGCACCTGGTTGTAGTCGGCGAAGATTCAATTAATTCCTCCCTGGGTGTAACACTTTCTGTACGTGTTAGTGAAACTCTTTTTGTGCGCAAGTCTATTCATAGCATAACGTAATATGCTATACGCTATCCATATGCTATCGACTTAAGGGATTTCTCCCAATGAAAGGGATTTGATGATTTCAACTGTCGTCTCGGGAGAAATGAGTGAAAATTTCCCCTAGCTGTGTTTGGAGCAATAATTTGGTAGGAATTGTTTAGTTAACAATGCGTCAATAAAGTAATTTATCTGGTGTGTTGAAGCATACCCCCCCCCCTCCCCATTAAGAATAAAAAGTGCAACATCAAAATTTTATCACACTGCGAAAATAATATATGTTGATATACAAAATTGTAATGAAACAGCTACAAAGGGATTTCTATAACGCACAATAAGATGGGGTTGTCAATAGGTTTTCCCACTGAGCTAGCAAACTGCGAGTTGTGTTTGACGCAGGTTCGATTCCTATTTCTTCTGTGTCAGTTTCTTTGTGTGTGTGCCCATTTCTTGTTTGGCCCAGTTTCATCCTTTTTAACGCAATAAAACTCCAAGCATCTCACCTCGTTTTCCTTTAAAGTGTGTTTATTTTCAAGGTAAAAGCAATATAATTTTTTGTCTTTGAAAGCCGACTAAAAGCACCCGGCTGTTATCAAAGAAGCACCTCTCTCGATTTACGAGTGTTTTTATTGGCCCCATTATATACAGCCCTTTCCTGGCGATTGTTCCCATTTTTGTCAAACTGTCACCTCTCCACTCCGATAGCTGCTGGAGCCTGTTTTTCTCTCTCCGCGGCGTTATCTGTCCCGTCCTCGCCAACTGTCAAGTCAGACACTTCGCGAGACACGTGGACAGCAACTTACGGAATACTCGCGACCAAGGTAGGGAATAAAAAGCTAGGATGGATGAAAAATGGTTTATTTTTTCCCTATCCGGCATCGTTCACTCACAAAAACCCATCGGTTGTGGAGAAGTCGATATTTCGAATAATATTTAAAACTGGTACACCAGCGCATAGTCTGTGCGCTCTAAAGTGTCTTAACCCTCCCAGTCGACATCTTCATATGGCTATAAGAATCAACACCTACTCATACATACACTACATATATGGATAGAAGTATTTGGACACTGTGAAATTCGGAGGAGTATCCATCTTAGAGTGTGGTGGTGGTCTTTCCCTGGTTAGGACTGGGCTCATTGCTTTATATACCTGGTACCATGAACGCTGTCGTGTACCTCGAGGCTCTGGATGATTCAGCCTTGCCTATACTATGGTAATACTTCGGCGATGATCATTGTTTCTTCCAACAGGATCAAGCTCCATGTCATACTGCTAAACGTGTGCTTGACTGGCCTGTTGCTTGCAGTGAATGGGAGCCAATTGTTATCTATTGATGCATATTCCATACTTTATTTAAATCCATTTGGAGTGACGAGCAATGATATGCGCATTTGATACTTCAGAATGAAATATGCATATTGGTACTTCAGAATGAAATATGCATATGGATGCATCTCAAATGTTCTATTAATCGAATACACTCGTGTACTTTTACTGGATGGTATTCAATAAAATAAACGTTACTTCATTTGTAGAATATAAAAAAATGAGTTCATATTTGGGTACCTTCATTGTAGGTGTTTTAAAAATCAGAAACCAGGAATTTTGTGAGAACTCTAGGATCCCTAGAGCCCTTTGTTGTCTGTCACCACTGCTGCGAGCTATAATTGTTTTTGAAAGCCGACTCCGATTCCTTCCATTCTTCCAAGAACGAAACAATCTTTCTTTTGCTGCATCTGAACAGTTAGTTTTCACTAGCTATGTGTTGTATTTGAGCTGAAGTGGTTAAACGATACCACCACAGTGGTTTTTCAGGTTTTCCGCTTACTCTAATGCATCTGTATTTGCATAGCACCTCTATAACGATGCTGTGAGGTTCTCCGACCAGACACGAATGTATGCGAGGAAGAATTTAAATCCCTAGTTGAGAATGTGTATGCGGGAGTGTTCTGCTGAACCATCCGGATCTTGAGAATAGTAATGGGAAATTGAGATAACTTTTTCCAGAACATCGAAGAATGGAAATGAATTAAAGAGGACGGATGTGAGAGACATTTTTCCATAAGACTAGGATATGAAGCTATTTATCAAAAATTTGTAAGGAATTGTTAAATGGAAATTGGTGGTATACAAAATAAAGAAAATTTTATTCACATCGAATCGGTCATCTTCTTCAATCGTTTAAAAAAGACATAATTGTTCGTAGATAATTTCCAGTGATGTCAGGATGCGATTTTCCAGATTGTAATATAATAAACTAAGATCTTTATAATTGCAACAACTTTACTGGTCGCAAAAGTTTTGGGGGTATAAAATGTCACACACACAAGCCAAGTTTTTAATTTAATTTTTCCAAAACGCACTTATTTTCTTGCCTTGAATGGGAAAATAATTATCGCAGCTAATTATGAAGGAAAATGCCCCAAGCGTCACATCAAGGGATTTGCCTTTTTAATCTTCACAAGGATGGCAACCAACCACCCAAAGAAAGATTCTAGGTGCTCACCACGTTCCTAAAAATAAAATACAAATCTTGTTCAGAACATTGCGTATTTATCTCTGGTTGCTATTTATCTATGCCGGTTGTACAACATAAATACCATTGACCTTTATCTGGTCCGTGTGTTGCTTGCTTATGAAACCCTAAAGTTGTTTTATTTTACATTGAAGAAGATTAGTATAAAGTAAATGCCTATTTACTTCTAGATACTATTTATATATGCATATTCCGAAACATAAATACCATTGACCATGGACTATATCTGGTCCGTGTGTTGTTTATTTATGAATTATGAAACCCTAAAGTAGTTTTATTTTACATTGAAGTAGATTAGTATTAAGTATGATACATGGGTATTTATTTCTAGATGTTATTTATATATGCATGTTCCGAAACATAAATACCATTGACCTTTATCTGGCCCGTGTGTTGCTTGCTTATGAAACCCTAAAGTTGTTTTATTTTACATTGAAGTAGATTAGTATTAAGTATGATATATGCGTATTTATTTCTAGATACTATTTATATATACATATTCCGAAACATAAATACCACTGACCTTTATCTGGTCCGTGTGTTGTTTACTTATGAAACCCTAAAGCAGTTTTATTTTACATTGAATGATATTAGTATTAACTATGATATATGCGTATTTATTTCTAGAGGCTATTTATATATGCATGTTCCGAAACTTAAATAACGTTCACCTTTATCTTGCCCGTGTGTTGCTTGCTTATGAAACCCTAAAGTAGTTTTATTTTACATTGAAGTAGATTAGTATTAACTATGACATATGAGTATTTATTTCTAGATTCTATTTATATATGCATGTTCTCAAACATAAATATCGTTGACCTTTATCTGGTCCTTTCTTCCGTATGAAAGTCTAAAATAATTTATTTTACAAAATGTTTTAGATTAAAATTTAAAAATCGGGCTGGACGCTTAAAATCCCATTGGTACTGAAAACATTAAAAAGAAAAAATAATAAGAATGAGTCCACCTCCACCCGAAATGAAACTGGATGCAATTGAAAATTTATTTATTTAAAGAAAATCACATTTAAGGTATCAATCGATGCAAAATTTTCCGCAGATTTCAAATCATCCGTTTAAATTTTCACTCGATCTTTAACGATCGTGAAGATAGAAAACGTCAAATAATATTTACGCTTGATAAAGTTGAACTCGCTAGCAAGAAAAAGTTATACTGATCAACAACACATAATTCAAAACATGCTAGAATCGGAAATCCATTAAGAAGAAAAATTAGGACGAAAAACGCGGAATCAGTCCTTTCTTCAAACTGACGTCAGTTCTGTCGTAACATGACATAGTTCCGAGGTCGGAAAACGCAAAATCCTTTCCGTTCTTCAGTCGAGAAAGCTATGACGTCACATTCCCGTAGAGAATAAAGGAGGAGGAAAAAAACTAATAAATGAATTTAAAATTTCTAGTTTAAATTTGAAAATTTGGTCTCGACACAAAAACGCAAATAATTTGGGCTACCTGTGTGCCAAATTTCATTATTGTAAGTGCCATAGATTCGTCAGGACACTACATGACGACACACAGAGGAATACTTCCTTTTATAATGGCAGAGATTAAAGTAGACTCGTGAATTCACAAATCGTGAGCAGACACTCTGTATTTACCATTGTTATAAATCCAATTAAGAACATTGTCTTTGCGATTGATGCTATTTATTGGATTGAACTTCCTTGTTTCTAAGCAGAATTTACATCATCTTTAAAAGTGAGCAAGACTTTATAGCTATAACTTTATAGGTACACCACTCTTGAGGTAATGACTGTCCATGAGCAAACCTCAATAATCCGTCCTTCTAAAAACATTTATAATGTTTCAAATAAATCAACTTCGATCAATAAATGTTGATGATTTCAATAAAATTCGTTATGAAAATTCTCAGATTTATTAGTATCATTCAGTAGCACATAGGGTAATCATCAGAAGATGCCTTGTATCAAAAAAAAAAAACTCATACTTGACTTTCCACCAATGTTATAAGTCAACTGGATTCGCCATTGTCCTCAAAAAGGCAATAAATTCGAATCAATTTTAGCTCAAATTTCAAGAGGAGCCTAAAAGGTGCAATTTCATACAATCCTGGCAATTCTGTGTGATTGATCCTAGCCTGCTTGAGGTTGTCGTTTGCCAAGACAAGAAAAAATGACAGAACGATGATAGACCATGCGCAAATACCCACACACTCTCTCTCTCTGAGGGGGAGAAGACCCCCTCCGTACCAAGTTACTTAAGACCCACACCGGATTAGCAGGGAAAGCCTCGAATGAGAAAACGAAAGAAGAACCAGGTTATCCGAGACGTGGTCGGAATCCCCCGACAGCCTGCAAGGCCCCCGCCCCAGCATAAGGCGTCCGTCCCAGCTCACAGTTATCATTCAACACGAGGCCGTCGTGCTCACCCGCTGGATTCATCATGCTCACCTCAAGAGAGAAGCTATCAGAAACATTAAAGTTCATCGCATTGGCAACCCCAGTCGTGAGTCGAGATGGATTGTTCTCATCACTGAGTGGCGATTACTTCACTCACAGGAAGGAAGCTCAATACCTCCGGGGCATCTACTAAAAAGGCGCCCCCTCCTCAGTAGCCCAGCAGGACAGCAGACTGTTCTCTCACCCTAATGTCCGGCCCGGGGGCGGTAGTATCGGGTCCATCATCCACGGTGATATGTAGACCTCTGCCGCCTACCAGTTAGCATTATATTCGTAAGCGAGCAGGTATTAGCCTAGGGTAGGTAAGGAGAGGCAAACCTTCAGCCATCCTAGTTACCAGGTGGCACCTCGTGGAGGTTCCTGCCGCTACTTAACCCGAAGGATAGCGGCCTGCCCCTACCCGCTCGCGTCACTACTCCCAAGCGAGCCTACAGCCTTTTCCTTACCGGCCCGAACCGATAACTAGCCGTCGGAAAGTAATCCGAATCGCCAGACGCTTACCGGCAGCCCGCCAGCCCCAGCCAGGCACCTCCGAATAAAATCACCAGCACCGAAAACACCCACCGCCCACCATCGGCTATTCCGGTTATACGGAGACCGAGAGTACTGGTACACGGTCCAAGCGTCGGGCGTCTGCCGGTTTCAATTCCGGACCACAACTCGACTAAAAAGCCTAAGCACCCGGCCGACTTTCGGCGTCCCCAGCCAACGCCTTAGCGATCTCTGGTTAGAGCGGTTGAGCCACCCGCGCAAATACCCACTGCGCATATTACACAGACTTGGACGCTGGTCTCAGTAAGAGGCATGGAGTAGAGAAGAGTCTGTGCTGATGGTATCCATTGAGCATAACAAACCTCTTTAACCGATTCTAGTTAAAAAAACAGTTAAGACAAAGGATGTAGCATCATCACCCCCTGATGTGATCTCAAAGGTGAACATCAAAGATGTTAAAACAGAAAATGGCGTCTCACTGAGATTCGCGATGGCATAATCGATTTGTTTTAATAGAGGACGCTAGGCTTCTAAACGCTTACGCTACTAATATAATTTACAGACACTACTTATTCCAAAATATTTTAGTTCACACAGCAGACTTTATATATTCCTAAATATTTTAGCCGACCAACCGGTATAGTGGTTAAGGTGTTAGCCTCTAGATCGGAAGGTTCCGGGTTCGGGCATGGATGTTTGTAATCGTATGGTGTAGAGGCAGCTGGTGCACCTTAAATCTGTCGTGGCCGAAAGTCCTCACGTTGGGTTGGCGTGGAAGTTTGGAGAGTGGGGTGCCAGCTCAGGTGTTGCTTCGTCATCTGACCGTGGTTCAAAATTACGAGGTGTTGTCCTCGGATCTTTCCCTTAAGGGACTGATCCCGGACCGTCGTCAATAGCCCGTTGTGTTGCTCTAGTACGACGTTAACTAAAATTACCATTACCATTACCATTACCAAAACGTTGACATCATCATCGAAGCCGTCTTTATTGTATCTGACGAACGCAGTTTGTCCACTTTTAATTTTGTTCTGTTAATGCGCACGTCCATGCCCACTCAGGATAAGAACCATCAGTTCGGATTCCGAGAACAAACTGACTGTGGGACTTAATCTCATTCTATTCATTAAACAAGCAAAGTGTTAATGGAAAACGGCGGACACCTAAGGAGTTTATTGTGTACGCCTATTGAGTAATCGACGAAGATCGTTTGGGGGCCTTCGCGGGGAGGTTTTGAGCGTTGCTTCAGTCCACGCTGTCTGCTTAAGCGTGATTGACGTCCAGGTGACGGTCCGTTGCTTCGGCCAATCGATGTGGTGTTCGGGCAGGTCGGTCGACCGTCGCTGTTGCGAGGATAGCAGTTAATTTCTCAGGATAAACTCAGATTTGCCCAGGGAGGTTTCAAGAGGGTCTTTAAACTCGGGTATTAAACGCAAGTTATAAATCATTCCTGCGTACGGAACTGGAAGTAGAAAGGAGTCTTTAGTTGCAGGTTTATCGGCACGCAATTTGCGTGCATTTTAAAATAATAAAAAACCTAATGGTTGGGTAAATGGTAATGGTAATTTTAGTTAACGTCGTACTAGAGCAACACAACGGGCTATTGACGACGGTCCGGGATCAGTCCCTTAAGTCTAATGGTTGGGTGAAGTGGAATATATTGGCCTTGAAGCACACAGGTACGCAGCTAACAAACGTCACGCTAGAGCAAGAGAACGGGTTATTGGTCCGATTACGCCTCGTAATTTTGAACCTCGGACACGTGGTGAGGTTAACACCTGAGCTGACACCCCACACTCCTAGCTTCCACATCACGAAAACGTGAGGAAATTTGAGGTCACGACAGATTTAACATGTACCAACCCACCTCACCCTCCGTATACACGACGGTCTTTGACTGAACCGAGATTCGGACTCGCAACCTCAGGTTACCAATCCGTTGTTCTTCCAACTGTAGTGCCGTGGCTCTGAATTGAAGCATACAGATCCTTTACTGAAACATGTTTGTACAGCTACATAAATTTTCAAATACTGAGTCAAAAAGGAATAAAATATCTGTTGTGGTAAGGAATTTAGGTAGGTAGTTGAATTAATGTCGCACTGAAGCGACACAATGGGATATTGACACTATTCCGGGATCAAAACACTCAATACCTTTTTTTTAACAATACCAGCCAAATTAATCTTGTTAGAAGTGCTAGTCATCACGATACTACAAGGGCAGAATTGTGGGCCACTTGGCGTTACCCTGATGCACCAAGGATGTTAACGTTTATGATCACTCACATCCATACATTTAAGGAACAACCCCGTTTATAGTAGCCATATATTTATTTCAGACGGTCAAACATTCATTCCTTACTCCTAATGCGAACCAAGAACCTTGTGATGGTGGAGACAGCATCTTCACTACAAGCCCCTTTGAATGACTCGGCAATGAAAATTTCAAAGAAATCCGATCTGATACGATGGATAACCCGTTGCGTTGCGGTAATACGACGTTAATTAAAAATTACCACTTACGGATATACGATAGTTGATTATCTAACGCAAATTTCATTAGTCACCAAACCCGATGCCAAAACGTGATAAGCTATATTTCAAGGTAACCCCGATATGTCTCAAGCAAACGCAATCGGCGTCTTTAGCGCGAATTCTGGGTCTAAGTTGATCAATGAGAGGCCCGTGACATTATAAAAATAAAATAATTCTGACATCACTACCGATTAGTAGGTAGGCCTAGATCGGAAAGTTTCTGGTTCGAATCCCGGTCCGGGCATGGATGTTTGTAAGCGTATGGCGTAGAGGCGGCTGATGCACCTTAAATCTGTCGTGGCCGAAAGTCCTCACGTTGGGTTGATGTGAAAGTTTGGAGAGTGGGGTGCCATCTCAGGTGTTGCTTAGTCATCTGACCGTGGTTCAAAATTACAAGGAGTTGTTTTCGGATCTTTCCATTAAGGGATTGATCTCGGACCGTCGTCAATAGCCCGTTGTGCTGCTCCAGTACAACGTTAATTCAACTACCTACCTACTAATGGTAATTTCTAATTAACGTCGTACTAGAGCAACACAACGGGCTATTGACGACGGTCCGGGTTCAATCCCCAAGGGAAAGATTCCAAAACGACACCACGTAATTTTGAACCACGGTGAGATGAGGAGGTCAACACCTGAGTTATCACCTCACTCTCCAAACTTACACAAATTACGTGGTTTTCCTCGGATCTTTCCATTTGGAGTGTGATCCCGGACCGTCGTCAATAGCCCGTTGTGTTGCTCTAGTACGACGTTAACTAAAAATTACCATTACCATTACCTTACTCTTACTCAATCAGCTCTAGCATTCATCTCCACAGGCTAATTCAGCTTAAAATTGTCAGCGCCATGCTTAAAAAGGCAAGAATGCAATATCCTTGCTTCTTCGAGAAAAACGTGTTTAAAGGTTCGACATTATAGGTTTGGTTTGTCACTCTGCGGTTGTTATTTTTTATACACGAACCCAGAACCTGTTGAACCGATAAACAGATCGATACTATAGGCTGATAGTGTATTATGACACAAGACGCCATATTTGGTCAAGCTGCACCAAACACAAGCAGTAAAAGTTGCAATTAGAAGCGAAAAATACAGTCAGAATAAGTTAAAGATATAGAATCTGCTTCTTCTATGACTCGCAGGTTGACAGTGCAGTAAGCCAACTTACTGCGTTCTTCGGCGCTATAGGATTATTGCATTGATTTTAAGTCTTAAAACTATACTAACAGTCTAAAATAGTCTTTAATCGGTCTAATAGTCAGATCACTGGCTTCACGATCGAAGAGTTCCCGTTTGAATCTGAGGTATTGGATGTTTATCTGTCTGGAGTTTTTGTTGGTTGTTTGGACGTTTTATGTGGCTTTAGGGCCATATTTGGAGAACCTTTGCCCAAACACAAGACAACGCAAGAAAAAGTGTCGTGAAGGCAAAGTAGGGTAAGTTTAATTAACGCCGTACTAGAGTAGCACAACAGGCAATTGACAACGGTCCGGGATCAATCCCCTAAGGGAACGATCAGAGAACGCCTCCACGTGTTTTTGAACCACGGTCAGATGACGAAGCCTTAATCCTGGAGCATTTGCACTTCCTTTTCACGACAGCACGGCGGGTTCGTCTGCTCTCCAACAAGCTCTGATTGCTGTGATAAGATAATTTTAGTTAACGCCGTACTAGAGCAACACAACAGGCAATTGACGACGTTCCGGGATCAGTCCCTTCAGGGAAAGATCCGAGGACAACACCTCGTAATTTTGAACCACGGTCAGATGACGAAGCAACACCTGAGCAGGCACCCCACTCTCCAAACTTCCACACCAACCCAACGTGAGGACTTTCAGCCACAACAGATTTAAGGTGCACCAGCCGCCTCTACATCATTCGCTTACAAACATTCATGCACTGACCAGGATTCAAACCAGGAACCTTCTGATCGAAAAATAACGTTTTGGAAATTTAGGTATCAGCTGGCTGTTTAGAATACAAATTTGACGTGTATTTGGCATTATGTGAGACGTCGAATAATAGCGTAAATTTAAGAGAAATACACTCAACTTCTGAATTCGTGAAATTGTCGTGGTGTCAGCAATCTGTAAATAATGAAAGGAAAAAATTAGAATCCACTTATATGTCATTAAGACTTCTGGGCCCAAACTTACCAATGCAAAGATACGAGCGAGAGCGATCGAAAACAGCTTTGTTGAGATATCTATGATATTGCAGATAGAACCATCATTCAAAAGATAGGAATGCTCTACATAAGCACTCACGTGGCATTTCTCAGGCGCAGTTTAATTAAAAGTTTAAAAGTAAGACAACCTTTGTAAGGATGCATGAAGAATTTTCAACTGCTCGACTATCATGATGTGCAAAAGCGAGCGCGCTTACTAATCGCTGCGTCTGGTTTCTGTCTACATTCGTAATTGGAAACGCAATTAAGATCACTAGCAGCAACTCTGAACAATGGACCCATGCTCAAAGTGGGAAGGGGGGGGGGGGATGAACGAAAATTCGTTCATTCACAGTTTTTTTTTATAACATGAAAGTAGGGTTCAGAGGATCCTTCGATGATTTTTTTTTGTCAGAAAACTGTGCGGTGGAAAATCGATTGGGACAGTTATGTTTGTCTCTAAGAAAAAGAAGTGTACGGAACTTGAGAAAAAAAAAGAAACACGATGAAAAATGAAAACATGAAGTAAAAAATAAGCGGTTACATGGGGTATTGAGAAATTTCTAGCAGGAAGTTTCTGATGCATTTTAAGTAATCTAAATTTTGGTGATGGTGGCATTCTGTGATTCTTTTTGAAATAATCACAGGAGATTCTTTACTCCATGAAAGATTCTTTTTGAAAGAATTCTTAAAGAAAGTAAAGAGCTACATATACTTAATCTGGAATATTGTCGTTTTTAATACTCTCGACGTATTTCGAATAGTAAGATATATTTCGAATATAGCTCGTTAGATATTTAAAATATTCTCAAATATTCGTATATACGATATTTTGTTTGACATTCTATACTTATTCCAGGGTATTCCCTCGTTTCTTTATCGTTCATGGCAACCTATTCTTCTCGATTCTGTGCGTCAATATACTTTCGAAAAAGTATATGTAGCCTCTGTATTCTGTCCGTCATGTAATGTAGTAATGTCGCTAGTTGGTGAAAAGCGGTTAACTTGAGAAAATTTTGAATACAGAAATACCCCTAAAATACGCGATAGGTGGGACCGACGAAACACGCCAAAGTCGCATTCGCGTAAATCGGGATATAGCTTCCATCAATCGTAGAACCATAATCGTGCACGTAGATTTCCCGCGAAACGCGTCCAATTTGTATCACAGTAACAGAAAAACTGAAGATAGCGGGAGGCCAAACGAAAAAAATCAAGAACAGCGTAACTCCGAATCCGCGTAAGTCGGGATATTACTGTATTGTAAATCAGTGGTTCCCAAAGTGACCCCCCGACGAGATATCAGTGACAAGATTCCAGAGTGTCCACGGAGAACATTCAATGTTTCCCAAGCCAAAGTAGAGAACTTCCAAGAAAAAATGAAGTATACCCTTCTTTTCTCGATTCCTTTATAATCAAAAACACGTTATGTTCAAAATATGATTATTTATATCTGTTATATGTTCTCAAAAATGAACAACCGACCTTGCAGCTAAGATAGTATTTCCCATTGACTGATGATCACATTATCGCTCCCTGATGCGATACTTCCATGATTGAAAAACTAGTTTCCCTATGCTTCAGAACTTTAAATTGTCATCAATTCACCCCAAGCACTTGATGTGAAGTTTTAACGTTTTGTGATCTCTACTTAATATACTTCTAAGTATTTTACTTTGTATGTTAGAGTGTGTGAAACATCAGGGGCTCACTATGTAGGTCTGCATATCTCCTATTTAATTTATAATCTCAAGAGATCCGCAAAAAATTTTATTTGTAAGGAGTACGTTGGACTGAAAAGTTTAGGACCCACTGCTGTACATAGAAATGTTTTTGAGTTTTGTCTTTCAGCTTGAATAGAACCTGGTACGAATACGATCTGGTTATGAATTCCTTAATCGGATATTGCTCTGCTGTACCTAACATCTGCACTCATCACAATGCTTAGTGTCTTAATATGCGACATTTTGTACCAGTTTTATGCAAGTTCTCTGTTGTAACTAACGCCAGGACACAAATACAGCCTGGTTCATATTGAAATTTTACAGTTCTGTTTTAAGAATACGCCAGGTTATAGTCAAGGTGTAACTAGATTACTATTGTGTGTTGGTGAACAAAATATTGCTATAAACCTTTTATTTACCAAATTATATAAATGATGAGATATCACACCGCACAAAGCTAATCTCTCTGGATACCAAATCCCAAAAATATAAAAACCTCAGCGTAACAGAGCATACCTGCATTCATCTCTTGCAATCTGTAGACTATTTTGTCTAACCCCTATTGTATGAGGGAACCCCTGGTGACGGTATCCTGTAGACCCATGATGTCCGTTGTGGAGGAAATAGATGTGGATGTCACATGTAATGATATAATTCTTAAACACGAAGTAGCTTTACTAAACAGACATTTGCATCTTAATGCAGACATTTTGAGTCCCAAGCCTCCGTGTTTAACAGTTAATCTTTCCTTTCTAAGGATATTATATACCAAGAGATGGTGGCATTCTTTTCTTTAGAAAAGCATTCCCCAGCAGTATTTCAGTAAATATCGTTTCCATTTTTAAATGTGCAAACATATGATATCCCAAAAATTATCCTAAACATCCAATGGCGCAGCTTTTCCATTATTGGTCCATAAAACCCAAATCAACCAACCAACCTAAACATCCTAAGCCACTTTGTAACCATCTAATAAATCACGTTGGTTGGTTGGTAGATAAATTCATGTCGCACTGGGACCAATGGGCTTTTGGCGACGGACCGGGATCAAACCTGAAGGGATGTATCTGAGGACACCTCGTAATTTTGAATCATGATCAGATGACGATGTCAACACTTGAGCTGGCTCCGCAATCTTCTAGAAGTCAAACAAATTCTTAGATAAGACGTACAGGACCTCTTTAATAACAGCTCTTTAATAGGTACCGCCATTAATGGTTCTCGGCAATATTTTCTTTAAACTACCAAAATATTCTACTCATTTTAAATAAATTAGAACACAGCCTTCTTATTCGTTCGCAAAAAAAGAACTTGACCTTGAAATCTGCTTAGTTTCAGCGAAAAGTATACTTGTCTACATCATTAAGAGTAATCTTATCACAATCGTCACCAACGGTCCGTCAGGATGCGATCTGAGTCCCAAGGTGTCACCAGATGTTGCGTCTACTGGTTTGCATTTGTATGCGAAATTCTTTAAAATACATCACTCTCAGGAAAAGAGGACAAGACCTCATCAAGGGCAATAAACTTGGAAGACAAAGGTGTGATCGTTCACTCATGGGTTAACAACGCAAGAGCAGCAAGTTTCTCGAAGATAGAAGACCACACCAAAGGCAATAAACTTAGAAGATAAAGGCCTCTTAGGCTCACGCCCAATTGGGCTGTGCTAACGACTCGAGATTACGAGGCACAAGATCCAGGCATAGAGATATGGACCGAGTGTTAATAGAGCATGGCGTTTGGGCAAGTTCCACCCTCCATGAAAGGAATAGTAAACCGTTCACAAATGAAAGGATTTATTTACCAAACTGTCCGTTAGCTCCCGTTCAGTAATACCCATAATATTTAGTTGACTGAGGAAAACAGAGTTCGGATACAATGGAAAACCTCTTAAGAGAAATTGAATCAGCACCGTAGAGGAATGGAGACATTATAAACCCTTCGCTAACATTTCTATGATTGAGAAATGTGCATTTTCTACGATATTTTCATTTTTTATGACGAAGAAAAGTGATAATTTTCAATCAATGATTAACAATTTCGTCCCGAGCAACGCCGGATGATTCTGCTGGTAGTTGTAAAAAGCGATGTAACCTAATTACACCACGAAGCACTTTTTAGAAGAAAAGTTGCTTTATCTGTCACCCGTCTTGCAAATTTGATGACCCAGACCAGTGGCGGATCAAGTCAAATGGGGGCCCCAAGCGGTAAAATTTTCGGGGCCCTCAAGTTTGAAAAAAAAGTTCCAAAAAAACTCTTCACATAAAGAAAATTAATTAAAAATTTCATACCATAGCATATTAAATAAATTTATTAAAAAAAAAAACATTTTTATATGAATTTCCGTCTTGCTTTATTTTTTGCAAATTCGTCAATTATCTTGGAAGTGTCAATTCGGTTTACGATTTCTTGCTCTGTATACAGAATGGCTAGATTAATTCATCTTTCTTTTCCCATAGAACTCTTTAAATAATTTTTTACACGCTTTAAAACAGGAAACAACCTTTCTCCTGTTGCATTAGATAAGGGAATCGTTAAAAAAAATTTCAATAATGTTTCAGCATTTGGAAATGTGCAAGACATTTCTTTGGCGGCTGGATAGATGACTGGTGTGGTTTTTATGGTGTCCTCGTTTTCTTTAAGAAATATTAAAAAACGGTCAAATTAGTCTTCAAAAGTACAAACACCAATGCCATTTTTGTAAATATCCTTCAACTTTTTATCGTGTTATTTTTTTTTCCTACTGATAAATCCCAATAAAAAAATATTCGAAAAGGCTCCATAACAACTTCATACGTCTGAGTTCTTTGAGATAATTCTTCCTTTATGTTATCGCATATGACATAAAATGAATTAATTGACTATGAAATTTTCTTTTGTTGTAAATTCATGACCGACTCCTTTGTTTTTATTAAAAAACACTTTTACTCATTTGTTATCTGCGAGTTTGTCCATCTTCTACATTAAATGACAGCCCTGATAAATCAATTGCTTCTTTTTCAACTTCTCTGAAATTATTGATAAAATTTCCTAATGACTTCAGGACTGATCCTTTCAGTAGTTCGCATTCCTCTGATTGCAGTTATTTACTAGTAGCATTTATTCTTTGCAACATAGTATTCCAAATAACTGTCATTAGGGCGGTTTCATATTTGTCCATTTTCCTCAGAAGTGAAGTCGCCTCCAATATAGTAACTTTGTTTCTTCGGAATTACAAATTCCAGTTAAAGCCTTATTTATATGGGTGAAACCAAGTTTTATAGTTAATACAGCATCTGCTTTTGCTGACCATCTTATATTAGGAACTCTTTTCACTGCACATAAAGACGCACATTGTAAAGACGCACATTGTAAAGACACACACGCTGTCACAACTTTTCTCGACACTTAATGAAAAGACATTTTAAGACCTCGGGGCCCCTTCGTTATTTCGGGGCCCTACAGGGCCGCTTGTCCGCTTACCGCTTAATCCGCCACTGACCCAGACGTGATCCGTAGAAACCGCTTGCATCGATAGGCGCGCACTTCTATGGATGGTTCACGAAGATTAGTTGAACTGCTAATACGTATTCGCTTCCAACTGCTGAACAAAAGCTATAACGAACGCTACTTATACTCTTATCACAGCTTCTCTATTCGTTGCCACTCAGTCGCATTTCTTCAAACAGCCGGCTGAGCTCACACTGAGATGCTAAATGCAATGCAGGACTGTCATCTGATCGCAATCATACATTGCACAACCTAGTGTACGGAAATACTCCCGCGATCTTATTACAGCTCTCACGGCTTCCCACAAATGGCAATCAGTCAACTAGTGATAACATCTATCGATGAACGTGGAACAAAAATGAACTTTCACTAAAAAAAACTACACCAATTAGCTTTCAATACAATAGGCAGCTTCGCCCAATTACACCATAAAGTACTTCTTGGTAGGCAAAGTTACACCGTCTTTCACGCATCTTCCTTCACACCAAACATTTTGATTAACTGTCTTTTTAGAGGACCTATTGCATATTTTGGACTAAACCTATAACTAAATCTGTTAATTTTTCTTCTTGTTTCTACGCTGCTTTATTCAACGAGCTATAGTCTGTTTATGTCTCCCGACGCATCTTGACATGTGTTGATATTTTGACACCTATGATACTCTAAGCCTATGGAAAAGTTCGTAATAGAAATGAACCAACTGAAGAAGAATACATCAATTGGTTGAATTCTCACGAATGAAGGATATGACAGATTGTGTACATTTTGAGTAGATGGTTGGTAAGTTCGGGGATTTTATGGCTCAAGGGCCTTATTTAGCCAAACATTTTGAGTAGAATTCCCGGAGGTTTCGCAAATTATTGTCCATAGAGCATAATTGTTCAAGCTTTTGTAAAATGTTCAATTTTTTTTTGCACACTTCCTGAAAGTATAAAAGATTGTGCACCTTCATACATTTAAAATTAACTTGACAATCTTATCTGAGATTCATTTTTTCAAGATGAATGAATTTAGGGTACAGCTACTGTCTACATTCCGCCTGGTGGCAACGGCCTTGGCACGTTTTATCGACGCACTTTTACTAGCGAGTTATGACAGGTTAAGGCAACCCATCTGTATTCATCGTTGGTTTTTGTGGCAACCTAGACAAGCGGAATGTTTAAATTTTATTTTGAATATTCTAGAAAGTTCCTTAAATATCCGTTAAACTTTTCTTTGATTGCATTGTTTCTTTTGAATTTGTTTCTTTGATTTCATTAGTTAGTTCAATTTTAAACTGTCCTTTGATTTCATTTGTTCCTTTTAACTTATTTTGATTTCATTGGTTCTATTGATGTTTTTCCCCAGCTGAAGAATTTTCTTTCATTTTCATTTAAGTCACGGTATATGCAGTCGCCTCAGGTTATATTGTTTTTTTCTTCTTTTTCTTTTGAAAATCTTTTTCTTTTTCAACATGATTTCTGAATTTGGTGTTGTTGATAAGTTTCAGGTAGCTTATTACTTTCCATCGTAAAAAGAAAATTTTTTGAAATTATTTCCATGGCGTTAATAGATATGTGCCAAACAAACGCGCCATGGCCTGGTGCCACCACGCGTAGACTGTAGCTGTACTGAATTTAGCTTAACATTCGTTTTATTTACTTCAAATAATCGAAGATAAAACATGTTTCTCTTGTCTTCCATGTTTCCTCGTGATGATTAACAGAAGCACTATTTATGACAGCAATGATTGCGAACTAAGAATGGATATTATTTAGCTTGTGCAACTCCTTTTAAATTTTGATAAAAGGCTGGCTATTCCCCCTTCAGGATCCCATACGTTGTTCAAGGGGATGGTTTGAGAAAAAATGAATTCATAATGATGAATTTTATGGGTAAATCATTATATCTCAGAGTAATTAACAAAAAATGTGCTTATGAAAGTTCATTTTAAATTAGTAGAGAAATCGTATTTAAAACTTACATAGATGAAATCAGCTATAAATTCTGTGATATTCAAAGACTTGAATTGATAATATGAAGGATTCGAAAATTGCAGTGAGAAAAGTAATACATTTTACACAAGGTTTGTTTTAGTTGAAATAGGACAAAAAGAATCCTTATAGTATGCATGCTTACGCATTTTCATATAGCACCTAGATTGATGGATAATACCCAGGGCTTAAAAATTAACTTGATTTTAATACATGTAAATGTTTCCAAATCCATCCATGCCAAATGCTCCTGAAAAAAATCATTCGTAATTAATAAATATCTTCAACAATAACTATCATTAAACAAAATGTGTTGATGAGATATATATGAATGCTATTTATTGCACTCACAGCATACAGTTTAAGATACATTTTTGTTGTATTCATCATATATGGTGTGAGACTGAAGGATCCAAATCTATAATATATGTGAAAAGCGATTTTAAATCTTTAGCATTATTAAACGAATTTGAACTAGTACATTATGCTATACAATGCCTGTAAATGTGTGTGCATAGCCATTTAAATAAACCTTTTAAATTGACAGAAGTGTAGAATACAATGAACTTGAAAATGAAATACAATGATCGACAAAGGTTACATTCTTTAAATTTGTAAGATACGTATTAATATAATATTCTAAATTAATAAATATATAATTATTTTACTTGTAGCTATTAATATTTTTTACTTTTGTAGCTATTAAAAATTGCCACAAAAATATCAACGATTGTACACATGCGTGTGTGTGAATCAAACTTTTTCAAAAAGTATTAAATATGTTTCATTATACCAATAAAAAAATCTAATAAAATACGAAGTTTCACGCAAAAGTTAAATCGTAATGGCAAAGCTATTAATTAAAGTCCACTCAAGCAAAACAATGGGCTATTCACAAAATTTTAAATTCGGTATATTGTTGTGACCTCGCATTGCCTGCGACCGTTTCGAAAGATGAGGAGTCGAAGCTTCCAGTCTCTCAGTTGAAAGAAATTAAATAAAGTCTGGATAGTGTCACTTTTTCGATACATTGAGTAGTGTTCTGAAGATAATGTTAAAAATTCCTTTCTAAATTCGAAACTTCATACAAATCACTAAATTATGAGTGTTTTGGTAAAATACGTACTACAGACACAAAAGTAAAGATAGTGAATGACGAAAAAACGATTCATTGTTGCATCCCTTATAAAATTTCATTATTAAAATGTCTAGAGAAGTGGGGACACTACAGCTTTAAAAAAGTCAAAAAATCGATTTTTTTTATTTTTGATATATTATTAAACTGCATATTTTTTTTTGGAATAAAATGACACCAAACATTTTAATGTACGTGTAGTCAATCGGGAGATATTTATTTTTATCCGGAAGTCACTTTTGCAAAATGACTGCCAAAAAATGAAGTTGTCAAACGACCGAAACCGGGAAAGTTAAACCGAAACTGATTTGTATTGCAAGTTTTATAGAATAATACAGATTTTATAAAATTAAATTTCTGCTCCCTGGAGAGCCTCACAGTTCTTGATTTTACGTTTCAAATGTGAATTTACTACAACTTTAACTTTTCTTTCAATTGTTTGTTTACAATTGTATAGTAGCGTTTGCGTCTGTTTTTCGACAATTTTTTTTTACAAATATTGTAAATATATTTTAAAAAAAACAGTTCTTTTTAGAACTAGGAACAGCTACACTCTACGTTTATGAGTGGTGGCAACAGCCTTGGTGACTTTTTTTTTGGCGCACTTCTAAAGTCGTCAAGGAAATAATTATTTCAAAAATCTTTTTCTTTCAAAAATATTTTTCTTTTCACAACGGAAAATGAAAGCTTGAAAAAATATTTGAAAACGTTTTGAAAAGTATATTTTTTTTAAATTTCACAAAAAGTAAAACAGTGGCATGTTGAAAAAGAAAAATATTTATAAAAGAAAAAAAAACAAGAAATAATACAACCTGATAACGTCATAACTCTTGCGTAAAAAATAATCAAAACAAAAATGGCAAAAAAAAAAAAACCTTATTAATATTTTCGTGAAATAAAAATTCCACAACTGTCGAAGTACAATCATCCAAAATCAAAATAACCAATGGGAGCAAAGAAAAAATTTCAAACGAACCAATAAAATCAAACGATTTTAACGGATTTTGGAAGAACTTTCTAGAATATTCAAAATGAAAATTGAAAGTTTCCGTTTACCGATGTTGCCATGAAAACCACAACAACCGTAACGACAGATGGGTTGCCTTAATTTACCATAACTCGCTACTAGAAGTGCGCCAAAAAAAATCGCCAAGCCGTTGCCATCACTCATAAACATAGAGTATAGTTGTACCTAGAACTATTCGACTGCTCTAGTTTCTTGTGACCATCTTGATGATTATGAGTTCTTCAAACAACAAACGAGCGTCTGGTGTAAGACCTAAAAAACGCAAGTTTTATGGCAATCGATTTTCAAAAGAATCGGATGTCGCTAATGTTGATTCTTCATATAAAGCTCTTGTTTTGACGATACATTTGTTTCTTCAAATTTCAATGGATTTAGACTGACTGATATTAAAAACTTTTTTAATGAAATATCAAAATATTTATGCTGTAAAATATGTGAAAGTAACATTGAAATTCAAGAAACTCTCTCATATGGTTTATCGTCAAAATTCAGTCTGCACTGTGATAACTGTAAAGAGCTAACTGCAGTTAGAAACTGTAATATGATGGTAGAAAAAAGAAATATCTGTGAAGTAAACTTAAGGTTTGTATATGCCATGCGGTGTATTAGGCAAGGATTAGCCGGGATCAAAAATTTTTGGGGATCATGGACTTATCTCCTCTGGCCAGCATACGTACGTACAGTACCAACTTTAAAAAACTGTCGAAGAAGAACACTTGACGGGAGATTGTAAAATAATGGTTAGTGGTGATGGGTCTTGGAAGACCAGAGGACATTCTTCCCAAATTGGTGTTGTAACTCTAATTGGAACTGAGACAGGAAAAGTTGTTGATGCTGAAGTCATGACATCATTTTGCAAAGGCTTTGACTAGTGGAAAGTACCGAAATATGGACTGGGATATGACAAGTGGAAAGAAAACCACAAGAAGGATCAGCGGCAAAAATGGAAGTTGTCGGAATGGTTAGGATGTTTGAACGTTCATAATTTCCAATATATTAATTATACTGGCGACGGTGACACTAAACTTTGCAATTTTGCTAATAAAGCAATTTTATTGAAATTTTTAGCAAATGTGTATAACATCAATATAATACAAATAGACTAGTATTATGAATCGAATCAAAAATAATAAAAATTTTATGATAAAAAATTTTCCTAAAATTGTATGAGAAATTAATTTCCTTTATAAAATTTACCTAGAATATTTTCTATTTGTTTAAAATAAAATCCTGTAGTGTAAAATATTAATATGACTATTACCTTTATTTAAAAAAATATATTTTTTTAATGTGAATGAATATTTACTTGAAATATCATACGCGCAGCGTGATAATATGTAAAAACTAAATTTCAACTTTTTGAAAATATTTAGTTTAAAAATTATCTTTCTATAAGCACATAATTTAAACTTTTCTAATTTATCAAAACAATGATTCTTTTGTAAGTAATTTCTGAAAATTTTAAATTAGAAAAGAAAGTTAAAGAAAAGTTTAAATTATGTGCTTATAGAAAAATAATTTTTAAACTAAATATTTTCAAAAAGTTGAAATTTAGTTTTTAGAAAATTGTATATAGTTATCTTTTTTAGATATTTTTTTAAAGGGGTTTTTAAAGTATAGTCACTTTTTAGTCATTTTCTTATAAGTTAAAGCAGTAGTGTCCCCTTAAGAGAGATCCATAGTATTTTATTATAACCTTTTCATTTCGGATTTAATAAATGATGTAATGATTTCAAAGTTTAAAATAAACGCGGTTTGTTATTTCGTGTACTCTAAAAATAGAATTCTCATGATATGAGAAAGCGTAGTTGATTTTCGTATTGTAAGTAGCAAAGGTCAAACACATTTCTAAGCAAATATTCCTTTGGGTATGTTTATCTAATTGGCACCAAATGTTGGATGTTGTCCGATATATCAGGACTAAACAACAAATTCATTTATATTTATAATTTTAATATATACTGAAGTTATACTAAATTTGTACTTTGCGTGAAAAACAGGCTCGTTTTGAGCTTTAAGCAGAATATGATTCGTTTACGAAGTTCGTTACTTTGATGATTTAAAACTGGCTAGTGGAAAAATTGATTATATTTATTGCTGAAGTTTGAATAGTTTTGCTCCAAACATCTAGAATATTATACCTACTCTTCACAAAAAAAAGTATTTACAGAATACACTTTACAAAAATGAAAATTACAAAGTTAAAAGTTTTAAAAATTGCCTTTCCTGCATTTCAAAACTGGACAAGAAAACTTTTGACATCGAAATGTCCGAAACAAAACACGAAATCTTCATGGTAGAATATTATGACAATGGAATATTCAATTCAATAAATCCGTCGCGTAATTTTTTAAAGTTTGGTGATTACATTCATATTTTGAAAGCTAATTACTTTGAAACCTTAATCAAATTATGAAATCCTACCATTATTACCAGGACAACTGAGTACAGAACGTATAAAATTTACAGTTACCGACTAGTGCTTTCGTATACACACCTATCAAAGGATGTCTATCTTGTCTTTGCTTATTAATCATTGAAAAGCAATTGCTAAAAGTGAATTATTGTCGAAGCAAATATTTCTTGATGAAGACGTCTTCGAGAAAAAGAAACAAAAGCAATTGGAGCTGACAAATAAGTTTACCGAAATATAAGCACAGGATTTGCTTTTCCTCTTTCGATTCAAACCCGACATTCCCAGTTATCGCTATTAATCTACGCTACTGGTTGTGTTTTTGAAATGCTGAACAGTAATTTTCCAAACATGTTAAATTGAATTAGAGTTAAGGTACTTCTAATTAACGTCGCACTAGAGCAACATAACGAGCTATTGAAGACAAATTCTATTAGAAGTTTCGAAATTTGTTCAATATCTTTCAATAGTAACTCAACTTATGTTGTTAGTGAGAGGGGTATTGTACATTCCATAGATTAATATAAAGAGCGTCACGATATTTATGTGTACTGTAGTAGTGCTTTTGCACCACAGCATATAAACACAATGACTAAATAACAACATAGATTAATTGAAAGAATCATAGAAAAGGTATTATTTGTCAGGACGGGCAATAGTTTGCAGTCACGCAGGGAAGACTGTAGGTTACGGAACGTGTGAATCCCTACGATGGTTAAAAGGTGTCTAACTTCTGTATTGAAAAGGTAAAGTATTATAACAATTCAACATACTATATACTATACAAACGGGTCAGTACCTAGAACGCATGTTATGTAAGTGAGTTGAAAAGTGAATCCACTCCACGTGGAACACCAGGTTAATGCAAAATGGTTCACAAAGCCACTTTTGTATAGCCTAAATGTCAATGCTCAGATTGGACGGACATTAGAAAATTATTTGTTGTTTCAAACTCTGTACAAGAAACCACGTTGGCTTATGAATCTATTGTTAGTAGAGTTCAATTCTTCAGAAAGTGCATGTCAAGAGTGACTTTCCTCAATAACCTTGTTGACAATGGAAAGAAGACTATCAATGCATTAAGATGAAATCAGTAGTAAATTTTCCCTTTTAACTGACTGGGAAGTGACGAGTTTTTGTGCACATTTTTTGTCTTAAAAAAATAATTAGATTCAACTTCACTTTTTTTCAAAACAGACTGTCTTCAAGAGATCTATCAAAAGGTTTCTTACGTCCCTCTTTTAGGTCAAAACCCAGTAGTGTAGCCAAATGAGGTTGTAAGTTTCGCCCGAAAATCTTGGTTTCTTATTGTTATCTATATTCATAAATTAAGTGTTACAAACGCATAGAATAATTTTGTAATATTCTATGTACTATGCATTACACGTTCTTTTTAAATAAAATAACTATTATTGCATTGATTTTGTCTCATAAAACTATACGAACAGTCTAAAATAGTTGGCCAATCGGTCTGATACTTAGATCACTGGCTTCACGATCGAGGAGTTCCTTTTTGAATCTGGGGTCTTGAATGTTTATCTGCCTGGAGTTTTTGTTGTTTGTTTTTAAGTTTTATGGGGTGCCAGGGCCATATTTGGAGAACCTTCGCCAAACACGTAACAACGTAAAACACAGGACAACGTAAAGAAAAAGAGTCGCGAAGGTAAGGTAATTTTAATTAGCGTCATACTAGCGCAACACAACGGTCAATTGACGACGGTCCGGGATCAATCCCCTAAGGGAAAGATCAGTGACCGAACACCATCAGAGATCAGAACACCACGTAATTTTGAACCACGGTCAGATGACGAGGCAACATCTGAGCTGGCCACCCACTCTCCAAACTTCCACACCAACCTGGAGACTTTCGGCCACGACAGGTTTGAAGTGCACCAGGCACCTCTACACCAAACGCTTACATGCACCCACCCGGATTCTAACCAGAAACCTTCCGATCTAGAGGCTAACACCTTAACCCATTAACGCCCGAATTATTTGTGCTCAAAATATTTTCATGATTATCTCAAATCTATTTAATTATGACCCTCTGAATGCAAAAAACCTGAAATTCAATCAATTTGTGATTTAGTTTTAAAATTACAGCCCGTCCTCATTTGAGGACGCTGGGCGTTCCGGTGAAAAAAAATCAAGAAATTCAGTCAAGTCAGAATATTCAAAAACAACACGTAATAGATGTAAAAACGGATTAATTACAGTATTCTATTAAATTTTAAGGTAATATTAATTTTAAACTGTTATTTACTTAGCATTTAATGACAATTTATCTCAAACGGAGTAATGATCAACGCTACAATTTCAGTTTTGTGCGAACTATGACAGTTGATAAAAAAGACAGTTTTTTATGCAGAATGACGGAGAACCAAATGCACACATATATGATACATAAACAAAATACATAAAAATTTAAATAAAATATGTATCAATTCTTTGGTTTGGTATGATATTTGGGCAAACACAAGGAATACAGAATTAATATTTCAGAATTTGTTGCCAAAGTGACAGACTTATTGTTGTTCCATCTGACTATTAAAATTTAATTTTCCTTATCAAATTTATGCTCATAAAACTCTCTTGCTTCGTTTTTTATTTCTTTCCGATATTTCAGAGGACATCTTGCGATTCTGTTGTCTCTTATAGTGCCACAATTTTAGAGTTTTTGAACACAATTCTAGTCACACAGGAATTTGGATCATCGGAATTTTCGATTTCAGCTGTTCCTGCAATATTACGTACGTGAGCTGAAGATGTACTTTCATCGTTAAAATCCTCTTCATCAGTAATCTCATCTACGTTAGGTGGAATTCCGATTATGTCAGTTTCAATTTGTTCGGAAATTAAATATTCATAAGCTTCTGCAATCGTTAAGAACCTACGAGCCATTATAATTACCTATACTTTGTTTTGCTTTAGGAAAGTAATGACTATTTACCATTTAAGAGTCGAAATAATTTTTAATTCAATTACTACACGAAAAAAATATAAAAATTATAATGACTTGAAATTTGTATAAAAGTTGGCTGTAACGCCCAGCGTCCTCAATTGAGGACAGCAAAATTGGATGTCATTTTTAAAAACGAAATTTTTTTCAAAAGAAATTAATTTTCTATTATACGTTTATATAGTACTCTTATTTGAAATACTATTAAAAATAAAATGCTTAACCTAGAATTTAGGCGATGTAGCTAGACAGAAATCAAATGCAAGTGTGAGACATGAAAAAACATGAAATGGCCATCCATATCACGGAGTTCTAAACAACCACATGTACTTGGTAATTTGTGGGATTCTTTCTGGTAATACCATCTACCGTCGTGTAGAACAAAAATCGTTTCCGGAAAATACAAAGATTCTACACGCTCTTTGATCCACTGTCCTCAAATGAGGACGCTGGACGTTAATGGGTTAAGACCGGTTGGTCGGCTATCGCGAAAGAGGAAAAAGATGAATTGAGTCACAAAGTACTGGAATCTGTCTGGAGTAAATGTGTGGCCTCTGGAAACGGATTGTTCCTGCAATGTAAGTGGTGTGTAAAGTGAACCGATCTATCCCTTATTGTGCACCAAAGTAACGCTAAATGTTTTGCAAATCCACCCTTAACGCAACGACTGATGCTCAATTTGGAGAAAAAATGGCCATTGCACCATTCAATCAAGCCAGGCCCGTCTTGGCTTTTCATCCACCCGGATCTTCCAGTTGTCCGGAACGGTCACCTCGCACTACCGGAAAGTCCGTTCTCCCGTATCCAGAGCCGCAGTATTTATAGCCGTTGTTTCAGTTACCTGCTGGCAGAAAAATGAGCGGACGGCCCAATTCCTCTGGGTTCAGAGCGGGATGAATGTGCGTCGGGCAGACGGTCAAGGCGTCCGGAGTAATAAAGGCGCCTTCACTGACCAGCGGGGGAAGGCAGGGGGGGTGAGAGACCGTCGAGGCCATCCATTCCATTCCGACAGAAATCGATTCGGCTGACCGTGCGTGGGTGGGGGAAAGAGACGGTGATGGACGAGAGGGGAGGGACGGGATATTCCCCCAGGGGGAAAAGGATTGGGGGAAAGGGCAGCGGAAGAGAGATAAGAGGGATATGCGCACGTGGTGAGGTAGACAAAGGAAGAGGGAGGGCTATTAGGAATCGGTATGCGGCGACCGCCGTATTTCTTCCACTCTCGGACACGCGTCGAGGACCGGCAAGTGTAGTTTCGGTCGGAAGGGAACGAGCAATTTCCCATAATCCCATTTGCAGTAGGGCTATATTTCTATCCGAAGCTGAGGGGAAACCGCGTTCTTTTGCAGTGACAATGTCGAGGAGGAGGCAATAGAATGTGGGTGGTGGTGTCAGGAAATTATAGGCGGGGGCAAATATATGTAACTAATTAATACTGTTTTACTTAACCCCCCCTAGGGTCGAATTTCATTTAGTTATCACTTTTCATTTTGTTACGGGGAGTTTCCTGAACAAACTTTAACACTCCGAGGGATTCACACGCTTATATAGAGTGTCCCAAAATTCACGCAAGATTTGAATTTTGCACCATTTGTGCGATAAAGTGCAGCCAACAAAAAAAAAAGACAGCGTGGCAGCTGACAGTTCAGGGTTATTAAAAATGGAGCGCTATAGGAAAGAACAACGCGTTTTCATTGTTGAGCAATATTTAAAAAATAATGAAGGGGGTTTGGCAGCTACAGTTCGCAATTTTTGTACAAAATATGCGACACGATAATCCAATTTTTGTGCCTAAATTACAAGATATGGATGTAGACGACATGTGGTTTCAACAAGACGGTGCCACGTGCTATACAGCCCGAGAAACAATTCAATTACTGCATGAATAATTTCCTAGTCGTGTGATTTTCCGTTTTGGTGATCAGAATTGGCCGTCGAGATCATTCGATTTTACGCCGTTGGACTTTTTTCTTTGGGATTTTATGAATTCTAAGGTTTATGCCAACAAGCCCACGACCACCCACGCCTTGAAGGAGGAAATTGAGCCCTGTACCAACGAAATTCAGCCACATTTATGCAAAACGGTTATGGAAACTTTCAACAAAAGAGTACGTATGTGCCAGCAAAAGCCTTGGAGGCCTATATGCTATTCCTTACATAACCCTATATTATTTATTTTATGAATCATTAAAAAATTTACAATTTTTAATTATAAACCTGTGTTTTCTATCAGAATCGCTTCTTGCGTGAATTTTGGGACACTGCTCCCAAGAATATCTGCTCTATAGATATTTTAGAATATCTGCTCTGCAATGATAATTAATTAACGTCGCACTGGTATTAATGACGATGGTTAATTAACGCCGCACTGAAGCAACACAATGGGCTATTAGTGACTTCCGGGATCAATCTACAAGGAAAAGATCCAAGAAGAACACCACACGATTTTGAACCACGGTGAGAGTACGAGGTAACACCTGATATGCCACCCCACAGTCCAAACGGCGACGGTCCGGGATCAATCCCCAAAGGAAAGATTCGACGGCAATACCAAGTAATTTTGAATCACGGTCAGCTGACGAGGTAACCCTTGAGCTGGCACCCCACTCTCCAAACTTCCACACAATGCCAACTTACGTCGCAGTAGAACAACACAACGGTTAATGGTGACGGACGGACCGGGATCAATTCCCAAGAGAAAGATCAAAGGACAACACCACGTAATTTTTAACCACGGTCAGATGACGAATATCCGCTCTGATACCTGCAGGCTTCCCTGCATGACTTTCTTGAAAAATAGAATCTCTTCTAGCATTCTTTCAGCCAATATAGTATATGATTATGTAGTCTTTATGTATGTTGTGGGGGTAAAGCAAAACAACTCTACTCGAAAATCTCGTAATACTTAAGGGTACAAGGGAACAAAAAATTAAACCGTTTTCACGAGCACCATTCGGATATGCTAGAGCAGGGGTAAGGAACTTAAGACTACATCTGCCCTTCTAGGTCCTTAAATGCGGCCTTTTGACTAAATATAAATTTTACAGAGCAAATCTTTTTATTTTTAGTAATTCATTTTTTTTTTCCGTCTTTCATATTTTATTTTTTTAAGTACCAAAGAATAAATTTTCGACAAAACAAACCTCCCAGATTTACCGTTCCCAGTACGAATCCAGATCAGAACATGTATATTTGTAAGCGTATGGCGTAGAGGCATCTGGTGCACCTTAAATCTGTCATGGCCGAAAGTCCTCACGTTGAAGTTGGTGTGGAAGTTTGGAGAATGGGGTACCTGCTCAGGTGTTGCCTCGTCATCCGACCGTGGTTCAAAATTACGTTGTGTTGTCCTCGGATCTTTCCATCAGGGGATTGATCTCGGACCGTCGTCAATAGCCCGTGTGTTGCTCTAGTACGACGTTACTTAAAATTACCTCACCCAGATTTATCAGTATAATTAGAACATTAGTAAACCATGAGGCTTGAATTGATGTCTGCTGCGATCATTATTTAGTTCTAATGCGACTTTAAAACGTCTGATAATTTCAAATGAAAGGATCACTGACTTAGAGAATCATGACAACACACTCAAATTAGCATCGCATCCTCACTTAGTTCTCCAAGGTATCTGAAGAACTATGGAAGTTCATTGAGCTCTCAGAAGATGACAGCTAAAAGTCATTGATGGTAAAAAAGATCCAACTGAAGTATGAAAAAATCAGTAGAATACACACGCACAAATGCTTTCTTGCTTCTCAATGACTAACATTGTTGCGAATCTGCACTCTCCTACCTAAATCGCCTTTAAAGTAACAAATGTCGGATATCCATCTACAGACATCAACTGAAACTGCGAGTCTCCATGCTGTAATCAAATATCCTAATGCCTTCCAACGTAAAACAACCACAACAACGTCATTAAAAGATTGGTTGACTTTAAAATTAATAAATAGTTTTTATTCTTTGAAATTATTAAATACATAGTTTTTCTATTTTTACAAAAGAATGTGCATTTTTAAAGTACATCTATTTGAAGTTTCTTGATTACGGCCTTATTTAATTACAGATGAATTAATACGGTCATCCGACATGAAAAGAATCCCAACCTCTGTGATAGCGGGTATGCTAAGATACAAAACTTAAAGACAGGAAGTTGTGAACATCTTTATTGGTCCTAATTTTACAATTTAACAGCATTTGTTTACTTACAGTTAAAGTTATTTGGGAGCGCATTTCCCTCCGTGTCACCCCTTATTGGAGTATATCAGATTTTGATGCAAGAGCAGGGAAGAACCCCGAGTTGGAAAACAGAGAGGAAAAGACCGTTGACGCTCCGCTCGAAAGGTCCATTGCCGCCTTAATAGGCTTAGCCAGGACGTGAACGAGGTGGTCCAATGGAGTCGGTGGACTTGGAGACTTGCTCCGAACCCGAAGGTTCCTTCGTCATAACACTCATCCCATAGGACGGTTAATATTCATTCAGGTTCACGAGTCATATAGTAATGATCAAAGGTGTGACCACCAATGGTTATGCAAGCAGGATAGCATCAACGTATGTAAGGAAGTGGGAAGCAGTTCCATTGCATGTGTTGTATATCATCATCATCCTGTGTTGTGGGAGAAAGTTATACTGTCAGAAATCGCGGGTGCTTAAAGGGTTAAAACACACAAAAAATAATACTCTCATTGTAATAAGCAATTTTACTGTATGCATATAAATACAGTAAACTCTCAAAAACTCGAACCTTGTAAACACGAATTTCTGCTAAGTCGAAGTTTCCTGTAATATAAAATTAAAAAAGCTTGTATCTCTCTTTTATTTAAACTTCGATTAATTTGAACATATTCCCCGGTCCTTTGAGTTATACCATTTGGGCTCCCGTAAGGAAAGGGGGGGGGGACAGTCAACTCCCTGACTTATGGATTTCCTATATAACTATATACATGTATGCCCCCGAGGAAAGTGTACGTAGAAGGTACATGTTTCGCCTCCCCATGGAAAAAATTCTGCCCATGGTATACCCTCTGTTTTTTTACGACAACAGCACTGTGTACAACCAAATATATTTTTTACAAAATTACCACTTCGAAATATTCATTTAATTTCAAAGATTCCGTGTGCCTCAAAATAAAAAAATAATTGTTTCAACGTCAGCAAATAGTTGATGAGACTGAAAGATTTAACTTATGGTTGCTAATGGAATAACACAACTGGCTAGTGGCGACGACGATCAGGATCAATCCCGAAGGGAAAGATAAGAAAACCACATCTCGTAATTTTGAACCAAGGTCGGATGACAAACTTAACTTAACAAGGGAGCACAGCACCTTTACAACCTTAAAAAAAATCGATTTTCCAATTTTGATCTATTTATATAGTTTGAAATGTTCTGATTCTGGTAAAAAAAAAACGCATGAAAAAATTCGCCTTCGTTTGTTTGTAATTAGGATTTTTCGAAAACACCTATTTTTATTTTCAGCTGTTCGTTTGCCATGCTAAAAATACCTATTTCAACTTTTATTGGATTTATCTCAGAATGTGGTAATTTTCAAGCTTGCGCGGACTATAACTTTGCAAATAATAAACGTAGACTCCTCAAATTTTGAATGAAAATAGACTGTCAAAAGGGCTTCAAAATGAAGCCATAATGTTACTCAAAAGCTAAAAATATTTTTAAATGTTTTAATATAGTATAAACGAAAATTAAAAAGTATGTTACAAAAGGACCTATGTAACTTCTTGTAAAATAATATTTAATTTTTAAAAATCAAACCAATTTTTCTGCATTGTGTAGTATAAAGTATAAATAAACCCTTCAAAAAAAATTCATTTTGGTACACATAAAACTTTTGGCGATACAGTTTACCGAAATTAGTCTATTTTACCTGCTGATTTGTATTGTAACGTCACAGCTGGGAGGTCCCTCTGACCACAGCTTTCATGGTGGTCCATGAATTTATGGCCGGATGGGGGTATCCCCTTCTCTTTGGTCGTTAGCGGCTTCGGTAGAACGTGTGGGGTCTTCTCTCGAGAAAAGGAGAATCGTGAAAAACCAGAACGTTAGCGGACGACGCAGGAACTCTGCTCCGGATTGAGGCCGCGGGACTGAAACCCAAAATTGTACAGTATCTATTAAGCCGCGTCCACACCGGAGAAGCAGAGCAAAACATGGATGATTGATTAACCACGGAGACAGGTTTGATTGGCAGCTCGTTCAGTGTAGACGGTGAATGAACATTTTGAGCACGAGCAAAATGATCCGCTTCTTGTCGGTACATCAAAGGAAAGCAAGTGCTCGTGCTCGCTCTATTTGGACGGCGTTTTTTCGTTCCCTTGCTCGACGTTCAATCAATCACCGGGGTCATCGTTAAGAAACGGGTCGGGGATCGGAACATAGAAATATTTATATATCTTCGGATTTTAAAGTGATACTATTATTCAAGTAGTCTATTTGTAAGCATTGTGTGTTTTGCTATACATATTTGACGATTAAAACTCAGTTGATGGTCTATATTAGTGGTCTTGGGGAACTTTGCACGTCTAAATCTCTGCTATTATAAAATAAAGTGTCCGACCTCCACTACGCAATGTCCGGACGAATCTATTGCACTTACAATAATGAAATTTGGCCGAAGTTTTTGCAATTTTTGTGTCCAGCCTGAATTTTAAAATTCAATCTAAAACATTTAAAAAATAATTTATTGGAATTTAATTATTATTGTCTTTTTTGAAATAACAGTTGCATAAAAAGTTAGCAGATTCTAAATGTATTTTTTCTGCTTCCGTTTTCATTTTGCTGAGAAAGATTTGTCACCAGACTAAAAAAACAAATAAAGTTTAAACTTTAGTTACGTAGTTTTTTTTATCTCCTTGATCGTAAAAGATAGAGTACAATTTTCAACGGATTTGAAATCTGCGGAAAATTTCACATTAGATCTATACCTAAAAATATGATTTTCGATAAATGAATAATTTTAAATTGAAACTCATATTTTTTCCAACACGAACGCCACTTTCTGTGAAGAATGACTTTCGTTTGATTCGAGATATCACAGATTTCATTTCCTACGCTCAAACCATTTCACAGCGAAGAAAAGCAAAACAAATAAAAAAAACATATTGACTGGCATTGTTAAGTACTTTTTTGTAAAATCGGGATCGTTAAAGACAGATGAAAATTTCAACAGAGATTTGAAATCTGAATAAAATCTAAACCCCCAAAATCTCTACCTTCCATTTGATTTTCTTTTAATACTAGGGGGCTCCGCCCCCTGCTCGCTTATGCTCGCCAACCCCCGGGGATTGCTGCGCAATCCCATTTGGTTTGCTTCGCAAACCAACACTCCTTTCACAGATGTCATTTGGTTTGCTTCGCAAACCAACATTCCTTTCACAGAGTGAAACTATCTGAATAATTCGTATTATGCTGATTTCACTTTCCGGTACATGACGTCACAGCGAGGGCTTCGCGCCCTGCTCGCTTACGCTCGCCGACCCCGGGGATTGCTACGCAATCCCGTTTGGTTTGCTTTCTCAAACCAATACTTCTTTCGCAATTGATTTCACTTTTTTTTGCTTTAACACTTAATGCACCCTAAACTAATAGCCGCATCAGTAAAAAATCTTCTGCATCTTGTTCCCTGTACAATTTTAACTAAACATTGTTAATATCCAAACTTTACGATCTGTACTTTGTCGGTAAACTGTCTTGAAAACAGAGGGAAAAAAGCGAGCCTTTTTCCTCGCCAAATAAAAAGAAATCGTTTTTATGGCAATTGTTGCTACGATAAATTTGATATCTGGCAAACCCGATAGTCAAAAGTGTAACCCACTACTGCTTTCGGAAGCAGCTATGCGAACTGAAAAATACGAAATTTGTGTCACCAACTTTTGATTGCATCGAATTTATTTATGAACCAATTTTAAAAATAATTGTACCGTAAGAAAGAGTACATTGTGAGGTATACTGCAATATTTTTAAAATTAAAAACTAACATTAATACTATATAGATATGACCATTTTAGTTTTGTATCGGAAGTTACGATCTGAAAGTTCCGAAAATTGTATGACCTACTTTTAATTGCATCGATTTTGTTTATTAACCAATTTGAAAAATAATTGTACCATAAGAAAGAGTGTAATGTAGTGTATTCAGTGATGTTCTCAAATTTAAAAAATAATGGTTTTTGCCGTAGACATAACGGTTTTAACAAAACGTAGCGAAAATATCCGAAGATTCCGAATTTTGTATCACGAACTTTTGATCGCATCCAATTTAATTATTAACCGATTTCAAAAATAATAGTACCGTAAGAAAGAGTATATTCTGAGGTATACTGCGATATTTTAAAAATTAAAAACTAATAGTAATTAGATATAGATACGGCAGTTTTAAAAAAAAGTAACAAAAATGTCCCGATTTTTCCCGAATTTCAAAAAAATATTATCAAGAACCACATTTAAATTTCAAAAAAAACTCGACGAGCTGCAAAAATTTACGTTGAGAGGTACTCTTAAAAAAAAACTCACGACTAAAGACTGAAATTTTGAATGTGTTTTGCTCACTCGCAGAAGAAATTTCACTTCTTCAACTTTAACACTTAATAAAACCTAAACTAATAGCTGCATCGGAAAAAAATCTTAATAATTATCCAGGGAATACGATGAAGAACAAAGCATGTTAATTTCATATTTTTCCGATCAGTACTTTCTCGGGAAACCGTCTAAGAATGGAGCTAAACAACAAAAATTTCAATTCTTCGGCGGCGGCGGCGGTAACTTTTTTTTAATATAGAGAGAAATAATTTTTCAATTAAATATTTATATTTTTGCAAGAGATTGTGACGTCACGCCGATTGGATCTCTTCGCAATTCGAATTTGGCAATGACGAGGTCGGCGTTGCCCGGGGTGTTTGTTTGCGAAGCAAATCATAGTTCATAATATTCATAATTTAGTTTGCGAAGCAAATCAAATTAGAATTTGCTGTTTAGAATTTGCAAATTAGAATTTCCAATAGGCTACGAATTTCCATTTCGTTTGTGAGGCAAACCAAATGGGAATTCTTAGCAATCACCACGCAGTGGCTAGTTTAAGATAAATAAGAGGTGGATATTTAAAATGTATTTAAACTTTTTTGCAATTCAAGAAAATTTAAAATTGTTGCACTGCAATATTAATACGTTTTACCGAAAAATGCCGAATTGAAAGAGACTTTCAATATGTTGGAACATATGAGTGAAATATTCAGTAAGAAATTTTATATATATATATATATATATATATATATTATATATATATATATATATATATATATATATATATTATGTATTATATATATATATCATGTATTATATATATATATATATATATATATATATTTATTTATTTATTTATTTATTTATTAATAAAGAGGTTGCCGCAGCCGCCGTCGCAGGATTAAAAATACGGTTTGTTCAAAATTGTACAGGGTTAACGATGAAGTGGATTATTTTCCGAGGCGGCTATTAGTTTAGGGTTTATTAAGTGTCCCAGTAGGAAAAGCGTAATTTCTACCGCGTGTGAGCAAAAGACGTATACATTTTCAGTCTTTTGGCTCCTGAGAACATTTTCCATCACGTGTGTCACCAAATGTCGCCTTTTTTGGGAACTTTTCTTCCTATTTCTCTTTAATAAATCTTTAATGATAATATACGCTGCACTCGCGATAGGCGCCGACTTCGTATAGAACGGGACCTTAAAACAATATGCTTCAAACAATAAGTTTGCAGTTTAACTTCAACACACAACCAACCAGATTGATCGCGAGCACATGGAACATTTTGTTTCCGAGCTGTCAAACCAGAAAAACCAGAGAGATTGATTCACCAAACCTGTCTCCGGGGTTAATCAATCATCCATGTTTTGCTCTGCTTCTCCGGTGTGGACGCGGCTTTAGCCTCGAAAAACTTTTAACATATATGTATTCTTCTTTAATTAATTAAATGTGCTGTAATTTTAAATGTATTTTTAATTATCTTCAAGCCACTCGCCACGCAACCTATACCCACGACGTTACAACACTTGTATTTGGTGCACAGCGAAGGGATAAGAATTCCCAGCATTAGGTTTCAGTCCCTATCGAGCGGTTTTCGTTTTTTATGGTCAACCTGACCAAAGGATAGTTGATGGTCACCCTGACCTAAAAATATACTGATTTTGCTGGTCACCCTGACCAGAGGAGCTTCATACTGATTTTGCTGGTCACCCTGACCAGAGGAGCTTCGCTTGGATTTAGCTGGTCACCCTGACCAGAGGAGCTTCATTCTGATTTTGCTGGTCACCCTGACCAGAGGAGCTTCAAGCGGATTTAGCTGGTCACCCTGACCAGAGGAGCTTCGAGCAGGTGTTACTGGTCACCCCGACCAGAGAGCTGCGTTAAATTTTTTATGGTCAAACTGACCAAAGGAAGGTTATCCCATCTTGTGTGAATTTGTCTCCAATTTCATCCAGTGAACAACCAGTTCCCGATAATTTGTGTGTGTGTGTGTGCGCGCTATCTAAGGATATATAGTACTCTAAATCAACTACAAGACATCACGTCAAGTCACGTAAGTACCTTTGTCATAGCATTGGTTGTGATTAAATTTCATTGCAATTAATTTTCCAAATTTGAGTAATTTGTTAAAGTTAGAACAGTGCATTTACTTGTTGGGGAAGAGTATTTTGATTCTACTACTTTTTGCAATTAGACTGAAATTTATTGTGAAACTGTTATTGTGGAAACATTGAGTATTTTTTTATTTTATTCCAATTGTGTCGATATATGTGAAAGGTTATTTTTTAAAGTGTGTTTTGCAAATCTTTTGTAAGTAAAAAAAAATGGCATTTCTTTGGAAGGCTAGGAAGGAGGATTTGATTTGGTTGGTAACGGAATTAGGAGAAGAGGTTCCTCGAGAACCTAAAATGTTTCAATTGAAAAGTATAATAGAAGGTTGTAAATTATACGATGCTAAATTTGTCGAAGATTTAGTGGTAACTATTAGTAATGATACAAAAGAGCTGAGAGTAGCTGAAGGGAGGTTTATAGAAGCGGAGTGGAGTCAAAAATTCGCTGAAAGGAAGTGGGAAATTAGTCTTACGGTTTCTCGGACATTAGCGGAAAGGGAGTTTGGAGATGCGATAGGAATTTTGGGAAAAGCTGAAAAAGAGTTAGAAACAGCCGGAGAGAAGCGGAAAATTGCTCGGGAAAAAGCTGAAAAGACGAAGTCCCAGTACGCAATAAAATTGCGAGAGTTACAAATGCAAAGGGAGGAAAGTGTAGGAAACAGCGAAACGGAAATGGTAGTGTCTAGCGAAGATAGGGTAATTAGACCTTGTGAGACGAAAGGGCAGGGAAATAGGACGCATCCTACGGAGTATCACAACAGTGTCTCCAAAGAAATTACCACAACGGGTTATTGGGATACCGATGGTAAGGGCAAAGTGGAAACTTCTCCAGACGAGGAGTTAATAGAAATTTTGAAAGTGGAAACTTCGCTAAATACTGAGGAGCAAATAGAAATTCCAGAAGTGGAAAACAATGGACCCGAGTTGTCTTTACTTGAGATGTCACGAGGATTTTAAGGGGGGTCAACGAGATTGTGTAGGTTTGAAGGAGATATTTGATTTTGTGGAAGGGAGTGCTCCATCTTCGAAAAGCGGGACATACGGCATGGAAAATATATTGTTGCTAAAACAACCAGAGGATAGATTGGGCAATTCAAAGAAATTGTTGGTTGTCTCTGAGGAGACTCAGTATAAAGTGTGTCGCGAGGATTCGTTAGCACTTTTGGGTGGCACTGAATCCAAAGTTGAACTATCGAAATACTTTTACTCGATAATGCCCGATTGTTTTAGAGGCTTGAAAAGTTTTGTCCCGACATTTGACCAGTGTCGAAGGGCTGGGAAGCCCAATGAAGGGGAAAAGGAACCACTTGGAATTGTATCTGTAATTCGGGAGGTTTTGTCAAAGTTGCACACCGATGCGATTGTTTTACTTGCTAAGAAAGAAGTTGAAAAGCGTATCTCGTACTTCTTAACAGACATGTGTACAGTAGGAAAGTGTCCTGAAGTTGCGATGATTGAAATGTATTCCGTTTCCGACACAGGAATCCTACCAAAAATATTTAGTCGTTTGGGATTTTCGCCCACAGGCTTTTAATTTTTTGAGTTAACAGTATAGGTAATGTGTGGAGTTGAAATGGATTTTGAATTTAAAGTGTCAGAACCTAAAGGTATTGGTTTTCAGATGTTTCAATTATGTTGATTGAAAAAGATTTTTTGTTTATAGGAATGAATTGCATTTATCAGTGAATTGTTGTAAAAATATATATATACAGGGTGGTCCCGAATTCATGGTACAAACTTTAATGGTAGGTACAGGACATTGTAACAATGATTTATTGTATAGGAATGTATAGTCGCAAGTGACGCGGTGAGGCGTAAACAGGGGAAATAAAAGGAAAGAGAAATGGAGTGATCGGTTGGTATCATTGCCGGTAGAGGGCAGTAGATGTCTAGCCGCTGTTGAACATGATGCATCGCAGTAGGGAAAAGCGCCATTCACAATTGTGCTGCCGTAGACGATGGGTGACTTTACGTATGCAGAAAAAGCAGACATGCATTACATGTACGGCCGTGCAAATGGTAACGGCAGAGCTGCGTTACGAATGTATCGCGCGGAGTATCCTGATCGACGAATGCCGGATCATAGAATTTTTCAACGGTTACATCGTCAACTTTGTGAAACAGGTGCGTTCGACGTCAACAGACATGGCGCTGGTCGAGTAAGAGCTGTACGCACTCCAAGGCTGGAAGAAAGCATCTTGAACATTGTAGCTGATAGACCCGAGTCAAGCACAAGAACTGTTGCGCGTGACGTAGGTGTGAGTCATCAGACTGTATGCAGAGTGTTAAACGAAAATCGCTTACACCCCTTCCATTTTCAGAAAGTACAAGCATTGAATCCGGCAGATTATCCTCGCCGCGTGAACTTCTGCCTGTGGGTGATGCAGCAATGTGCGTTGCAGCCGGATTTCGTAGATTATGTGCTATTTACAGATGAAGCGACATTTTCACGCGAGGGTGTCTTTAATGCGCACAATTCCCATGTGTGGGCAACCGATAATCCACATGCAACGCGTCGACATGCGTTTCAACAACGTTTCAGTATTAATGTGTGGGCTGGTATTGTGAACGACTTTTTGATTGGCCCATACTTACTACCCACGCGGCTCACTGGCGGAAGCTATCTTATTTTTCTGAAAGAAGTGTTACCACAACTGCTGCATGATGTTCCGATCGCCATTCGTAACCGCATGTGGTTTCAGCACGATGGGGCGCCAGCACACTTCAGCATTGATGTACGGAATTACCTGAATGCCACGTTTGGTACTCGATGGATTGGGCGTGGTGGACCAGTCCCTTGGCCACCCCGATCTCCCGATTTATCGAGCCTCGATTACTTTTTATGGGGACATCTAAAGCATCTTGTTTATGAGACTCCAGTTGACTCAGATGAGGATCTCGTCGCTCGCTTATCTGTAGCTGCTGCAGGTGTGCGTGAAATACCAGGCATCTTTGAACGTGTACGCCAATCGCTCCACCGACGCTGTCAAGCATGTATCGATACTGGTGGACGCAATTTTGAACAATTACTGTAAACATGACACTTGTCAACAACGCTTTCAATAAAATCTTTGTTTTTCCTTTCGGCCGTTATTTCCCCTGTTTTCGCCTCACCGCGCGTCACTTGCGACTATACATTCCTATACAATAAATCATTGTTACAATGTCCTGTACCTACCATTAAAGTTTGTACCATGAATTCGGGACCACCCTGTATACATAAATAATTAAGTCCTTTTGTGTTAAGATATATGAATAGCTTTCATATAAACTGGTCGGAAATTGTGATTATGCAATATAAATGATAATTGTGGTACATGCTAAAGAAATATTTGAGAAATAATTTTCTTGATTAATAAGTAGTTGTGTATTTTATTCCTTGTTTGCTTAGTTCTTTAATAACTGAGTAATTGTGTCAGATTAGGTTTTAATGCAAGGAATTAAGGTTTTATAGGCCTTGTTAGTTTATTTATGTGTTGTATAACAAATGATTATCTATTGCCATAACTGCATTTTTTGTGTTAAAGAGATAGACTACGTGTCTAAATTTTAGTTACTCATGAAATTTTACACATATAAGTGTGTTTGATAGATTTAAATTTAATCCTTTACAGGTAACTGCACTGGGTAGTATTTCTTAAAATTGTTTATCCGTAGGTTATTTTTTAAAATTTTTGTAGGTTTTCAAATGTTAAAGTTATGTCAAATGTCGCAACCTTATATGACAAAGATACTTTGTGCTGTGAACATACATGTGTTTCAGGAACATTAGTTGTAGATTGCATTGGCATCAAGCTGAAACTTTTTCCTGATCTCCTAGAAAAAAGTTTGTCTAAAAGGGGGAAGGGAAGCTGTAACGTCACGGCTGGGAGGTCCCTCTGACCACAGCTTTCATGGTGGTCCATGAATTTATGGCCGGATGGGGGTATCCCCTTCTCTTTGGTCGTTAGCGGCTTCGGAAGAACGTGTGGGGTCTTCTCTCGAGAAAAGGAGAATCGTGAAAAACCAGAACGTTAGCGGACGACGCAGGAACTCTGCTCCGGATTGAGGCCGCGGGACTGAAACCCAAAATTGTACAGTATCTATTAGCCTCGAAAAACTTTTAACATATATGTATTCTTCTTTAATTAATTAAATGTGCTGTAATTTTAAATGTCGTTTTAATTATCTTCAAGCCACTCGCCACGCAACCTATACCCACGACGTTACAGTATGCTTAAAGGTACTGTACGCCCTTTAAGGAAACCATATCCATAGTGAAAAGGTAGGTCTGTAAATGCAATACTACTTGAGTCAAAACATTGTTGGATATAAAGTATGGAAAAGGGTTTCCATTTCATTTTAGTATATATTTTCGACAAATGATTCAGTTTTTCACCTCGCATATCTTTCGATTTAGATGTTCTTTTGGCGATACAGTTTACCGAAATTAGTCTATTTTACCTGCTGATTTGTATGCTTAAAGGTACTGTACGCCCTTTAAGGAAATCATATCCATAGTGAAAAGGTAGGTCTGTAAATGCAATACTACTTGAGTCAAAAAATTGTTGGATATAAAGTATGGAAAATGGTTTCCATTTCATTTTAGTATATATTTTCGACAGATGATTCAGTTTTTCACCTCGCATATCTTTCGATTTAGACGTTCTTTGGAAATTAGCACAAGGATATCTTTTGCGTGAACAACTCATGCAGAAGTGAGAAGAAAGATAGGATAAACGTCTAGCTAAACAAATCAAGTAAACTGACGCACTAACGTCAAAAACAGTTGACTGCGCTTTCAGAAAATATCGTATTTTCTAGAACATCGATCGAATCATATCCAGAACCTGTTATCGACTCATAGTTTACCTCATAAAACGCTTATTAATGTTGAACGCTTGATGTTGTAACGTCTCATAAAACTGCGGGTTTCCCATGCAAATTTGCTTGGATATGGGATTTCAAAGACTGGCACCATTTGAAAGACTTTAAATCCGTTTCAATAACTTAGTCGAAAGCAACGGCGGCGATTTTATTTCACGAATTGAGCTAATGTATAGAAAATATAATCAATAAAAAAGTATTGATTGTTATGTCATTTGAGAATATTCAAAATACTAAAGAAGTAGCTAATCGTACGAGTAACGTAGAATACGAACTGTTCTTTTTCTCAATTGAGAGAATCGTAATTTCTTAAAACGGAGGCACGATTTAATCAGAATGTTGAGTGTTCATATGGCCACTTTAGAAAGTGCTAATTACGACATTCGTGTTGAAATTGGCTTAGCAATTAACTTTACAGTTGAATTATGACAGATATCTCCATATCCAAGCAAATATTCTTGGGAAAATTGCGTGGTAGAATAATGTCCTTTTAAGTCTACTAGAACAATATCAGTCAAAATCGAGTCGGTGAATATGATTTAATCGCTGCATCTAGAAAATACGATATTCTCTGAAAAAGTCAGCTGAACTTTTAGAAAACGATCTAAATATGACATTTTTTTCAGCATTGACGAAATGCAAACGAGATCTTTGTACAAATACATAAGATCCTAGAACCATAGATGTAAAATTTTATATAGAGCATTTTGCAAGATGAGACCAAACAACATAAATTTCAAAACCAATCATGCACCGACGAATTGGAAGAGGAAAAACAACTCTTTAAGAGATCTAAAAAAGCTATTCTGCTATTCTACGGAACTGCTGAGAAAATAGACATGCGACTTAGTTCGTATGAAGCAACCAAACAGCTGGGTAGTAAAACTAATCTTAAAAAATAAAAATCAAATTTGCATCGACAGTCTAATGAAACAGAGAAAGTGTGTGGGTGGAGTCGCATTAAAAAAAAATATTTTGTGTTTATTTCACTATATTTCCGTGTAAGCCGAGAATTTTTGGAACGTTTTCTAAAGCTAAAGTACTGGGGTCGGCTTTTATACGGGTCCGCTTATCTCGCAAAAAAAAGTAGTCAATTTTCCGTTACTCGGGCGCATGCGATAAATATCGCAATACGAAGGGAACCTTCAATTAATGTCGTACTAAAGGTCCCTGTATCTGGCAAAGCCAGTAATATGATCAATTTTTTAACTGCATTTAGAATCCATAATTGAGTTGTAGTTATGATCTGTGAGTTTAATTGGGCTATTACCGAGCTTTTCTAAGATTATTACTCAGTCAGATGTACTTATAAGATGTGAGATTAATTTACTTTGTGTTGTAAATATTCATGGACAATGAATCCTACCAAGGGTATATTTCAAAACGCCTTTGGTATTTGAGATTAATCCGCGAAAGATGGTAATAATAACCACTTGAATAGCAATAAGGGATTTATGGAGCCCGTTCTATTCTCAACGGGCTATACAGCTAGTAAATTTATAAAATACAAAAAACAGCGTATTACGACGTGCGACATGTTTATTGTTTTAGATTTATTTCACTTTTCCTCGCAATGAGACATGGTCTACAGGACTCGGTCAGTAAAAAAACCTCTTGGAAATGACGGCGAGGAAAAACCAGCGAGACACGAGACTACAGTCTGCAGAAGAGACTAGGCATGGGCACTTTTGGTGAAAGCATCGATATTCTAGATCGATTCGTTTCGAAGTGCTTAATATCGATACACCTAAAATATCGGACAAAAACTATCGACAGTCGAAACCAGCCGAAAAGCATTTTGTTTCACATCCCGCCCTTCCATCTTATCTCGCTGCCTCCCCTTATTTGAACAGGTGGTTCACGTCGCCTTGGTATCGGACTAGAATCTCTTAAGATATGTATTGTAGCGATGCGACCCTATTCGAACAAATGTCGGTTCAATTCTCTGTTTTAACGGTATTCGTATTTCAAGAGTATCGGTGCGCGTATCGGTACAAATCGCTCAATATTGAACAGCTTTTGGATTGGATCAACTTGGTATCGGACTAGCATCATCACCCGAGGTAAGTTTTGGCTCAGTTCGACCCGATTTGAACGGATTCCCGTCCTATGCCCCGATTTCACGGAATGCCTGCAATGATTTTCACCAAAATGTATCGATCCACTCTTTGCTGATCGATACAAAAAATTGGGTATCTAGGGATAAAAGTATCGATGCCTCAAGTATCGATATAGTATCGCTCTTCTCTCGAAGAGCCCGGAGAACGTGAGGTTGAATAGAGGTGTGCTCCATTACACGAAAGTGTTGGTGTTTTCTAAGCTTTGGTACCTAGTTTCGAAATGTCTCCATGCATATAGTATATTGAATACGTTTGTAAAATAAACCATTTATGGCAATATCGCGACCCTCTCTGCGTTGACCACAGAAATCTTTGTCTCTCGACCAGAACTTGATATAATGTAAGGATTCCTAATACTTTTTCTCACAAGGGAGCGCCATAAGGTCTACAAAATGGGGATAAAAGCCTTCAAAATGAAGATAGATGAAACGGAGCTAGACGGGACAGACTAAGAAAAGACGGAAACAGAGAGGTTTCAAAAGCAGGTGTGCTCCTTTGGACGGAAGTAATTTCATGCGAAAATGTCGACATATTCATTGAATGACTAGACAAATAAAAATATAAAGTAACTTATATAAAAATTTAATAAATAATAATAGGCTAGTTAGTCTACCAGACTTGCTTCAAAATAGGTTGGTTGTTTTGGGGGGTTTTATGGCGCAAGAGTCATATCTGGCCATGCTGCACCAGATACAAGGTATATAATATCAAGTCATAGACACACAATGAAAATTTTAACAACACAGAAGAGAGAAAAACACACAGGGCACAGGGGGAATGTACTCGACAGGAATCGAACCACAGCAGTCTACAACTCGAAGGTTGCTTGCGCAGTGGGCATGCACACTGAGACACGAAGGCCCTTTAAATAAAGGAGGTAATTGTAGTTGTGTTAGCTTTTAGAACAGAGGTTTTCAGGTGATGGAGCAATGTCCATACTGTCTGTATGAACATTGTGCGTAATTACATAAATCATTTGTATCAAAAATATTACCTCCTCATGTCCAAGGAGTACCCCATTGTCCAGAGAGTACCCCATTGTCCAAAGAGTACCCCATTGTCCAGAGAGTACCCCATTGTCCAGGGAGAACCCCATTGTCCTGGGAGTACCCCATTGTCCTGGGAGTACCCCATTGTACAAGGAGTACCCCATTGTCCGAATCCTCTAAAGCTATGGTGTACATGTGTGAGGAAAAGTAATGTGATAATTTGGTAATCCTTACTTAGTGTCGTACTAGTGCAACACAACGGGCTATTGACGACGGTGCGGGATCAATTCCCAAAGGGAAAAGATCCGAGGACAACGCTTAGTAATTTTGAACCACGGTCAGAATGACAAGGCAACACCCGATATACAAAAAAAGGGAAAATCTTAAAAACGCGCTCCTGAAAAGTGGATTTTAGACTTACCCACTTATTCCCCTTGACCACAGATATCTTAGCAACTAAAACACTTCAGTACAGATGGTAGACGCGGATCTGCTAGTAATTAATAAATCAAATCAGTTAATACTAAGCAATTTATCACACGATGAGATTTAATTCAAAACCAAAAGACCCACCTTGAAAAATAATTTAAACATTAGCATCATCTGATGAGGAAAACAATATAACGTGTCTTTAAAAAATGTTGCATGCGAATTTAGTCAAATTAGCTCATCAGAAACACTGCATAACACAGCAGTTTCAATAAAAAATGAAGGCCTAAATCATTCAGTTCTCCGTAATTTCTCGAATTCGTCTGATTTTGAATGACGGCCGTTCAGACATTTTGTCAAGAAATGTGACAGTAAGTTGTACAGACATTTTGTCAAGAAATGTGACAGTAAGTTGTACAGACATTTTGTCAAGAAAATTGACAGTAAGTTGTACAGACATTTTGTCAAGAAATGTGACAGTAAGTTGTACAGACATTTTGTCAAGAAATGTGACAGTAAGTTGTACAGACATTTTGTCAAGAAATGTGACAGTAAGTTGTACAGACATTTTGTCAAGAAATGTGACAGTAAGTTGTACAGACATTTTGTCAAGAAATGTGACAGTTAGTTGTACAGACATTTTGTCAAGAAATGTGACAGTAAGTTGTACAGACATTTTGTCAAGAAATGTGGCAGTGAGTTGTACAGACAAGTAATGTGAATCCCCACACATGATTTTCACAATTCTGGCACCCACGCAAGCTATACAGTGAACAACCTCTCAAAAGCGTCACACAAGAATCTAGGACGCTCCCCTCCACAACGCGGTTCAATCGGACAATCACTCCAGTCAGTCCATACATTCCGGCCCGGTCTCTCCCCCCCAAAAAAAACCGGAACTCCTTCTTCCCCATCGGGAAAGAGAAGAGCGAAAACAAAACCGAACGCCTCGTCCTGTTTTCGGAACGCCCTCCCACCCACGCACGCAATCCTGTTTTTCCCATTCTCCGTCCCCCTCCCTTCCGAAGCGGCCTAATGGATCGGCAGACGAGAAGGGGGGGAGGGCGATTGCGGAGCGTCATCGACCGGGGAGACGCTTCACCTTCCGTCCTGCCGACCCCCCCCCCCTGTCGGTGTGTGCACCGCGGACGATTCCCCCCCTCGAGTGTCGTCGGCACGCACGCATCGCCGCTGGCCATCGGAGCTCCCCCCTTTCGATGTTCTTTGCCGAGGCGTGCGGGTCACGGGGTGAGCGCACAAATTAAATATCGTCTGACGCTCTTACCCCTTCCCTCGAACCGTTGGATGGAAATTGGAAACGGGGGAGTGTGCAGGGATGTGCATGAGGAAGTGCATTGAAAAAGACGTAACCGTATAGGGTGGATTGTATAACGGAGGGCATTGAGATGGATTTGATTTTGTTTATTACACGTTCCTAATACAGCAGGGACCGCTGTGGTTCAGAGAGGTAGCTGCAGGGGGTGCAGGTTCGATTCCTTTTTTTGGTGTATTGTCTTTCTGCTATGCCGGGGTTCTTAAACCTGGGTTCCGAAAAGGTTTTGAAGGGCGCATCCTCGTTTATAGGGCAGACTACTGAAACGAAATTCAACAATTTATTAATGAAGGAAATATTCATAAGTGACGATAACACGTATATTTTTTGTGTAATTAATTTTATTTGTGGTACTTTGTATTTTTGGTATTATTTTGTCCTTGGGTTCGTGTGTAATAGTTTGTTTCGTATTTACGTGTTTAATAGAAAATAAAGTTTTATTTCACTTCCTAGACCAGTGTTTCTCAAAGAATGGACTGGCGACTATATTTTTTCAGGTGGTAGTCTACCCCCACTGTTTTTCGTGATAGGTAAAAACAATTTAGTTTGAAGGGTTCCTACTCGTTTATGGGACAGACTACTGAAACGAAATTTATTATTGAAGCAAATATCCATAAGTGCTGATAACACGTATATTTTTTTATTAAATTTTATTTGGTGGTACTTTGTATTTTTGGTATTATTTTGTCCTTGTGTTCGTATGCAATAATTTATTTTGTATTTACGTGTTTCATAGAAAATAAAGGTTTTTTTTTTTCACTTCCTAGACCAGTGTTTCTGAAATAGTTTCCGACTACAATTTTTTTCCGGTGGTAGTCTACACCCACTGTTTTTCGTGTTATGAAAAAAAAGTTTAGGTGTAACTTTGAGTAGATAACACAAGTTTAAAAAACACTGTCTTAAATTGTTTTCTAAATTTAGGATTCCTTGAAAAATATTATAAACTAGAAGGGTTCCAAAGGCTGTGGAAGGTTCAAGATCCCTGTGCTATTCCATTCATCATATAAGTGGTTTCGACAAAATATCTCGTCCATCAATATCAAATAAATTTGCTAATGGTGAGATAGAGCGTCATCAAGATAATACGAATTTTTTGATGACGAGGTAACTCGTACATCAAGTTCTGATAAATTTTGCTAATGGTAAGATCGTCATCAAGATAATACTGATTTTGCACAAGATAATACTGACTAGATTGCGTCCTCAAGATAATACTGATTTTTTTATGACGAGATATATCGTCCACCAAGATCTGGTTAGTCTTGCCAATGGCGGATACCTCTTCGAGGCAACCATCGAGAGGGTTAAAAGATTTCCTTGCGTGGGTATGTCCATTTTGACGCAGCTTGGTCAAATCCCTTCTAACGTGAAGGCAAAACGTGACGTAGCTGGTCAGAACGTGAAACAGAAATTCCTTCTGATTCACGTTTTCAAGATACTCAAATCTACCGATTCGGCGCTTCCAGATAACTGCTTGAATGACCTTAATTCTAAGAAAACAGATTTATATCCCCTCTCTGTTCGCAAACCTAATATCCATTGGGGACAACAAAGAGCGACTTGACAGAATATGCGATCGATACTTTAACTCAAAATTGATGGTGAACCTTTAAAATTATAAATGCATTAGCAATGTTTTTGAAAATGGAAATTCTCTCCAGCAAACGCAATCAAATGTTTATTATAAATTCAAGATAACCTCTTGAAATAGGTGCCTTTCTACTTTCAATTCTAAAAAAAACGGCCGACCAACCGGTATAGTGGTTAAGGTGTTAGCCTCTAGATCGGAAGGTTCCTGGTTCGAATCAGGGTACGGGCATGGATGTTTGTAAGCGTATGGTGTAGAGGCGGCTGGTGCACCTTAAATCTGTCGTGGCCGAAAGTCCTCACGTTGGGTTGGCGTGGAAGTTTGGAGAGTGGGGTGCCAGCTCAGGTGTTGCTTCGTCATCTGACCGTGGTTCAAAATTACGAGGTGTTGTCCTCGGATCTTTCCCTCAAAGGGACTGATCCCGGACCGTCGTCAATAGCCCGTTGTGTTGCTCTAGTACGACGTTAACTAAAATTACCATTACCATTACCATCTAAAAAAAACGTGAGATTTCCTTTGATGCTCTCAAATTTAATAGTATCTGGGGACAGGAAAATAAGTTGATGTAAAGAAATGAACGATCTGGCAAGAGGTGATTGCATTGATATTGAGTACAGTTCTAATAGGAAATGAAAATTCTAAAGTTGCGTTCTCACTAGTGAACAGCGGTTTGATTCCTGTCAGGTGTATTCCTCCTTGGGTGTATTTCTCTCTTCTGTATCAGTAAAACTTTCGTTGTGTGTATATTACTTGATATTGTATGTCTCGTGTCTGGCGAAGCATGGCCAAATATGGCGTCTGCGCCATAAAACCCCAAAATCAACCACTAGTGAACAGCAACAAGTTTGTGAACGGTACGTCTACAGTCGCCCTGTAACAAGTCGCCAAGCGTCAAATAAACAGTACTGTCTAAATTGAAAAGCCTACATCTTCTTAAAAACTCATTAGCAAACTGCAAGCAGCTTGAAATGTGAACGGTACATCTTTTTAAAAACTCACTAGCAAACTGCAAGCAGCTTAAATGTGAACGGTATATCTTCTTAAAAACTCACAAGCAATTTGCAAGCAGCTTGAAATGTGAACGGTACATCTTCTTAAAAACTCACAAGCAATTTGCAAGCAGCTTGAAATGTGAACGGTACATCTTCTTAAAAACTCACTAGCAAACTGCAAGCAGCTTAAATGTGAACGGTATATCTTCTTAAAAACTCACAAGCAATTTGCAAGCAGCTTGAAATGTGAACGGTACATCTTCTTAAAAACTCACTAGAAAACTGCAAGCAGCTTAAATGTGAACGGTACATCTTTTTAAAAACTCACTAGCAAACTGCAAGCAGCTTAAATGTGAACGGTATATCTTCTTAAAAACTCACAAGCAATTTGCAAGCAGCTTGAAATGTGAACGGTACATCTTCTTAAAAACTCACTAGCAAACTGCAAGCAGCTTAAATGTGAACGGTATATCTTCTTAAAAACTCACAAGCAATTTGCAAGCAGCTTGAAATGTGAACGGTACATCTTAAAAACTCACTAGAAAACTGCAAGCAGCTTGAAATGTGAACGGTATATCTGCAATCTTTCTGTAGGACGTCGAGAACAGTTAAATTGACCGTAAAAAAATCTCCAGACACTTAGTAGCAAACTGCAATCAGCTTCCAATGTGGACTGTACGCTTACAGTTACCCTGTAACACGCCACGAGCAGTCGGATCTACTGTACTAATCCACAATATTATAGTATGTTGAGGTGAAATGCTAGTTTCGAGGTAATGTATACACTAGCGAACAGCACTTTAACTTTCCCCACGATCCTACACAATCTCCATTGTATTCATGCCAAAAACTAACAACTGGTTTGATGGCTTTGAAAATTACAACTGTTCATTGAGTTATTTTTTGGCCACGCATGGCCTATTTGTGTAATGTTTACAGATTCAAAATCAAGAGTATTTTCCTTTGTCTGCGACAGTGGAGGACCACGGAGTCACCATATCGCACCACGGCAAGAAAAGTGACACAACTCAAAAAATAAAAATTTTGATGTTATGTCATTGTAAACTATGTATGAGACGCCCCAGCGTGTTATATTATTATTCTATAGAATATAATAGAATTTAAAGACATAAACACTTACCTAAAATTTAAAAGAAGCTTATACCATTTGAATATAAGTTTTATAGTATCCTTTAAGTTGATGTTTCTCAAATTCTGCCAATTTTAGTTTTGTCACTTTTTTCGCCGCGGTGCGATATGGTCACCTGTGTTTTCTCTAAGGAATTTCACGTAGTTAAATTATTCATTGTCAGCTAGCCGTTATAGTGGTCATAGCTATTGTTTAAAATTATTCATTGTCAGCTAGCCGTTATAGTGGTCATACCTATTGTATCCACTCAGTAGATTCGCGTTCTAATCCAAATTAGTAAGGACATGGATGTTGGTGATTGTCCTTATTATGAGAGAGTCTGCTGCTCAACCACTCCAATAATAGCATCCAATGCTTCTCTTGTAGTGTCGAAGACTTAAGAGATCAGTGGTTGGGCATTTAGGATAAATATCATCAAATGATATTTAACCACACCGGATGATTAATTTTATCAAGAATAAACAATGAGTGTCCTCGTGGCTTCTGTTACTTTGGGGAGAGTGGATTGATTTTATACTTGTCAGATTGTAGGTAGATATTTATTTAATCAACGTTGGACTGGAGCAAAATACAATGGGTTGTTGACCACGGTCCGGCATCAAACCCCGATGGAAAAGATCCGAGGACACCACTTATTTTTGAACCATGTTGTGATAACGAGGTAACACCTGAGCTGGCACCCTACTCTCTAAATTTTTACACCATGCCAACGTTAGGACATTTGATGCCATGACAGATTTAATGTGCACCATCCCCTTTGTACACAACAGCCTTTGGTTTGATTCGAACTCGCAACCCTATGGTTGCTAATCCGTTATTCACTGAACCGGGCTAAGTCATATGATAGATTTCTGTATTCAAATTCTATTTTTGTCTCTGTTGCTGCAAGATGCATCCATTGTAAAAAGCAAACCGAATCCATTGTAAAAAGCAAGCAGGTTAAAAAAGAGGATGAATAATCAATTTATAGTTGACTTAATGTGCGGTATGAGTGTACATGAGCCGCGGTAGCTCAGGCAGTAGAGCGTCGGGCTCGCATCAGAAGGGTTGTGGGTTCTGTCCTCGGCGGAGCCTCCAATTCTGATGATTGCGAGATCGGCGCTTCGACCTGGCTAAAGACCGTCGTGTTCACTAATGGTGACTGGGGCACGTTAAATAGGTCGTGGTCACAATGTCCCCTATGTTCCCATACCAAATCAATACCTCTGGGGGTACCTGATCAGGGGGTTATCGGCCTCTGATTGGGATCTAAATTACGATATGTGTGAGTGAATGGATGTATGAAAGGGACCTTCCTGTTAAACGGATGTGTTATGTATGTCGAGCAAAGTCGGACTTCCTCCCAATGGGGCTCAATAACATGGAAGGCGCACCCCCCTCGCCTCTTGCCGTCTTCGACGGGCCTGGCACTCCTCTGGTCTGCCAGTGTAGGCATAAGATACAACAACAAACGTGAGTGTACATTAAAAAAAATCGCGTGGCTTTGGCATCAGGTCCCGACAAATTGCCCTTTTCTTTAAGTCGTTCTGCGCAAGCTGACTGCAAATAAAATATATGCAGAACGCAGCGCTCAAGGACGATTGATAGATATGAGAATGTTAGATAAAAAGTGACAACCCACAAAAATCCAAAAATTTAATTTCACCTTTTGTTAAGTCTTTTTTTTATGTGCAAGTTTTAGTGTTCTCTAAAGTTACAAAAAAAAACTTACTGTTGATTGCTAAAAAACAATTTTTCAGAATCTCAAATCATCTTGTGGATAAATAAGAATATATAAAATTAAATATGCTGGTGGGTTAGTCCAATCTTGCTTTGATAGCCTCATATTAGCTACCATATTAAGACTTATTTTGATGAGAGACGCTATGATGTGGTAGACAAGCCAGCCTATTATGTCTAATGAATATTTAATATACTTTTCTGTATAATTTTTTACCTGCCTCGTTATTCATCGAGCGAGTCGACATCTTAATATGACTATGATAATTAACACACGCTTAGCCATATATCTATACGACTTGTCCATTAATGCACTCCACTTTTTACATATGTGCTAAGTGAGCTAGACTGATTACTACTGGACCCCATGTAGAATATGTGTTTATCGTATTTCATTTTCAATAAATGCTACTTGGCCACCCCTTCACAGACCCCAACTCTCCTGATTGTTGTATCGACGAGGTAGCTTGTCCTTAGTAAAACTGACTAGATCTTGATGGACGAGATATTTCATCCATCTCTCCTGATGGTTGTCTCGACGAGGTACCTCGTCCTTAACAAAATTGAATAGATCTTGATGGACGAGAACTTTCATCCATCTCTCCTGATGGTTGTCTCAACGAGGTACCTCGTCCTTCACAAAATTGAATATATCTTGATGGACAAGATATTTCATCCATCCCTCCTGGTGGTTGTCTCGACGAGGTACCTCGTCCTTCACAAAACTGAATAGATCTTGACGGACGAGAAATTTCATCCATCTCTCCTGATGGTTGTCTCAACGAGGTACCTCGTCCGTCACAAAATTGAATGCATCTTGATGGACGAGAAATTTCATCCATCCCTCCTGATGGTTGTCTCAACGAGGTACCTCGTCCGTCACAAAATTGAATGCATCTTGATGGACGAGAAATTTCATCCATCTCTCCTGATGGTTGTCTCGACGAGGTACCTCGTCCTTAACAAAACTGAATAGATCTTGATGGACGATATATTTCATCCATCTCTCCTGATGGTTGTCTCAACGAGGTACCTCGTCCTTCACAAAATTGAATATATCTTGATGGACAAGATATTTCATCCATCCCTCCTGGTGGTTGTCTCGACGAGGTACCTCGTCCTTCACAAAACTGAATAGATCTTGACGGACGAGAAATTTCATCCATCTCTCCTGATGGTTGTCTCAACGAGGTACCTCGTCCGTCACAAAATTGAATGCATCTTGATGGACGAGAAATTTCATCCATCTCTCCTGATGGTTGTCTCAACGAGGTACCTCGTCCGTCACAAAATTGAATGCATCTTGATGGACGAGAAATTTCATCCATCTCTCCTGATGGTTGTCTCGACGAGGTACCTCGTCCTTAACAAAACTGAATAGATCTTGATGGACGATATATTTCATCCATCTCTCCTGATGGTTGTCTCAACGAGGTACCTCGTCCTTCACAAAATTGAATATATCTTGATGGACAAGATATTTCATCCATCCCTCCTGGTGGTTGTCTCGACGAGGTACCTCGTCCTTCACAAAACTGAATAGATCTTGACGGACGAGAAATTTCATCCATCTCTCCTGATGGTTGTCTCAACGAGGTACCTCGTCCGTCACAAAATTGAATACATCTTGATGGACGAGAAATTTCATCCATCTCTCCTGATGGTTGTCTCAACGAGGTACCTCGTCCGTCACAAAATTGAATGCATCTTGATGGACGAGAAATTTCATCCATCTCTCCTGATGGTTGTCTCAACGAGGTACCTCGTCCGTCACAAAATTGAATGCATCTTGATGGACGAGAAATTTCATCCATCTCTCCTGATGGTTGTCTCAACGAGGTACCTCGTCCGTCACAAAATTGAATGCATCTTGATGGACGAGAAATTTCATCCATCTCTCCTGATGGTTGTCTCGACGAGGTACCTCGTCCTTAACAAAACTGAATAGATCTTGATGGACGATATATTTCATCCATCTCTCCTGATGGTTGTCTCAACGAGGTACCTCGTCCTTCACAAAACTGAATAGATCTTGACGGACGAGAAATTTCATCCATCTCTCCTGATGGTTGTCTCAACTAGGTACCTCGTCCGTCACAAAATTGAATACATCTTGATGGACGAGAAATTTCATCCATCTCTCCTGATGGTTGTCTCGACGAGGTACCTCGTCCTTAACAAAACTGAATAGATCTTGATGGACGATATATTTCATCCATCTCTCCTGATGGTTATCTTGACGAGGTACCTCGTCCGTCACAAAATTGAATACATCTTGATGGACGAGAAATTTCATCCATCTCTCCTGATGGTTGTCTCAACGAGGTACCTCGTCCTTCACAAAACTGAATAGATCTTGACGGACGAGAAATTTCATCCATCTCTCCTGATGGTTGTCTTGACGAGGTACCTCGTCCGTCACAAAATTGAATGCATCTTGATGGACGAGAAATTTCATCCATCTCTCCTGATGGTTGTCTCAACGAGGTACCTCGTCCTTCACAAAACTGAATAGATCTTGACGGACGAGAAATTTCATCCATCTCTCCTGATGGTTGTCTCAACGAGGTACCTCGTCCGTCACAAAATTGAATGCATCTTGATGGACGAGAAATTTCATCCATCTCTCCTGATGGTTGTCTCAACGAGGTACCTCGTCCGTCACAAAATTGAATGCATCTTGATGGACGAGAAATTTCATCCATCTCTCCTGATGGTTGTCTCAACGAGGTACCTCGTCCGTCACAAAATTGAATGCATCTTGATGGACGAGAAATTTCATCCATCTCTCCTGATGGTTGTCTCGACGAGGTACCTCGTCCTTAACAAAACTGAATAGATCTTGATGGACGATATATTTCATCCATCTCTCCTGATGGTTGTCTCAACGAGGTACCTCGTCCTTCACAAAACTGAATAGATCTTGACGGACGAGAAATTTCATCCATCTCTCCTGATGGTTGTCTCAACGAGGTACCTCGTCCGTCACAAAATTGAATACATCTTGATGGACGAGAAATTTCATCCATCTCTCCTGATGGTTGTCTCGACGAGGTACCTCGTCCTTAACAAAACTGAATAGATCTTGATGGACGATATATTTCATCCATCTCTCCTGATGGTTATCTTGACGAGGTACCTCGTCCGTCACAAAATTGAATACATCTTGATGGACGAGAAATTTCATCCATCTCTCCTGATGGTTGTCTCAACGAGGTACCTCGTCCTTCACAAAACTGAATAGATCTTGACGGACGAGAAATTTCATCCATCTCTCCTGATGGTTGTCTTGACGAGGTACCTCGTCCTTCACAAAATTGAATAGATCATGATGGACGATATTTAATCCATCTGTCCTGGTGGTTGTCTCAACGAGGTACCTCGTCTTTAGCAAAACTGAATAGATGATCTTGATGGACAAGATATCTCGTCCATTAAGACTTTGTAGACTTCCGTCATTAGATTAAAACTGACCAGATCTTGATCTCGTCATCATGAAAAAATTGGCACCATCTTGGTCACGCGATATCTCGTCATTTGTAGGGTCTGATCTTGATGGACGAGGTATCTCGTCGAAGCCACTTGGAGGGTCGAGTCTTTTGTTAACAAGCAGGAAGGTCTGGGTTGTAAAAAGTACTGTGTTAGACACCCCCAGTAGTGGAACCTGCTACATTAAACTCCACAGTTTTCCAGCGAGTAGGAAGCCGTATATTGTCCCGAAGACAATATCGCGCAAAGCGGCGAGAAACAACCCCGCCGTTCCGCGCCTTCCCTGTCCAACGCACAATGCGACCTTTCTTGTTCCAATACTCTCCACGCTTCTCCCCTTCCAGGGGATTGGGAAAGCGAGCGCCGCATCAGATTCCAACTCCTCCGGGGGAGAAAGAGGAAAAGAGGAAAAAGAGAGAGAGCCGGAAACTTCGGGAGAAATGAAAACTTGTCCCGCGTCGGGCATCATAAATCTGAGAGGCGCGCCTCCCGCATTTTCCACTTAATTTACGCGTCTCCGTCCACTCCATTGCTCGACCTCTCCTCGCGAGAGATCGCCTCTCCGGCGAGAGTCTCCCCGTGTGAATGTGTAAGTGGGGGAGTGTCGGGGGAGTCGCATTAGGGAGGACAGGGGATTGAGTCCCATTTCGGCGGCTCCCGCCCCCCGATGTTCGCTCAAATGACGACGCGTCGGGTTTTGAGGTTTCGCGAATGAAAATTTGAATTTATAAGTACAAATCCCGTTTTTCAGATAAACGGCTCCGGGCTTCGTAAAAATAAGCCGCTCTTTAACATGTCCAGACAAATAATAATTTTTAAATCCACTAGCCCAGAAGGTCCTGTCTTAAATTTCTAATTGCCATGCACACATTCAGACAATCAGAAATTCTTTTGATTCTCTTGAACAATATTTTTCAATAAATAACATATTTCTGTGATTTACCTACACATATTGCCCGATACCCTTCAAAGTTCTTATTGCCCACCGTTATAATATTAATCATCACTCTAGTAGAGTACACGGTGTTTCAAAACTTTTGTACAGTAAGCAACTATCTGAAAATCCGCATTTTATTTGTTTTGTATTTTAACGTAAACCTTAGATTGTTAGATCTTATTAGATTCATCAGGCAATAAATAGTTTTCTTTGTATTTTTTTTGTACACCATTTCTGCTAAGTTTAAATTCGATCGAACGCTGATTTTGGAGTATTTCCTTTTATCTGAGCTATAAATACTGCATAAAATATAAATATATACATATTCAAGTATACACTCTATAACAAAAAAATCGACGCACCAAGAAGGAGTTGTCCGATGGAGACAAAAATTGGTGGGTAGAAAAATAATGTACAGAATAGAAAATGATTAAAATTTTAGAACAATTGAATGATTTATTTCAGAGTTGCAGTAACGAGCTCAATAAGGTGTTGACCCGCCTCTAGCCTGGATGCAAGCTTCCACACGGCGTGGCATAGACCGATAAAGCTCCCGGATGGTCTCCTGTGGTATTTCTTGCCAAATTTGCTTCAATCGTCAGACTACGTCCTCAACATTCCCTACCGGATGCAGTCGCCTTCCCATCATATCCCAGACATGCTCGACGGGAGAGAGATCTGGTGATCCGGCTGGCCAAGGAAGTGTTTGACAAACTTGAAGACAGTTCATAGCAACACGTGCCGTATATGGTCTGGCATTTTCTTGCTGAAAAATAAGTCCAGGGTACTGCGAAAGGAACGGTAGCAAAACAGGTCTCAGAATGTCGTCAACGTACCGCTGTGCAATAAGTGTACCTCTAATGACAACCAAAGGAGTCCGGCTATTAAGGGGACCGGGAAGGCCCTATCTCCTCCATGTTAAATTCACGAAATTCAAGACCCTTTTTCTCAATAACTATAATAGTAATCAACACAAAATTTTTATGGTGGTTAGACTGATATGTTATACAAACTTTAACAGCTCACTTTTTTTTTATTTAAAAATTTTAATTTTATAGAAATTTTTAACTGAATATCACTTTTTAGATAGCATTTTTTAACACATTTAAATTTCTAAAAAATCCAATTTTCAAAAAATCAAAAAATGCCCGTGTTAAAATCTTAAGAGATATAACACAAATATGTCATAAAAATATTAAGTCATTATGTTCAGTAGATTCTGAGAAAATGGGGCATGAAACTTAAAAATCTAAGTTTTGAGAAAAATGGATTTAAACATTTCAAATGAATTTTTATAAATAATTTCACGTCTAACCTTAATGAAATCCTGATTTATATAAAGGGTGATATCTGTCATTTTTAATACATGTATCTTCAAATTTCTTTTATGCTTTTCTTTCTATGGCGGGCCTTTTTACTGTATTCGGAGAGTTTTCGCTCTCCATCGATAACACGGTCTTAGTCCAGTTTTCTCAAAAATTTGTATAAAATGGCAGCCTGGATTGATTTTAACTCTAGATAATGTATAGCACTTTATAATATTTCCACTGTTGCAGCAGGAAACAGCATCAAACACTCCCAGTTTTAAAGTTTGGATGGTTACAAACACATTTTTTGGAACGCGAGTCCAAATCACATTGTTCACCTATTCATTTGGGTTTTGAGTCTTTCCGTGAACACATTTTTTCAACAATTCTGGATTCGCCAAGTCTCTGAAATTTGATTTAATTGTCTTCAAAATGTTGGCAGTATAAGGCAAGGCAATATGTGTGTGTTTATCATGGTAATACACATCACTTTTAGCTACAGCACGTTGAAATTTCCACCAGCTTTCATTCCCAACTGGATAAAGACCGTGACTTGGATTTAAGTTACTTGACAGTAAATAAAAATATTCTGCCCAGATTGTTGCATATTGTGCAGAAAACCAACCTTTATCCTTATTGCTAGTCCATAATAGATCAAATGTCATGTCTCAGAAAGTGCTAACTTATATCGCATGGTAAAATTAATAAAAATAGCTAGAAAAAAACTAAATGATTACAGTTAACTCTACTGTTACCAGATTATCAAAAATAATTTGAGTAAAGTAAAGTAAAAAATATAATATTCATTGTTGAGTAACAAAGATTAGAAACGTCCACAAACGGTTTGTTTACATTTGAAAGGCCGTGTCAGATATGAAGTGCTTATTGGAAACGTGCATAATTTTCAAACTTCCTCTTATTCTATTACCTAGTGTGATATATCATTGGAAAGAGGAGATTTTGAACTATATAAAGGAGCAATAAAATAGAAATTGATTTTTTAGTCGAATTTTGCTTTCCCGGTCCCCTTAAGGGAAATGGCAACACAGACTATAACTCCTTGTTGAGGGCTCGTGTGGCGTGCAATAGTGAAAACAGGATCGGCACGCTGCCCTGGGCGTCTCCAGACACGTTTTCGATGATCGTCAGGACACAGTTGGAAGCGGGATTCGTCGCTAAAGACTATACGTCCCCAGTCAGCATCATTCCAGCCTGATCGAGACAAGCACCACTGTAATCTGGCTCGACAGTGTGCAGGCGTGAGTGGCAGGTGGCGTAACGATCGGTTCGAGCGTAGATTTCGCTCTCTCAGCCGTCTTTGAATGGTCATGATGGACACTCGTGTGTGGGTCGCACGACTGATGGTTGATTGCGATTAATTAGGCGCTGTGACAGCTGATCTGACAATCACTCTGTCCTCGCGATCTGTTGTGGCCCTACGTCGACCGCTACCATCATGACGCTGAAATCTGCCGTTGTCCACCCACTCTTGCCAACATCTTCTAATCGCCGCATCGCTTCGACTCACATGACGAGCGAATCTCCGATTTGCCCAACCTGCCTCTTACAATCCAATGATACGACCTATTTCAAACTCTGAAAGTTGCTCGTAATGAGCTCAAATCCTGCGGCGAAGCATTTTTTTAGTCTTTGAATTATCCTAAATCGCAATACAGCAGAAATTTTTAACAACAGTTCAAGAACAACTCCTTATATACATCTGCTGGATGCGCAGTTTAGATGCGCTGGAGATCGCACTATTCATTCATTGGACACCATATTTTAATCATTTCCATATTTGGTCAAAACATTTTTGCATACGAAATTTCAAAGCAATCGGATGATTCCTTCTTGGTGCGTCGATTTTTTTGTTATAGAGTGTAGTTTCTATCATGAATGAATCTTATCTCACAATTATCTCGAAGTATAAATGTAAATCCTTTTCAGTCCTTTTCTAGTATGAATAAATTCAAATTCAACGAAATTATTCCTGGAAAGGTATAATATTCACATACTTCGTTTCCAGGTATGGTATTCGGGTACTAAATCTTCCCTGCGTCTTGGTGATATAAAACCTCTCCCGAAGATATGACGTCGACTAAAGCCTCTAGAATTGACAATGAAAGAACTCTTTCCGATTCCATTCGCCATGCTTCTTGTTAATCTGTATGATTAAGCCGCGTACTCAGGGGATTTTTACGTGTAATAACGTATCATTCATTGTAATTGCTTCAGATCTGGAAGGTACTTCAACAGTCACCACGTAACATATCTCGAGCAGCCGAATCCACGGGGTTCCTGAAGGGGGCAGAAAACGAAAATTATCCATTAGATGGATAATACACTATCGAACAGTACTTATGAGTCCAGAGATTTTTATGAAATGCAGTAGTGCCTATCTAATAAAAGATATCGTGTTGGAAAAAATTAACATAGAACGACCAACCGAACTTGAGATCAATTTTGTGTTCATTTCCAAATCCGACAACCCGTTGGTTGGCCAGGGCCATTTTTGAGGTGTTAGCTGCCCACGTTCAAACCTCAACAAACCGCCTTTCTTCTAAAAACAATTTGATTTTCTCAAAAAACGCCTTCTACCAAGCACGTATTGTAAACTCATTGATGATCTAGTATTCTTCCCTCGGATTACCTAAAAGTCATAAGCATTGTGTTTAGTGGTTCCTACAACGATTTTCAGACTATTGATGTATTCAGAAGTATATTTTACTCTTGTGACTTTCAAAACTTCGATTTTCTCTAACATAACTAGCTTCTGTAGGTATTGTTGATAGCTTTATAGTTTCGAAATCGTTTCTGGAAAATTAAGTCCCTTGACCTCCCCATCTGAATACACCCATGCTCTTGATGGTTTTTAAAAGTTCAATTCTTTTCAACGAGATATCTCGTCTATTAAGATCATACCAATTTTGCTAATGAAGAGTTGAAAGATATTGCCAATTTTTTTATGATGAAGAGATAAAGATATGTTCAGTTTTCCTTAGATGCGAGATATCTTGACCATTAAACTCTGGTCAGTTTTGCTAATGAAAAGATACCTCGTTAAGACAACTAACCACTAGGAGAGTTAAAAAATGTAAACTGAAAACAAAATGTACTGATTCCTAAGAGTCTTTTATTGTTTTCGTAAAGAGAACCTGATAATAACTAATAAGTATAAAATTAATAATATCAGAAAATTTGTAGGTGGACATATTTATTTCAAGTTGGTTTTAAAGAGACCATGTCGGGGATTAGTAACAACAACAACAACATTTCAAAGTGGAGACTTACGTCTCTCTCTCTCTCTCTCTCTCTCTCTCTCACTCTCTCTCTTGTCTTTCTCGGCCGCCGCTGTTTCCCTTTCTGCGTGCAATTACAAGCCACTCGGAAACGGCCATGGCTGCAAGTATTACAAGGTTAATCCACACAAAAGAAGCTCATTACAATAGATGATACAATACCCATTCCGATCCGCTAATGAGCACTCGGATTTACGCACTTGAAGGTTTCCGTTGCCAACGCCAGGAGAATGCTAAGTTGTTTTCACGGCGGTATTAATCTTCGGAAGGAAAAACTATTTTTACAGATGATTTAGGTGGTGTACGAAATTCTAAGATGTGGTACATATTGAGACATTTTGACTATTTTCACACAATATGCCATGTGATTTTCACATAAACTAACACTATCTTTTATCTCATGTCATTTTTCAATTAAAAATTTTCATTGAAAACATTTTAATCAACATAACTCTCATAAATCGCTATGCATTTTTCACTAAAAAGAATTTAAAACAATAATCTTTAATATTAATAAAAAAGAGGATGATGTTAGGTTATTCTTAAAACGTATTTTCGAATTCCTGTTATAGGTAATATAGTAAAGCAAAATCATCTTATAAGTTAAGAATATAATAGTGTACACAGAAACATTACTCATACACAATAAATAGGAAGGAAAATCATTCCTAGAAAATCTGTTCTAAACCCCAAACAAATTTCAATTTAATACCATTAAAATACATTTCAATTTTTAGAATTCTGGATTCATTTCTTGCGCAAACCTAAAAGCTTTCAAATTACCAGTCTTGTTTTTTCTTTTTCCATCATGTGCGTTCAAAATATTTTGGACTCTGAAGTTCGGTTAGAAGTATAGATAGTTATGCCTTTTCATTTTAAACTGATAGGACTACACAAAGATATAACCTTTCTCTCGTTAAATTTGAAACGTTTTATATTTTTAATGGTTAACATATTCGACGATTGCAACTGATTAAAAAAATTTTTTTTCGTGTGATTGAGGAACTTCCTGTAATGAATTATTCTTTTCTTCAGCTGCCCCAAAAGTGTCAAAGTTCCACTGCACGAAATATATTAGAGATATTTTATCCATTTCAAAAAGTCGAAGGAGATATTTAAAAATAGAAGATGACTCGAGTGCCTTCGACGCCAACATATTGAACATAGAAAGCATTTAAATGTAAACAAACGAGATATTTTTGTGCAGTGAACATTTTTATGAGTATTAAAATCAAGAATTAAAAGAAAATTTTGCGTCGGAAAATCGTATGGAATCATTTCCTTTCCCACTTGAAGATATTGAAAATTCGTGATTTTGAAAGAAGTATAAGGTTTTCGAAGAAAATTAACTAGCTATCTTGCAGTATTGTCACTTTTCTTACAAGTAAAACTGTCAAATTACGCGCAAATACGCAAATTTGAAAGTTAATGTAAAATTTTTAAAAAGCATACCAAATATAAAAAAAAGTGAAATTGTAATCTTTTAAAATTAAAAGCACAAAATGGGACTTTGATCTAAATTAAAAATTTAGGAACAGAATATATCTAGCTTTAAAATTTTGCATTGTGAATACACAAAAATCCTGGTTTGAGACTTTTGATATGAAGCATTAAGTATCCTAAATATGACTATTCGTAGAATTTAGAAGTGAAAATGCCCCTTAAAAAATTATTTAGGAATCTAATGATCAATTATTTCTCATACCAATTATATTTCTTATTGCGACTGCACACAGATTTAATAATAATTATGAAGTAACATATGAGTTGTAATTATTTTCATCCGGGTTATTTTACCGGGTTTCAAAATTATGAGGCGTTTTCACTGTATCTTTCTCGTCATCTGACTGTGGTTCAAAATTACGTGGTGTTGTCCTCGAATCTTTCCCATAGGGAATTGATCCCGGAACGTCGTCAATAGCCCGTTGTGTTGCTCTGGTATGACGTTGATTGAAATTACCTTACCTACAATGTAGCTTTCCTTTTGGGATTGATCTCTGGTCAACTATATCTCTATATAACTATATATCTCTATCAACTATATCTCTATAACGACGTACACCTTCAGTGGATTCCATCGCATGTGGACATACATGGCAATGAAATCGCAGATGGATTAGTAAAAGAGGGTTCAAAGAGTGGCTCGATACCTTCTACTTCTTTAACATATCAAGAACTCTACTCCAATGTAAAACAAAAATTCAATACTTCATGGCGAACTCCACCCACGCATCACTGGTACTGCAGAAAAAGTCCTGGTACTCTACTAAACATCAAATGTGACAGAAGTACGCAAACCACCTTGGCCAGGCTTGCAAGTGGACATATTAAGTGCCTTTCCTTCGTGGACGGTTCAAAGACCTACCAGACCTGCAGGAAATGTTATGCTGATCAGGCGTCGCCTGAGCATGTCCTCCAGTGTCTTGGACTTACAAAGCAGGACATTACTTCTGACCCTTTGACTGTAAGGGACTTTTTATATGTCAACAACCTATTGGAGCTCGTCTGACTTCTGTCAGATGAGTGGGAATAGAAACAACAACATATCTCTGGTCAACTATATATCTGGTCAACTATATCTTTGGTCAACTATATATCTGGTCAACTATATAACTCAACTACAGGCTATGGGAGATCGACCCATAGCCTGTTGTGTTGTGCCGGTGCGATTTAGTTAACTATCAGCTGCTCACCATAGAACCAATAGGAACTTTTGGTGCAAAAGGCGCGATAAACATAATTTTTGAAGCTTAGAGAGGGTAGGTAGGTATTTTAATTAACGTCGTTTTGGAGCAACACTACTGGCTATTGACATCAATCCGGGATCAATCCCCAATGGAAAGATCCGAGCTTTTCGAGAGGGAATATAAAATCTATTAAAATTCAAAAATTCGAGCAGATTTTTTTTAGGCGTCGCACAGGGGAGTCACAAAGGAAAAAATGAGCGAAGCGGTTTAAAACGTTATCGCCTGATTCAATTAAAACGGATAAAGAAAAAGCCCTCTACCGGCAATATCGGCGAGAAAAATATCGCCGCGACTTAAAAAATAGAGTTGCTATTACTGATCCGTCATTGCGTGGAGAGCACCTGCCTCCTTGTTCTCCTAACGAGTAGACGCGGGGAGCAAAAGAAAACAAAAATTTACGAAAAAAAAAGACATTTTTCTTTGTTCATTTGACGTTATTTTCCATCTCGCGGCCCTCCCCTGTTGACACCCCCCACGCGCCCTTTCTGATTCCTCCCTTCGCTCCTTCATCAATATGTCATCTGCCTCCCCTCGAAACTCTTCTACTTCAACAATTAGTCGGAACGTCACCGCTTTCCGGAGACCTGCTCCCGTTTTCCTCTTTTTTTTTACTCCTCCCTTTATGCTTTTATGATTGTTTTGCTTTTTCTCTTCTCCCTTTTTTGTTCCGTCGCATTCCCGTTTTTTTTTTCCGGAGCCGCTTTTTTTTTGCGCGTGTTTTTTGCGAGTATGTGTCACAATTTTCTTTTCATTTTTCCTGCGGAACAAACGCCGTTCATAGATCTCGGGTGCTTAATTTTCTTCCTTTTTTTTCCTCCGGTTTTCGCGAAATTATTCACCCTTGGTCTCTTACGAAACTTTTCTTCCTCGGCCGTTTCGTTTTTTGAATTTCTCGTGACTTTTTTTTTTTACCTTGACTCTGTGTTTTTATAGCCGAGGCGGCGCGTTTCGCACTGAAAGCATTCAAAACTATTCCCTCCTTTTTTTTTTACCTTATTTATTGGTTGGGGATAAAGGTGCCTCGAAAAAGAGTGTCCCGGTGAACTTTTGGAATTGAATGGGATAAATTGAAAAAAATGGTTAGTCTTTGAGAACTGTCACTGTCTGCTAAGGACTGGATTTTTAATGAAATCTGCCTTTTCAGAGCTCATATGAAAAATAAAGAAAGGTTTGCATTAGGTTTCTGAGAGTAATGGTACAGTACATACGTCCACTAAAATTAATTGAGCCCTCCTACAACCCAATATATAATCTTGCTCTTCTTCATGCCCCGTTTGCCGACCAACCTGTATAGTGGTTAAGGTGTTAGCCTCTGGATAGTAAGGTTCCTGGTTCGAATCCTGGTCAGGGTATGGATGTTTGTAAGCATTTGGTGTAGAGGCGGCTGGTGCACAGAAATCTGCCTTTTCAGAGCTCATATGAAAAATAAAGAAAGGTTTGCATTAGGTTTCTGAGAGTAATGGTACAGTACATGCGTCCACTGAAATTAATTGAGCCCTCCTACAACCCAATATATAATCTTGCTCTTCTTCATGCCCCTTTTGCCGACCAACCTGTATAGTGGTTAAGGTGTTAGCCTCTGGATAGTAAGGTTCCTGTTTCGAATCCTGGTCAGGGTATGGATGTTTGTAAGCGTTTGGTGTATAGGCGGCTGGTGCACAGAAATCTGCCTTTTCAGAGCTCATATGAAAAATAAAGAAAGGTTTGCATTAGGTTTCTGAGAGTAATGGTACAGTACATGCGTCCACTGAAATTAATTGAGCCCTCCTACAACCCAATATATAATCTTGCTCTTCTTCATGCCCCTTTTGCCGACCAACCTGTATAGTGGTTAAGGTGTTAGCCTCTGGATTGTAAGGTTCCTGTTTCGAATCCTGGTCAGGGTATGGATGTTTGTAAGCGTTTGGTGTAGAGGCGGCTGGTGCACAGAAATCTGCCTTTTCAGAGCTCATATGAAAAATAAAGAAAGGTTTGCATTAGGTTTCTGAGAGTAATGGTACAGTACATGCGTCCACTGAAATTAATTGAGCCCTCCTACAACCCAATATATAATCTTGCTCTTCTTCATGCCCCGTTTGCCGACCAACCTGTATAGTGGTTAAGGTGTTAGCATAGCTGTAGTGGAGGGTATACGGCGGTATACGCCGTATATCCTTTGGTTTTTTCCAGCAAATTCCGTATACCCTCTGCGTTTTCTTAAAAACTGCGCACACGCTTTGCTTTTCCTAGAAAACTAGGGGAAAACTACTTTCCTAAAACCTCCCCTGGTCTACCCTTCTGCACTTTGCTATTTCTTTATCCCTCGTTGTATTGTCTGTCCTGTCCCTCGCACAATAAAACTCGAAATCAACCAATCATCGTCTTCATTAGTTCGACGGCTCAATGTGGGCCTCTGTCTTCTAGATAATTCTGCTTCATCTTGACCTGTCATTTGCAATCATTTTCCAGTTTCTTAGTTTTACGAAATATATCTTCATCCTCGTCTTCACAGTTAGTACATCTAAGCTGGAATATACGTTCGCCAACATAAGACTCAAAAGCTGGGGAAATCGATGGCTCAAAATATGAATCCTCCGATATTTCGGGAAAAACTCAAAAATTAAAAATGCAATCACAAGGCTAAAATTTAAGCAACACATAGACAGCTGCGTTGGTTTTTCCCTCTTTTCCCAAACGTTTGGGAAAATACGCAATAAGCAGCGAATTTTTTACTTTACGAGAGTCGTTTGAGCTAACCGAATATACGATTTATTATTTAGTATTTTCGATTTCTTGGTAGAAAAAAATATTTTTAATTGATAACACGAAAATGTTTTCTTTATATTTCATGAAAAATGTTTTAGAGAATAAGACAAAACTAAAAACATAATTGATGAAACAAAAATGTCACTTATAGGGACAAGTTCAATGTCATCTTATTCTTTGCCTTCTACCTTGGTACGCGTATTCCTCTTGAAAAGGCTAAAATATCAATAATACATTAGAGTAGCATTTTTTGTTGAGTTTGGATAAAAAATCGTTTATTCAGTTAATTTCAAACACTATTTGTATATGTGGTACCAAAGTTAATATTCATCAATTTAATATAGCGTAGAACTCCATACCTTTTTTCATTTTGTGGCCAATGAGGTTGCATCTGTCGAAAAAGAACAAATTGCCGTATAGTCTCCTCCTTTAAGAACATCGAATGAATCTGTCGGCATGTTACTTTTTCTGACTTTTTAAACGAAATTATCTCTCATATTACTTAAATTTCACGAAGCATCTATTACTACTCACGGCTGAATCGATAGAACTATAGATATAGTTGGATAAATATGTGGCGAAATTGCAAAAATCCTTTCTTTGAATCACTATTTTAATCATTACTTCATTTATTTATTTTGTGTTTTCTTTCTCCACAAAAACATGCAGAGAAAAAGAATATACTATCCAAAAATTGCAAGAAAAAGACTCACAAATACAGTTAAATAATAGATAGAAACAAAACACTTAAATAAGAATATTTTTTTAAATTGTTTTGAAATCATTAAAAACTGTGCCAATCTCCAAAAAAAAGTATGCAGTTTAAAAATTTTATTTTGCAGCAAAATTATTATATATATTCTTTTTCAAAGGTTTAACAAAAATAATTGTCAATTTCTGGTAATGTATACCGGGGGACGTTAAAATCAGTACAAGAAGCCAGAAATGACAAATCAATTTTGGAATGTGGGAGGTAAAATAATTTTGTTAAAGTAAAGTCTATATAGATTACAAAGTAATAAAACCGAAATGATTTCGGAATTCAGAAAATTGCAATATTAACTATATCCATTTCTCGATCGAATTCCCCGGCAGCACAGACTGATAATTACTTCAGTTCTACTGGATTCTTCTTCGAAGACTCTGAATCTACTAAATTTGTTAAGGGTATACCACTTTCCCCATACTCTGCTTACTTTTTCACACATGCTATCCCTCCTCTTATTTCGCTAACTTCCATGCTGCTAGTACGTCCCTTCACCTTGGGTCCGCTACCATGTTATTACATACTAGGGATGCGACATCGACAGAAAAACATCGATGTTTAAAATTAAAACATCGGTGTTGATAATACATCGCCCCCAAAGCATCGATGTTTTTAAAATTCAGCGTATTTAAACTTCCCCCCCCCTATTTCTTAAAACTGGTTTAACAACTAGTGATGCTAGATCGACAGCAAAACATCGATGTTTTTAAAATTCAGTGTATTTAAACTTTTTTTACCCGATTTCTTAAAACTAGTTTAGGAACTAGTGATGCTACATCGTTTGCAAAACATCGATGTTTTGAAACTTCGATGTTTAAAAATTAAAACATTAATGTTGATAAAGCATCGCCCGAAAACCATCGATGTTTTTAAAATTCAGTGTGTTTAAATTTTTTCCCCATTTCTTAAAACTGGTTAAGCAACTGTTGATGCTGCAACATCGACAGCAAAACATCGATGTTTTGAAACATCTATGTTCAAAATTGAAACATCGATGCTGATAATACATCGCCCCCAAACAATCGATGTTTATAAAATTCAGTGTATTTAAACTTTTTTCCCCCATTTCTTAAAACTGGTTTAGCAACTAGCGATGCGACATCGGCTCCAATACATCGACGTTTTTTATAAAACATCAATGTTTTGAAAACATCGACATCGATGTCGCATCCCTACTTTTCAGACCCTTCACCCTTGGCCACTTTGGTCTAAAAGTATGTTCAATTTGCTGATTAAGAAAATTATGCTACTTGGTTATTTTTAAAATTTTTATAACGGTACTTTTTTCATTTAAAAATAAAACATCGACAACGTAAAAACATCGACAAGTATAAACATCGACTCCAATATATCGATGTTAAAAACATAGTTTTTTTTTAAAACTCATCGATGTTATGAAAACAGCGACATCGATGTCGCATCCCTATTACATACATACTAAGATAAAAGCCCGTCATACACACAACGGGTGCATAGTAAAATTGATTTAATTTGGTCAAACTCATTTATATATTTTTTTAAACCTGACGGTGCGTGATTACTGGCCGTGATATCCAATAAGGAACTTGCACCAGTGAGGAAAATGCTCATTTCGGTGTTTTATTAATTGATCGATTGTCAAAGTGTTCAAAAACGACAATTAAAACCCATAAAATATACTTAATTAATTAAAATTTAAAGTTTTAAATTACCGAAAAGTACGGCAAAAGCACATGACATCAAAACGCTACGTGACATCATTGTGCACCACGATGTAATGTTTACGTTTGTCTAGCGCGGTGAAATTTCATATTGCCAACTCTTTAAATTTTTAAATAATCAATTTAAATTTTTTCTTGCTATTTCAACGTTGCTTTAAAAGTAAACAAACCGTCATAGTGCATAGTGACGCCACAAGAAGCGGCGTAAGAAAACTAGCGTTTTTGAGATGGAGCAAATAGTGCGAACTTTAAATTTTTTTATTTTACCTTTTCGGGCTATAAAAGTAAAAAAGAAAGATACATTCCATCATATATTTTCGTTTTCTATATTACAAAAATGTAAACAAAAAACGTGCAAGTTCCTCATTCGAAATAATGATCAAAAGAGGATTTTTGATATTTCGTATCTCGTTTCGTTCGGGACATTATACAACAAGACAAAAAAATTAGTAACTCCGACTACTCGTGACTTCACACAACCCATCAAAACTTTAATAACCACTGAAACGTTTATTAAAGCATTTTATGCAATTAGATTATTTCTCCTTGGATCAGCTTTTTTTTAATTTTAGCTTCTAGGTCCATTAATATAACTAGTTACTAGAAGAATCTCGATATCGGTAACATGGTTTTGAATTTCTAAGAACGATTTAAAAGTGCTGGTTTACAAGTTGTATGTAAGGAGTGCTAGTCTGGAAATCTTATTGTCTCGTATTCCCAACCGTGGATTCGCTAGATCTCTCAACAATTAATAACTTCGTTTACTAGTCATATAACTCTGCATGTAACTAACACTCAGATAACAGTACGTTTTATGAAGTACAGATGCAGATAAAACCGATTAATACAACCAAACATCATGTACACTAGCCCTCTAAGCGTCACGAGATTTCAGAGAAATATACAATATCGCTTTTACCTAGCAACCCATATAATGACTAAATAACCACAATCTATGGGTTGAAAGAATCCCAGGAAAGATTCTACAGTTGAAAAAGATTAAAAATGACAAAGTCACGCATAGGAGACTGTAGGTTACAGAACGGATGCATGTGAACCCTTCACAGGTTGAAATAAGTCAAAGCACAAAAATTCGATTCAAATTATGGTTGATAATGATCTAGATGTAATATCGTCACTCAAATTCCAAAGGTCGCATGTATAAAAACTGCATTTTTCAGGAGAGCAAAAGAAGTAATCGTCCTTATGATTCCATTCTATTTTGTTATATACATTTGGTTGTAACTTTTATTGAATCAGCTGATGACTTAAGAGATTTTAGCACCAGGTGGTAATCACAAAATACCACAAACAGCAATAATAAATGGTATTTTTGACATAGGACCTTTTTTGCACTCTGAGTGACGATGTATATTGTCTGTAACTCAATAAATGCACGTATACAACGTATATACCCGTGTAAACCCTCCAGATGGCTAGAGTAATCCTAACATTTTTGAGAACAACACAGAGAGCTATAATTGAAGTTGACGAATCGAAATTTTTGTGAGCGCCATAAAGTGTTTGGTCTGTTCACCGAACACAACACATTTAGACATCGTGCTGCACCAATCTGCTTCTCAATCGAATTATTAATATCACGCGGTCATACAAAGGCTTCATGAAAGAATCCCAGGAAATATTTAGATGCCAAGAAGGTCGATACTAGTTAATCTAGAAATGCAAGAGAGAGAGAGACGGTTGTTGCGCAGAACGGATTTATGCGTGTGAATGCCACAGCAGAGTAGAGTAATCGGAACATTTTTAGAATGATACAGATAGCAATAACTCAAAATTACGAACTGAAATTTCTGTAAATATTCATAAAGCGCTCGGTCGGTTCTCCGAACAAAAAACCTCAGACATAGCGCGCGGCACCGATCTCAATCGAAGTATTAATATCGCGTCGTCGTACAAAGGCTTCATCGGTATGACGGCAGACACGGGGATGAATATTTTGAACGCCGATTCCTCAATCTGCGAACCCAATCTGCCCACCGACGACGGAATAGGCGGCGGAATCGAAACTAATACGAAAAGAATTGGTTCGCGCGAGGGAAGAGAAGACGACGAACCGGAGCGATTCTATTTATCCCGGGAAAAGAATCATTTCCCCCTTAAATTTGCTCCCGATCCAAATCCCGGCCGTCTCCCCATCAGCGTCGCCGAGACAATCTCCTTCATTCCCGCGCAAAAGGAATTAAAGCGCGGAAAATAAAGAGAAGTGGAGAGAGAAAACGGAAGAAATAATCAATGGCAGCGCGAAAGGCGCTTCTTCACACAATCACAATTGCACGGAGAAAGGGAACGAGAGAGCGCTGGCAGATTTTTCGGTTTCCGAAAAATTGTTCGGTCCTCGAAGTTAAATGGCACGGCATTTTGGGGGGAGAGCCTCTCTCCCTCTCCTCTTTTATCGGAGGTTGAGCTTTTAGCATCGATCGGGTGGCATCGCGTGCTCGGCAGACTCCGCGGAGAGAGATTTTCTTTCTTTTCTTTTTCGGGGAGGGGGGGGCTTCCGATCCCTCCTTCCCTCCCCCCTCGCACTCTGGGTCGGAATTATCGGCCAGTTTATCATCGCGATGTTTTGCTTCTTCGATTTTTGGTCTGTTTTTGTTTATTGTTCGGTTCCGTTCTGTTTTTTTATCTGTGGTTGTTGCCGTGGAGAAGTTTAAAAAAATAATCGAAGGTTCGGAAGGAACAAAGAAATCAAGTTTTGACGCTTTTCAATCGAAGGGTTTGCGATGGATTTTTTTTTTCGTCGTGGGGGTGAGCGAACGAGTTTGTCAGAGGATATCGGCTATTCTAAACCTTTTTACCCGGTTCCTGCTGTATTCGTATCTCATCAAATTAGACGGATAAACGAGTACGTGTGATTGATTTTCGAAAGCAAGTGACAAGGGGTGCATATTCCTTTTCGACTATACTGGGATGGAATATTTTTTTACCAATTGTAACCTGTCCAGCAGGTATTAAACCTGCTATCCTCGTTTTGGTTCGAAACTTTTTTTTTGTATAATTGCTAGGACACAATCTTAATACAAGATAAATATTAGCATAGCACACTAAAAATATACAAACAAATGTCAGTAAAAAGATCCGAATAATATGTAACACACATCTAGAAACAATAAAAAAGAAGGAAGTGGACATTGTCCTAAAAGTTCTTCGCCTCCCAGCATATACACTATATGAACAAAACAACTCCAGAAATTCGGAGAAGGATCCATATTAGTGTGGGGTTGTTTTCCCGGTTAGGACTAGGACCATTGATTTATGTACGTGCTACCATAAACGCTGACGTGTACCTCGACGTTCTGGATAATTCGGCCTTGCTTACACTATGACAATACTAAGGCGATGATGTTTGTTTCTTCCAACAGGATCGACCTCCATGTCAAACTACAAAACGTGTGCGGAACTGGTATCCTTAAAATAAGGTGAATTTCCTTGACTTCTGAGCCCCGATCTCAATCCGATCGAGCACTTACACGACGAACTGGAGCGACGAGTACGACACCACCACGCAAGCCCATCTTCACAACAATCTCTTCTCACAGCCTTGCAGAGGCATGGCAAACTATCCCTGCCCAGACTTTGCAGACTGCAGAGAACTTGTGGAGAGCATGCCTCGACGTGTTTCAAGTAAAAAGTAATACAAGCAAAAAGAGGACATACATGTTACTAAATAAAATACTAAAGCACTTTTTCTTAAAAACATGCAGTGTCAATACTTTTGTCAATATAGTGCATGTTGTTATATTATGATCTTCCGTGATTCTTTGCTTGATGCTTTCAGGTGCACATCCTTAGGTGTGTATGGGCATCAAAACCTCAAGATACCCAAGTGATCTTTCCTCCCTTTCATTTTTACCCTCATCCACCACCCTTATTCTTTTTCTTCCTCCCTCATTGGGTTGTCTATCTTACGTTTGGAGCAGCTTTGCCAAATTTGACCCTTGTACCATAAAACCCGAAAACAACCAACCAATCTATGCTAGATGTATGAGCAGAACTTGCGGGTTTCAGCTCGATTGGTGAGAGTCGAGGTTTAAAAGACCTTGCCTTAACTGAGCCTTGCCTTGCCTTAACTGAGAGAGAAGAGTTAAGACAGCGAGTGGAAGAGGACTGGACTAGCCTTGGACCCAAGACTTGTAGTCTTGGACCGAACTATCCCAGTCGTCTAGACAGCGTCAATGAGAATACCCACTTTGATGCGAGAGAACAAGAGGTTCCGGGCGAGACATCAGATAATTCCAGACACTCCTCATTCAACTGGAAGTTTCAGCCTCTTGCCTCAGCGGATCCTCAGATAAAACTGATTTGCCAATAAACTGAATACCAAAGACAAACAGAAATAAATTGAAATTATTTGGTAATTAACTGTGTAGTCTTTAATGAAAGTTGATCACTACACTACACCACAGAAAGTCCGCGGAGGGTTTTACATTCAAGCAGGAGGTTTCTTTCATTTGCTTCTCCAGAATCAGAGTGGGCAGCTAGGCTTGGAGAGATGCCTAAGCTGTGCAAGTGATTGATAAGGAAATCATAGAGCGTATTCCAAGCGGAAAGGCCTAGGCACACCGTGGCTTATCAATGATTAGAAACGCGAGCAATAAATTCAGCGAATTAATTGATAAGATACCATGGTCATAATTTCTATCATAAACATCTGTATATAAATTGTATCATTTCGTAAAATTTTAATGTAGTTAAAAATTGAAAGCAAATTTTGAAAATAATAATCATGACTAGACTAACTTTGATATCCTAATTTATAGTTCTATTTTTCAACTAGTTATGAATTATTAAAAATTACAAATTTACAAATTGTATATTAACAATTTGTTTAAATTGTATTGTTATATAGTTTTTGAATATTATTGAAAGAGAATTTGGTATTTTCTTGGTTTATGAGCAAGCCAATTTGGAAATAAGGAACGTTCCCATTATCTTCTAGATGAGCCACGCGTACGACGAATTAAAACGAAGCAGCCATTTGACTGGTGATTAGGATTTTAAAAAATTGATTTATTAAAACATAACCATTTAACATTTGCATACATTTAAGGTTAACATAACATTTCCTATGAATTATGAATAGATGATACACAAAGATGAAACGTCCGAGGAACACGAAAGCTAGTGAAAGAAGGGAAGGAAAGTGTGTGCGAAGCGGATAGTACAGAGGTGTGAAAGTGGTGCACAATCAACACATTTTTGGATTTGTTCTTAGTCTTTTGAAACAGACATGCTATGACATTGAATTGATGACTGTACCAGGGAACCTCATTTCTGTATACAGAAATGAAAAGCAAATATTACATTCTTCTTGATTGCGAAGTCATTTCGGTTTCGTTACTTTCAAACTCTGTGGCGAAAGTGATATTACAAACTTCTTTTACAACCTTCTACATAGCAAAACTTATTCGTCTTTTTTTAGTTATTTCCATTAATTTCAACAACCCCAGGTATATTGCCAAATATTGTAAATTCTTTTTTAAGCTTTAAAATAGAATGTGTGAAACAATTTTCCAAGGAAAGTTGTCACACCTTTCCCTTTTCTTTGAGCATAATTCATTTAGAAATATATTAATATAGCCTTTCTCTTTTTTACACTTCTTTTAAACACTCTCGTTTTGAAAATTACTGTCAGTAAATATTGTCCCAGGCTCTCTTTGCTTACGTCCTCAGCCCCGTAGACAAATCGTGAAGATCTGACCATGACCATCATATCTGCAGGGTTATTTTTAAGACAAATTGTTATCCCTGTTACGTATATAGAAGCGTTTACTTTTCTCATTACTGATAAAAAGATATCGTGACAAAGACAGCTTCAAACTATGATCTTTAGTAATATGTCTTGCAACAGGTCGCCTACCGTAATATTAAGCTATATTCGTTTATTACTTTAAGAATGAAGGTTTAAAGTTATTCTTTAGGCAGCCACAAAAGATATCTGTTTGGTGGTCAAAGGAAACATTTTTTTTCTTGAGAACCTTTGAATGGCATCTTTTTTGATTAAAACAAAACATGGGACCAGAAATACAGCGTTGGTGGGGCAAGCTCATAACTAAATTATTATTTTTTTTAATAAACCTACAAATAAAACAGTGTAAACGCATGAAAATCTTTTTATTCTGCAGTAAAACTAACAGTTATTTTATTCTCAAAATATCTAATGGTTCAATATAAAAGCTCGCAATCGTAGGGAAATTTTTTCACTGACTCAACATTTTCTCGCATATTCAGGCATCTACGCCTTGTTTCAATCTCCCACAAGTGTCACTAAATTATAAAGGGCATTTAGTATTTCGTACGGAATATTTAATGCAATTTATTTTGTAAATTTAGCCGAAAAAACAGTATATCCACGCCCGGATTCGAACCAAGAACCTTCCGATATCCAGAGACTGCGTCGTTTTGTGAGAAAACACAAGACAAATTTACACAAGAAAATATATTTTCAACTCCAAAAAGAAACTATGGCTCCGCAACCAATAAAAAAAATTCAAAAATAAAAATCAGTTGAAAATCAATACATTCTGTACTCTCTAATGTCTTCACTATTCGCTTTCTCATTTATGCAACCAGTTTTTGTTTTATTTAATCCCGATAATGGTATCCGAACGACGAATATAATAGACCATTAAACTTGAAAGCGAACCGCGCAATGCGAGCCCGACACGAAAAATCTTTATCGAGTTGAACACGTCCTTGACAAACAATACCCGGAACAAAAAGTTTTAAAAAACTTTTAAACCGAGGCGTTCGGGAACGAGAGCAATTCCAACCCTCCCCGAATCGATCCGGGAACAAGAGAACAGAAAACGCGTCCCCGCAATAAAAGAAGCTACGAACAGACCGGCTACACAGAAGAGAGAGAACCCATCGGACTCTCGGTCCGGTCAGAACCCTAATTAGCTTTCCCCGGTATACGGCCTCTCTCTTTCCACCCCTCTCACTCCGGCGGAGAGGGAGGGGAGAGAGGGCAGGCCTCCGAAAATAGGCCTCGACCGTAGATTAGCCGGCCGTGCTCCGCTCCTCAATTTGACCTCTCCCCGGCAGGCCTGCCAGGGTCAGATAACGAGGGAGGGGGGCTCTGTTATTAGCGCGGTTGCCATGGCGACGCGGCCCGCGGGTCTTTGAAGTGCACAAGTCGGTCGCGTCGGCTCTTCGAGTGCGGAGAGGGGGGGGGGGAGATGGGGCGCTTTTAATTTTCTTTCCTGCCGCCCCGATCAGGTTTTGCCGCTCGCGGTTATTCGATCGTCGGCAGGGGCTGATTGGATTCGGTGCCCTCGCAAGGGAGGGTTGCCCAATAAAAGGATTTTCTGCGGGAGAGAGGGAGATCGAATTAGGAGCGCGCCTTGTCCTTGCGTAGGCCGGGCAAATTGGGGATTTTAAAGAGGGATGAGGGGGAGGCAAATTATTATAAACCTCTCTTCCACGAGGTTGCGTTCGTCGTATAAAAACAAGACGGAAGTGAGACGTATTGGCGAACTGTCGCTTTCGATATCAATCTGCTTTTCAACGGTTTGGTCTTACGAGCATGCTGTGTCGACTGCAGATCGGGCGGCCTTTGGGGCGCAAGTGGATTCCGAACTGAAATGCCCGGATAGGATTCGATTCCGGCTCCAACAGGCTCTGGGGTTGAACTGGGGGCCTGTTGAACCAAGGCTACCAAGCCTGTGAATTTCAAAGAAAAAATATAAATATTTCGCTCTATGATGGATTTCGAATATCAGTCATCGGCAGATTTCCTCTTTCCCTTGGAAACAGAGATTTGAATTAATATCAGGAAAATGAATTATGAAAGAAAATGAATATCTGAAGAATATCCGAAACCTATTCGACCTTCGACACTTCAAAACCAATGAAATTGGTGAAGTGAAGGCTATTTGTGAGGGGGCACTCAGTGGGTAAGCCGCCATTGCGCATAACAAGAATAATCACTGCGGGTACACACCGCGATTCAAGCCCGGGCTGCTGGGGAAGACAAACACTATGGCCATGGCCATTGTTAGGGTGGGGTGGGCTTAAGACGCCAGGATATATTGTGCCATGACACAAGACAGACAGTATCAAGTAAAAGACAAACATAAACAAGGAAGGTTTCTCCGACATGGAAGAGATAAATACACCCAGGGATGAATCAAACTGCGACGTTTTTTTACACGTAGGACATTCAAACGTATTTAAATGGCCTTTGGGGCGGACCTTTTTTCACATATCCAACCATCTGAATCATGGTTGGATAAGTAACGGATTTCAATCAGAGGGTTGCGAGATCGGTACTCGATCCAAAGACTGTCGTGTGTGTGGGGCTGGTACACGTTAAATTTGTCGTGCCCTCAAATGTCCTTCCGTTGGTGTGGTTTGGAAGTTTCGAGAATGGGATGACAGCTCAGATGTTGATCGCGTCATCTGGCCATGATTCAAAATTACGAGTTTTGTCCTCGGATCTCTCCCTACGGGTTGTATCCCGGACTCTCGCCAATAACCAGTTCTGTTGCTTAGGGCGACGTTAGTTAACTACCTTCCAACCTCACGTAGCGATGTTGATGTATTTTTGAAACACCTCTGGACGTATAGTTTGGGGTATACACTAGAAGTCATGGGGTCTTGTGGTTAAGAGTTAAAGAAATTGTTGAGACATAATGTAGTTGAGATGTAACACAAGGTCGTTCATGAGGTTATTACGTGCCCACGTGCAAACATCATCAAGCCTCCCCTCATCAAAAGAAAATCTTTTGTTCTCGAGATTAGTAACCGTTTTAACAATTTTCGATGGTTAAATTTATATGATTCATTTAAATTCAGCTTCTATATACAGGGTGTCCCTGAATTCAAAGGCCAAACTTTAAGGGTAAGTAAAATACATATAAAGAAGCATTTTTTGTACAGCAACATGGGGTCGGAAATGAAAAGGGCAGGTGGAAAAACAAGAAATGCTGAGGAAATGAAAAGCAAAAAATCTTTTCTAACAGCAAAGATTCTAACAGAAAGCTAATTCTCTAACAGCAAAGAATCGTTTGCAGATCGCGTAATGCCAAACTCAATAAAATTGTTTTGCAGACGATTTGATAATGCAAACTAAATAAACGTCAACTATTCAATATTTTTCTTCCCAAAAATTCATATTTTTTTTAAAGCTACGTCACTAAACGTTTCTATAGTCTGCTCTAAAAATATTATGCAAGTAAAGAGCTTTTGTTAATTTCCTCAGCATATCTTGTTTTTCCACCTGCACTTTTCATTTCCGACCCCATGTTGCTATACAAAAAATGCTTCTTTATATGTGTTTAACTTACCCTTAAAGTTTGGCCCATGAATTCAGGGACCCCCTGTATATAAAAAAAAGGATGTGTGTGTATATTCTCTATACAAATCTACACCGTTTGACCAATCCACGCCAAATTTGATACACTTATACTTTGAACACTGAGGAAAACGAAGACTCTTTCCTGTATTCAGACCAATCTGTAGCCCTCAAAATTGGCACACAGGTAGTCTTAAAAGTACCCCTCTCGAAGCCACAATTCTAAAATCTAAAGTTTGTTTTTCTGCAATAAATGGACATAGATAAGGAAACACGTTCTACAGGGTTTGTGTATTTGAGTTAACACAGGGAAATGTCGCGGTCATATTTGAAACCCGAGCAACGCCGGGTTATTCAGCTAATATACAAATAAAATGAAACACAAGGGTAAAGTGATTGAAATTTGCTTGCGTTAGGGTTCTCAACCTTGAAGTACGATCTGCAATATTCATGCGTCCAAGATGTCTGGTCTGTCTTCTTGTTCGGACGTGAGAGGAGTCTGCTGAAATCGTTCATGCCTGTCAGAACATTCCACCTATTCCATGTTCGCATCACTGGCTTGACTTCGTCCAACGTGTGCACGCATTTGTTGGAAGAATAATCCCCAGTCTCTCTCTCGACAAACCATAATTATTCCTCTATCAAACTCAGAAACGAGAAAAGGCACAATACCAATACTTAAAACCGGCTATGTGTTCTCTCTTATCGTTGCTCCTTCAGATGCCTCCATCCTTTTCCTGATTACGTGCTAAGACATGCTTGGTCCACAACTCAGAAACGACCCTGAACTAGAGGGAGAAGTGTGTCGACTCAAAAAGGGTTCATTTTGAAAAGTATATAAGATTTGAGCTAAATATCTACAGTAGTTGTAATGTCCTGGCTGAAGATCGGAAACTTTTTATCAGACCTCGTATTCAAGACACTATTTTTCAACTCCACGGTCGACTACCAATACGACCACGGTACCACGGTCGACTGCGATCAACTCTAATTACTTTCGAGGTACCGCCGGTTGGAAGAGTAGCAGATTAGCAACCGGGGGATTGCGAGTTCGAATCCAGCCAGAAACCATTGTGTACAAAGGGTGAGGGTGCAAGTTAAATATGTCGTGGCTTCAAATGTCTAAACGTTGGAATGTTGCGGAGAGTGGGGTGCCACCTCAGTTGTGACCTCATCATTTGACCGTAGTTTAAAGTTAGGTGGTAATGCCTCAGATCTTATCTCTTCGGGATTGTTCGTGGACTGTCGCCGATAGTCCGTTGTACTCCTGTACGACGTTAGTTAAACACTTGCCTTCTAATGACTGAATAAGAGCTTGAAATAAGTTTCATGGTTAGAGTCCCACAATACTGGGATTTTGCTACGGCAGGTTCATGCATTTGCTATTAAGCGAATATATAATATTCGCCTTTTGACGAGTCTCGAAAACCGGATGTTCGTCAAATCACAAACACTCAAGTACACAAATCCGGCTTTTGCGGGAATTAAACGTTATGGGAACGACGATAATTCATCGTAAATATGTCTTGTCAACCTATTTTGGCAATTACAACGGATAAAATTTTCTGTTAATATGCGCTTTGTATGAGTATTTAATTTATACCAGATGCTCAGCATTTACATTAGAATCAGATGCGCAGAAGCATTTTTAAATCACAAGATTGCCAAAAAATGTGAATAGGTGATAAACACCGTTTCTGTTACACTTATCTACATTTTTAATGTTGTACATGATAACTCCGTCAAAAATTATCGTTATTGAAAAATCAGTTTGCTATCCGCATAATTTGATACAAAGTTAAAGCAGCTTATGTCATGTTAATCTGTGGTTATAAGATATTGAAATATTTCTGTGGTAACATAAAATATGCTATATAGAAATATTAGTTACAACACAGTACTTATAAATTCGAGTTTATCTCTCAACTAGGCGAATATTCGCTTCCTTTGACTCGGGGTGGACAAATATGGCCCTTGTGTTACAAATCCTTAAACCAATCAACCATTGACTAGGGAAGAAAGACCAACTCTAGATGGGAAAGAAAGAGTGACGAATACTGACACATCAATAGCCCGTTACTCTTCCCCAGTCCAAAGTTAATTCACCTACCACTTAATACGAAAAAGAATACACCCAAGGTGGAATTGAACCTGCACCAACAACAATTCGCAGGTTCAGAGAGGAGTGAGCATACTTACAGAGCCACAACGGTCTCTTCGCAATAAAGGATGTCTCATATCAGAGAATGAAAATTAAAAATACATGAACCAAAATGTTTGCTGTTGAAAGTATTTTTGAATTTTGTGGGAAAGGGGATGGAATTTTGAAAATGAAACGATGGAATGCGTGAGAAATTTTTTATTCAGTTTAATTTCTTTGATGAGTTCTATTTTTCTCGTTTTTCTCTTTCGTAGACTACCTTCATAATTTCGAAACCGTCGTTCACTCCCAGGGACACAGTGCTGCCATCTATTTACAAAGTTATTACGGGTTTCCGGAAAAGAATCCACGATTTGTTTCTTTTTTAACTTTGAATAGTGAGCAGTACGCGAAATATATAATTCCATATAGTGGATTTTAGCAAATGAAGGCTTGTGTCGCCATTTTTTAAATAGTTTTCAATGAAACGTTTAGAAATAATTATTTAAAAAAGTTTTGACCATGCAAAGTGAACATAAATAAACCATGAAATGAATTGTGAATAATATAAAATATTGTAAAATTTCTAAAAGCCTTTATTTTCGTAAAAAAAGCTCGTTCGAAAGTTGCGCTCTTAATGGCGGTCTATGCTGTAGGAGGGATGAAATATACCCAAATCGAAATTATAAATTATAAAACAACTAAGACGGTAAAATTGACACAATCTGTCCAACTTCATTTAGAGATGTATAATTATAAAACACTATTTGGATCTTGAAAATTTAAATTTCAAGCTTTAAAATTTTTTTTGACGAGTCAACATTTGCATAGTAAATGCTGATAATTTCGTTGTGAGCAAAATATTTGGTAGAAATTTTTTCAAACGATATCCATTTTATTAGTAAAATATCTTGATTTATCTTAGCCAACGATACTTATTAAGTTTTTAATTCAAAACTTCTACTATGAGAAGCTTTTTATCTGTGAAACTAAACATAGAATAGACTAAATATAATAGAATAGAATAAATAAAGAATAATATAAGTAGAATAGAATAGAATAAATATAGAATAATATAAATAAAATAGAATAGAATAAATATAGAATAATATAAATAGAATAGAGTAATATAAATAGAATAGAATAGAACAATATAAATAGAATAGAATAAATATAGAATAATGTAAATATAATCAAATAATATAAATAGAATAGAATAGAATAATATAAATAGAATAGAATATAATAATATAAATAGAATAGAATAATATAAATAGAATAGAATAATATAATTAGAATAGAATAGAACCGTATAAATAGAATAGAATAGAATAAATATAGAATAATATAAATGGAATAATATAAATAGAATATAATAATATAAATATAATAGAATAGAACAGAATAATAGTTTATTCTAAAAATAATATAGAATAAACTAAATATATATGGCCCAGGGTTTTATCGTATACGTGCTTTTTAAACAGACTTCGTATTGGGTATAAATGGAAGTAAAATGGTCTGTATGCACTGAAAATTATTACCTCATTAAACTTATTTATTTATATTTATTGATTCGTTTAATATGTGGCAACATAGTAAGAGGGATACAGCAGTCTCAACACCAGTGATCAAATAAAATTATAAATTACTGGATGTTAGATGAAGAATATTACTAAGAGTTCTTGGAATATATTAATGGAATACTTCACAGTTAACAAGTAATAAAGTATTGACTTCATCACGATATCTTGTATATGATAGCCAATTAAGAGAAAATACACTCAAGAGTAACGATCGAGGACTACTTGAAGATGGCTTTACTTTTTTGACGATCAAAAGAATTTGGCATCAGATTGCAAACTTCAAAATGACCGAAGGAATATCGAAAACGAACAAGGTTAGTGTATATGTGTGTATATATATCATCACCACGATCCGTCAGAAACGTAATATTTTTTTGGTCGTTAACAAATGGTCGGAAATTTCGTTATGATAATTCTGCGTTCTGCAACATAACTCTCTGTAATTAATTTTTCGTTTCATATGCACCGATAATAATTTCTTTCCAATCGCTCCTGAAGGTAAAATGGCTTTGTATAATGTCCAAATGAAAGTGGATTTATCATTGAATCTATTGGAAAAACCGTATTAAAAATTTTGATCTTTAAGGGTGTATACAAGAAATTTGAAGGATTATCCAAAAATATTTTACAAAATTAAAACCAAATGCGCAGGGAACATGTCGGAAATCACAATGATGGCAAAAGAAATTTTCTATTGAAGAAAACCGGGTTTTTGTTGTAGACTTTCTACCTATATCTACTCTAACTTTGATTTTTCAAAAGTGATCGTAATTGAAAATTTCTTTTTGCTATCCATAGAATTTGTGATGAATTAAATTTCAACGCGCTAAAATTAAAAACTGTTTCGATCAATTTTGGTGATTTTGGAAACCCATTACTTATGGAAGATGGATCCTCAGAGCTTTTAGTGCCATATAAATATTGAATATTAACTTGGTTACATTTTTTTACTTAAAAAAACAGTTGGGTGTGGCCTGTTAAGAAGGTGGTTTTACTGTAAGAACATTAAAATATACTAACTTTTTACCACATATGTTTTCGTAAAACCAACTGGGTGATAGAATTAAGTAAATATAATTTTAACTCGAATAATAAAAGATGGGAGTGATTTTTAAATCGAATAAAAAAAATACGTGTAAAACTTATCCTCCGCTACCTCAATTTTCCTGATGGCGATTAGAATATATCTGAAAAACAAAACTAACTCTCAAAATACGCTTTGATAACCCACCACGTTTCAAATACAGTAGTCTGACTTAAAATCCATTTCTATATTACATATTGGTTAAATGAAATTAACTTCCTTTGTCCATACTGTCAGTCCATCACGTCTTTTCTATCTAAAATATGAAAATTCTTTAATACCCAACTTGCACTTAGAATAGCAGTTTTTCCATTATCGAATGCGGTTCAAACATTATTAGATAAGGACCTCAAGTAAGAAAGTTAATTTTCCTACATGCACCGGGGGGGGGAGGTTCAGTTGGAAGCGTAGTGGATTAGTAACCGAAAGGTTTGCGTGTTCGAAACCCGATCCAACCAAAACCTGTCATGTACGTGGAGGCTGGTGCACCGTAAATCTATGTCGTAGCCTCAGATATCCTCACAATGGCATGGGGAGGAAGTTTAGAGAGTTGGGTACCAGCTCAGGTATTGTCCTCGTCATCTGAACATGATTCAAAATTACGAGGTGTAGTCCTCGGATCTTTCCCTTGAAGATTGAATTCATACCGTGGCGAATAACTCGTGTCGCATCAGAGCGACGTTAATTTAACTACTTGCCAACATCTATCCTTGGAATTCGCAGGCTTTTTAGACTACACTCGACATTTTCAATCTGGATTAAACTGAAAAATTATATTACTTACGATTTTTCCTTGAAACAAAGGAAGAATTATTTTCATTCAGAACTTGCCCAGGAAAATATCTTTTAAAATATATTAAGCTAACCACTAAGCGGTCCTTTTGTGTGAGCTTTCGTGCACTTTGTCGGCGTAGTCGGTATTTTAAGTGGAATCTTTTGAAAATGGAACCGAAAGATTATAAAAATGCTCCCTTTGAAATATTATGAGATCCTATGAGTGCGAACTGAAAAATGAAAATAGAAACATAAGCCAATAAAAAGCTACCTCGAGTGCGAATGAACTTTAAATATATGGTTTCCTCCACTGTAAGATGATAATGGTAATTTTAGTTAACGTCGTACAAGAGCAACACGACGGGCTATTGACGACGTTCTGTGATCAGTCCATTAAGGAAAAGATCCGAGGACAACATCTCGTAATTTTGAACCACGGTCAGATACCGAAGCAACACCTGAGCTGGCACCGCACTCTCCAAACTTCCACAACAACCCAACGTGAGGACTGTCGGCCACGACGGATTTAAGGTGCACCAGCCGCCTCTACGCCATGCGCTTACAAACATCCATGCCCGGACCCGGATTCGAACCAGGAACCTTCCGATCTCCATTGTAAAAATAAATCGGTAAAGATAGTTTTGCAGGGAAATCTGTAGACTCGAAGCAATGCATGCAACTTCCGATCATCAATCTAAACAACCTGCGAACTGTAGGAGGCGTAGGCTCGATTCCTGTATCTACCATAAGCGTATTTCTCTGTCTTACGTCAGTTACGGAATTACGTCCTCTACAAATTCAAATCCAAAAACGTTGCATAAGAGGACGTCTTCATATCAATTTTTGTACAAACAATAAAATTTCTTAACGGAAACACTGTGTTTTGATGCCATAATCAGATTTTGCATAGTTAAATTAGTCTAAATAAAATATTTCATGACTTTGCTATTAATATATTTTACATATTTCAATGCTAAAGTTAGTTTCAATTTCAGTGAATAGAAACTCCACAATATAAAACTCCACATAGAAAGACACCATTCGAAGATCGAGATTAATTGTACTTTAGAATTTCAAATTTGAACACTATTTCAAACGTATTTTTCAGCAATCCGAGAGTTATTATATTTATTATGCAAGGGCAAAGGATCCGAGAACCATTATCCAAGGTTTGTCCAGGCGTTTTATAAACTTTTAGTTCGTCCCTAAAATCGCAATAATTAGGAAAATTTAATGTAGCTCAAAACCTAACTATCGGAAAGAGCTGAAATTTTCCATGACCATTCTAGAAATCCTTCTGAATCGATTCCTATAAAAATATAATAAGGTTCCAATTCTTAATTCTTTCAAATATTATTCAATAATTATTATTGCAGACTAAAATCTATTTTTTAAATAAAACACTATGTTAATTGTATTTGGGTTCTTTAACAGTAACATGGTACAAAATATCAACGCTATATAAATATTATTTTGGAAGATATCTATAAAAGTCTAAGAAACTGATTTAACATTAGGAACTACATTCTTTCTGTTGAAACGGCAAGTCCTAATGATATGAAATTTGGAATCTGTAGTTAAATTGTGATATAGATTGGAAATTGTGTGTCAAAAATTGAGAATTCCTATAATTATAAAGTTGGTGCTCAATTTAATATGTTAACAAATTTTATGCATTTGAATTTACAGACGTTAGGGCAATTCCACAGAAAGGTCAACCAGTTGACCAATTTTTTAAAATTAAGAGTTTTAAACTAACAGGGTATCATTTTAAAGCTAAAGCACTACAGAATCTTAATTTTATAATGAAATAAGGATACATTTAATTTTAAGTGAGATATAAGCTCTAGTAAGGGAAACGATGGACGTGTATATGAAAGCCATTTCAAACACTGAGAATTGAGCCTAAATTTTCATTTAAAAAATATTATTATGTTTTAAAATTTTTAAATACTTAACTATGCACCACATAAACATGTGATCAGCACAAAACTTTGTACTGACATATTATATTTTTGAAACATAAAAGAATTTCCGAAATGCACTTTAGTCATTTTACGTCCGACACCAAAAAAAAAAAAAAAAATTTAATGAGCCAGCTCGGCTAAACCATTAAAAATGAAATTTTGTATTTAAAGCAAATTTATATGCCTCTTTCATATTATCTATTCAGATTAACTTTTTAAAAATAATTTATCTGAAAAAAATGGTGTTGGGTGTAAAGATTTTTTTTACGTCCGACACGATTTTCACAAAGCAGAATACATAAAAGAAAATCTTGTAACAGCATTTTCATTGATTATAAATATTAATATCAAAATAAAATTAATTTAAGTCTAGAATTTTTTTTGTAAATTTACAGGGTACAGAAGCTTAAATTTAGGTTGCAGAACAATTTTAAGAGATTTATGGTTTGAAAAAAATTAATTAAAAATATTATTTAAATATGCTGTACAGAGTAGTTAAAAATGACTAACCATTATAATGCTGAAGAATATCTACGGCTTCAGTATATAAAGTTTTTTATTACATTCCCCATCTTGTTTGTTCTTACCAAAAGAACATGTGTCTTTCACTATTGGTTCTAAAACTTACTACAGGTCATAGTACGAATTTCTGCACCTTCATTGATCAGGTTGTGTGTACAGTAACATCAAATATTTGCTTGTCACAGCAGTGTGACTGTTGCAGAAATAAGATATTTATGTTTAAACCAAATGCTGACATTGAGAATGATCCTACAAGATATATGCAGTAGCAGAAAACAGAAAAGTTAGACAGGGTTGATATATTGTGTACAGTAAAGTAAGCCTTTGAAGAATTAGTGGAACTACTAAAAAATTTTCTGATCCATACATTTGTCAAAAGAAATCAGTCAAAGACATTTGACAGTTTAAAAACAAGTGTGCATGGATAAAGCATAGTTTTTTAGCTAGATTTTTCTGAAAATACTACTCTTTTGCATCAAGATTAAATTCAATCTGCTCCTTGGACCCATTCCCAGGTCTTTACTGCATTGATAAAAACATTTCAATGAGCATAGTTATTGTTTCAGATGACTTGGATCATTCAAAAGTGAAATTTTTTAAGTTTGTGGACTATATTTCCCCCCTTATTTTAAAGGGAAAATACTTTGAAATAACATCAATTAATGTATTTTCTGATGGTCCAAGTTCCCAGTTCAAACAGAGGTACTTGTTATAAAATTTGTTCCTATTTAAAGAGACACATGGTATGAAGCTAACATGGAACTTTTTCGCAACGTCTCGCGGAAAAAGGAGGAATTGTGAAGAGAATATTTTGCCGTCATATCAAAGCAGGGAAGGGGTTTGTTTCCACACCACAACAGTTTGCCATGGTTGCTGCATCCTTGAACCCTACGGTGCATGTGCAATATATATTGTAAGATGATATTGCAGAAAATTCAGATTTTTTGCATGGCCATTGCGAGAAAGTCCTACTATTCCTAATATACATACAGGGAGTAACTACTTGCTAACTTCTGACATCAAATGCACCAACTTTTCAGAAAATTAACATATATTCTATAGCCTAAGAAGAAAGTGACGATAACATCCCGGAAAAAATAGTCTGACGGAACAACATATTTCAACAATAAAGTTATTAAACCCACCTATAGGGAACCGAGGACAATTTTCATTCAGAAAATCTATTTAAAATTGAACTTTTTCTGCACAAACATAATTTTTCTCAATAAAATGAATTGATTCTTGGATTTTATTACTTTTAAGATTAACTTATTTACGTCCGACACCAGAATTAAAATTAGTAAAATGTACATTAATAATAAACTAAATAAATAGAAAAAGGTCAAACATGTAGCATTCATATGGGTACTTTTGATACAGAACAGAGGAATATACTCTAGGAGGAATCGAAACTGCACCGCCTAAAGCTCTCAGGTTGCTAGCTTAGTGAACATATTAAACCATGACGACCCCAATAATTTAATATGAAAAAACTTTCCAAACTTGATATACAAGTTTCATATTATACAGAAATGACAGCTTTGTTGAAAGTAGAGTAATTATTTTTTTATAAATATTAAGAAACAAAAACACCAGTTTTGTGATTTTCTAGTTAATTTTATTATAAGGATACCTTCTTTTCATGTTATGCAATTGAATGCTGAATATTTACTTTAGTACATAAGTAAGCGTCATTGAGTATACAAAGTGCTTCAAGCCGATATCTTCAGTTTACTTTGATAAAAAAAATACACAGAAATTAAGAGAATTAACATTGTTGACACCGAACTCATCTTAAGTTCATTTGTAAAACAAGAGTGAAAATAGTTCACCCGAAAAAGAAGACTTACGTATCTGCGATTAAGTGTTACCATTACTTAGGGCGATAGATATTAGTGTCTTTCCAACACAGAGGAATCAAGTATATCCATCTATCTCTATATTAACAGAAAGATTGAAAGAGAGATTGATAAAATTAGAGTTCAGACTGTTTACCTCTCGGTGAGGTATATATAGTGCTTAAAAAAAGACAGAACCAAATTTAAACTAGGTCATTTTATTTACGGAATTAATTAGCGATCTTCAGTCGAAAAGTGAATTCAGCTTGACTTTGAGCATACGTGATGATTGTAACGGCTAGAAAGATCTTATCTTCACGATTTGTCTACGATGCTGCTGATGTAAATTTAAAAAAAATAATAATAAATAAATAAAAAAGAAAATTAAAGATGAAATTAATTTTACACTAAGTGAATCGAGCTGAAATAAAAGAGAGAGATTTTAAGTATGACGTGTACAAACTGAACTTTAAAAAAAAATTATAATTGTAAAAATTACACTAATATAATTAGAAATGTGATTTATTTTTCTAGAAGTGCAACTCCATTTCGAGGAATACGGATTTAAAGTTGAATGGAAGTAATTCAGGAGTTAAAATACATAATGAACTTAGTTGGCAGATTAATTACTTGTCTTTTTGGAAGTTTTTTTACGACGTAAACCCGGGAGTATACAGTTAAAAATTTACAATTTTTTTTGTAATCTCGTTGTTGTAAAGAAACCAGTGAGGCTGTCACCTTGTTTGCAATCAAAAGACAAACAACTGCCTCTAAAGAACTGAAAAAGCCTTCTCCTTTAATTAGTCTGCTTATAGTCTACCAAGCGAATTTGAAAAAAATACAGTCAGTAGCACTGACGATAAAGCAGTTTGGTTCGTTACGGATTGAGATTTCTTCCGATAATTTTTAAAGCGCCTTTTCATTTGAGCTGAACTCATTTCGTTAAAAGGTTTTTCGTCCTACCTCCGTTATTTTGAGTCGTTTACGGATAAGTTTTTACACTAAAACGTCCGTCTAGGTTAATTAGATGTAAACAAGTTTAGGTTTTCCATAAAACTCGAGGAGAATTAATTTTCGATTCATAGCTTGGATATTTTAAATTAATGATAAGTTGTACCAGTTGCTTATTGGAAAACCTTTTTTACACCATAAATATTTTTTAAAGTGTAGATTGGGAGTTCAATTGTGTAACATAAAATGCTTACAAGTTTGTGTTTTGAGCTACACAAGTATTCGCTACTTTAATTAAATTATACTGTATTCGTACATTAATTGTCCCGTACAAGTTGCATTTCAAAATTTCAATTAATATAAGTGCAATTTTATGCAGTCTGAAAATTATTTTTGCGATGTTTGTTTTATTTATCACAGAGATATCCAGTGATTGATTCATGAAATATTGATAATCGAAGCAATCATTTCACTTCTACTTTATATCCGGAAGAACACAGCACAACAACTAACGACTAGGTAAAATTATTTTTGAGGATACATATTGTAGTTGATTAAGAGAGAGACTTGTTGAATATTTTTTTTAATCTTTAAAATATACTTTGTATATTGATAAACACGCTTGTATTATGTTACTAAAATGGGAACTTTTAATTTTAAGTATCACAAAATAGTACAATATTAATTATTAATAATGATACCTCTGAACTAGTTTTAAAAATAGTATTACTATTTTGTATTGAGTTATAAATTCTTTAATTTGAAAAACTGGAGGTATTTATTCTACTTTTTATCAAATTTATTGCGTATAAATAAAAGTTAAATACATTATTTTACATAGAAGGCTCATTTAGAACCCCAATTGAGTATTTACTTCCAATATGTAATTCTGGCTTTAACACGTTACATATCTATGACTAAAATTTGTTGTCAGATGCAAATTGTTCCATTCCGGCTACTATTGACCGAGTTTACCAGCATTTTATGTTGCAAATATTAAATTCAGTAATACAACTTTATTACGTTGTTCTGGTAGCTATAAGTTCAAATTTCATGATATCTACTATACAATAAATGAGCAATGGCCATCAAATAAAAGCTAGAAAAAAGCATTATGGATTAATTGGAAGGTACATATATAAATCTTGTCAAAAGCTCTCTATAAAGTTATCTTATCTAAGAAAACTAAGATATGCTCCAATAAATCCTCGTTGCTCAAACAAATAAGATGCCTTCCCGAGTCCACACTATGAAACCTGCATAAATACACTTGAATAACAATGTGACCAAAATTTACCCTGGCTGTAAAAGTGGTAATTAACCGAAGGACCCTCTAAAAGAACACAAGCTCATTAGATTTATTTAAAAAGGTGATGACCTCAAACCGTGTAACTCTAATGGATTGCACCACATCCGTCTGATTTCATTCCTAAACTCCTTCAATGCTGGTAAAGGTAACACATGGCAACGGAACAGGACCACACAAATAGATTAAAACTCCGATCCCAGGTGCAGAATTTTTTCAGAATTGTATTGGAGTTGTGAACACAACTCCAAGCGATTGCAATTGTTCTGCAGGCATTTTGTCCAAACTTTGTAAACTGCAGTGAAATCAAAAACAGACGTAAAACACAATTATCGGCTGAATATATATTACATATTTATAATAAAACATCAAAATTAATTGACTTACTTTATTTAAAACCAAGGCATACTTTCAGAATTTGCAATTCTGTCGATAACTTTTGAAGTTAAATATTTTGTCATTGACTTAGAAGATGTGCTATTTCTAAAGTGTCTGTGGTAATTTGGCGGTGTAGGGAACTTGTTCCGTAGCTAGAAAAGAAAAACAGGTGTGGCAAGGAGTGCGTTTTGCACTGCAGATCATCGTAACTTATAATTGAAAACAAATCGGCCAAAATTTTGATAAATTTAAGGAAAAATTAGTTCTGCGAGGACAATTTGTTCTGGGCCGTACGTCGCAGTTTTAAGCATTTTCTGCTCTCGGGATTCGGATATAAAATAATAGATAAAAATTTGAAACAACAGTTTATTATGAAAATTGAAATACTAATTGCATTTTTACGCCAACTCTGACAAAGTTTGAAATAAAAATACCTAGAGTTGTTACCTCGTGGAGATTGTTGAGCGCTGGGAAATGACCCTTCCTCTCGTCATGTCTCTCTCTATATTGAAAAAATGTTACCGCCGCCACAGGATTGAATTTTCTCTCAAGATTTTCTCTCGATTGTTTGACGGTTTCTCGAGGAAGTACAGATAAAAAATAACGGAATTCACTTGGTTTGTTCAAAATTGTACAGGGAAAAAGACGGAGAAGATTTTTTCCGATGGGTATATTTGTTTAGGGTTTATTAAGTTGAAAACAGCGAAATTCTAACGCGAGTGAGCAAGACGTACAAATTTTAAGTCTTCATCCGTGACCTGTAAACGTGAATGTTTTGCAACTTGCCGAGTTTTATTAGAAATTTGAATTCAGTTTTTTGATAGTATTTTTTTTTTTTGAAATTCGCGTGAAAAATCGGGACATTTTTGTTATTTTTTATATAAAAACTTTCATATCTATACCTTATTACTACTAATTTTTAAATTTGAAAACATCGCAGGGATCTATAGAATGTCCTCTTTCTTACGGTACGATTATTTTTGAAATTGGTTGATAAGTAAAGACGATGCGATCAAAAGTTGGACATACAAATTTCGGAATATTGGGACATTTTCGTTAGTTTTTGTTAAAATTGTCATATCTGAAATTGGTTGGCGAGCGTAAGCGAACAGGGGGCGGAGCCCTATAGTTTATTATAATAATAGAGATCAAAAGTCACAGGCGTAGCAGGAGTGTTGATGACAGTCGTATTCGTTGGTGTGGGTTCGGGGGTTGACAAGTTGAATATGCAATAGCTGTGGAGGCAGAGAGAAATGCTCAAGTCGGATAAAGATTTTATCGTTAACTATCATAATATAGTTAAGAAGAGTTCGAAACGAACTGGATTCATCGAAGAACGATGAACAGCAGTCCGATCTTCATTCAAGTGTAAGTGATCATCCAGTATATGAATTGCTTGTGTTCCGCATTGAATATGATTCTTTTCTGTAACATTCTTCAAGGTACTAGAGGAAAAACTGCTGAGTCAGTGTTTAATCCGTCAGTTAAGGACTTGGAGAAACATTGGATGAACTAGATTAAAAAATAAATAAAATAGTTTTTTAGCAGAAAAGATGTGAAAGACAGGAATGAAGTCACACGTGCTGTGGAATGCACAGAGTGGTCCTCAAAGTAAATAAATAAACTTTTTTAGTGAGCGGTTTGATGCCATGGTTATAGCAAGCATTTTATGAGTCAGAAAGTTTAGAAGATTAACAGAGTGTTAGCTTTCATTGTGGATAGGAACCAGATGATTATGATTAAAGCAATGAGATAAAACCCATCTGGAGGTCAGTACCTGGTCTGCTGGCTTGTTAAACCCATTTGTTACAGCTCCTATATCGTACGTGAACGGGTTATTGGGGACGCCACCTGACTCCTTACCAGGACAATGGTTAAGTAATAGCTAAAATAAATGAATTGATGCTTCAGAAAAAAAGAGTTGTGGGTGAAGAGAATAAAAACGGGGAGTTATTCTGAGAAGATTAAGGGACTTATCTGTATTGAATATAAAACACTAGCAGGCCATCAAGGCGTTGCCCGGGACAGTTCTTTTTGTGTCCTTACTGATACTGAAAACATTAAAAAGAAACAATAACTTTAAGAATGAGTCCCACCTCTACCTGACATGACACGGACCTGTCGTAAATTCGCATAAAATTCGGACTACCTGAAGTTAGTTTCTCTCTGGTGTAAAATTTTCTTTCTTTTCGATCTGGTGTAAAATTTTCCTCGGACTTCAAATCCGTTGAAATTTTCACTCTATCTTTAACGATAGTGAAGATAGAAAACCACAAATTGTAATTGGAATATCTTCGTAATGAATAACGTAGTGAATATCGTAATGAATATCTTCGTCAAATGCGGCCGAATTCGTATTGCAAAAATACTAAAAGTCTCAATTGAAAAATTATTTAGAAGCAGAAAATCTCATTTAAGATATCTATCTGGTGTAATATTTTCCACAGATTTCAAATCCGTTGAGAATTTTACTTTATCTGTAACAATCGCGAAGATAGAAACTTGAACTAAAGAATAAAAAAGAAATAAACGCCAGTTAAATTTTTTTTTTCATTTGTTTTGTTTCGCTTCGCTGGAATTGTTCGTGTTCAGGAAATGAAAGTAAAAATTAATTTAGAATCTATGTGTCCTCTTCACACTGTTGCCATTCTAAAAAAAGAAAAAATTATAAATTAAAACCAATAAATAATTTTAAAATGTTCTAGATTAAATTTTAAAATTTGGGCTTCGCACAAAATTTGCATAAAATTAGAACTACCTGTGTGCCAACTGTAAGTCCTATAGATTAGTCTGGACACCACCCGCACGCAGACACTTCTTTTTACAACTAGCTGAATAACCCGGCGTCGCTCGGATTTCAAATATGACGGCGACAGCTAAAATATGACCGCGACATTTCACTGTGTTAATTCAAAAATATAAACCCTGTAGAACGTGTTTCCTTGTCCATGTCCATTTATTGCAGAAAAACAAACTTTAGATTTTAAAATTGGGGCTTCGAGAGGCACTTTAGTAACCAATTTTCATGACTACAGATTGGTAGGAAGACAGAAAAGAAATAGCCTATTTTTTCCGCAGTGTTCTAATGTATTAATGTACCAAATTTAGTGAGGATTGGTCAAACGATGTAGATTTGTATAGAGAATATATACACACACATCATTTTATACATTAACTTTAAACAAACTTTAGATTAAAATTGGGGCTTAAGGCCCGGTGCACACATCCGGTTTTTCAACGTGCGGCGCCACTGCGGTACCGAAGCCCAACTATGCACACATAACCGTGAAATAACGCAAATATTAATTCCGTACCATTTGCGATAAATATTCTACAGAAGAAAACTTGTTTATTTCTCTTACTTGGTGTACAAAAAAGTACATTTTGAAACAAAATAGACGTTTCCGGATACAACCATTTGTTAATTATTATTTATATTCCATTTATTTATGTAAACAAGGTACTTCAGAACTGAGACGCGTGCGGCGAGATGCAGCGCCGTGGGGGAACTGCGGTACAAAGTGTACGTACATTGGACGTGCGTCGCCGCAGCGGCACCGGAGGCATGTGTGCACTACTAAATTGGATGTAATGTTTCTCAGAACGCATTTGCGTTGCGGCAGCGGCGCCGCACGTTGAAAAACTGTATGTGTGCACCGGGCCTTAATGAGCACTTTTAGGACTACCAACGTGGCAATTTTCATGTGACAGGAAAGAAATAGCATATGTTTTCTGCAGTGTTCTAAAGTATAACAACATTCTACATATGAGCAGCATTAGGCTGAAAAAATTGATCATACACTCCCCCAAACACCACCAAAAAACAATTAAAACAAAAACAAAACAAAATACCAAAACAGAGCAGGATCAAAACGAAATCAAACCCGAAGCCGCAGCTTTTTTCTGCTTTTTATGGACTCGTTGCATCGGAAGTATGGTGTTAGCATTATATTACCGTTAGTTACATTGTATAATTGATGGCATTTGATGGTAATTTTTAGGCTTGTTGTTGTTGATCTCTCCCGGCTGCGGCTTCGGGTTTGATTTCGTTTTGATCCTGCTCTGTTTTGGTATTTTGTTTTGTTTTTGTTTTAGTTGCTTTTTGGTGGTGTTTGGGGGAGTATCTGAGTAATTTTTTCAGCCTAATGCTGCTCATATGTAGAAAACACCATTTTATGTTGTTTGGGTCAGGCATCCCTGATGACGCCCTAATCCACCAACATTTCTTCATTTTTTAAGACTTTTGTTAAAAATATTTTTCGAAATTCTTGTGTTCTTATATATATATATATATATATATATATATATATATATATATATATATATATATATATATATATATATATATATATATATATATATACAGTTTGGGAATTTAATCGTAGTAAAGTTTTTCTTGTGTGTTTCTTCGGAAGAATATTGTTGAAATTAAATGTATAGCTGTAATACTCTCATGTTCAGGGTGGTGCGGGGTCAAACTATAAAAATATTGGGATCAAAGGGTTCGGGTCTGGCCTTGGTGCATTTAAAAGTACACTTTTCCGCTGCAAAATCGCTGCTTTACCACACCCAAATCCCCCACTTGAAAAATTAAAAGCTACACACCGCTGCACTCACTGGATCCTTTCCCTCTCATCCATTCAAGAAATCTTCCGAAGCAAGAGCTCGCGGCACTCGAGACGAAGAACACGGCAATATGCCGTAAAAGAGGCTGGTCAAGAGCAGGGCGACTTCATTAGCGTCCATCAATAGCCAGGATAAACGGGCGAGGGCGAGAAATGGTAATCGCCCTCCCCATCAACGGATTCATTCGAACACTGCCACTTAATTATCATTTCCCGCAATCGTTCAAATTATTAGTTGGCTTCACTTTCCTTCAATGGGAAGAGTTCGCGGATGAATGGTAGGGGAGGCGCCGCGCGATTTGAGGAGGACGTGCCGATGTTGAAAGGAGATCTCAAAACAATTCGCGTTTCAGACTTTTAATGGGAGGCTGGTTTCGAAGCGTCCCTTTCATGGAGAGATCCTTTCTTCTCACCTTATTAATATCGCGATCGCTGTTGAGTTTGCTTCCTCACCTAGGCTGAGAGGGAGAAGTTTTCGATTATTGAAGCCCTATAAAAGTCCGGGTCCGTGAAATCCTGCTCTAGCAAAGCCATAACTGTTTGACTAGTGTGAATATATTTTTTTTACAGATTGCAACAGTTGGTTTTATGCTGTTTACATATCGTCGGGTTGCTGCTAAAACAAAATAACTCCATTTTTTCTCTTTTTTTTTTTCGAGAAAAATAACTTTTATTTACAAATAAATTGCTTTTGTTCATGATTCCTCGCATTAAACTTTTGTTGTTCAATTAATTTTTTTTTTCAACTTGTGTGTTACCACATAATTTCAAAATTTTAAATGCAGATTACTCAAAACTACACTTTGAGACTTATCTTGTTTTTTTTTATAGTTTTCCGAGGATAAATACATTTAGTTTGCGTATTAGCAAATGACGATAAACAGATATAAGCAATGTATATCAACCTCTGTTGAATAAATTCACCCATTTTGTCACAAAGTTTAAGTATGCTTAATTTGAGCTAGGAGGGAGCTACGTAATAGTTTTAGAACTGTGTGCTTGATAGCTCTCGTGTCGATCCAATGAAATTCTTCGGAAGACTGACTGCAGAAAGCAATTAGAAATCTCGAAATTAAGGCAGAAAACAAAATTTGAGCCAATCCTCAATAGCTTTAGAGGTTTTAGATGTTAGTTAGCTGATTGCGGAAACATAACTTAGATGCGAGCTTTTTACCATGCACTTTATAGTAAGTAAGAATTAACACCATGAGTAAGTTCATTTAAAAAATATAAATAGATGCTGTTTTTAATTTGTGATCAATTTTACGCACTTTATTTTACGCATGAAATGTGTATGTGCTTATATTCAATTTGAAAGGATTTAAATGAGGTATATGAAAATGTGAGCAAAGACACTAACATCAATATATCTGTGGTCGAGAGGAATAACTGTACGTAGAAATTTGGTAAAAATGAGAGAAGTACGTCTGCTTGAGGATTTGTCTTGGGACCTTACACGTTGTATAAAAGTGTATAAATAATGTGCATATAAAAAAGTAACAAAGAATGCAATCAGAATAAATTATTTTAAGAACTCGATTTACAAGAAAAGGGCAAATCTTAAAAACGCGCTCCTGAATAGTAAGTTTTAGATTTATCCATTTGACCCTTGATCTGAGACATATTAACAATTAACACACTTCAGTGCTGATGTTAGTCACGGGTCTGCTAGTAATTAATAAATCAAATCAGTTAATAATTAGCAATTTACCACATGATAAGATGTCATTCAAAATCAAAAGACGCACCTTGAAAAGTAATTTAAGCATTAGCATAATCTAATGAAGAAAACAATATTGCGTGTCTTATAAAAATATTACATGCGAATTTAGTCAAGTTGGCGCATCAGAAACACTGATGAAACAGCAGTTTCAATAAAAAGCAGAGATAAGGAAAGCTTAAATAATTTAATTCGCTGCAATTTCTCTAAAGGTGAGTTTGTCTGATTTTGAATGACGGCCGTTCATATATTTTTTGTCGGCCGGCAAGTGAAAAGCTCCAAAATGTGAGAGTTTTAACTTTTCTAGACCAGAATATGGCGATCTTTAAAGTGGTAAAGTCCACTAAGACATTTTTTAGGTGAAGTTTGGTTGGTTTAAATTTGATGATTGCTATATTGCGTATTGAGAAGCGATGGTTATAATTCGTCCCGTAACACTGTTATGAATGCTTTAGGTGGGAAATCTGTCGAGTTATTTGCATGACTAGAGTGCATTTGAAATAATTTAAAAGCCGTAAGCAATAGTAAAATAAGTGCGATTTATCCCTATGCAAAAAGAATACTGAATTATGAATTTGATAAAACCCACTCCGATTTTTGACTAGCAAAGAGAATACCTTGACCATAAAGATTAAGATATTTTGTAATAAAGTGTAATATAAAAGAAGTTCCTATCGTGACTTACTACCAGTTGACGTCCTTAAAACTTTTGAATTAATTTGGATGCCTTACATATTGAGAAATATTTGCGTAATATCAAAAACGATTTATAATATTCCAATAAAAGAAAGGTGTTTTAAATTAGTCCTGAAGGAAATAAATTCTACTTCATATCAGAGTATCCTGGATACTTATTGTACCTAAACTTCGTGGTCTCTATCTCCTTTCCCGTGATTAAACTTCTGTCATATCCCTCTTCCAGCGTCTTTTATATTTCTGTATAGTAACACTAACTCTAGCAATTACCATTACGTTTTTAATTGGGAAAGTTTTGGAAACGTTAAAATAGAAGCCTCTTAAACCTTTCCCTCGCTTTCAGCCCTCGGAGTAATTTAAACGTATATATTCGCTCCGAACTTTTTCTTGCATGACCTAACCAGTTTGGACCTTCTTGACCTATACAATTTTTTCTACAAATATTTTAACCAATAGCTGTGATTTTATTCATATCATTTAATCATTCACTGTGATGCAGGGTAATCGCAATTCTACCTCACTCAAAAATCTCAAAGGGTTAAGAAATTATCACAGCCCAACTCCAGATTGGAAGTTAGATTGCATTAGCTCGGGGATAAATAATTTCACAACCAATAGAATAAAATCTCTGGAACAAGTCTACAATGCCTGATGGATAACCATCCAATTCCCTGCATCCAAAATTATTGCAATCCCGCTTTCTTAAGCAACCCCTTTTCTTGGAGTCCAGTGTCTTCGTCCGTTGTCCATCACCGTTGGCTTTCTCTGCAGGCACCCAGCTTTGTTTAGATCAAGATAGCCCTCCAAGAATTATGGGTGAAGGCAGGGCCATTCTTTCCCAAACCTTCTTCTCAAAAACATTTGATTTTCTACAATTTGACACGCACGTGAAGGCCCTTCATCAAGCTCGTAATCAAAAAATAATTTCAAGTGACTCAGTCTACTTTCTTCTACTTTCCTAAACTCCGCAAACTTACATAAGTGTTTCGTTTAATAATTTTGTTTACTGTTTTCAAACTATTGACGAGTTTAGGTGTATACTTTGACAGTAACGTGTGATGCGATTCTTTCTGGCACAAGTAGGTATATCTTTTTGACAGATTTTAATTCTAAAATTATTTCGGGCAGAATTTGATTACCACCCCTGGATCTCACCCTCAAAATATACCTGCCTTTGAGATGATGACTTTTTGACTTCTGATATAAATCGAAAATAATCAATGCAAACTCGAAGGTATCAAAAATTACAATCGCATAAAGAACCTCGTAAGACCGAACAAGTATAAAACTAATAGATTCATAGCTGGATTTGTTTTTTTAAAGTAGGAAGCATGCTGCTCCTGTCTTTAAATCGATCCTATTTTATCTGACTGCACTCAAGTTCACGCCCCAGTACACTCTCAGAAACGACCCTGTTTGTAGGTGGCTTCCTTCGACGGACTGAAGGGGTGGTTTTGGACAATGGCTCAAGGTGCATATGTTAGGAATTACCTGAAAATTAAAAAATGTCTCAATGCTATCAATGTCTATTAAAATGTCTCAATGCCTAATTAGTCTTTCTGAATCTTGAGTTTCTCCTGAAACTCATCGAATTAACCAACTGAATTACTCCCACCACTCATTTAAGAGTCGTGTTAACATAGGACTCGATCCGTTCACTCATTCCGCTCGCTGTGTTTTCAGCGGTGTCAAAGTGTAATTAATTGCCGGGGAATTAGCCGCACGCGCTGCGAAATAATGGAGCCACCTGAAATTTATGTCATATCGGAACCGCGCCGAGAGATTTCCTGATAACACCCCCCTTCTTCTTCTTTCCCCCGAATGTTGCGTGTCGCGGGACGGAAGAAAAGTTGGAGAAGGTCAATCAGCGGACGCCTTTTCCCATAATTATTTCGCCCCCCTTTCCGTCCCCTTTTATGGATGCTGAAATGATAACGACTCGCGGCCGCCGCAAGGAGAAAGGGCTGTCGCGGAAAGTTCTCACGACTTGGCGAATCACGGGGCGACATATTTGGCCGCGTATCACTTTGGCGCAGTTTTGACAGCTTCGCTCCTTTCAAATCTTGAATTGTATCCAGCGGCGGAACAGGTAATTTTGAGGCTACCAGGCGCAGATCTCTCTCTCTCTCTCTCTCTTTATGTTTATTCTCAGGTTTCTTTTGATCAAAATACATTTATATAATCTTACTAAAGTATCTTAGATAAAATATTTAGTTAACATAATAATTACATGAACTAAAAACTATAGTTTATAATACTAATGAATTGTAACTAAATACTAGTACTGAATTAAACATTAGGATTTAAATGAATTTTTTCTGAAGAAGCTTTATGATTGTTCTTATTTTACTACCCAGAAACTGTTTTTTTTTCTGTTTTGAGGCCCTTCTATAACAAAACAATCCAGATATAGCCTACTTCGTATAGTATTTATTTCAGAGAGAATAGAAGTTTCAGATAATTACAGGTGAAATACACACCAAAATAGTCAAGAATCAGAAAAAAATTGGAAAAGTTCGTTAAACGCAATGTTTATTTATCGTTGCGATCTTTAAGGAGCTAGGAATAAGAATACAAGGCCAACCGAAATTATTTTCTGAATATGTGCTTGATAACGGGCATTTTTCAAGAAAAAATTCATTTTGAAGAAATTCCAACATTTTTTAGAGGACAACTTTGCACGTGAGCGGCTCACATCTCAGGAAATGCCCCGGCGAAATCTGGACATCCCCTGTACTTTTGACTGGTTTCGTCATTCATCTATTTGCTAGATTTCATTTTTTTTTAAACGGGGTTGGGGGGGGGGGTCGTCAAAGTTTTCTATTTATTTTTCTGCCGTAAAATCATACAAAAGGATCGGTATGGTTTGAAGTTGAAAATGAGAGAGAAGCCGATATATAATGTTAACTAATATGCGTCGATCATTCGCTCATTTGGACATACCACCAATGCCACATTGTTCTGTTAAACTTCATAAAAAATATAGCTCCACCCGCTAAGATAACATTTTACAGCATAATAGTTTGACTTTGCGTACTATATTAGCTTTAAAAAAAAGGAAATAATAAAAAATAAAAATAATAAAACATTGAATTTTAGTTATTTTACTTGTTCTTCTCTTTTACCCCTTCTTTGTTATATGACCGACAAATCATATGAAGAACTCAGGCATAAACGTGTAGAGATAAATCTGAATTTAATCTGAGTTAAATCTCAGCATTGATACTCATTCCAACTTTTGACTTATGAAAACGTTTACGAATCTAGGCACATTCTTGGGAATACTCCAGTGGAAAGAAGAGAAGATTGTGGTTGTTCATGATTTAGTATCTATCCAGTACATATCCCAAAAGTATTTTATTACATAAAATATAGGTTCGATTAAGATTAGTCAAACGATTTCACATCATCTTCAGGAAGTCGGTTCTGTATACACTGCGTAGTATGGTGAGAAGGCTTTTGTCTTTGGCAAAGAAAAAATGCTATTATGCCCATCATTGTTTAAAAATGTAAAATGTTTATTTTAAGTTTAAATTATGTTTTTTTTTAAGGAACAGTCACATTGATAACTTTCGATGGAGATTTGACTATTAATGTAACTTCAAATCAATATTCATCAATCCACCTTAAGTTCCCTTTTTGATATAGAACATCGGAAATGTAACAATTCTCAATGTTGTACATGTGAAGTTATATTTAAGAACCTCGTTTGTGAATCAATAAGAAGTCACTAGTTCCAAAGATTTTTAAATAGTTTTTTAGTAGCACCATCAATCACAACAGTAAGGAATTAAGCCATAAGAAAATTCACAGCTTCAGCATTACCCTAATCGGAAAGTGGGCCATGGTGGATTAAAATTAATCTCACAGCACACAAATAGTCGTTAACTGAAGAATCACACTAACACTAGTTTTCGATAAAAAAAATTCTTTTTACGGGATTTACAAGTTTGTTTCCTTGTAAAGTATTTAATATAAAGGAGAAACAACATTTACAGATTTTCTAGCACTTTTTTTCTTCTTCTCTTAGTTGTTGGTTCTTTTTATTATACATATATTACGAATCGTTGAAATGGGTCTCGAAAAGTTAAATTGTATTTTGAATTCTCTCGTGGCAAGTTTTTCCAATAAATAAATACTGATTTTAAAAAACTGGAAAAAATGTAAATAGAAATATTTAGTTATTGACATTAATTTTTTTTTATCTTGCATATCTAGTGAGATGGAAGGTAAAACAACATTTACAAAGTTTCCTTACAGACCCGTAAATTTATTATCAGGTAAGGAATCAAGTGGGACTGAATTTTTCGATCTAGTGAAATGTAACCATTTTTGCTCCTTTTGCCTCGATAAATACGTCTTATAATTTAAGAACCAGTAGGTATAACTGATACTAACATTTATCGTCGTCAGAGCAAAAATTCACTGACATTTTTCACTAAATGCTTATTTTCATGATGAGTATCGTAATCTGTACATTACAAAACAGCTGATCATTATTATTTTTTACCTAAAATCTAATATATCTAAAAACTATATATTTTTTATCATGATCAAAGCTATATATATTTTTATAATGACATGATCAATCATCCTGATATTCCACCAGATAATCTTACTGTACACATAAAGTAAAAAAATTATTCTCTGAATTTTAAATCAAACTAATGTAATGAATGGTTTCTAATCCGTATTTTTAAAAAGAAATTTAACTTGTGCTCTGGAGTATTTTAAGCATAAAGAGTGAAGCATAAATTAGAGGAAATTTGTGGAAGGTGTGGCGAAGTGATAAAAGAGGACATCTTGTTTCACCAGTCGCCTGGTCGGCTGAAATCGTTCTTTTTCGGACAATGGCCAGCCCCTCTGTTGGAATAGAACTGAAAAGGCGGGGGAGCTCCCCTCTTGGAGTTTTGAGATGATGGAAAATTGCCCAGGGTTTTTTCCCACGATACGGGAGCTTCGAGAAGAGTTTTGCCGTTTTTCGAGGGCGTGCTAGCGGCGCCCCAGACTTTGGAAGTTAAGTCTCCGGTGGAGACTCTTTATTATGTTTTGAAATTGTCTGTTCAACAGAGCAGTACTGTATAAATATTAATAACCAAGAAATAAAAGAATATTTGTTTTCTATACAATATTCAGATTTCCTAAAATATCCTTACTGCCAGAACATATACAGCCCAGTTGTTCAACATTGTTACAAAGGCAATGAACAGAGAGGTAAATTTAAAAAGCAGCATCCTGGGCAATTTATAAAACTGCTGACGTCGAAAAAAGGTGTTTGAATTTTGAATGTGAGTATGAAGTGTGAACAAATACAAATACAAATATTGACGACCAGCTACAGGCTCAAGCCCAACAAGGCTGGTCCTTCGTTTATGAATTCCCCAATTCCCACTGACTATCCAATTGTATCTTAAATTCGTACACACCCTTTAAATTAACTATATTTTCTGGCAACGCGTTCCAACTGTCTATTACCCTATTAAAGTAGTTTTTCCTTAAATCCCGATTAAAATGTGTCTTATTCAATTTATACCCATGGCCCCTTGTTCTGTTATCCCTATTGAAATTTAAGCCCTCTGTATCCCCTTGTTTTACCAACTTGAAAAGCTGAATCAAATCCCCAATACTTCTTCTTCTTTCCAGTGTATACATGTTTAGCTTACTTAAACGTTCATTGTAGTCGAGATTTGCTATCCCCTTTATTATTTTTGTAGCTCTGTGCTGAACCCTTTGAAACGGGAAATAATGGATTTTTTTTAGATTAAACAACACGCTGTCAAGATGGAAAAGTTCTTCCTAGATGTATTGATTTTCATTTATTTACATTAATTTATTAAAATATTATCATACACACAGCAACATATCATAGAATATATTACTGCTATGACGTTTTCTACATTCATCGCAAAAACGAGATTCCACTGAGGATCAGGCCACATTCTTTCAGGAAAAATAATGTACTCCACAAGCTCTGAAGCTGTTAGGTCTACGAAAGTTTCTTTCCACACTTACATGAAATTGATACTTTTATTGAACAAAATGACTCAAAAGTTTTCAAGTTAGAATAAGTTACATTTCATAATCTTGCGAACATAGCGTTTTTTGTATTGCTGTCGGGTGGTTAATTATGTTCCATAACTGAGAGCTATTGCTTTCCTTAAAACCTCCCTTGTTACAAAATATCAGTAATCTCTCAGTTAGTAATTATCAATTGTCCTTAGTAACTTTTCAACTGATAAATTATTCATTCAGTATTTCATTACAGAATGTTGTATCCTGTAATATGATTAAGAATTGGGCATTCAAAGGTAAAATTGGATTTTTTCTGTAGGGAAAGATACTGAGAGGCATAAACATAAACTATACTATATTATCTCAACAATAATTTCAACAGAATATAAATTAGTTGTGTGGTTAAGATCATGGGAAAGTAAAGCAATACACTTTCAGGCATATGTGTTTTCCTATTGATGGGAATAAAGCATATTATTCTGTGAATTGACCTTAGAACCAGGGGGTTTCTGAGAATTAGGGTAGCACCCTACGTTTATTGAAACATTTATACATACCTTAGAGACAGAAATCTTATTTTTGAAAAGAGATGAAAGGAGGTATTCAAATTCGTCTTCGGAACCAGAAAAGTGATCAATCATATAATCTCCGTTTTTGTTTATACTCTTTATGAATACTCTGGCATTTGCATAACATACCAATAGCATATCATGTATATAATACATATTTTGAAACAAGAGTGGGTGCTTTATAGTCGTTTTTCATACCAATTCAATTTTAGAAGCACGAATGTGATACTTGTGTTAAAAAATAGTAGGGACAATACATACTTTTGCTGTGATTTTTTTTTGCTGTGAAATGAAATTGAAAACTGGTTAAGGTCTTTGGTCAGTGCATTTCAAATACCATAATATATTAAGAGACTACTACTATCCAGTGGCATAACCAGTAGGTTGGGAGGCCCAGTCGAGAGTATTGGTTGCTTATAGTTATCTTTTAATAAAATAAATGTAATAATCGCATGGAGCTTTTTTGCTAATCATGATAGAAACAATTGTTAACAATTTAATTAATAATTTATGAAAACAATCAACTGTAAAACATAAAGTATAAGGATTTCTCGCTCACATAACCCTATCTGCGTATAGTCCCAAAACTTCAAAGGGACAGAAAACAGAAATTCCATAAACAGATTTTGAATAGTCAGTCAATGCTGTTTAATTGCCATAAACATTTGACGAATATTGTCACTATGAAGTGATTATTGTCATCGAATAATTTAAGATGCTATATTTTTTGTATACTTAATTAATACTTTTCAAATGAATTAGTGAAGTGACGAAGTTTTTTTTATTGCAAAAGCACTCTGACAAATATATTTAATACTTTTTAACCCATGTGTCAGTATATGAATCATGAAGTTAGAGCATAGAGAAAGAAGTAGCAACAAAAAAAGCTAGATTTAAGCGGATACTGGGAGCCCGTCATCTAAAGTAGTACTTGGGACTGCCACCCAAACGGATGCTAGGGTCCGTCAACTAAATTGGTACTAGGACTCGTCATCTAGCAGGGTACTTGGGGCGCATCATCTAAGCTTGTATTGGAGCCCCCCATTGAACCAGGAAATGGGACCAGCCATTTAACCGGGTGCTGGGGGAACGTCACCTAAAGAAGTACTGGGCCTGCCATCAAAACGGTTACTTGAGTCGACAAGATTCCAACTGCTTTCAAAGTTTTCGAGCCTTCCTCAGGTGATACCGAACATTCCAAAGGTGTCAACAGTTCGTGTCATCCATCCCTCTGAAAAGGATGGCTACCATATATGCCGAAACGATGCAAATGCTTAGCCAAGTAATAATGCCTTGCCAATAATCCAGATGATGCCATCGCTATATTACTAAGGCTGGCTGGGATGTCAATGATACAGAAAATATATGTCATGGAAAATATATTATATAGAAATATGATATAGAATATGATATAGAAATATGATATAGAATATGATATAGAAATATGATATGGAATATGATATAGAATATGATATAGAAATATGATATAGAATATGATATAGAAATATGCTATAGAATATGATGTAAAAAATATATGTCAATGATATGTAAAATATAGACTTTTACTTAAACGTTTTTTTAGAAGAACTATACTTTCTCCCTATAATGGGAAGCCAGATATATCTTGGACAGTTTGACTCTGATCTCTGTTTCATCGTGCTCCTGTTACTATTGTGTTTCTGTTCTGGTATCTTTGTTCTTTTATGTATTTGATCTCTGTACGCCGTTAAGGAAAAAAACATAAACGTTTTTAAACGAACAAAATCTTGTTTTCATTTGGCATAAAAAGGGTATTTCTAACGCTGGGTCTGATCTGAAATGAAATTGTGGCATGTTACTACGAGTATATATTTTCAAAATCCTACAAGCAATCTGACACAGCCGTTGGATTAAAAAATGTTGCATTCAACTTTCTCTTCGAAAATTTCCTTTCCACATTGCAAAACACTGAGGAAAACATAAATGTTCAACGTTCCAACAAACTCTTCCACAGTTTTCCCCCATGTGAAAAGGAAACACGAAGCAAACACCCTTAAAAAAACCATCCGTAACGAATGAGAGCGAGGCGAGAAAACCGAGATCGAAAACTCAAAAACAAACGAAAGAAACGCAAAACACGCGGAAGCGCATTATTTATTTTGTTTTCGCCGAACGAGGCATTCATCAAAATAAACGGCAATCCAATTCATCCAACGTGTCCATCCCGAGTTCCGCGCTTTTCCACCCGCCACCCCTACCGAGTAGTGGAACCTTCCCGATCGATCACGCGGACGAATCAAGTCGGTCGGACTTTTCCCGCCCGTATATTTTCCGCTTTCCCTCTCCGCTAATCTGGCAACGGAGCGGCGATATTACATCCGCCTGTCATCGTCCACTGCGCCCCGAAATTCCTTTTTTTCCCTCCCCTTTTCGGGAGCTGCGAAGTCTGGAAAAGTTGCGCGGGGGAGATGAAAATTTAATTTTTAGCCCCGCGCGCGCCGGATATGAATTCTTTTCAACCGGCCCGGCTCGCAATTTGACAGCTTTTGTTTGCTTTTAATTTGTTTCGGCCTTTTTTCGGAACGCGGAGGTAAAAAATAACATTTTCTTTTCGTGCTCGAGGGATTTTTTTTAAAATTCAGATTTGTTGTCGTTTGATTTGAATTTTGTAGCTTACGTTATGTGTGTTTATTTAAAGTCCAATTTGAGAGATGACAAATCCCTAAGTAGTTTGTTCTATTTTTTTGGGACACCCACTTTGGAGGAAGGTTGAAGAGACCGTGATACAAGAATCCGAGATCTAAGGGAAAATCCCAGAAAATGTGAAAGGTTCTTGAACTGCAATATCTGGAAATCATCATCTGAACTGGTACTGGAGCCGACCATTTAACCGTATACTGGGACACGCAATCTGATTGGAGATCGTCATCTATACTGGTACTGGAGCCTGCCACTGCCATTTAACCGGATACTGGGACACGTCATCTAACCGGGTACTGAGGTCTATCATCTAACTTGGTATTGCAGCTCGTCATTTAACCGGATACCGGATTGGATTGGACGACGAAGGTGGACACTGTTTCACTTGTGCGGCTTTCAGCTATATAGTTTGCCTTACGGAGACGATTCGAGGATAAGGGAGAGCCGAGAAATCCACTACATATATAAAATATTTAAGAAAGTATACAAAAAACAAAAGGTTAAGTGAAGCACACGAATACAATATGGCGTAAAAAAAAGGTATCAAAATTTGAAAATTTGCATAGAACAAAATGAAAGAAAATATAATCCATATAAAATAAACGAAAACAATACATAATGAACAAAGATACACATGTTCAGAAAAAGAAAATTTCTAAAAGCAAACTTTTAAAACGACTACCAAAGACTACTAATTTCGTTAGAAAAGCTAGGTTATTTCGAGAGCTTTCGACTTGTCAGATCTCACAGATAAAATCAATGCTGGAGCTGAGAAATTCCATTTTGTGGTGGCAATGTCTACAGATGGAAACGTTCTAAATACGCAAGAAATGTATCATGGTCTGCGAAAATTTGTACCAGATTTGAGTTTTGGTAAACTAGGTCGGGGGAAATCTTTGGAAAGAACTGATAAGTGTATCTCCCTTTGGTAGAAACATCTCATTCTACTTGCCGTTGGTCCAAGACCAACGTTATCAATTGAGCTTAGTAATTTGCTTCCAGGTCACTTTACACTGATTGTTTGATAGAAATCCCATTTGCTGCAGACTTCGCAAGGAGTTCTGCTTGTTCGTTTCCCTCAATGTCAGAGTGTGCTTTTACCCAAGAGATTTAAGACCTGTTAATGTGTGGTACTTCAGTGGCTTCAAACAGTTTTTTCTTGACCTCATTGATGATTTGGTTGTGGGAGAAAAGATTACTAAGAGCGGTGATACTTGATGCACTGCCTGTCAACATGCTGGGTCCTTAAGTTCCTTCAGAGAAAGCAGCTCAGCTTGTTATACAGAGTTGCAATGATGTAGGGTACTGGCCGAACTACGACAGATTGCAGAATCCTCAAAAAATACATATGCGCTCGCTGCCAACACTTTTTTTGAGCCGTCTGTATAAATTGATGTTGTGATACGGAGAGAGGGTGGTCCTATAAATGAGTGGATACAGAGAGGATTGAAAAACATTTTTGTTTATAATCTGTGTAGAAATATCATTGTTCAAATAACTTAACATTTTCCTGAAGTTTCATTATTTTTGAAATATCCTTCCAGCTTTCTTTTGGACGACAAGGTGCAAGAGCCCATTACCAGTCAGTATATGATTAGATGCCGTTGAAGTCGTTCTGTAAGCTCGAATGATAAAAAAAAGCGAAGCTTCATTTGGACTATTTAGTTTGGACTATTTAGTTTAGACTATTTAGTTTAGACTATTTAGTTTAGACTATTTAGTTTAGACTATTTAGTTTAGACTATTTAGTAGACTATTTAGTTTAGATTACTTAGTTTATAGACTATTTAGTTTAGACTATTTAGTTTAGACTATTTAGTTTAGACTATTTAGTTTAGACTATTTAGTAGACTATTTAGTTTAGTTTATTTAGTTTAGACTATTTAGTTTAGACTATTTAGTTTAGACTATTTAGTTTAGACTATTTAGTTTAGACTATTTAGTTTAGACTATTTAGTAGACTATTTAGTTTAGACTATTTAGTTTAGACTATTTAGTTTAGACTATTTAGTAGACTATTTAGTTTAGATTATTTAGTTTAGACTATTTAGTTTAGACTATTTAGTTTAGATTATTTAGTTTAGACTATTTAGTTTAGACTATTTAGTTTAGACTATTTAGTAGACTATTTAGTTTAGATTATTTAGTTTAGACTATTTAGATTAGACTATTTAGTTTAGACTATATATATTTAGTTCATTGCTACAGTAGAATTCATATAACAAGTCGCCCACTCAATTACTGTTATGTAGCAAGTCTTTAAAATTGATGGACGAACACCCCAAGTTTTAGCTGTGAATCTCATAATCCTAGTTTTAAGAAGTGAGTTTATCGCAGGAAAACACGTGGAATCCATGTGAATTGTTCATCAAGAATGACTCCCAGGTACTTTATTTTACATTCTTTTACTATCGGGACACTGGTGTTTTTAAACTTCAAGATAGGTTTTCGATTGGGTTTTGACTTAGAGAAAACTATGGTTTTACTTTTACCTGGGAAAATGTTACGTTTTTCATCTAATATCTTGATGCTAAATTAATTAAGAGCATATTGATCACGGGTTTTAAGTTCCCTACGTGAAGAGAAGGTTATTGCTGCTTTAAAATAGTCTGTAAATGCTTGAATCTGAATATGGGGACTCCAATCCATACTTGTCGAAAACGGCATCCGAGATTGAGAACTTTTGTTGGTTAACTGAAAGTAGCGCTGTAATCGCATTCTTTTTTATTAAATATATTTGTTGAATTGGTGCTTTTAGTTCAACTCGTGCTTCTACCCACGCAGCACCCAATCGTCACATATATATCACAGTTCAATTGTTGTTAAAAAATTTTTAACTTTATGCGCAGGCGCCTCGATGATTGGAATTCTTTTTTATGTATTTTCGATTTACTAGAAAAATACCTAGCAAGTTCAGCCCGGATTTGGACTTTGGAACGAATTTGGAGAAGAAAGGTAAGTGAAACCTTACCTGCTTTTCATCGAAAGTTGGAATTCAGTTTTGAAAATCCAACAATACTTGTGGCGATCTTGTTAGCGATGATGTTTCATAAAATACGACAGGCACGAACCTTGAAGACTCCCTTTTTGCAGCCTCTTCATGACGTGAATATCTCCCTCTGTCTTGAAGATAGCTACACAGGATTTGGAGGATTTTAAGTGAAATAAAAAAAAATAAAGTTCGTAAATAAGAGAGGGACACCATAAGTTGTCAAATGCACATTCAATATCAATGGATATGACAGCGGTCTACTTTTTAGACTTAAAATTTTTACTTATGATTTTCATTAGATTATTTAGGCATGACATTCTTTATTTTTAGATGATGATTTATCTTGTTTGCAATAAAATGGGTCTAAAGGATTTTAGATTTTGAATGTCTCGTTCAGGTTTGTTTATTAAATAAACCTCGTCCTTTTTGAAGAACTTTGGGAAATGTTGGAGTCGTAGGCAGATATTATAGACTTCCAAGAAGATATTAGGGATATCATTTAGATCATTTAGATAATGTCTTGAATTTTTCTATCGATACAATCTAGATTAGGAGCTTTGTTCTGGGTGTTCTCTTGAAATCCTTCCATGGTAAAAGGAGATTCATCTCTATTATTTTGATTTATATATAGGTTCGTCTTGTTGTAACCGGCATTTTGTTTCATGTAAGATATGGTGCGTTTCATCTGTGGAAGTGTCATCATTTGAGAAGATATCTTGGAGCTTATGTAATGGTGCTGTATGGATCTATTGATGGGTCGTATAGAATGGCGGGTTTAAATATTTTTTGGGTGCATAATTTAAACGTACCGAGAACCCGTCATCCAAAGCAGTACTGGAGGCTGTTATCTAAACGGGTACTAGGGCCGGTCAACTAAACTTCGGATAGGACTCGTCATATAAGTACTGGGGACCCAACATCTAAATTTGTTCCGGAGCTTACCATTTAACCGAATACTGAGACCCCTCATCTAACCGGGTACTGGGAACCCATCATCTAAATTTGTTCCGGAGCTTACCATTTAACCGAATGCTGAGACCCCTCATCTAACCGGGTACTGGGAACCCATCATCAAAATTTGTTCTGGAGCTTACCATTTAACCGAATACTGAGACCCCTCATCTAACCGGGTACTGGGAACCCATCATCAAAATTTGTTCTGGAGCTTACCATTTAACCGAATACTGAGACCCCTCATCTAACCGGGTACTGGGAACCCATCATCTAAATTTGTTCCGGAGCTTACCATTTAACCGAATACTGATACCCCTCATCTAACCGGGTACTGGGAACCCATCATCTAAATTTGTTCCGGAGCTTACCATTTAACCGAATGCTGAGACCCCTCATTTAACCGGGTACTGGGAACCCATCATCTAAATTTGTTCTGGAGCCCACCATTTAACCGAATTCTGACCCGTCATTTTATTTGATGATGTACTTGGAAACCTCTAATACTAATACAGATTTTAAAATTTTAGATCCTTGAAGTACCTTGCCGATTTCTCCACCCCCATTTCCGTATGCTTTTAGTTCTCCGAGTTGTCATGCTGTGTGGCTCTGAATTTCCCCTTAAATAAAAAAAATAACTGACTCCACAATAATTAATAGTCGAAATTCATCAGGTAATTTCATTAAATAAGAGTATTTAAATCATTTATAGTGCATCCTCTTGTTTCCCTATAATCCTCAATCTTTTCTCCTTATTCTTTTTCTTAACTTAAATTTATTTTGGTTGTTCTTTTATTGGTGGTAGTGACACTCGGCAAAAACTTCCTAGCACCTTCTTTCCTTAAGACACCTGAGCAGACACTACTGCTGATTAAAAAGCTAAATACTGACCAGTCTTAGGAGTTACGTGTTGTGTAAAGAATTTCAGGGTTGTCAAATTGATGCAAACAATGCTTTTTTAAGAGTGAAACTTACGTAATTAGAATGAATTACCTTAGCATGTAATTTACTCTAACTATTCATTCTGCCTAGTTTAATGAATTAATGAGTGTGAAGTGTCTACAGGGTCTATGAGTTCTGGATAAACACAGATGAGTGATAGAAATGAATCCTTGGTTATTGTAACCCTTAATGGGAACTGTGCTGAGCAAAAATTTATGGGTGAAGGAAGGCCTTATTTTAATGTATTTTCTTCATAACTAAATTTATTTTATTTTATTAAGGGTGGTTAGATCTATTGTGTCTCACCGCCAATGATTATTCTTTATTTGTTAAACCTTAAAGATGGCGCTTCGCTTCTAGGTATGCATAGCATGAAACCATTTTATTAATTTTCGAGTTTCATAGTTCATGAACAGATTTATATTTTCAATTTTAAAGCCGTTGTTATATCTGCCTCTCACGTTCTCACTTCTCCATGTACAACCAAGCCCCATTTCACCCCGAAAGTTTGGCCCTCTTCTTCACCCTAACTGGATGACTGTCTAAAGGACATCCCCGGATATGTCGATGGAAATTGAGTGGTACCTGACTCTAGTATTATTTCTTGTTTGATAGAACCTCATACCACTCATCAAAAACAGCGATTTTGAATCGGTGCACAACAGCGCAGTGGAGTGCCGCAAGTATGGCAGACAAGTATGCCATACTTACGAATAGTGGAACGATTTAAATTGCGTAAGATTTATTTCATTCCAACAATTTAGTTTTGTGTCAACAAATAATTTCAATTAAATACACGTATTTTTAATAATTGTATGGCATGTTTCATTTCTGCACGACCCCTCACTCATCCCTTCAGGATTATAAAGGGTGAATGAACGGCTACTTATAACGGAGCACCCGGTGTCCCTGTTTGGTTAGACACAGCTACGCTTAGTAGTGACAAGGGTTGTGGAAGGCTAGTTAGTAGAGTCCCGGATTAGCAACACACACTGGAGTATTGCGAGATCGAATCTCGATCCAACCAAAGATCGCCGTGTATGTTTGTTTCTTATGCCTACACTGGCAGATCAGAGGAGTGCCAGGCCCGTCGAAGACGGCAAGAGGCGAGGGGGGGGGGGTGCGCCTTCCATGTTATTGAGCCCCATTGGGAGGAAGTCCGACTTTGCTCGACATACATGACACATCCGTTTTACAGGAAGGTCCCTTTCATACATCCATTCACTCACACATATCGTAATTTAGATCCCAATCAGAGGCCGATAACCCCCTGATCAGGTACCCCCAGAGGTATTGATTTGGTATGGGAACATGGGGGACATTGTGACCACGACCTATTTAACGTGCCCCAGTCACCATTAGTGAACACGACGGTCTTTAGTCAGGTCGAAGCGCCGATCTCGCAATCATCAGAATTGGAGGCTCCGCCGAGGACAGAACCCACAACCCTTCTGATGCGAGCCCGACGCTCTACTGACTGAGCTGACTGTATGGTGGGGGTAGGTGTACGTTAAATGTGTAGAGAAAACAGGGTAGGTTTTTGCTATTACTATATTTTGTAAATCTATCAAATGATACCTATTTTTTAACAGATCAACCAAAAATAACATATTTTTTGGTCGAAGGTAGAATGTTAGTTATCCCTCTATATGTCCCATGAGAAATTAAAAAGGTTGAAAATCCATGAAAGCAATGGTTTGAAATCTATAAAAAAGTTATCTTGAACACTCTTAGTCATACGAATATCAAATGAGAGATTGCATATTTAGTTTATCATTCTCAATATGCCTAAAATATTTGTATTCCCAGACTAAGCTCTTTTAAGGAGGTGTATGTCAGTTGTCCCACCACCCCTGACGAGGAAAAATCTAAAACAGGAGAAGTTTCAAACCAGCCGATTTAGCATTTGTGTACTCTGTATTTACGTAAAGTTTAAAGTGGCACGATGAAACCAGCGGACGAAAAACCAGACTTCCGAATGAAACCAGAAACATTCCCACAGTGACTTTCAAACTTTTCCATACAGATACATTTATTTCTGAAACTGCGAGTGAAGGAAAGTGAAAGAGAGAGGCTGAGAGAAAGATGAAGAGCACAGAAGGGGGAGAGAAGAAGATAAAGAACTCGTTTCACCATTTAACGAGATGAAGCAAGATTGCCAGCAATTAAAATCTCAGAGAAGACTTCTTTTTTTCTCCTTCGGATCCTATTCTGGACTTTTTTAATATAAAAAAATGTCTTCTACTCGAAAAGAAATTTTCTGGAGGGAAAAAAATCTTGAGCGGTTTTCGAAAGGAAAAATGCATACTTCGGAACTTTTCCGCTCGCTTGTTTAAAAAGTAAAACAAAACGAGGAAAGAAAAAGAGAAAAAGCTCAAACCAAGAGTGGGAGAGTCGCTTCTTATCAAACTTTAACATAAATGAAAAACTAATAAAAACTTCTCAAGAAGTTGAAAGAATGGGCTTTATAGTGGTAAAACTATTCTATTTGCCGAGTAGTAGTTATATCTTGTTATTCACTGCTTGTTACCAGGTTTATTTCGTGTTATTCAGCTCTAGGCTATATGGAACTCTTCTTTCAAGAGCTTATATAGAATTTCTCTTCTTTCGAAAGGCTATATAGAATATCTCCTTCGAGAGCCTATATAGAATATCTCCTTCGAGAGCCTATATATAGAATTTCTCTTCATTCGAGAGGTTGTATAGAACTTCTTTCATATACGCTAAATCGAATATCTTTCGAAACTATTGAATTTATCACAATAAAGATTGCGATTGAATATTTAATTTAGGTACTTTACCCTACAATAATGAACTGGACATCAAGGTGCGATGGTACTATAAGGAAGAGAATGCATGCTTTAATAGGGGGATGGTCCCCCACTTGCTGCAATTACACTAGCAACTCTTCTAGGTATACTTTCAACAAGGTTTTGATACATAGCTATGGGTATTTGTGTCTATTAATGCTGCAAGAATGTCGACAGCTCTGCTGTAGATTTCGGACGTGGTTCCCTGGTCAGTAAGCGTCGCTCTAACTGATCCCACTAATGCTCTATTGGGCTTAGGTAGGGACTCTGAGTAAGCCAGGGAAGACGTTTTACATCCATATCTTGATACCACTGCTTGACCGAGGCTACAACATGACATGGAGAGTTGACGTTCTGGAAGTAACATTCGTCCATTCCATCAAATTGCCAGAGCGTAGGAAGAACCTGATTGTCCACAATGTTTATGCAGGCGTCGGCGTTCAATTTATCAGGAACAACAACCAAAGGTCTCAGGCCATCCGCATTTGGAACTCCCAAGTCTTACCATCGTAAAATGTAGGTTTCAAGTCGGTACCTTCGAGCCAGGGGTATTGTAGTTGTTCTGCAATGGATCCCCTCCCTGCTGTGTTATTTATGGAAATAGCCATAGTGGATCATCTGACCAAAAGGGGGACACGTATCCTTTAGATATGTCAAGATGATATAACCCTTTGATGAGCAGTTTAAAAAAATCAAGAATAAATTAAAAGACAAGTACGAATCTCTAGAGTGTCTATTGTGACGTCTGGGAAAAAAGACGTTTTCAACACCTGCGTGGGTTTTCAACGAGAGGGGAGCTGACGGCCATGTGTGTTACAGTTCTGTAATAACTCAGGCCAGAAAGGCTTTAAATCTCGTAGAGTCGGTGTCGGACTTTTTACATCCCGATTTCCTGCACCTGGCACCTGCAGTCGCACATCACACTCGCGCATGTGAATTGACACCTCTTCAGTGTTGCAGGTGTCATTAGAAAACACAGGATCGACATTCCAAAATGGAGTCGGACTCCCCCGAAAAATGGAAAGGTAGACGAGGGACAGAGTCCACTGGAGCAAGTGGTGGACGATAGAGCCCTCGAGACAGCTATACGCGCGGTAAGGTTAAACACCGGTAAAAAAAAACTAACCGTGAAAAGAAATTTGGTTTTTAATGAACAATCGTCCAGTGATTGTTCAGTGTACATTATTTTGTAAATATTTTTCCAATTTTCATTTAAACCTTTTAAGTAAAATAAATAGCTTAAAAAGGTAGCCGAGTTTGACTCCATTGTATTACTGTGGTGCCAAAACGCCACACTATGAACTCAGAGCATTTAAAGTTAGGGTGTTCTATTTACGACATCCCAGTCGACATATAGCGGGTGCCAGTGACTTTTAGGTCATTGACAGGGCATGATTTCCTGACCAAGCACTTACATCGTTTTGGCATCTACAGTAGCCTGAATGATGTTATGTGCAGAGGAAAGGTTCATATGGACTGTGAGCACCTTTTAAATGTTCAGCATTAACAGAGGAAGGCGTCCATGCATGCTATTGACAGGCTCAAGAACTGCTTAGTAAGTGGATTCTTTTTTTTCTTTTTTACTCTTTATTTTTTATCTCTCTTTTTGTTCCATACTACAACTTCGTGTGTCCCATGCTAATACGTGGATGTTAATACTTGTAAATGTGTTTGTCTAATCACTGGGTTAAAAATAGAGATGATTTTACTGTTCCCTGGAATGTTGAAACTTCTTTATGTTTTCTAATGCATGAATTTGAATTATCTTTAATTAGTTTATTTAAAATAAACATCAGCTGTCAGCAGCCAATTGCATCATACATACTGCAGTACTATCTGTCGATCACGAGAAGGACTCCCGGCACAAAGTCTGTGCCTGTCGGGTGCGTGAAAACCAACTTTAGTCCATTTTCCACGGGGAATGTTTGAACAAACGAAGGCATTATTCGCATCGGTGGGAATTAATAACAAAATGGGAAATACAGTTATAATTTTTATTTGTTACCTAAACGATTTGTACTAATGAACTATCTATTTTTTCACTGACCAAAAACAAAGTAAAATGAAGGCAACGCTAAGATTTATCCCTACTCACAAAATGTACTAACGACTTTAAATAATGTGCTGTCTATGATACTTTTGGATAATTCAAGACAATCATTAGTGTAGGCCTAAATATAAAAAAAAACATTTCCGTTGAATAAAGTAATGTAATTTAGTTCGTATCAATTAATTATATTTCACTGCTTACATAGAAAAAGATTATGCAGCCGCTTTGATTTTATTTTGAGAATACAAACTAACTTAAATTCAGAAACAACAAGTAATAGATAAACCTTCTGCTTTCGATAGTTAAAAAGATTTTAGTTTTATACGAATTTCCTACATAAAATGGTGACTTTTTAAATAACTAATTTACTGCCCGCTAGTGAATAATAATAATTAATACATAAAGCTATCAAAGGAGATGGCACCCCAGACCGTAATGCCCTGACGTCTCCTAACCCGTCTGCGGTTGTCATCAGCACACAGTTGGAAACGGGACTCGTCACGAAAGACTATACGTCCACAGTCAGCGCCGTTCTATGTGGATCGAGCCCGGCACCACTGTAATTCTGCACCTTCTGTATAGAGTATATTTTGTTTTCAAATTTCGTTCATTGCGGATCATATTTCTGTGGCTAACCACTAAGTTGTCCGAGGCCCTTGAATTGGTTACTGCTTTTGATCATTACTGACATTTCAGCACTCTATATGTTGCGCCTCTCCTGTAACTATTGCGAAACATTTTTAAATCAGCACCAAGGCAATGAACCACTTGTCTGGGTATATTTTATCTATGAGGATTAAGCAAAACATCCGATCATTCGAGTTGAACGTCCTTTCCATCTTTGCACGCAAAGGTGCCACAACAACCACATAAAAATGAAGAAAACAGCTCTCAACTCGTAGATTCAGGCCGGGATCGGTACGTATATCGAATAAGCCGATTTGACACCACGTTAATCCCACGTCGGACACTCGCCAAATGCTAATGCAAATCGGATTCGGGCGCCCAACTGCAGCTGAAAGGAAAATAAAGGGGTCACAGTGGTCAATAACATCTCGTGGAAGAAAAAAGCCGATGGCGAAAACAGATCGATAGGAGAGGACCCGAACTGGGGGGGGGGGGGGTCCCCCTTCCCTCCTCACGTCGAATTAGTAAATGAGGCGTAAAGCGAACCGCGTGATCAGCAGTCTAATTGATATACGCCGCCCTTCGTTGGCGACGCTTCCCCTCCCCCTTCCTGCCAATACTCGCCAAGGCCCTTTAATGACTCGGGATCCCGTGTTCCGACTGTAATGAGACCCGGCAATGCCAATTTAAAAAAAATTAAAGACGGGGAGCAATTGTTAGAGTTTAAAACACAGGCATTGAAATATTTTCAGAAAAGAGATCCATTCTGAAAGTTGTGTTGCCCCAGATTGCATTCTAAAAGTTGCGTACGTTTTTTCAACCACACACCCAACTACCTATCAGCCATTCTGAAAATAGCGATATTTTATCTACATGAGATTGTGGTGAAAACCAGGAACACTTTTATTCTACCCTCTGCGAGGTTTCTTCGCATGCATCCGTTCTGCAATGTGTAGTATTTCATAGCAGACTTCTAAACCTTTTTTTACCTGGAGTCTTTCTTTGACCTAGGATTATTTTAATCCATTTATTTTTATTTCTAACAGATGACACATCTGACCCTTTCCGCCTTCGACACTACAAAGGGCGAACAGAGGGCTATTTGTGAAAGTTGTGACGTCTGGAATAACAGACGTTTTCGACACCCAGATCATCGCGGGCCGGCCACGACAGGGGAGCAAATGACTCCCCAAAACAAAGAACACGTGTGACAGTCGGTGCCAATTTCTTGCACCTGCTCTCTCACATCATTTTCTAACGGTTCCAAGATCCAATGAGGGAACTCGCACTTGTGGGATTTGACTCTCCTTCAGTGTTACAGATGTCATTGTGAACACCGGATCGGCATTCCAAGAGGCGGACTCCCCCGAAAAATGGAAAGGAAAACGAGGAACAGAAGCCACTGGAGAAAGTGGTGGACGATAGAGCTGTCGAGACAGCTATACGGTGAGGAAAGCACCGGTAAAAAAACTAACTTCGAAAAGAAACAAATTGTTTCTGTATGAACAGTCGTTCAGTGATTATTTATAATTTTATAGATATTTTTCCAATTGTCATGGAAAACTTTTATAGCTTAAAAAGGTAGCCAACTGAGTTTGACTCCATTGCATTGCTGTGGTGCCATAACGCCACAAGGCGCAACCTCAGGGGTTGAGCACCCGCTATTCAAATAGGGACAACCACCAACATCCTTGCGCTTACAAACGTATACGTTTTGTCCACTATACTGCTTATGCGGCCTCTTTCAACCAATAGATATGCCTATTTTGTCATTATGTGTGTAATGAGGTGAAAGCAACATTACACTACTCGGAAATTTTGTGACGATCATAGCATTATGCACATTAAGCACTACACATATTTTCATTCCATGAGGGGCCCGTCATGTAACTTTGTAATTGGACCCAAAGTGACGATATATGGGGAGTTTACGTAAATAAAGCGTACTTAGTTGATGAATAAATTAAATCTGAGACAATTAAAAGTGTTATATGTAAGATTGTATGAAAAATCATTGGATGCTTATATTGACCCACTAATTTACCTTAGTTGGTTCCTCTGATGGCGGAATTCAATGTTTTGGACATGAAAGACGAAAATTAGTACTGACGGAGATATATATTCTAACAATGCAGAAATTTGACGAATAGAAAATAGATTATTTTAGTAACTATCAGGTATTACTAGCGGTTTTGAAAGCTATATTTGTTTTGCTCAGTGGAAGATGATACCATAATGCTATCAACATAACAAAATAAAAGCGAAATGCTACTGAAATAGGATGAAAACTTTAAATTCAAGAAGAGGGAAAAGTACGCTAACCCATTTTCCCCCTGCAATGTGAACTCACCTTGCAACACTGGGTGAGGTTTTCTCCTACATGCATTAGTATAAGGCATAAAAATTTTGGTAATTGTGATAAGCACAAGCCCCTCCTCAAGCTGCAGTCCAGACCACAGTACCAGGTTAGATAACGAGCCTAAGTTTTAGGTTAAATGATGGGCTCCAATACCAGGTTTGACGACGGGCTCAAATACCAGTTATGGCAGACGGGCACCTGTACCAGTTTAGCTGATGATCCCCAGAGTCAGGTTAGATGAAAGACCACAGTATCGGGTTAGATGACGGGCTAAAGAATCAGGTCAGATGACTAGCCCCAGTATCAGGTTAGACATATTAGACCTGACGAGACCTATGATCAGGTTTGATGATACTGTGTGTCAGGTTTTGATGATGGGCTCCAATACCAGTTTAGCTGACGGACACCGGTACCAGTTTAAATGATGAGCCCCAGTACCAGGTTAGTTGGCAATCACCAACATCAGGTTTTGATGAAGCGCTCCAATACTAGGTTTGATGGCTGGTTCAAATACCAGATTAGCTGACGGACACCTGTACCAGTTTAAATGATGAGCCCCAGTACCAGGTTAGCTGGCGAGCCCCCAGTATCGGGTTTGATGATATTGGGTATTAGGTTTGATTATAGCCTCCGATTCCAGGTTTAACCCTTCTTTGCATAATGGTGGAAATTTCCATCATAACATTGAATGCCCAAAAATTATATAAAAGAACAAGTTCACTTTAAGTTGATCGTGTCTAAATACCTTTTTAATGTCCATTGCATAAAAAAAAAACATAGCTGTCAAAAATAAGCAAGTGTCACTATCAGTAAAACGAGCTTGAAGATGTCATTCCGCTGTTTGTTGTAGTTGCAATAAACGTATGATTTCGTTTTTAATTTTGTTTTATTATATTTGAGTTTCTATTGTGCTAAAAACGTGAAAATGAGTGGAAGAAAGGTTTGTAACATGTGTTTCTGTTATTTTTAGAGGATTTTCTGAAAAAGTTTGCGTTTAATTTAAAAAATACCACATGATACCATCAGATTGTTTTTTTCTAAATTTATACTATAAATATATACTAAGATTTTTTTAACCATTTTTCCTTCAATTTTGAACATGAATTATATCACCTTGATTTATTTCACCAATAAAGAAAAAATCATGCAAAGAAGGGTTAATTACGGGTTGCAATACTAGTATAGCTGATGGGTACCTGTACCAATTTTGTCGACCATCCCCAGAAAAAGAAAGATGACGTACTAGGACCCGTTAGTGCCAGTACCATTTACTGGTTATGCTCATTTCTATGTGGGGGCCCTGCTCACCATTCTTCATCCTTTCTTTGGCGGTGGATTTTTTTTTTGCTCCTGCCAATACTCGCCAAGGCCCTTTAACGACTGAGGACCCTGTGTTCCGACTCTAACGACCCGCCAACGCCAATTAAAAGAATAAAAGAGGACGGGGGTAAAGAGGGAGCACAGGGTTGGGGGAGGAATTCTCCCATTCGCACACTTCATTTCTTTGGCTTCGAGAAATCAAAAAATCAATTTCGCAGCCCGAGCTTCTGGACGAAGGGGAAAAAATCATCCGAGAAAGAGGGAAAAAACAAAACAGGGGAGAAAACTGGATCGTCGTCGGGCTTCATTATATTAGCGAAGAGAGGTCGAATTTTAATGCTAAACACGCCACGACCACGATGCTCGAGTGCCGGGCTTATTATCACTTTCAGTTGGGTCCTCCTTTTTCCTACATCGTCCTACTTATTTAGGTTTTTTTCTATTCTTTTTACTTTTCCGAGAACTCTCTTTAATCGCAGCTGCTAAAAGATTTATAAAAGTTTTTTCCCCTTTCCCGCGCGCCACCGACTCTTCCGAGAAGTGTGCTTTGGTATTCTAATTTTCCCCTTGCTTCGGAAATCTGAGGGAATCGGTTTAAAAAGTTACTCCAGTTGAAAGAATGCGCTAACAAGAACGGATCGAGTGGAATACTAATTCTAAATTCAACGATGCTATTAGCGTACATAAATTAAGCGTGCTTGTGTGTAAGAGACGTCCGCACTCTCTTCGTGGGATCGGAAAAGGTTGTACTGAGAATCCGATTAAAGCTCGCGACAGGGTAAAAAATCACGTGATGAATATGCATAAGATTTAAAATGTTTTTTCCTCTGCGAGATGAAAGTAGGCTAGACGATGCTCAGTGCTGAGTAAAGACTATTTATCAATGGAAAATTTGCACAAAATCTCTCAGAGCGAGTCCGTTTAGTTTAATCCATTGGAAGTTCACTTTACCTTACCTGCGCCTGGGGCAGTGGGTATGCCCACCTCGCAAGCAACCTGCGAATTGTAGGTGAATTACTCCCCGGATTTTGGCCGACCAACCGGTATAGTGGTTAAGGTGTTAGCCTCTAGATCGGAAGGTTCCTGGTTCGAATCCGGGCATGGATGTTTGTAAGCGTATGGTGTAGAGGCGGCTGGTGCACCTTAAATCTGTCGTGGCCGAAAGTCCTCACGTTGGGTTGGCGTGGAAGTTTGGAGAGTGGGGTGCCAGCTCAGGTGTTGCTTCGTCATCTGACCGTGGTTCAAAATTACGAGGTGTTGTCCTCGGATCTTTCCCTTAAGGGACTGATCCCGGACAGTCGTCAATAGCCCGTTGTGTTGCTCTAGTACGACGTTAACTAAAATTACCATTACTCCCCGGATTGATCGATTACTCCCCGGGTGTTTTTTCAATCTTCAGTATTAATAAAAAACTTTTCTTTTTCGCGTTATTTCCATCACTTGATGTTGTTTCTCTCGAGTTTGGCGAGACATGGCAAAAGTGGCTCTTGTGCAGCAAAATCCAATCCAACCAATATTTTCTGCTCCGATAGTGAACCATGACTGAAAAAAACCAGTTCCCATCTGATTCCCAGAATTGAGTCTTATAAAATGCGGTGACAACTTTTACGATTGACCACAAGCTTTCCCTTTATTCTGTCGTACACTGCTGAGCAAATCAAAAAGGCAGATATTGACAAAAATATCATCGCGCATTGAATTGGATGGTTTGGTTTACCGCTCTGCAAGCACTTTTTTACTGCAAGAATGCTAATTGGATCAGAACTTGCGGATTAAAGTAGATTCCGCGGCACTACAAGCGTCCATATCAAGATCTGAATTTAAAGTAATAGTGTCAAACAGTTGAAGAATGGGTCCCACATGCACACACCTGTTTTGCACTATTAAAAAAACACTATTACAACCAGGATTCTCTGAACTTGAAACACAATCACAAATGGGCAAGAAAGGATTTTTATACACGCCTTACCATTGCTGGAAAGGTAGAGCAATGTGTTTCATCGTCCATATTCTATAAGTTTTTGTAATAGTGGGGAACTGTTGGAGAGTGGGACTCGTATACAGTGCAAAAACTCTCGCCAATTTATATAAATATCTAACCGGGCTCCTCTGACCTAAAAAACAAGTGTAAAGGTTTCCGATGCACATTTTTTATTGATATTTTTGTGTAAAAGTTGCGTAATGTGACTCCTTGTAAATACAAAATTCAATCCAATTGCTTCCATACTTAGTAATTTACATCTGTGTAAAGTGATGAAACCTTCAAGTTAATTCCGAAACCTATCGAAGTTGTACTTTACATAATTGAGGGGAACGTATACTTCGTGTAACCAGTAAAGCTGTTTCAGCTCAGCTGTTCAGCTGTTTCAGCGTAACCAGTGAAGCAGCTCTATTAAGAATGGTTGCTGATCTTTTACAGCATATCACAGAATCAATGAGAATTGTAGATTCTTGAAAAAAATATTTTCCTTTACAGAACAAGAAATCGGCCCTTATACAGTATAAGAAATCGACCCTTATACAGTACAAGAAATTTCTCAGAGGTATGCATAAATATCAAGCCAAGCCAGTTTAACCTTGAAATAATCGCAAATGTCCAAAAAAAAGTTTTCTATACAAATTAAAATTTTTTTTTTAACATCGCTGGTAAAGTTGCGTAACGTGGCTCCTCGTAAACGCGTAATTCAGTCTGAATACTTCAATACTTAGTAATTTACACCTGTGGAAAATTATAACACTTTCAACGTTATTCATGATATAAGATACCTGTGTGTACAAACCTTTCTCATTACAAGTGATTGTTTCGTGACCTGAGGGGTTCGGCTAGATATTTATGTATACCTCTGAGAACCTTTTTATGGAACGTAAGGGTCTCATTCATCAACTATTTCGCTCTATTACCCTATAACTAATAAATATATTTTTTTTAAACATCTTAAAATATTGTTTTTAATTATTAAGCTAAATTTTTTTTAGGATTAGCTCGGATAGATATTTTTTTACATCGTTGAAAGTTTTCATCAGAACACACTAGCCAAGTTTTTCATTCTAGGGCAAGGCTAATTGTGTTAAAAGTATTTTTCAACACATCCTACTCAAGGAAATAGCCCGTTGTATTGCTCCAGTGCGACGTTAATTAACTATCTACCAACTCCAGTAATAAACCTTCTCAAAGCGATCGTTTCCTCTTTCTGCACACTACAGCCCTGTGGATTTGTCTGCTCGCAGAGTGTCACGAGGTGACTGTGGACGTACGGTCCACATATGAGGCTGTAAAATGACATGCTGCATTCATTAATGAGAACGCAGGAAAGATTATTCGTGTACTTCTTTCTTCTAATAGCTGTCTCCGAATTCTTCTAACTATTACATGGTGCTGCGTTTTCTCTACGACTGCTCATAGACCTTTAATAAAATCTCTGTTTTACGTATATGTGTAATTAAAGTTCCTTATTAGGACATTTCAAAGATTCTGTCCCCACAAACTTTATTACGTTGCAGAAAACCAGTACGTACACTTAATTTAGTGTGACTGAGGTAACCAAAAAATTAGTTTAAACGAATAGTTTTTCTCGTTTTTTATTTATAATTGATTTCTAATTGTAACTATTAACATAACTCTTTTCTCTAACTGTGCCCTTCTTTTGCGTTTGGGAAGAGAAATTATCTTTACAATGTAGCATTTTGTCTGCAGAGAAGTTTAGTTCATTATTTCTATAACCTATTAAACAACATTAGGTCCACGGACACATGCAGTTGAACTTCATTATAAAAGAGAGCATTTATAAGTAACAAAATACCACAAAAATATGATTGATTGAATATGTATGAACCAAAGAGCGAATTTTTCAATGGTGCAAAATTTAGTTCTCAGAAAACTTTTGAATAAATCCAAAAGAATCTCAAGAAAATTTTTAATAGCGTTTTACTAAGTAGAACTTGGAACATCTAATTAAAATAAAATTTTGTTGCTCAAATATATATCATGCATTCATTTGCAAGTTATTTATTCTTTAAAGGGGTTACTCTAAAACGCTTTTTAAACATTTTAAATATCTAGCATTTCAGGAAACTGATTTTTAAAAGAATATTGCACGAATATTAATACATATTTACTTTCTTATACTGTCATACATATAAATCTATTTACATGGCAGTGGCAGAAACGCAAAAAAATAGAAAGAGTTTAGTATGGTTACAAGTACACAATATTCAGACAAAGTTGTCAAGAAACAAAATGTAGAACAAATGACGAATAACTTTTTCTGTAAAGCTAAGGAGCGACAGTGATACACAATTTCTTAATTTGTAACGTAATTCACCTCGTATTCGAACAATAAATATTTGGATCCAGATCGAGCAGGACTCTGACCACTAGACCGTTTGGACTTTCGTATCTATATATATAATTCTCTTACGTGGCACGCAAAAAAGACGTTATTTGTTATCGCGTTTTTGGCAACAATGTACGATTGTTTGTTTATCACAAAGCCTCGCGCTTCAATTGAATTTATAGCGTCATCGGATGAAATTTTATTCAAAGAAAATGAATTTTAGTCGAGCTGTTGCAGTTAATAATAGAAATCAAAGAAAGCGGAGGATCTTTTCAGGACCATTTAAAAAAAGGTCCTTTTCAGGACCAACAATTATAGTTCAACAAGACGCTTGCACTACAGCTTTTGACGACAAACTCATTGAAAATGCGTGGGTGGCTCGAGTGCAGGAGTAAATGTATATACAAACAACATGTTGTGTATTCAATTTCCATATCAACAGTCACATTTCGAGTCAAAATTTGCTCAAAGTTTTCATTTGAATTCAGATTACAGAGGTACTGTAAATATCTTTTCTGAAAAACATAAAAAAATTTAGATTTGAAAAATATTGTTTTGGAATATCATATTTTGTAAACAATTCCTTCTGCTAGGACACATGTCTTCATTGATGCGAGCGAAGCGAGCATATGTTCGCGCAGCGAACCTATGAGGATTGCGGAGTAATCCTCCGAGGGTTGGCGAGCGTTAGCGAGCAGGGGGCTGGCCCCCTAGTTTATCATTATAAAAGGTTAAAATCGTAGTAGAGTGTTGTTTAGATCTATAGACTTCTCTGTTATGGGTTGTGACATGTTGGAAATGGTAGCGGCGTCTACTAGAAGAGATCGTTCGCAGTGGTCTGGGCTAATATATTTATTATGTACAAGTATGGACAGCTTTGGCGGATATGTCGGTCGTGTATACATCCGGGCAGAGTCCATGTGACTGATTTTGCCGAATACGGTGAATTGTCCTTGGACTCGGGACTCCAAGTTGACTCTCCGGCTCGGGTGAGCCCTACTCCAGTCCTTATTCGGGCGAGTAAGGTTCCTAGCTCGGGTGAGCTTCTCCAAGGGGTCTCGCACGTGTGACAGAGTATCGCAGTTCGGTTGAACTCATTAAATAGAAATTGGTTGAGTGATTCCCAGCTCCTGTAAGCCTAGCCAAAGGTTCTGTGTTCGCTCCAAATCAGCAGGGTCAGCAGCACAGGTTTGAGCTTTCCTCACGTCTGACAGACGTAATCCCGGTTCGGGAATTTCCTCAGAACCAACGAACAGTAGTCGTGATTTCTGCAGGCTTATGCTAGCCTTTTTCCAGTGCTCTAGATGAGCACTTCAATATCCGAAACAACAGCTCAGGTTTGAGATTTCCTCACGTCTAATAGACGAAATACCGGTTCGGGAAATTTCTCTCAGAGTCCACGAACAGCAGTCGTGACTCGGCACTTATCCAGAGAACGGGATATCGAAAACCATGAAAGGGTGTCCACTTCATCGGATCAGTTTGATCCCTCGGGTTTGTTGACCTCTCTCTTTGAAACTTTTCTCCCGTCTCTCTCGACTCGGAAAAACCCACGGGGGTTGTTTGTGCCCACCTCTCGTTTCATTCGACAAACTTGTCCTCTCGCAGTTGGCTGGTTTAAAATCGGGCTGTCCATTGACGGTTAATTTTTCCCTTCCGCCGGTTACTTCATTACGAGTCGTCGGCGGGAACAAAGGTCTCTGCGGTCTCCTCTGATCCTGGAAGCGGTGGAAATGAACTTCTGCCCTGCGTCTTGACGGTCGGCATAGCGACAATGACATCTCGCTTTCCCCTTCGCGGTAAAATCCAATTTCTTGACAACGGCTCGTTAACTCTCGGTCCGGCGCTGGGTTCATGCGTTGAAGTGACCTCTGCGGCATCTCGTCTTTTCATCCTTTCAACTATTCCGACCAAGCGCTTGCTTTGCTTCCATCACAGGGTTAACCTTTTGACTACGGCTATGGATATCACTGAAGCGATTCTTTCTTGGCGCGATTCCTATAGCTTTCAAGGTACAACTGATGTAACGGCCGTAGTCTAAATTCTTTCTTGGCGCAATTCTTATCATTTTTAAGGTTCAACTGATGTACTGGCCGTTGTCTAATTTCATTTTTGGCGCTATCTAGTACAACTGCTGTACCGGCCGAAGTCTAAAGGCTAAATATGCTTCCGATGAATAAATAATAACAGCTCAATTTGTTTGGAGTTTTATGGCGCAAGGGCTACATTAGGTCACGCAGCGACAGACACAAGACATAGAATATAAAGTTATAGACATTCTCAGATAAAACCGAAAATTCTTCTTTTGTAATTATTCATTTTGAATCATCCTCCTTTTCAGATTATTTGGTGTGAAATATAGGTGAGATTTTCGGAGTTGAAAAAGAAAAGCTCCTACCGCGGCGGCTTAATTTTCTTTTTATAACGACAGGACATCCTTTTTCGTCCTTCCATCCGCTTCCTTATCGCTGCGCAAAATTCTCTCGGCGCTTCACTTGTTTATCCCTTCCTGCTTCCGACACGGAGGATGAAGCACCCTTCGATAACGGAGGATTGAACTCAGCCCAGCGGTTGGAAATATATCAATCAGTCGAAGGATACCATTTATTAACTACGGCTCCGATATTCCAGATCGGGGTGGTTGGTAGTTGGTTATGCGGTGCTGGATCAAAAAGAACAAGCTGCGGCACACGCAAGATCAAAAAATGTTTTTAAATAATAGTAGAGTAGCGTATCACTTACAACCAGGGATGCCGAATTGCAGTTTGCCCTGCTTCGATTTCTTTCCCCCGTCAACTGTACATCTAGTCAGCCATGGAAACCTCTCGTACCATGATAGAAATACTAGAACGCGGTTCTTGAAACCAATTTTGAAGGATTTGGAATGGAGTCTTTTAGTTTGTAGCGAGCTTAGCCACTTCTACAAAACTTAACTTACGACGCAAAAGTATATATAACAGTGTAACCCAACTCTAGAAGTACTTTGAGGTAGACAAAGTTGCACTGTTTCATTCCGGCATGCTAAAAATATTACCCAAACATAATTCTTCGCAGGGTAGTCATCACAGAACAGTCAGTACAGAAAACGTCATCGAAATCGAAATTTTTTATTTCGGTAACAAAGTACAGTGGACTCGTGTTTTTACGAACTAGTGAGGACCGAATAAAAAGTTTGTACAATCGATAGTTCGTAAATGGGAATGGGAATTAAAAAAAAGCAGAAAATGCAACTTGCACTAATCTTTATTCATTAGCGATACCAAAAAAAAAAATCAGCTATCTTAGATAGCTTCGTGATAGCACTTCGGTAAACATATGATTCCATAGAGTTGATGCTGTTGAGCATTTCAAAATTACCATCTGCTTCTAAGAACCTACGTGGTTCTGACAGCCATTTTGTGGCTTCTGTGATAGTTGGCCTTGGGATGACCTCTACTCATTCTTCTTCATCATATTGTTCTTCGACATTCCCGTTCAACACCTGATTGAGGATTTCATCATCCGATATCTCATTTGTGCATGTTCGAACATTCTCGTCCACAGTCAGAAAATCATGAAATGTGAGGTTTTCAGGAACTTGAGGATCCATTCGAGATGAAGTTCCTGGATCAAGGCTTCGTCTGCACTGAAATCAGAATCGCTCTTGGAGATTTTACCGTCCCCCTTACCAACTTGGGAGGTCCGAACTGTAACCAGTCTGAAGAAATTTCACCATTCCCGTCACATTTTTCTGTCTAAAGGAAAATAATGAAATGAAAGTGAGGAAACTAAATTCATAAAAATAAGAGAATGTGTAATATTTATTCTTAAACTGGGGGGGGGGGGGGAAATAACTTTATTTCTATGAGATACTGTTCGGGACCAAGGTAGTAGTTCGTGAAAATGTGAGTCCACTGTATCTAACTCGTAATAAAAATACAGCACCAACAAAAAATTCAAAAAGAATAAAGGAATACTAGGGGGCCCGCCCCCCTACTCGCTAACGCTCGCCAACCCCCAGAGGATTCCTTCGCAATCCTCATTGGTTCGCTGCGCGAACCTATGCTCGCTTCGCTCGCATCAATGAAGACATGTGTCCTAGCAGAAGGAATTGTTAACAAAATATGATATTCCGAAAAAATATTTTTCAAATCTAAATTTTATGCTGTTTATCAGAAAATATATTTACAGTACCTCTGTAATCAGAGTTCAAATGGAAACTTTGAGCAAATTTTGACTCGAAATGTGAGCGTTGATTTGGAAATTGAAAACCCAGCATGTTGGTTGTGTGTACATTTACCCAGCACTCGAGCCACCCACGCTTTTTCATTGAGTTTGTTGTCGAAAGTTGTAATGCAAGCGTCTTGTTGAACTATAATAGTTTGCCCCGAAACGGACTTTTTTTTAAAATGACCCTGAAAAGATCCTCCGTTTTCTTTGATTTCTATTATTAACTGCAACAGCTCGACTAAAATTCATTTTTTTTTCAATAAAATTTCATCCGATAACGCTATAAATTCAATTGAAGCGCGAGGCTTTGGGATAAACAAAGAATCGTACAATGTTGCCAAAACGCGAAAACAAATAACGTCTTTTTTGCGTGCCACGTAAGAGAATTATATATATAGATTGTCTGTAACTCGACAACTAGTTATGCAAGAAACGTGCATGGGTTTTTTCTTTATTTCCAAACGCCAATTGAAGCTGAAGTCTGGTAAATCATGCATAATAATCAACAGAGCATATCAGCTGGACAAACCCTAGCTTTAAGGAAATGGTTAGCGATTTGTTAGGGATACCCTAGTAGCATTAATAAATACCATTAACCACTCAAATCAGCAGTCACCGAAATCCAAGGTGGTCGAGTACCAAGTTAGGTGACAAGGAGACTGCATGGCGATAGAGTAAGGGAGAAATTGCATTTTGGAAATCGAAACGTATGTAAATGTACGTCAAAAATAAACTAAAAAGAACCATCAAGTTTTTAACATCTGTTTTCTGCATTCAATCGTCAATGACTTACAATTTCTTCGAAGGTGAACACCATTTTTCAGTAAAGTTGAAAATGACAGTAGAAGTTATAATTATTTACAATTAGTCAAAATATACAGTTATTCAATTCGAAAAGCCTAGCAAAAAACTCAAAATTATGCATTACACATGAGTATTAAATTCAAAATATGATGAACACATGAAAACAATAAATAGTGGATTTTAAAAAATAAACTCAACAGTAACCCCCAAAATAAAAAAATTATACAAATTACCTGAAAACATGAAAATTTAAAGGTTTTAAATAAAAACGGGGAGTGAGTTTGAATTAAGAGTATAAAACCTTGAAGCTTCTAATAAAATTGTCAGAGCATGTGCGCACGGATTAATGTAATTTCTCCCGATCGCTAGATTTGAAGATCTCTTGGTCACGGTCTTACGTGGTATTTTAGAAGGAAGCACGAAACCTAATGTAGGATTAGTTCACGAGTGTGTGTGTGATGAAAAGTTCTAGTTTGCACACTTCGATAGCTATTTTTTTTTGGTAATTTTAGTTAACGTCGTACTAGAGCAACACAACGGTCTATTGACGACGGTCCGGGATCAGTCCCTTAAGGGAAAGATCCGAGGACAACACCTCGTAATTTTGAACAACGGTCAGATGACGAAGCAACACCTTAGCTGGCACCCCACTCTCCAAACTTCCACGCCAACCCAACGTGAGGACTTTCGGCCACAACAGATTTAAGGTGCACCAGCCGCCTCTACACCATACGCTTACAAACATCCATGCCCAGACCCGGATTCGAACCAGGAACCTTCCGATCTAGAGGCCAACACCTTAACCACTATACCGGTTGGTCGGCTCGATAGCTAATAGGTCCAAGTCGATTCCCAAGTTCACGTGATATAATCTGGTGAGATCTTGCAATAGCAATTCCATCCACATGCTCCGTCTAATTTATTTATGGAGAGTCAATGCAGTACGGTATCACGAGAGTTAAGTCACGTGGGCTTGGAAATTGACTCGGGCCGATTGGCTACTGAAGCACAAACTAATGGTTTTAATCACGTTCCTCAATTGATTCTACATTGCGATTTGTGCTTTCTTCACAAAATACCACGTGACCCTTCTTCAAGGACAACACCTCGTAATTTAATAGACGATGTCAATATCTGAGCTAGAACCACACTCTCCATATTTTCACATCATGTCAAAGTGAGGACATTTTGAAATTACCATACAACTTAACCGACTACTTTGGTTAGATTTTGAGTTCAGCGATTCCACCTACTGGGCTACCGCGGCCCCTATTTTATTAGAACGACTATGATAACAATTGACAACATGATTGAAGAGTGTCTTATTTATCTGAAAGGCCAATAAAGCTGTATTGATCTCCAAACCTATGTATCCCTACCCTTATGTTAAATCTTCATTTCAAACATTGAGCAATCTCGGCCGCGTGATGCGTTCAAATTCTCGGAAGTTTTAAATTCAATGGCACTTGAGCAAATATATTGCTTTGGAATAATCATATTACCAGCAATAGACCCGAGTAGCTGGTATCTGTTGGGATTCACCCATATGCACCAGGAATGTTAGGATACCTAGATTAATATCCCAATCTGGCATCTACTAAATCCTAGTTCAGGCAAGATTTCATACAGAATTCCAACAATTGATATTTAACTCGGTTGCAGTTTTTTAAATGGTCTAAAAAATACCATAAATTATATTACTTTAAATGTGCACTGTCGGTAGTGTTTACGTAGCTTTATTTTCACTGGATTTTTTAGTTCGTCTCCGATTTATAAGACGTGATTTAGCTTTTTCGTTTAGTTGCTGATTTTGTTTTTTATAGATAATCATGCTAACTGCAGAGACTTTCACCAGTCTTGCTCCATTGAAGTATCCATTAGCGGCGGACAAGGTCTTCGGAGGACTTTCATATGATTGATTTTTACTTTCTTAAAGTGGAAAAGCAACATCCTAGAAACTAGCCAACATTAGTATCGAGCATCGACCAATATCTTTGGTTAGAGTGGAAGGCAAGATCCAAATTTCATAATGCTTATATTTCTCTACCTTTATAGCATTGGCTTTCACCAGTCTTGCTCCGTTTGAGTATCCATTAACGGTGGGCGAGGCCTTCGGGGGGACTTTTGGAAGATGTTTCGTATTTGTGTACCGAAAGTGAAAATGAAACCAACGAAAGTATCGAGCATCGACCAACAGCTTCTGTTAGAGTATATGACATAACCAAACCAAATATGTGTACATCGTAATCAGATGAACCACCACTTATGAAGAACATAGAGGTCGATGAATCGATGTTTCTTAGCACGAGTTTTGCTAATTTATTAATAAAGCTGGTAGACTAAAAACCTAATGATAATCAGGTAGTACAGCAATGACAAACAATTTATCTATTGAGGTAGAATATGAACACTGAAACTTGATGATCTCCTGTTACCACGTCATGGACCAAGATTGAGATCTCAGAGCCTGTGAATTATTTAAACTGTGACCTGAATCATGATGTAAATAAATATCTTTGACGTATTTCTCTCAGTAATTTAAATACTCTATTGGTTGGGTCGGCTCAGTACTTAGTATATAACAAAACCTTTTTAAGTTCAGCCATGTACTCACTAGCGAATGAAACGTGCTTCAGACGTTGACGCTCCTTCCGTGTGTAGAAAGAGAAAATTGTCGACTTGAAGCAACGTAAGGGTTCCAAGCAGCGTCCAGAATTCTAGTACTCGCCTCCCATGTTGACACCGGTTCGATCGCTTCGAGCGTTACAGGGTTGTTCGAAAGACTTCCAAGACAGAGAATTCGATTACATTATACTGATGACATGACTAAAAATATTTATTTAATTCTTACTTTACGATAGAATCTTTGGGAAAAACTTGTGTACAAATAATAGCATACAATACTTGCAATACCTTGCTAAAATAAATACAATACCTTTTTAAAATTGGTTATAAATCTTTCTGTACAACTTATAAAATGTTATAGGATTATTTCGACTGCTTGAGTTACATTAAATTCGAGTTATTTCAAACTAAGTTGAATATTCGCACAGTGGCTTCATTTTCAAGGAATTCGTCAACAAGGTTTGCTCGATGTGGACGAATATTATCGTCCATAAAAAAAATCAGATCCCTATGCACCTCTAAAAATCTTACATAACGTTCTTATTTCGACTGCTTGAGTTACATTAAATTCGAGTTATTTCAAACTAAGTTGAATATTCGCACAGTGGCTTCATTTTCAAGGTATTCGCAACAAGGTTTGCTCGATGTGGACGAGTATTATCGTCCATAAAAAAAATCAGATCCCTATGCACCTCTAAAAATCTTACATAGCGTTCTAAGACCTCATCCCGATATCTCTGGTAAGTCACAGATCCTCTGTTCAAAATATGTATGGGCGTACGTCCATAGATCCTAATTCCTCCACCACACCATCATACGTGCACTAACAAAACGGTCACACTATATAATGGAAGGTTTCGCATTCCAGACTCTCTCCAGATATAAATGATTGTCTGCCCTGTTTCTAAACGACCGATAATGCGCCACTTCACAGATTAAACCAAATGATTCTTCGGAACCATAACAAACCATTTTGAATGGATTTTGCGTTCCCTCTAAGCCACAGAAGCTTGGTCATTTCTGCAGAGGTTTGTTTTAAACGCGCTTCAAAAATTGGTGAATCTGTTAGTGGACGACTTTGGAGAGCTTGTAAGGGCCCAATCTAAGGCTCAGTGTATTTGCCGTTTTTCTAAACCTCAGAAGCATGGTCATTTCTACAGGAGATTGTTTTAAATGTGCATCAAATTGGTGAATATGTTTGTGTACGACTTTGGAGAGCTTGTGAGGGCCCAATCTAAGGCTCAGTGCATTTGCCGTTCTCTCTAAGCCACAGAAGCATGGGTATTTATACAGGAGATTGTTTTAAATGTGCTTCAAAGTGGTGAATCTGTTGGTGGCCAACTTTGGTGAGCTTGTGAGGGCCCAATCTAAGGCTCAGTGCATTTCCCGTTCTCTCTAAACCACAGAAGCATGGGCATTTCTACAGGAGATTGTTTTAAATGTGCTTCAAAGTGGTGAATCTGTTGGTGGCAGACTTTGGTGAGCTTGTGAGGGCCCAATCTAAGGCTCAGTGCATTTCCCGTTTTCTCTAAACCACAGAATCATGGGCATTTGTACAGGAGATTGTTGTAAACGTGCTTCAAATATTGGCCGAATCTGTTGGTGTACGTTTCTGCTGGTAAACACGTCGGTTGAAGCCTGGAACCCGCACGTCCAATCGATCGGACGCCGATTCCCATCGCAGGGATCGACCTTCCCATCCTCTCGCTCCTCCCGTGTTAACAAGCTCCATCTCCAATCTTTGCGTCATTTCCATCCCCTAACCTAATTGCGACGCTGCAGCGGTGCGGGCTTTCATTAGCCGCCCGCTTTTTACCTTTCCCGCCGACGCAACCCCGCTTTAATTGAATCCCGATGAGCATCCGATTCTACTTTCGAGGAAGGAGGGAAAAAATAAATGTTCCGATGGAAAAAGCCATCTCATTATACAAGATTTCGAGAAATCGAGAACGAACCCCCGATCGGTCGGAGCGAGGGATGGAGAGAACGGGAAAAGAAAGAAAACCGAAGAAAAGTTCTTGGCTGGCACTTCTGAGCTATTCCAGCTCCGAAAGACGGCGGCGATTTTTTTCCCCTTCCTCTCTCTCTCTCTCTCTTCCCATGCTCTCTTCTTTTCTTTTGTTCTTTTTTATTCGCCCCTTTTTATTTTCTTTGCGTTCTTCCGCCCTTTCTCTATCGGCAGCATCTCCGGTGCTCTTTCGGGCTTCGTTTCCCGTCGGCGGAAATTGGGAGGGGTCGTCCGCCAATTGCGGCGGGTAGCGGAAACATCCGGCCGCATCGATCCCGAGCAACAGACGGGCAGTGTCGGATGAGGGATGCCGGGGAGCGGAGCGGATCGTTTAGGGAAGCGGGAGGAGAGCGAAATCATGTTTCCCCGACGTCTATGAAGTTGCAGGCATCTTCTCGGGTCCTGGAGTGAGGCAACCTGCCTGTCTGAAGTATCGTATTATCTCACCGGCACGCGTTCCCGCTCCTAAGCCCAACTGGAATTTATCCATTCGAATGGGCGTTCAAGCGAAATGCTCCAAAGTCTGTGCTGAGTTCTTGTGACAAGCCGCGCATTACGTCGGAAAGACATACAAGCCCACGGCTTTTACGTGAACATACACCTATGCACTTCCCAGCTGGCACCCATCCAAGCAGTAACCGCGACGTATAAAGCTTAACTTTGGTGGTCTGATAGAAACAGGTGATGGCATGGCGTTGGTCCCCTGTAGTAAATATAACATTTACAACTGGGGAAGCTCAGATTGAATTTGCTCTACTATGAACGATGCGCGAATAAAAAGAGAGGGCGATCGATTTTTTACCGTATTGTGGCCTTTACATAAAACTAATCATCCTTTGTGATAGTGAGTTCTTTATGACAGTTGCTCTGTATGCAGTTGTATTTACACCAAAGTCCCATTTGGACGTTTGAACACATGATTGCATTGGCATAAGTCTTGATTATTTCGTAACCAAAGGAATGACATCTCTAAACTCACGATTTTCTAAAAAATGTGTTGGTTTAATACCGATTCCTTGAATTTAAAATTAACTTAAAACACACATTTTCTCGAGATAAAGCTATTCCCAGAGGTTCAGTATCTTTCCTCGTTCTTCCACACCACTGACACTGTCCTCTGAAGACCACCAGGGAAGTTGAAGGAATAGTTTCACACAACTGTTCAGTATAATTGTGTCACGGTAACTGAGTGTTCCATACATAAAAGGCATCCATTAGTAGTAATCCGTGGCGTAGCATCCATTGCCGACCAGAAGCTCAACATCCCCTGAAAAAAATTTTAAGTCATAACTGAATCTAGAAAAAAGATAAAGCAAAGTTTATTTTTGACGCAAGTCTTACCGAACATCTGTTTCGAATTCACATGCATACTCTTTTCCTACACTATCGTCGCAACTCTATGCGACCTTCGTGTCACCGTACTATGCGCAGTTAACCCATGAGCATGATTTAAATGACGACTCTCCTCTTTGTCACCGAACCAAACTTCAAAATAGCGTGCTGTTTCTGTGTAGTGATCTTTCCTTTCGGAATTGATCTCGAACTTCACCGATAGGCCATTGTGTTGCTCCAGTGCGACTTTAAATTAACTATCTACCCTCTTCGGTCTGTTGGGCTTGGAACTTAAGATCTTAAGATAAAATTCATGCACGTTTGTTGCATAGTGCGTTGTCGAGTTACTGACAATATTATTTTATTCCTTAAGTACTATTTATCGCTTATCATGTACTTATTTAATCATGAGCAATATTTTGACACCAGAACAATTTTTTTAGATTTGCATAATGATTACCCTTGAAGAATAAAGTTTGTTTAATATCCAAGACTCCCTAGACAATCCTTCGAAATTGCGGGCAAAAACGTATTGACGTTTCGATCACGGTACGAGATATTTCTTTTTTTGACTAGGTGCACAGCGGAGAAAAAAACGAACCACACTCCTATTATTCACGTGGTTCGAAGACCAAATAGTAGTTGTAAGTAGCAGATCAAGATCTGAAGATCTCGGAATTAATATTAGGAGACGAAAGTTTGTTTCCGATCTTGACACCGCTATTTCTACTCACTTTGATTCAGGGCAAACCAATTCCCATCAATTAAAACAAAGATGTGAATATAATTGTTAAGAAATGCTTTAATTTAATAATAAAAATATTATCGACTTTGACAAATTGTTCAGTTGAAGCTTGAGAATGAGTGAGAACATGAACGAGATCGGTTTGAGCGTTTACCTTGGACGCTATTTATTTCTTGATACTTCAATATAAGGAAGTCAGTAATCTAATTTATAAAAAGGAAAATTTGTGTGTCTGAAGTAGGGATGCGACATCGATGTCGATGTTTTCAAAACATCGTTGTTTAAAAAAAACATCGATGTATTGAAGTCGATGTTATTGTAACATCGATGTTTATACTTGTCGATGTTTTATTTTTAAATAAAAGTACCGTTATAAAAATTTAAAAAATAACCAAGTAGCATATTTTTCATAATCAGCAAATTGAACATATTTTTAGACCAAAGTGGCCAAGGGTGAAGGGTCTGAAAAGTAGGCATGCCACATCGTTGTCGATGTTTTATAAAAAAACATCGATGTATTGGAGCCTATGTCGCATCACTAGTTGTTAAACCAGGTTTAAGAAATGCAGGAAAAATTTTAAATACACTGAATTGTAAAAACATCGAGGATTTGGGAGCGATGTGTTATCAACATCGATGTTTTAATTTTGAACATCGATGTCTCAAAACTGCGATGTTTTGCTGTCGATGTCGCATCAATAGTTTCTAAACCAATTTTAATAAATGGGGGGAAAAGTTTAAATACACTGAATTTTAAAAACATCGATGGTTTGGGAGTGTGAAGAATCAATTGATTCTTCCAATTAAACATTTACATGACACCTGGCTATCTGGACTTAGGCCTAACTGGCGCCTACGTAAGCTTGCAAACGGAGACCTGTTCCCCCCTTGCGGAAGGGGTACAGAGGGAGCGTCGCCGACTGTCCAGCGAATGACCGTACTGCTATACGTCACGAAGGCTCTCAGCCAATTCGGACGAGGCGCCGACCCGAGAACTTGAACTTGGAAGAGAAAAAAGACGATTTGACTTTTGGACGTTGAACTGACGGTTGACCAGAGACGGAACAGCGGTTCCTGGTTTTTTGCGTACTTGTGGAGTCCTGAAAAGAGCGAGCGCTCACTCCATCATTTTCGTGAGGATATCTATCCTATTAAGAGGATTCAGGAACACCCAGTTCCAAACTCATTGAACTTTGAGAACATCCTGTTCCAAAACTGCCGCGTAATTCAGGAACATTCGGTTCCAAACTGCTTCAAATTCGGGAACATCCTGTTCCGAACGTCCGTAGTACTCCATCCGAATCTTGTCCCTGAACTCTAAACAATTTGTAAATAACTTTATTAATCTAGAATAAAGAAAACTATCTGTAATAAATCTAGTGATTGATGCGCTACCCTGTTAGATTCAGTTCCTTACAGATAAAGTATAATAAAAAAAATGGTGGCAGCCGGTGTTGGATTGCCAGAATAAGTTAAAAATTCTAGCGACCCAAAAATTAATAGACTTAGTGTGAACCATCGAGGATCGACACTGAAGTGGACACCCCGTCCAAAGATTGAACAAGCGGATCAGGACCAGTAGGACTGAGCTGACGCTGGACACCCCGTCCAGAGATTGAACTAGCGGACCTGCCGGACTGAGCTGACGTTGGACACCCCGTCCAGAGATTGAACTAGCGGACCAGAAGGACCGAGCTGAAGGTGGACGCCCCGTCCAGAAATTGAACTAGCGGACCAGAAGGACCGAGCTGAAGGTGGACGCCCCGTCCGGAAATCGAATAAGAAAGTGGACGCCCCCGTCCAGAAATCGAACAAGAAAGTGGACGCCCCGTCCGGAAATCAAACGAGAAAGTGGACACCCCGTCCCGAATTAAAGTGAGAGACAACCATTCCCAAGTGAACGGAAGCCTGTGGAAGCAGTTGATGGTAAAGGAGACTTGCAACAGACAAGGTAAGCCTGATTCTTCATTAGAGGCTAATTTAAATTGTTATGCAAAAGTAAATATTAACTGAAAAAATACCAAGTGGTGAAATAATAAGTGAAGTAGAATATATATAAAGGAATGATGTGTATAATATTTTACTAGTAATAGAAAATTTAAGTATTGTGTTAAATTCCTGAGTTCAAAAAATTACGTACTAGAATCAATTTCAGTGCTGTGTGGGAATGAAAAATTATATTAAATTGATGAATTGAATATACTGTGTTCTTAGAGGATATAGAAAAGAGTATTTTTGTGTATTGCATGTGTTAAAGTAACAATTTAAATCTTGGTAGAACTGTATGCATTGTGTTTAATTACTAAGCCTAAGATAAGTGAAGTGGATCATGAATGTGTATAATTGTATTGTACTGTAGAAAAAAGTTGTTAAATCGGTTAGGGAATATACCATTTAGTTGTTGAAAGTATTCAGGGTTAGTGGTGAAAGAGAAAAAAATAACTTTTCCCCTTCCCCGAGAAAAACCACGCAGGCGAACCAGTTTTGTGCGACCTTGTGTCCCAGAGGTCAAAGAAGTTAGCCGTTTGTTGATTCCTGTAGGGAAAAGTTAGGTATTGTAATCCGTGGTTGTAAGCGTTCTAAGGAATTCTAAAACTTACTGGTTAAAATGGCGTTTCTGAACAAGCACAGAAAAATAGATCTTAAAAATCTCGCATATGAATTAGGGATTGAGGTCGGGAATGATGATAGGATTTTCGATCTGATAAAGAAAATTCGAGAGAACGAAAATTTTGAAGAAACAGCCGTTAAAGAGGTTTTGCAAAGTTTAATAGAGGATAGGATGTTAGAGAGAGGACGCTGAGGATAAGGAAAGACGGTTAACTGAGGAAAAAAGGTTGGTCATGGAAAAAGACACCCAGGATAGGTTAGCGGAAGAAAGGAGATTGGAAAAAGAATTCGAGTTGCAAAGACTGCAAATTTTGCAGTCTGCGGAAACAAATAGTGTAGCATCGTCTAATTCCGAAAGCAGGAAATCAAATAAAAATATAAAATCCGTGATGCAGCAATACGAACCAGACAAAGTAGATATAGCAATATTTTTAACCCTTTTCGAGCGACAGGCTAAGAAAATTAATTTAGAGGAAGATGAGTGGGTTCATCAATTGTATAGTTTAATGCCCGGAGAAATAATTCAACTTATGGTTAGAGAACCTGAAGAACAAAGTAATGATTATAGGTATATGAAATCTATGCTTCTAAATAGATTCAAACTAGATCCAGAGGCCTTTAGAATCAAATTCCAAACATATCAACGTCAAAATGGGGCGTTATGGAAGGATTTGATTTTCGAATTAAGGAGTTATTTGGAGGGATGGATTGACGGGATAAAAGTGGAGGATTTTGAGACGTTAAAAGATCTAATGATAGCAGATCAGATTAAAAGACGCGTTCCCGCCGATATGAAAGACCATTTTATTGATCAATGGGGAAAATTAATCGACCCAAATCAATTAGCGGAGAAATTAGATGCGTATGAAGCCACCCGTAGGCTTATAAAAAAACCACCTCTTTCCAGACCTCCCGAAAAGAAATTTGGTGATAGACAAAAACCAACCGGAAAACCGGAAATCGCACAGAAACCAGCAGATGATAGGAATGGGGCTAAGGACTGGCGGAAAACAAATAATGTAAATACGGATTGGAGGACGAAAGAATTCGAAAGGAGAAAGGTCCCCACTTGTTACAATTGTTTGAAACCAGGTCACATTCGTCCCCAATGTACTGAACCCAGAAGAAGTGCAGAAATTGTAAACAATATCACTTCGGACTCGAAATTTTCTCCGTCGTTTAACCCTTACCTGAGTAGGGCTAAAATAAATCAGATAGAAGTAGAAGTATTAAGGGATAGTGGCAGCTGCATAGACTTGTGTCCTATACATTTAGTGCAGTCCGAAGATTTTACCGGGGAGCAAGTCTGGGTAAAACAACCCTTGGAGAATTCGTTCAGGTGTTTGCCACTGGCTCATATCGAAATTGAGAGTTCCGAGTTTGGTAGGGTCGAAACAAAAGCTGCGATAGTAGGGAAATCAGTCGAAATGGACCATTACCTATTAGGAAATTTCACCCAGGAATTGATCGAGCTGCAGAAAAAGAATCCCGCGATAATTAACGCAGTAGTGACGCGAAGTCACAGTAAATCAAAAGTTAACGGGAGTCTCGATGACTCTAAGGGAAAATCGGAAACGGGAAAGCAAGACGAAATAGTCTGCCAAACCGTTGTACCGGATTTAGATGTGGTAGAGTATGCGGAAGAGGTAGAAATAATTTTACCTCCCGTAGATAAAAAATCCGAGTTAACGTTACTCGATGTTGATGCTAAAACGTTCGCGAGAGAACAAGAAAGCTGCCCTGAGCTTAAACCAATTTGGGAGAAGGTAAGGCAGAATAAGACATCCGAATTCAAAATAGATAATGATATACTCTTCCGGATCTCTAAAGATCACAGGGGCGAAGAACGAAATCAATTAGTGATCCCCACTAAGTATAGAAGTCGAATTTTGAGTCTTTGTCATGATGGTGTTAGTTCACATTTAGGAGTTACAAAAACAAAAGACAAGCTTTTTAGGTATTACTTTTGGCCAGGTTGCGTTAAGGAGAGTGACGAATTTGTCAAAACTTGTGATAGTTGTCAAAGAGTAGGAAAGCCATCCGAACAGAAAAAAGCGCCTCTCAAAATCGTGCCAGTAATCACCGAAGTATTCGCTGATATAAATATTGACACTGTTGGGCCTTTACCCGAATCTACGAAGGGAAATAGGTACCTTTTGACGGCTATCTGTCTAGCGTCCAAATACCCGGAGGCAATTCCCTTAGAAACTGTAAATTCGGAAAATGTGACTGATGCGTTGCTAACCATATTTAGTGGAATAGGATATCCAAAGCATGTGAGCTGTGACAATGGGTCTTATTTTACTAGCAACCTCACAACTACCTTCTTTGAAAAGTTTGGCATCAAAGTTAGGCATAGTTCAATCTATCACCCTCAGACGAACCCAGTGGAACGGTTTCATAGAACCATCAAACGTCTTTTAAAAGTAATGTGTGTAGAATCTGGGGAGGATTGGGAGAGATGCTTGCCTTCAGCACTGCTTGCCCTCAGAAATGTAACGCATGTATCAACGGGTTTCAGCCCAGCCGAATTAATCTACGGCAAAAATTTACGAGTACCAGAGACGCTCATTTATGAAAGATGGAGTAAAATTCCACCAGACGAAAATATTGTAACTGAACATGTGTTCGGTCTTATTAACCGATTAAGGCGGTGTCAACTTTTGGCCTCTGAGGTAGAAAAAGATTCGAAGGAAAAACGAAAGACGTATTATGACAGAGGATCTGTCAAACGTGAATTCAAAATAGGTGATAGGGTATTAGTGTTATCCGCTTGCCCTCCTAATAAGTTAGCCGTTCGCTGGATCGGTCCAGGAACGATAGAGAGGAAGCTATCAGAAACAAATTACGTTGTTAAAATGCCTGGGAGATTAGAGAAGGTACAGGTGTATCACATTAATTTACTGAAACCTTACCATCAACGCGTTGAGAGCGTAAATATAGTAATGAGCGAGACAGTCTCAAGGGAAACGATTGACTCAGATTTAGAGATTCCGTACCCTAACGCGAGTCCTAATATTTTTGATTTTAGTGAAATCGTGAAAGATAGTCGCCTTGAAGAACGGTGTACGCCCGAACAGCTCGGGGAATTAGAGACCTTATTGGTATCGCACCGGAAATTGTTCTCAAATGATCCGGGCCGGACACACCTGATAGAACATGACATTAACTTAATCAGTGATCAACCTGTAAGATCTAAACCCTATAGAACCTCCCCCAGACAGAACGAGATATTAAAAACCGAAATTAAGCGCATGTTGGACCTAAACATCATTGAAATCGGAGAGTCCGATTATACCTCTCCAATGATACTGGTCGAAAGCCCTGGACGCGACCCCCGTCCGTGTGTAGATTATAGACGGTTAAATTCGATCATTAGAATGGATAGAATGGAATACTATCCATTGCCCAACATGGACGATAGAATTGAGAAGGTCTCCGCAGCCAAATACATCACAGTGATCGATCTGACCAAAGGATACTGGCAGATTCCTTTGAGTCCTAGAGCGCAAAGAATAGCTGCGTTTGTAACCACTTTCGGAACATACAGGCCCCTAGTTCTTCCTTTTGGTCTGGTAAATGCCCCTTTTTGTTTTTCGAAATTTATGGCACAACTACTACAAGGTTACGAAGAATTTTGCGTTCCTTACCTTGATGATGTAGCGATATTCTCCGAAACGTGGGAAGACCACTTTAAGCATCTCAATCTTGTGCTACTAAAAATCGCATCAGCCCGTCTTACGATTAAACCCGCTAAATGTAGGTTCGCGCAGGATTGCGTGAAATACCTAGGACATATGGTAGGAGGTGGGAAAAGGACACCAACTGAAGCAAAAATTAAAGCGGTGGTTGACTTTCAAACACCTAAAAACAAAACCCAAATCAGACAATTCTTGGGATTGAGTGGCTATTACGCCAAATATATAAAAAATTATGCAATTATTGCCGAACCCTTGACCCGCGCGTTAAAAGGGAAAATTAAGAAGGAAGATGTGGATTGGTCAGCGGAGTGTGACGCGGCTTTTAATGAGTTGAAGAAACGTCTCACAGAGAAGCCTGTGTTATACGCCCCTGACTTCTCGAAAGAATTTATTTTGCAAACAGACGCATCTGATAAGGGAATAGGGATAATCATGGCTCAAAAAGGTTCGGATAATACCGACCATCCCATTTTATATCTAAGTCGGAAGTTTACCGGAGCTGAGTGTAAATTTGGAACTACAGAAAAAGAATGTTCTGGCATTATCTATGCCATAAAAAAACTACGCCATTACCTGGATGGTCAGAATTTCACAATCGAAACAGATCATAATCCCCTTGTATTTCTTAAAACGAATGCTGGACGTAACCCAAGGCTCATGAGATGGGCGTTAGCATTGCAGCCCTTTAATTACAAAATCATTCACAGGGCTGGAAAAGACATTGGCCATGCAGACTGTCTGAGCAGAATGCTACCTGATAATTAAGAAAGCATTGTATTTGAATATTTGATTTTGATTTATTATTTTTGTATTTGTGTACTTTCATTTAGTAAAGTGTAGTATATTATATTTAAGTAGCATGTAGTAAGGTGTTGGAATTGTACACAAGAATTAGTGTTCTAAAGTTTTTCTTTTAAATAATTTTGTGCCTCTAATGTTGTTGTCAGGTGAACCAGGTCTAACAATTGCCTTGCAGATTTTGCCATTACGTCAAAATCTCCCTAAGGGGGGAGGGATTGTGAAGAATCAATTGATTCTTCCAATTAAACATTTACATGACACCTGGCTATCTGGACTTAGGCCTAACTGGCGCCTACGTAAGCTTGCAAACGGAGACCTGTTCCCCCCTTGCGGAAGGGGTACAGAGGGAGCGTCGCCGACTGTCCAGCGAATGACCGTACTGCTATACGTCACGAAGGCTCTCAGCCAATTCGGACGAAGCGCCGACCCGAGAACTTGAACTTGGAAGAGAAAAAAGACGATTTGACTTTTGGACGTTGGACTGACGGTTGACCAGAGACGGAACAGCGGTTCCTGGTTTTTTTGCGTACTTGTGGAGTCCTGAAAAGAGCGAGCGCTCACTCCATCATTTTCGTGAGGATATCTATCCTATTAAGAGGATTCACAGGAACACCCAGTTCCAAACTCATTGAACTTTGAGAACATCCTGTTCCAAAACTGCCGCGTAATTCAGGAACATTCGGTTCCAAACTGCTTCAAATTCGGGAACATCCTGTTCCGAACGTCCGTAGTACTCCATCCGAATCTTGTCCCTGAACTCTAAACAATTTGTAAATAACTTTATTAATCTAGAATAAAGAAAACTATCTGTAAGAAATCTAGTGATTGATGCGCTACCCTGTTAGATTCAGTTCCTTACAGGAGCGATGCATTATCAACATCGATGTTTTAATTTAAAACATCGACGTTTTGCTGTCGATGTAGCATCACTAGTTGCTAAACCAGTTTTAAGAAATGGGTGAAAAAGTTTAAATACACTGAATTTTAAAAACATCGATGTTTTTGGGCGATGTATTATCAACATCGATGTTTTAGTTTTGAACATAGATGTTTTACTGTCGTTACCCTAGTAACAAAAGCTTCCTAATGTTGAGCTCTGTCGTCATGAAATTTGCACTGTTTATTATTCTATCTGAAATTTCTAAGACAATGCAATTATTTTCATATTGCTACGCCGTACCCTTAGCACCATCCAGCTTCTAATTAAATAGACAGAGCAAGTGGGCATAATCGCTGTCGTAAGAAGGTTAAGTCAAGTAGGCTTATGAATCGACTCGAGCCAATTATATATCGAAGCACAGACTAATGTTTTTAATCGCGCTGGTTAATCACTTTAACTAATCAATAATTTGTCCCACATTGGGATTCATGCTTTTCCCCACAACTCAGACACAGATCTTCAAACCGACTGACCAGACGGTTGATAGGTAGGTTATTAACGTTGCACTGAGCAACTCAATGGGCTATTGTCGGAAAGATCAGGATCAATCTCGAAGAGAAGGTTCCGAAGACTCCTCGTAATTTTTAACAAAGGTCATATGACGAGGTCAATACCTGAGCTGGTACCCCACTCTCCCTACTTCCTCATCACACCAATGTGAAGACATTTGTGGGCACGACAGATTTAACGTGCACCAGACCTCACGTACAAGGCCCTCTTTGTTTGGATCGAGTATCGAACTCGCAATCCTCCGATTGCTTCCACGCTCCCAAGTGCCTCTTTGAAAGAAATAATACTGAATACTTCCAAAGATACTGATGCTCATACATGAGAAACTCGTGTCGAGAATTTTAAAGTTAAGACGAATTTTCATGAATGAACGAATCAGCATTAACTATGAACGAATTTTTATCAAGACTATTCAATAGCCCGTAGTGTTGCTCCAGTGTGACGTTAATTAAAAAATACCAAATTAATAATATTCGAACGACAATACCTCAGACCGATACCTTTTAAGTGTTAGTTGGAAAATGATACCTTAACAACTAATGGAACCAGTCGAATCATAACATTAGCCTAATGGGCTAAGTGTATCAATGCATTGTACTCATTCTGAAAAACAAAAACATATGGAAATATAATAAAGAATTCAAAAGAATTCAGTTGTATCCATAATTTTCAATTCACTTTTTCGATAAAAAAAAAAGGGTTCATCTCACACTTCTTAACATTAAACAATTTCGCAACATCGCATATGGTGGTCCCTTCCATTATATCAACTGAATAAAATTTAAAATGAGCCATGATATAAACAATTTCCCTCATACTGAGATTCTGCCCTGATAATCTTTTCCAGACATTTTACCATGTTGTTTTCCATTTCGTTTACCACATATTCTTTTCAATTTATATTGCATGTTTGGTAATTAATATTTAATCATTCAATTCATTCGGCTTAGTGTGGTTCAGACTTTATTTAAATACCCAGAATTTAAGCAAACAAGAATAAAATTAGTTACATTGAAAAGCTCTTTTATACGAGATGACGACTTAAATTAAACGACCGATCATTAATTGTTATAGACTATTTACAGTTGTTGAGACGATATCCGATTGCCGATTTTCTAGGAGACCCTTTCACAAATTTCACCCTTTCACAAAACTCTATGTGCGTATCACTCTTTTTCTTAATGCTTCAAACGTAAAAATATTTATATAATTTCTAGATCGATGTCTCAAACTTTTTTTTCGAAAAAGTGATACGCTCCCGGAAAATAAAATTTTTCTGGAAACCCTATGCAGGATCTTTTCTTTATTTTTAATTTAAAAAGATTTCTAATTTCTACATTAAAGTCAGAATTAAAAGAAAGATCCGGTTTCGAATTAAAAAAATTTTTTTGTTTCAATCATCCGTATCCGTACCTAATAGTTTTATTTCTGCAATTCATGTACATATTTTTATGCATAATACATTTTAGATTTCCTTTAATACCCACATAAATAATCATATAAGGATATAGGCCATATAGGTAGAGTTCTTACCGATTCTTTGATTTTCCAAAAGAAGGAGTGGACCTTAAGACATTGCAAATATTTATTTACAAGAAAATAAAAATGAGAACATTTTATTAATCAAGAATAACAGCATTCTACCAACCCAATAGAGTCCCCTGTCTCCCTCAACTCCCACTACCCACTAGTTCGGTCCCTCACAGTGTCACGTAACACCCGTATTTCAGTTTTCTCTACCAGAAGAGGAAGTAGAGAGGGAAAAAAAGAATATTGCGCGATATCTTATCTTAATCGTTATTTGAACTGGGGTGCAATTTTTAACACTCGGCCCGGTTCATACGTTTACATCCGTACTGAAATCTGTAGTCTTGGCTGCATGACTTCGATCTCCGTTTTGACCATCTTGACCAATATAATTTTTTCTGGGTTTATTTCCATCGGTCAATATGGATTTTTGTCAGTATGTGGGTTGAGTGGGGTATGAATACTACACTCCCGAAATTCTCGCGACGTTCAGAGAGTTAAAAAGCATTTTCACTTGAAAATTTTCTGAAATTGTTGCTTATTTTCGTTATGAAGTCTATTCTTGGCCTTCTCTGATTGGTTGAGTTGCAAGGCGCAAGGACCATATGTAACCAAACGGTGGTGCCAAACACAACATCTTTGTGGATAAACACACACAAAGAAAGTTAAAGAAATACACCCAGGGAGGAATTGAATCTGGTCCGATTGCTTACAAGTTGCTAGCGTAGTGGACAAGCCCACGGAGCCCCGATTTTCTCGTCTGTAAATGCGTGTATAAATCGATTTTAGTAGAATCAGTACCGCACTGAAGGATGGTTAGAGAAAAGGGTTGAAATAGAAAAAAGGGCTTTTTTTTTCAAAAAGATTTTAGCATAAGGTTCAGATGATCATCTAACAAGATGACGTCACGCCGTCAGTGCTGACCTGTCAATTTGGAGTGGGACGGTTTCTCCCCTAAGAGTAAAAATCGGGAAAAGGAATGCGTGGGGTGGAAGAAGGGTAGAAGGTGGTTGTGTTCGCTGCCGTTGCACTTAAGCAATAAGTTGTCGTTTTACTTAAAGCATGTACATAGTAGATGTTTATAACTTAGTTTGATCCTAAAATAAAAGGTTTAAACATTATAAAACAGTTCTTTCCTTTTAATTGCGCGCCGACCAACCGGTATAGTGGTTAAGGTGTTAGCCTCTAGATCGGAAGGTTCCTGGTTCGAATCCGGGTCCGGGAATGGATGTTTGTAAGCGTATGGTGTAGAGGCGGCTGGTGCACCTTAAATCTGTCGTGGCCGAAAGTCCTCACGTTGGGTTGGCGTGGAAATTTGGAGAGTGGGGTGCCAGCTCAGGTGTTGCTTCGTCATCTGACCGTGGTTCAAAATTACGAGTTGTTGTCCTCGGATCTTTCCCTTAAGGGACTGATCCCGACCGTCGTCAATAGCCCGTTGTGTTGCTCTAGTACGACGTTAACTAAAATTACCATTACCTAAAATAAAAGGTTTAAACATTATGAAACAGTTCTTTCCTTTTAATTGTGAAGGGACGATCTTCCATCTCAATTCAAAGGAAATAACTATTTTATAAGGTTTAAACCTTTTATTTTAGGATCAAAATAAGTCTTTTCTTTGAGGGAGAAACCGTCCCGCTCCAAATTAACTGGTCTGCTGTGACGTCATCTTGTTAGATGATCATCTCAACCTTACAATTATGTTGTAAACCACTCTTCCTGTTCATAGCTCTTGAAACTAAACGTGAAATTTCTTTTTCAAATGAATATCTGTTTGGTTTGTCATTCTATGAACTTTTTTTCCCATCTTCTATCTACACGAGAGCTAAATAAACCGAAACCCTGCGATCGAAGGTATAAAGTGGATTCCGAAACACACTACGAACATTTATGCGACTGCGTCGACTGGCGTTAAATCCCAGAACTTGTTGGAAACATGGCGCAATGAAAGTATTTGGTCAACCTGAGTTAAACACAAAACAACGTCAATTAATGGACATACACACAACAAGGAAAGCTCCACCGACACAGATGAAAGAAATACATACAGAGTGTGTCGAACTCACAGGTAGGCAGAGGAGTGGGAAAATCCACTGAGCCAGTGCGGCCCAATGTTTACTGGGGAGAAATTACTAACAAATCTTTTTTTAAATCACTTAATATAAAAAGGTAACTTAATTTGGTAATTTTTAATTAACGTCGTACTAGAGCAACACAACGGGCTATTGACGATGATCCAGGATCAATCCTTTAAGAGAAATATCCGAGGACAATATCACGTAATTTTGAACCACGGTCAGATGACGAGGTAACACCTGAGCTGGCATCCCACTCTCCAAACTTCCACACCAACCCAACGTGAGGACTTTCGACCACGACAGATGTAAGGTGCACCAGCCGTCTCTACACCATACACTTACAAGCATCCATGCACTAACCCGGATCCGAACCAGGAACCTTCCGATCTAGAGGCTAACAAGTAAACCACCAGATTACCGTTGAATGGATTCATCAATGGATGGAGCCATGAGTTGGTTTCTTCTGTGTAACGTATAATTCGCAATGATCTTTTCATTAGTTATATCACGTTTAGTGTAGTGAGTGAATAACAGAGTTGTTCATGGGAGTGATAGTTTGATTTTCTATTTTAGAGTTTTAGTGTTTTTTGTCATATTATTCCCGATGGTAGAATAGATAATTATTAAAATATCCTAGGCTGTCATTACTCGTTGGAAGGAATAGCTAGCTAGGACATTTTCATTTCCAATACAACTAATTCTAATGTTTTCATAGAATTATCATTTGAGAAAGAGATTATCCTCAATTTATCTTGGGAAGATAATCATGAAACTACTTATATGGAATGATAAAGTATTTACTTTTATACGAAAAATATGTTTTGGCGCGTATAGTTTTAAAGTTGATTATTTTGACTTTTTTCCTGCTTTGGTAATAGTCCCTTCATAAGACTGAAAACCAAAACATTTCATCTACTATTAAAATAGTACCAAATTTATCCTCCTCTTTGCTGTGATAACCATTTTCAAAATAATCCAAACATCCATGCACTGACCCGGATTCGAACTAGGAACCTTCTGATCTAGAGGCTAACCACCAGACCGGTTGGTCGGCTTAATATAAAAAGGAATTCTGTTTACAGTCCAATATTCCAATTTCAAACTCGTTCTTGCACAATGTGTATTTTCAAGACAAACACTATTGCTTATTTTTTGTCGTGAAGTAAATCGTGAAAATCTGTTCGTCAAATTTCATTTCCGGACAATCTTTAGAAAAGGGTACTTTTAGCGAAAAATGGAAAGGGGGCAGGGTGCCGATCCCCTCTGGGAAAAATCCGCACGGAACCTGCTCAGAATAAGAACGAAATCGAAAGAAAGATTGAAAGGAAAGGCAGAGATTGTTCTATTCTGAAGAACAGAGAGAGAATACGCGAAATTATTTTCGTATTGATAGAAAGAAGTCTCTCTCCGGCAGAGCCCATCCATTTCGCCGGCAGCCCTCCGGCAAAACGCAAGCACCTTCTAATCCACACATGTCGTGTCAAAAGCCATTCATTCCGCCAACTTATCGTCGTGTTATTGTTTATAAAGACCGCTAAGAGAGGGGCCGCGACAGGCCCTTTATCCAGGGCATCGTTGCCTTGACAACCACCAAACAGTGAATCCGAACGAGAAAGAAAAGCGGGACAGAAAAATCGAAAAAGACTGTCCCGTTCCCGCCATTAAAGCTGCCGGGAGAAGAGGCGAAAAAAAAATCCTTCGCCGCGAGGAGCAGACGAGGAACTGCCATCACTCATCACTCCGCGGAACGAATGTCACGAGGCGGGACTCCTCTTCGCACGCGCGTCACGCACCGACTTGGAAGAAAGGGCGCTGCCCCTCCTCCTCCCCTTCGGAACTTTTTTTCTCCTTCGAATCGGCAGGTCGCTTCCTTTTTCGTTTTTCGGCAACAGCTCGAGTAAACAGGAGCCGGGGGCGACGGGACCCTGCCATTCTCCAAACGCTCCGCGTCTCCGTTTACGAGGCGGGAGAAAGAGACGGTGGGGAAAAAATGGGGAGGCACGCACGCCATCGCTTGGCAATGCATCGCTCGCTTTGGCGACGTCGGTGTTCCGTGGTGACGCTACATTTTAGATGAAGGAACAAAAGCAACCAGTCTCTACTAGGGATGCGACATCGATGTATTGGAGTCGATGTTTTTGTGACATCGATGTTTATATGTGTCGATGTTTTTACGTTGTCGATGTTTTATTTTCAATTGAAAAAAAGTTCCGTTACAAAAATTTAAAAAATAACCAAGTAGCATAATTTTCATAATCAGCAAATTGAACATACTTTTAGACCAAAGTGGCCAAGGGTGAAGGGTCTGAAATGTAGGTATGCGACATCGATGTCGATATTTTCAAAACATTGATGTTTTATAAAAAAAAACATCGATGTATTGGAGCCGATGTCGCATTACTAGTTGCTAAACCAGTTTTTTAAAAAGGGAGAAAAAGTTTAAATACACTGAATTTTAAAAACATCGATGGTTTTGAGTGCGATGTATTATCAACATCGATGTTTTGCTGTCGCTGTGGCATCACTAGTTGCTAAACCAGTTTTAAGAAATGTGGAAAAAAGTTTAAATACACTGAATTTTAAGAACATCGATGGTTTGGGGGGTGATGCATTATCAACATCGATGTTTTAATTTTGAACATTGATGTTTCAAAACATCGATGTTTTGCTGTCGATGTCGCATCACTAGTCTCTACGTGACGGGCTGGCTTCAGTAAGAGAATCCACCGGCATCAGGTGGGAATAGAGTTTTAATTGTTTACCCTCCTCTTTTTACTTGGCGAAGAATTATTCCTGCTCCCCTATTTTGTATGGTAATATAATCCCCTGGTCCCTTAATTGTACTTATCTCCGAGTTATATTAGATTCCCACCTAACGTGGAAAAACCAGATCTCCTCCCTCAGAGAAATAAAGTAATCACTGCTAGGTCCAGTCTTTACCCCTTAATGGGTCGAAATTCGAAACTCTACATTCGACTATAAACTGCTCCTCTACAAAACCATGATTAGACCAAAAATCAGTTTCGCCAGTATGTCTTGTATGGGGATATGCAGCGAAAAGTAACCTCCAAAAATTAGAAGCTATTCAAAATTCTGCTAATCGTCTTTTCAGCGGTTATCCCTGGTACTACAGAAACAATAAAATACGCGAAGATCTTGAAATTACTAAACTTAAACAATTCTTCAGTGAACTAGCCATTAAATTTTACCCTAATTTTGAAATATAGATAATCCCGCAATTCAGTGTATCCCCAGATACAACTTTCACCAACCGCAGTACAGTAAACGGCCGAAGATCATCCTAAATATTTAATTGTTTTATTTTTTTAATTTAATTTAATTTTCCTTTTTGTTTTTATTTTTATTTACTCTTGTTTTAATTCAGTCATCTTTGCTCTTTGCATCTGCTGTACAGCACTAACTGGACTCGTCTACGACTCCGCCGTACTACTTAACCTGACATCCTTATTGGACCACGAATTCTACACTGTCGCCGTATAAAAGCTATGGGAACTCATTTTTTGCTCAGTTACTGACAATATTCAGAAGGAGATAGAAGGCCTTCGGTCTAGGCTCTCCGCACACCAGTTTCTTTACCCTCCTCGTTGTTGTCTCCCCGAGGTGCCTCCTCATTAGCAAAACTGACCAGATCTTGGTAGACGGGATGTCTCGCCGTTAGAAAAATTTATCTGACCTTGATCTCGTCATAGTTAAAAAATGGCGATATCTTCATCATTCAGAATTCAATCGGCATTCTTGATGACGAGATGTACCGTCATGAGCAAATAATACGTCTAAAACGAGGGTGGAAAGAAAAAACCTCCTACCTCCAAATAGTCTTTTCCCCCTCGTTTTAGACTCATTATCCTCGCACTCCTATTAGATCTGTTTAAAATTTCTGTTCATCTCACCAACTATTCTATGATGTCACATGTCATGTGATGTAGAAACGACCTTTTTATCTCTTGGACGACCCCTTTTTTTTATCACTTGGTTAGTTGAAGCTATTTGTTGAAAACGTGTACCTCAAAGCTCTTTAAATGATGCGTTTTACAAACCAACCCAAAGCGTGTAAAAGAATGCGCTTCAACAATCAGGAAGCTTAAATTTGTCAATGCAATCACTTCCAGACAATATGTTTCACCTTGGCGAATATTTATTCGTGCTAATTAACAACTCCAATGGCTCCACACGTGTCCACATACGTAAATTTACTTTAGGTAAACACAGTGTCTTGCAACCAACGAAGGAATGTGTTTCCCTGCATCCGAAAATAGGGTATATTCTTATGGAAAAGGTGAGCAAGTTTTTCGCGTTTGGCAACTGCCTCCGACGTTAAAGTTATAGAGAAGGGAGTCTGCCTTTCTAAACGTTTGATGCTGAAAAAATGGTCTTGGTTTTACAACGTGTATTTCAGAAAAAGGACCATTGTTTTCAGTTCTCGCCCCATTGTATGTTTATGATTTCTGATCATTGTTTTAAAGTGTGCGAATTCTAAGCTAATGTGTCAGATATATTGAAAATATCACTTTTGACGTATTTGCTGCCATACTATGTGAAACTGGAAATTAAAAATGGTTTTAATGGTGAAAGTTACAAACTTTACTGCAGTGATACTGATAAATCTGATTGTTGGAGAGAAGTTATAGCTTCTCTCTGCAAGTGCCTAAAGGAAATTGTGATAAAAAAATATCACCATTCTTTTTGATTGCTTAGGTTGTAAGAATGAAATTGTCAATCAATCTGTACATGCATGTATGAAGATGAGTGTTGACGAACGCTTTTGCGAATTTTTCACCCTTGCTTTAACTGAAAAGAGTTTGCTATTCATTTTGTAAGAGACAATAATAAATTGTCAAACATTTATGACATAATATTAGAGAATTGTAGATAAAATATGACAAAATATTGACAAAATATGACATAAAAATTTTGACATAATATTTGAGGGCAACTTTTTTGAGAATTTGAATACAACAGATATTTTCAATACTGTTAGAGAAATGTATGTAAAAGACCTGTATAAGATATGTTATAACAATTATATTAACTGTTTTACCTATTCCTATGTTTTCAATAAATATTTTATCTACAATCCAGTGTTGTAAAAAAAAATATATTCGACGCAACAATTATAGTATTTTTTTGATAATGTCAAAAAAAATTCAATAACAAAAAAAAGTTAAACAATTAAAAAAAAATTAAACAGTTGTAAGAAGTGAACTATAATTGCAGCGTCAGCTGCAGAGCTATAAACCTCTGAACTAAAAGTGAGAACCAAAACTAAATCTAACCCCTGCTCCGATCAAGGACACCCTCAGGAGGTCAGGAAGTTATCGGTGGCGTAGAATGCAGACGCGTCGTAGCGTCCGTTATGTCGGGTTGTTATGAAAGGTTATGTAAATAGTATATATTGTGTCCACGTTATGTAAATTATATTAATAAATGTTTGTGAGTGTAATGAGAGTTTGTCGCTTGTTCGCCCGCTTCAAGAAGGAATTTCTCAGCACACGGTCACACAGTAAAAATATAATAGAAAAAAAGTTAAATAGTAACGAAACAACGTAACAAAAAAGATTAACAGTAAAAAAATTAAGAACAATAAAAAGAAAAAGTTATGCAGTAAAAAATCAGTTCGTAAACAAAAAGGAAAAAATCTCAAAATATGAATATTTATTTCCAGCTTTCTTGCATTAATAAAGTACTTTTACACACATCTTTCTTAAAGCAATTTGTAACCCCTTTTTAAGGAATTTTAAAATTCCTCTATCCAAAATAGGTTTAGCATGTAATGAACAAACAACAGATAAGTAAAATAGTTATTATGTTTAATATATTTAAAAGAGGTATAAGTCTTTCCTACACGATATTATCACAAGTCCTTGATAGAAAGTCTTATAATTATTTTAGAAGTTTCGAACTTCTTTACTAGTCTTTTTGCTGCGGAACATGTGTTAATTTCATAACATTAAACTTAAAATACCACTCTTGTAGAATTCTTTCACGCCATATTCAGTTAGTCACTAAAAATTTCATCTACTACTTGAATTGATAAAGGGTAGATAACGTTTAGTAACAAATGTACGTTTTAATTTTATGTAAAATATTGGTTCGGCACATAGGACACGTTAAGAGACCTTGATGCATGTCACCAGATGACCGCAAGGCTGTAAAGTAGCGTCCATTTCCGATTCCAAACAAATTTTACAAAGTCGTACGTCCTTGTCGTTGTTTGAGGGGTAAGGTTTCACATCGGGTTTTATAAAAACATTGGAATTATTCCCGATTTCATCCACCTGTACAATTTCATATGTTGGTGTTCTTTTTTATCTAGGGTCAGCAATCATTTGCTGTTATTGGGCTACCAAACATTTTGGATAAAACTTTATGTGTTCGTGTCTCATTACATCCTCTTTTTGCCAATTTTCAAGCCCTTCGTCACACCAATAACACCTGACCCTGTCCGATATACCCGTATAAAACAATCCGTTTTCGACCAGGTCCCAAATGTCAAAGTTTGTGCGTGGCCAATCTCTAAACGTAGATAGGCGTTTATTAAGCATAGACATGCTTAGAAATTTTGACTTCAAATTTACATAATGGTTATTCATTTTCCTAAAAACTATACTGCTCTGTTACTCTTAAGTGTAAAATTATAGGGCCTATTGAGTTAAATCCCCTCATAAAGGTTATCTTCGTCAATTTAAAAAAAATCTGATACTAGTCAAAGATACTAATTTTTGTTCAACAAAAGGCAAAGATTTGTGCCCATAAATAAATAATTCAATTTACTGATGTAAATTTAGAAAAATAAAATAGCATAATCAAGAGAAATCAGTACACTTTAAAGAAAAGTAAAAAAAAAAGTTCCTCGAATATGAATTATATTTGGTTACATATTTTTTTTTCTTGCTGAAGTTTAGTCATTAAATTGAATTGTATTCAGCTCATCTACGTGGTAGAGCAAAAAAGAACAAATTAAATGCACATTTAAGCATACCCCTTAAAGTTAAAATCCTGTATTACAACATAAAGCTTTACGTGTTGCATTATCACAAGCACATGTTTTCTGAGTACATTCTTCACTTACGAGTTCATTGTTACTCACAAAAGATAAAAGACTAAAATAAGATTAACTTTACTGATTAGTAAGTGTATGGTGTTATATAGTCCAGTTCTTAGTGTCTCCAGTTTACAATTAATTTTCCACGAACAGATAACGCTTTTCAATAGCAATGTTTAACATTTGCGCAACTATAGATTTTGATGGATTTCAGACTAAGGAAGGTTTCTTAGTACGTGAATACGGATACATAGCTATAAAATCGCAAGAAGCTTCAAGAATTCGGTTTAACCTATCGCCTTATAAGTATAAACTTTAATGCCAAAGATCGTAAAACTGTGCGATATTTTGAAAATTACGTGTGTGGACTTCCTTTTTGTCCCATAGCATGGGAAAACGTGTCTCCCTTAGAAAGTCTAGACTCTAAACTTTTTGAATTGTACAAGCAGTCAAAGAGTGCCTCTCAGTACCTAGTAGCTTACAAAGGTGGTTGTGTTGAGAAACAAAGCTTAGATGCATTGAATATTCCGAACATCAACTTGGAACACTTTGGGTGTCCAAAATTCGATGTACTATGTGCTCTAAGCAGCAACAAAGAGATCCAAAAACTATCATGTGGTCATCACAAAAATCATTTGCATTGCCCAAAAGCTGAGGTGACGGCATTTAATAACTGGCTCATAGGAAATATATCTCTCTTAAAAAATGCAGGCATGTAAAAAATAAGTTATTTTGTTTTTACTATAGTGCATTATTTTGTGTAAAATATATTAATCCTGGTTGTTTTTTTCAATTAAAAAGTGTTATATAGTTTACTTTGTTTCAGTATGACTTCTTTCAATATGTTTTAGAATTATTTTTCAATATGTTTTAGAACAATTTGTTTTTTGCAGAGATTGTTTGAAGAATACATAGAATTAATATTTAAACATTATTTCAATGATATTTGTTCATTTAAAAATTAATTAGTATTTAAAATTTTTAGTTGTTTCTTAATTTTACTCATGTGTAAAACTATCAGTGGTGTGAGTAAATCTTTATATTATGCATAAACTATCAAGAAAGGGCAAAAAAATTTATTTTGTTTGGCAGCCTAGAAGTGTGCACATTATTTTCAAATTACAAAACCCACTTACTATCCATTTAACGTAGCAATGTAGTATATATAAAATCATAAAAGACCTATACAAAGTATCTTGTAAAACACTTGTACAAAATTGGCATTTGGCTCCGCAATTTAAACTGCATAATATACACAAGGTTTTCAAGTAAATAAAAAGAAGTTCATATGTTTAGTAAAATGTATGGTTTGCAAGAGTATTAAAAAAAAGAACATTTAATTTAGAACTTCAAGGACTAAAAGTTTAATTATATTCATTTTCACTACTTCAAATGTACAAGTAAACATCTTCATAGTATGGGTCTTGTAAAGTTTCAACTAAAGGTAAAAAATATTTTACTTAGGTTATATTGGTTTCTTCTTAATTTTCTTTTTTCTTACATAAAAACACGCTTTAAGAAATCAAACTGCTAAATGTCTTAATTGTAAATTGAAAAGAACTTTTTGTAATCTGCATTTAAAAATTTGTAACATTAGCTAATTTATATGTTTCAATCGTATTTTTTCAAAATCATTATTAAAATATGTGTAATAGTATCTAATTTTTGTGTTAAAGCATCTTAACATTTTACAATAAATCAAAGAAAATTTCATTTCAAGAAGTTTGTAAATCTAAAAAATTTAATCACTAAATTTTAGACAGATTTATTTAAATAAAAAAATAACATGAATAGGAAATAATAGTTAAAAAAATAACATATGGTTTAGATTTCAATACGATTATAACTTCTTCAAATGAACAAGGAGTCATCTGCGTTTCTACTCATTTGTTAAGGTAATCAAATCTTGTAAGTTTAATTAACTTTGTTCCACTTGTTTGTTTTTGTTTAATCAACTTACTTCTGTAAGTCTAGTGTTGTACTTCTGTGGTATATGGGTGAGTTTCCTTTTGTTCAATTAAAAAAAATTTACAAGGAAACATGTTCATAGTATGGGTTTTGCAAAGTTTTCAAATAAAAAAAAAAATATTTTTGTATTTTTACTTAAGTGTTCAGTATTTAAAAATAAATTCTGCAATAAAATATGTGCTATAGCATCTAATGTATAGTTAGTGTTTAAGTAAAAGCATCTAAATTAAAAAACACATAAATATTTATAGCAAATAAAATTTCATTTCAGATCTTGTATTGTAAACGACACAATTTATAAAACTAGTTTTTAATTTTTAAGAAAATATAAAATACAGTGTATGTGATAAGACAAACATAAAAGTTTCTTTAAAATAACAATAAGATGTAAGTATAAAAAATAATATTCACAAAGGCATAAATATTAATTGAAACGTTTTCCAAATATCGTTTAGTGTACATCCCTATTTATACTGTGTTCCTGTACAGGGGTTCATATGGGGATTATCAGTAATTTATACAAGAATTTTTCGAAACGTTAATTATAAGGCATAATGCATTTCCACGGGGCAAGCTGTGCAACCAAAATTGGTTTGTTGCATTACAAGCAAACTTGAATTTCCAGAACAATTTTTATAGAGTTGTAGTTTTTTTTAGAAAACACACAAACTGTCTTTTTTGTCCAAATGTGAAACAAACGCGATGGGTGCATTAAAATCTAAGTCCTTCTCGTTGTCTTTATGTGCACCTATACAGTCCTCGCCATCTTTATAACGGTTCACCAACAAAAAATTAAATCTTGCACCAATTATGCGTTCCACTTCACCCTTTATTTCCAACAGTAAAGGAGACCAGGGCTTGGCTACAATACAAGATCCACTATAGGTATAGCTTATACCTTCGTCTCCGTATGCTACAAGTTGTCGAGGCACAGTATGTTTACTACAGTTCATTTTTATAGTAGTTTCCTCTTTATTTAAATACGTTAATTCGTTTTCCAATCGACGGAAATATGCCCAACCATCACAATCTGTAAATAATTTACCACATTCATAGCATAAATAATCTTTACAGAATTTCTGAAAACACTGTTCTTTGTCTGTACGCATTTTCTTTGCAGGTCTAATATCACTAGAATCCATGATGTATCTAAACACAGTAGAAGGGCAAAAATCCAGAGAAGCAAAGTTATTCAAAGACCAAGAAAAGTTATTCAAAGAAACAAGTTCAACTATGCTTTTAAAAGTCTCTTAGTTATCAAACAGTATAATCACTTTCTTTTGTTTGGTCGCTGGCATTTTCAGATACCACAATACGTGTACTTCGGTAGTTTAAGCTAATCTTTAATTTTCTTTTGAGACACTTTTATCGATGACTCCTTGTATCGTTCCTTCTCTTTAACCTACACGTGCAAAAACATAATCCTTAATCATATTCTTACACGTTCCAGAGGCTTCTAGACTTTTCAATCGTTGGTACTACGTATTTTGTCTAGTCAGTGTTTAACTCTGTTATCTTACTGCCTTATGGGTACAGTTATTTCTTAGACACCCGTTCCAGAAGCTTCTAGACTTTTCAATATTTGGTAGTATGTACTATACGTATTAACAAAATGATAGACTATTTTAAATATAACTCAATCATTTTCACAATCAGTCGTGGTCAAACCGATAAAGTGCTTGTGTAAATCTGTTGACCGCGAGCACCTTTAGTTGGGTTCAAATCCACATATTATTATTTTTCTTTCAAATAATTCTTCATTTAATTCTAAAATACAGCTAGAATATAAAATACTTTAACTATTTGTTACTTTTCCCACCCCTAGATGGCGGTACCAGTCATTTAGCCTTTAATTTAAGAAAGTACCGTAGTCCCTTTAATTTTAAATTATAGTATATTCACTAAAGTACGTTTAATTGTTCATCCCTCACTAGATGGCACACCAATTATTTAGGGCCTCAACCCAAAAGAAAATTGATCATTCAAAATAAAAATCCCACCGCTCCAAAATATTCACGTCCCAAACAGAGAAAAAGAAAAACATTACATTTAAACACTCCACGATATTTTCACAGAACAAGTCCTAAACAGAAACAACGAACACTGCATTAGTATATTTAAACACCTCCTTCTCTCAATTGCTCGATAGCTCAACGGATAGCATGTCTGCTTTCGGATCCCATGGTCCCCGGTTAGAATCCGAGAAAATTATTTTTAAATTCCAATAATAGGGTTACTCATCCCACCACCAGATGGCGCTACCAGTCCTTCATCACCATGGAAACTCACCATCAACAACATGACGTCATCTCATCCACCAAAAATGTAAACACACGTCACCCTCTCTTATCAGCAGTCAGCTTCAACTCTTATCAGTATTCACCACAAATCCTTATCTCCCCCAACACCGTTATCTTATTCCTCCTCCTAAATATAAACAAACGGGGGCCATCTTGAAAAGGTGGTATAGTGACCAGTATACTACTGGCGTAAGTGCGATTCCACCCTGGGTGTATTTCTCCCATATGTGTCAGTAAAACTTTCCTTGCTTGTTTATTTTCATTACTTAACGTTGTCCGTCTTGTGCCTGTCGCACTATAAAATCTCTCAAACAATGATAGTGGAATTCAGAAGTATCGCATTCCTGGTGCAAGAGTGCTACAAGTAAAAAATATTGATGAGAAAAGGGACTGCAATAATATTCTGTAAGATTGTTTTTTTGTCAAGAAATGAACTCAGGGGATTCACAATCCCTCTCACAAACTCAAAATCGAGGTCTGATTGAGTCATTCCGCTATCGCCTTTTGTAGTTTTGTTGTGCGATGTTTGTGAAATGGATTAATGGATGGATAAAACAAGCTGGCGTATTTCGTCCGAAACAAACTGTAAAAGCAATACAAATCTTAAAATGGAGTTTAAAATAAATTATATTTCGCGCACATATATATTTTTTTTTTAATCTCTGCATGTTTCTCTTTGTTTAATTCTTTAATATAGAACAGTGATTTTTTTCCAATCACTTTCAATCAACGTTTAACAAATTCAACCCGACACTCCGGGTAATTTGGTTGCTAGTCAATAATAAAAAGTAGATTTAAAATGGGCATACATAAAACACATGAGGGACTATTTAAACATTTATTCAGATGAGTAAGCTATGAAAAACCAGAACTATCGTCATCACAGCCATAAAAAGTTTTTTATGGTAATTTTTAATTAACGTCGTACTAGAGCAACACAACGGGCTATTGACGACGGTCCGGGATCAATCTCATAAGGGAAAGATTCGAGGACAACATCACGTTCAGATGACGAAAAAAATGTAGTGATATTTTACATTTTTGATGGCCTTAACACATAAATTAGCTCAAATAATGCAGTTTAAAATACATGACCGATAGGAAACACAATGTAAAGGTTCCTCGTGTGTTTTGTGAATGTCCAAAGAAAAGGGAACACTGAAATCTTAACAAGCGTTTATTTGAGTAAACGTTACAACAAATCTGCTCTCTATAGGCTCAGGGTGGAGCCTTTCAAAGAACGAACGGTACTAAAATTCCACCGTTTTCCTCGATCTATCATTCCCTGTCCCTATCTGCCTTTCTCTCTCCCCGATAACCCCAGACCTAACCCCTCCTAGAGTCACTTCTCTCTTTTACCACGTGACATTTGCCCTTCTGCTTTCCCCATTAAGTAGCGATTGAGTGAAGAACGCTGAATATTACACTACACAGAGTATGAAAATTAAATATTTAATGCCACATAAAAATTAAAAAAGATTTGAGTGGGGACTTTCCCCGATCGAATCGAATAGTTTAAGTTTAAAATGGCTTAGTAAAAAGAATATAGGCCATGATGATTAAAACCGACTGTCGATTAAAATCTGATAGTGATGGCAATTTTAATTAACGTCGTACTAGAGCAACACAACGGACTATTGACGACGATCCGGGATCAATCCCCTAAGTAAAATATATGAGGACAACACCATGTTATTTTGAACCACGGTCAGATGACGAGGCAACTCCTGAGCTGGCACCCTACTCTCCAAACTTCCACATCAGCCCAATGTGAGGACTTTCAGCCACGACAGATTTAAGGTGTACCAGCCGCCTCTACACCATACGCTTACAAACTTCCATGCACTGACCCTGAATGAAACCAGTAACCTTCTAATCTAGAGGCTAACACCTTAACCACCAGATCACCGTTGAATACAGCCATCAGTTGGTTTCTTCTGTGTAACGTATATTGTCTGAAAAAAGAAAGACCGTCAGTTCGAACTTCATCTAAGGTGATACCTGATTTGTAATGCCTGATATACTTATTTTACAAAAACAGTGAACTTGTTGGCTTGGATATACCATTTTTGTAACTCTAAAAAATGGACCAATGATTACTTCACATCTTTCCTTGAATGAAAACGAACAAGCAGATACTTGTTTGATTAAACTAGTTTAGAGAGATATTATGATGTAGTAACAGAGAAAAAAAATTCGCCTTTTGCGACCAATATTAGCTTGGAATGTAGTCAGTGACGGCCGTAGAACATTTTCTAGGTGGTGTAAAATCTTCTAGTTGGGCCCCCACAATCGGTTACCGATCAATTAAGCGACATATAGCCTACATTTTGTTTATTAGTAGGAATTATAAGTGTTTTGGTTAAAAAACAACAACCTTTATTTGATAAGTAGATTTCTATTAAACAGCAGATCTCCTCTCTCAATTACATAAACAAATTCAACATACTATGTATATGTGGACACCTTTATCGATTGATCGCTGACACATTTCTGTATTAGGTCGGAATAATTTATAATTTGTGCAATCTCATATAATAATGTTTATTGCACGTTTTCATCGTGCAATATTTGATCTCGGCGCCCCCCAAATGTAACGCCCGGTGTGGTTACACTGCTATCCCCGCCCAAAGGCCGCCACTGAAAGTTGTACTCAGACGACAAAAATTATTTTTGGACAAAACTGAAACTAAATTTTTTCCCATTTTATTACCAGATTAAATAACCAAAAAAACGCACAGAGTTCTACGAGAAAAACTTTAGATCCTAAAATCTCAGAAAATGATTTACAGAGTGACATAACAGTGCGGACCAACACAAAAGATTTAATGCCGAAAGATCGAAATTGTTCCAGCTTTTTCGCCTGAAGACATAATCAAAGATGCTGCCATACTCGAGATCGTTGGAGTGGACTTGACTGGTCCATTACATTAAAAGAAACTGGAAATGCACGGATCGTTTTATTTACGTGTATCGCGTAGTACCATTTAGAATTAATAACTTCACTCTCCACTGAAGCCTTTATGCTATCTTTCCGATGTGTTAAGGAGAGATGAGGTCGGCCGACTACGGTTTATTCCGATAATGGAATCAACTTTGTAGGTACAGTGCTCTTAACGAGATTGATTGGAGTAACGGCCGCTCTCTGATGCAGCTATATCAAAATAATTCTCTGGAAATTCAATCCTTCAACTGCAGCGTAGTGCAGAGGACTGAGGGAATTATTAATACGCACGATTAGGATTGATTAAGAAGAGTTAGAACGAACATCCTTAACCAAAGACTGAAGAACTATTGACTGTTCTGTGTGACTTAGAACGGACAATAAATTCCAGACCTCTAACTTTTAGTTAAGATGTGTCAATGATTTAGGTCCTCTAACTCCTGGTGTTTCTATAGGAGATAAGCTATTGATCCTCTTGACCCGGACAAATTTTGTAGATAGGTATATATTTCCTGAAGGTAGTTAATTAACGTCGCACGAACAGCGCAATAAACTGTGGGGAAAGATTCAGGGATCAAGCCTTAGGGAAAGAACCGAGGACAATGTCTCGTGATTTTAAACCACGGTCAGATTAAGAGGTCAACATCTGAGCTGGCACCACACTCTCCAGGCTTAAACACCACGTCAACGAGTAGAAAATTTTCATAAAAGAGCCGAATATAGGCAAAAAATTAGAGAAAACTTTCAAAAAAGATTTCTTATCGATTACATCGGGCAATTCAAACAATAGAACACAAAATGAAAAGCTTTGCCATTATCTTGCTTGAAGGAGGTAAAAACCTTTTTGTTGGCATTTAGACGTAATTATGGAGCTAATTCCTGAAAGAGATGAAGTAAGAGTAAAATAATTGTAAAATAAACAGAATTCACGAGACCACACTATAAAGACTTTATCAATAAAGCTTAAAACCCAACGGGTGGTGGAGCCAACTACCTGCACTCACCCACTGCCCAACAGATCCTGAGAATCTTACCCGCAGGTCTGCTGAAAACCAGAATCCCATCAGTGATTACCATACATGATGAGGACTGAATACATCAATGCTTTCTTTCCAGTGAAGATCTTGAATTACGAACAATGTAATTCTTGATTAAAATACTTTTAATATATTGTGATCTTTCCATTATCTTATATTTATTACTAGCAGACCCGGCCACGCGTTGCTGTGGCTACGGTTTTTATTATATTACATAGTAGTAAACTCTATTCAAGGGAAACGGTAGGAGAACACCAGTCATGGGGACCACCATGCTTTTTTACGCAGATGCCATTTGTCAAAATACATGGCGACCTCCATGATTGATTTTCTACTACCGTTGATATTGAGCAAAAATCAATACAAAAGAAATAAATTTAAATTTTTTTATTTTTTGTATTCAAGTCTGTAACAAATGAGTACATTACAAAGTTGTTAGTAAATAACACGTAACACTTAAACTTATTAATGAGGTAGGTAGGGCAGATAGTTTAAAATTTTTAACAATAATGTTTATTATTTTAAATTATAAAATTCCACTGTATTACTTTTACTATAATATGAATTCAGTTTATAATTCAGTCTAAATAACACGTGGCCGGCTATGCTAATCACTGTATTGAGTTTACTACGAAATAAATTTAACTTATACTTTAGACTCAGCAACACGTGGTGGTTATGCCATTAAATTGTAGCTTATGTGAAACGTTGGTACTTTCAACACAGCGCCATCTGTTAGAATACTTACTCAATCCAGTCAACAGATACCGCAATAATTTGCAATAAAATAATATCGCGGCTATAAGTTGAGATGAAGGCTATCCTATCTTTTAAGTTAGATCAAACTGCACACGGTGCGCAAATTTGATTGAAATCGGTTAAGTAGTTTAGGAGTCCATAGCGGACAAACAACGTGACGCGTTATTTATATATATTAAGATAGTTGATTTGTGATTCCAAGTGCAAACATACTGAGTTTTAAATTTTAAAACTTAAGAGGAGAGTGTTGAAAATCTCACCGTTGAATAGTAATTGGTACTTTTTATTTAACAACATACTAGAGCAACACAGCGGGTTATTGACGACAGTCCTGGATCAATCCCCTAAGGGAGAGATCCGAGGACAACGCCACGTAATTTTGAACCACGGTCAGATGACGAGGCAACACTTGAGTTGGCACCACACTCTCCAAACTTCCACACCAACCCAATGTGAGGACTTTCGGCCACGACAGATTTAAGGTACACCATACGCTTACAAACATCCATGCACTGACCCGGATTCGAACCAGGAACCTTCCGATTTAGAGGCTAACACCTTAACCACCAGATCACCGTTGAATAGATTTATCAATGGATGGAGCTATCAGTTGGTTTCTTCTGTGTAACGTATATTCGCAATGATCTTTTCCTTAGTTATCACGTTTAGTGTAGTGAGTGAATAACAGAGTTTTTCGTGGGAGCGATAGTTTGATTTCATATTTTAGAGCTTTAGTGTTTTTTGTCATATTCTTCCCTTTGGTAAAACAGATTGATATTAAAATATCCCAGGCTGTCATTACTCGATGGAAGAAATAGCTAGCTAGGACATTTTCATTTCGAATACAACTAATTCTAATGTTTTCATAGAATTATCATTTGAGAAAGAGATTATCCTCAATTTATCCTGGAAAGATAATCATGTAACTATACATATATGGAATGAAAAAAGTAAAAACTTTTGTAAGAAAAATGTGTTTGGGCGAATATAATTTTAAAGTTGGTGATTTTGACTTTTTTCCTGCTTTGGTAACAGTCCCTTCATAAGACTGAAACCAAAACGCTTCATCTACTCGTACTAATAAAAGACTACAAAATTTATCACTCATCTTTGCTGTGATAACCATTTCCAAAAGTATTTTACAAACTGATAAGAATTATAAATTTCTTTGAAAATGATCCTCCATTAAAACTTGAAGGCAAAACCCGTTCTTCAGTGAAGTTCTGGGCGTTCACTTGTACACAGTCGAAAAATAAAGCAGTCAAACGACACGATATTATTAATCTTACACTTGTTAGTTCTTTGAAAGTTCATTTATAAGTTCTTTTTGTGATTGTTAATAAAATATTTATGAATCAATACTTTTTTTTGTTTTTTACAGTAGAATAGTTACAATAAAGACTCATCAAAGACGGTGGAAGCTCATGGACCTCAAATCCCAAGTTCATAACAACCATTTGGGTTGCATAATTGTTAATTTTTTCCATAATGAATTTATGAACTTTGTGTACAGGTCTAAAATTCGAAGAGAGACGAATTTCAACAGTTCTTCAGAACTATTGATTTTTCTTTGTGTTTGTTTACTTTTCCAGAAATAAGCTTTCGGGCAGGTTTAACTATCCCTAATAGACCAACAGAAAGAACACACTTTATTTGTCCGAATTTGCCATAAACTTCGATCTGTGTTTAAGAATACCCATAAACCTAGTCTTCAGAAAGGCATTTCTTAAGATTAGCCAGTGGTAGGGGTCCGAATAATGACGTCATCAATATGGCTGCCCCGCCAACGTGTGACATTTTACTTAAACGAATCTAGATCCTCAAAGAAGAAAGGCAAAGATGAAGACTGTAGGTCATGGGTAATCTTACGCACATAACAAAGTTTATGATAAACTTGGGGTAAATAAAAGTTGTCTATCTCTCTCTTGGTCTATAAGGTCCAAGGTTACCCTGTTGGAAGAGTAATGGATTAGCAACCGGAGGACTGCGAGTTCAAATACAACCAAAGGTCGTTATGTATGAAGGTGGCTGGTGCATATTATACCTGCCATGGCCTCAAATGTCCTCACTTTGGCGTGGTTTGAAGGTTGGAAAGTGGGGTGCCAGTTCAGTTGTGACCTCGTCATCTGACCGTGGTTCGAAATTACGTAGTAGTGTCCTCAGATCTTTGATCCCGGATCGACGCCAGTAGTCCGTTGTGTTGTTCCAGTGCGACGTTAATTAAAATACCTACCTACTCGTCTCTATGACGAGATACGTCTCTCCTGTAACGTAGTGGGCCGAGTGGTGTGCCTTTCACCAAAATGAAACAACCTAGTTTAAAAATAACTTGCATTTAATTTTCAAATAATTATATTTACACTTTGTACACTAGAGATTTACATCCCTATGACATGGGGGGGGGGGTGCGAAACTGGCACCAACTCAACAGCCTCGGCCTTATCAACGACCTCAGCTTCCTTCGAGTTCTGCAACGTATCTGCCTTTGTCGGCAGACCCCTCATTGCGCCAGCCACAAATCACTGGCACCCCAAAACCAACGGGACATCTGTTGCGACATTCATCGGCAGGGCTCGGGCATAAGTTTCAGGAATTTGGAATCAAAGGTCAGTGGCGGTGTCTGCGACGTCACACTCCAAATATTCTTATAACACCCGCAGATCAGATATGACCCTCCTGATAGGTTTAGACGGCCCGCGGTTCAGATGGGTCCTTGGACAGGTTCAGACGGCCTGCCGACCCGATACGAACTTCGAAATGTTTTTATCACCCCCGCAGACGAGATATAAGTCTCCTCCGAATAGGTTTTCCCGATTCTCCGGCCAGATACAGATCTCGAAACAAGTTTTCTTGGTCCAGATACTGATCTCCGGAAAAGTTTACTTGTCGCGTTAACCAGATACCAGATATTCTCTAGAGGCATAAAAAAAGATAGCATAGATTCATAAAAAAAAAATGGGCACACAATTTTTTTTTTAATTTCCAATGGCGGGTACAAAAGACAAAACTGAAGCCAAACAGCAGAACAATAGCAATGTAAAGTAAAAGACAACAGAAGAAAGTCTATGAACCCATTTGGCCCCTCGTTTCCCAGTAACGTTCTCACAAAGTAGTAGCGGAGAGCGCAGGACAGTATCGCTGGTGTGTGTAGTCCGTGAGTTCCTGAAGGTTGCAGAGCTTGCAGCGTGGATCGTCAAGGATGCCTATGCGACGTAAATGCCTTGCAAGACAGTCCTGGCCAGTAGCGAGGCGGAATTCTACTACGGCTTTCATTCTAGGCCAGTCAGAAAAATTTGCGATTTTTTTTTTTTAGCAGGATTTTTCGGAATTCTTTTCAGAAAGATCTTTTTCCAAGTTCTTCTTAAAAATTGAGTAATTTGCAAATGGTTACCGAGAAAGTAGATTTATATTTTCACATTTTTGGTGTCTATTTATCCTGATTATTGTCTTTCTACAAAACTCGAAGTCGAAAACTATCGTCGAAGCAAATATATTTTTATACTTTCCTTCTGGATTTCCCAAGGATAGTATCAGGAAGGGTCCCGCTTAAAAGATGGCCTAGTTATATTTGTAGATTTGAATGTGGCTTGGAAGTAATATGTTTGTGAACCTCTAACATATCCTTTTTGATTCGAAATTTCGAAATGTTTTCCGAACTGCGTTCCCCACAACAGTAAAAGCCCCACAGCGTTCGATGTGCCGAAACTCGGGTGTTGGCGATCGCCAAGCGCCCTCGTTTCCTTTTTCCCCCGTCGGAGCAACCCTACTTCCAGCGATCGTCGGGGAGATAGAAAGGAAGGCGTTAAATTGGCAGTGGAGGTTACATGGCCGCAGCTGGGACGCTCGTTAGAAGGGAGAGCCTCGCTCCCTCCCCCTCAAAATAAATCTCCCCCTCCTCCCCCCCGGAGATCACTCCAAAACTTCGCAGCTCGGGAGATTCCGATCCGAATAAAAAGAGAATCTCACATCGGAGAGATTTTTCCCAGGCAGTCCCGCATTTCGACAAGTTCTCCACTGCGGCTCTTTATTTCAATGCTGCCCAAAAGTGAATCAACCGTTCCGTAAAGATTCAATGATTCCGCGTGTTTGGGAATCCGATGGAATTTCTCTTTTATTGCAGGCTCAATGCCTTATTAAAGATTACATTTTTCCAGGGCTGTGGATAAAATGGACAAAATGGCCCATAGAAATTGAGCCTCTACTCAAATTTGTCGTGCGATGTACACAGCGGTCCTTGTGGAACCGCAAAGCAGTCTTGTGTGTATGCCAGCTAATTAAGATGGTTTGAGTGACCGACGTTCTCAGTGCCTGTAAATTACCGACATTCTCAATTACGGTGAGGTAGTTTTAATTAACGTCGCACAAGAGCAACACAACGTTTCAATCACGGTAAATCGCCGACATTCTCAAAACTGGTAAAAAATTGGCATTCTCACTGTCGATAAATTACCAACAGTCTCAATGTCCACAAATTAGCGAAATTCTCAATATCGGTTTTCAATTCTAATTTTTTTCCGCAGTCGAACTTAATTAAAACTACAAATAAGGGGGGAGGGCTGTACTGTGCTGCAAAATTCGATGGAAATAAATTTTTGACGTGGAAGACGACTATGTAAAATAATCTCACGATACTATGTATACTCCGTACAGGAAGTATAGGAATATGTATCAGCTCAATTCGTCTATTTTCCCAAGGTTGTCTGTGACCTCAGCCATTTTCTGTCTTCAATCTCACTTTTTTCCAATAGGTGAAACTTTTTTAACTCTGGAATTCTTTTTCACGTAAAATTTCTTAACTATAAGAGTTGTTCGAAGGTTCTTCGGACCGGGTGAACCTGTTCGGAGGGCCATATCTGGTCTGTGGGCAGGGTTAACATGTTCGTGGCGCTGCATTTGGTCTGAGGGCCTGTTAAACCCATTCCATGCAACTCTTTTATCTTACTTGTATGGTCTCTTTATTTTACACGTACTGTCCTTTATTTTACACGTGCGATCTTTTAACGTCCTTTACCCTACCCGTATGGTCTCTTTATCTTACACGTACAGTAATTTATCATACACTTACAATCCTTTATCTTACACGTAAGGTTTTTTGAGGACGCCACTTGACCCCAGGACAATGACTATTTCGCAAATAGCCAAAAAAGAAAAAAGCTTTGCTCTATGTGGATGCGGAATTTTCTAACTGATATTTTTTATTTATTCCTAGACCTCAAACCACGAGGTACCTGAGTGGTCTCTCCTTCATTCTGTTTACCCTCGCCAACCCTTCTGCTTTTTTTTCGTCCCTCGTTGTGTTTGTCGAACCTATTTTTCCCGAATTTCGAAAAAATATCACCAGGAACCAAATTTGAATTTCTAAAAAAACTCGGTGATGTGCAAAAATTCACGTTCAGAGGTACTTTAAAAAAAACTCACGGCTGAAGACTGAAAATTTGTACGTGTTTTGCTCACTCGCGTTAGAAATTTCGCTTTGTTCGACTTTGACACTCAATGCGCTCTAAATTAATTGCCGCATCGGAAAAAAAGCTTCTTTATCTTGTTCCCTGAACAATTTTGAACAAACCATGTTAATTTCGTAATTTTCTGATCCGTACTTTCTCGGGAAACCGTCTTAAAATTGAGCGAAAAAAACGAGTTTTCAATATTGCGGCTGCAGTTTCGGAAAAAGTGCTTAACTGTTTTATTCAGTAACGGATAGGCACTCATTTTGATTGTATTACAGATGCAACACGTCGAGGCACTGTACCATCATCTAACAATAAGTTTGGAGAGTGGTTGTAAGCTCTGATGGGTGTTGAACTACTCTTCTGACCGTGATTCACAATTACAGGATGTTTTTCTTAAGTCATTCTCTTTGGGACTGATCCCGCACCGTCGCCAACAGACCGTTGGGTTGCGACTAAAATTCAACTACCTACCTCCCTTTTCTATGCACACTTTCAACAACTAAGTTTTAAACTACATTGGTGGCCATCGAAAACGCAACATCATGAATTACAAGAGAAATCAAACCCATATTTATTAAACAAATAACATAAAGCACAAGGGTGAAAGATTTGTATTACAATTCCGTGTGACTTGCGGAGCGTGAAGAAATAGCTATTCTGTGTAGCTGACATTGGTGGTAATAACTGCGTTTACGCTTCAAGCTTTGAATGTGTGTTTGGTATGCATCACTCTATGCTGCTTCCAGGGCTGTAGTGGAGGGTATACGGCGTATACCCTCTGATTTTTTCATCAAATTCCGTATACCCTCTACTTTTTCTTAAAAACTACGTACACGATTTGCTTTTCCAAGAACGTCACTTGAAACGCAGATAGCTGTAGAAGCAAAAGAAAAGTTTCTATTTCAAGATATGACCTTGGTACATAATTCAAAAATCGTACCTATTCATCAAAAGCAATTCATTCAAAGTACTGTCGATAAAATGAAATCGTGACTTGTTGATTTCAAACGTCTCAAATCTAATGTTTATTTAGGCAAATAGACCACCTATAGAACACTTTCAACCGCAAAAAATTTGTAAATTCTGGGTTGGCCAACCATTACTCTTCAGTAGACACTAGATCGAGAGTAGGCTTTACAAAATGAGACATGGAGACGGATTTCCCTAGTCAAGCAGTTCGGAAAATATTGCAATGAAAATGATAGAGGAAGGCCTTCCAATTTGTTAAAACGAATTTCTGCTGAAGTTGAAGCTTCTTCAAAGTTCCACAGTTCCTTTCCTGGAATATAAAATTAATATAGGCTTTTTTTCTCTCGATAATTTGAACTTCGATTAATTCGACATATTCCTCGGTCCTTTGAGTATACCCCATGGGCACCCGGAGGAAGGGGGCGGATAACCCCCTGGCTTTTGGATTTCCGAAACGACATATACATGTACTAGGGGGCCTGCCCCCTGCTCGCTAACGCTCGCCAACCCCCGGAGGATTGCTTCGCAATCCTCACAAATAACGTCTTTTTTGCGTGCCACGTAAGAGAATTATATATATAGATGTTTGTACATGTTTTTTGCCCCCCCCCCCCCCCCGGAAAGTCGAAGTAGTAAGTACATGTCTCGCCCACCCATGGAAAAATTTAAGCGAGCGCCCATGGTATTCCCTCTGTTTTTTTTTACGACTACAGCACTGGCTGCTTCCATACCTTACCAGAGTCCGCTGGTAGTCTGTGGGGTGTCAGTCATTGGGCGATCATCGAACAGACGTGTTTGATGGGAGACAGATCTGGTGAACGAGCAGGCCATGGAAGAGAAGTGAAACCTGATGGACATTGGGGAATTGTAGTACGTTGCATGCCACGTGCGGTCGCGCATTCTCTTGTTGAAAACTGGCTGCAAGCAAGCATAAGATAAAGATGGACTACGGACTACAAAATTTCAGATACGTAACGTCAGTAGGAACCAGATGGGTCCGAACGGATTGGATTCGGGATTTAATGGCCAGATGTTCAAAAACGGTCATGTCCGAACGGACCTATAACCTTTTAGAAGTTCAAATCAAGTAGTTCAATTGGACCATTTTCGATAGACGATACAACCAATTAGATAGACGAACCAAGCAACGATAGATTTGTTTGTTTTCCGCTAATTGGTGCAGACGTTATATCGCTGTATCGTCATTGACCTTCTAATGAAATAGACAGCACATATGGGTAGTCGCTGTCTTAAGATCGAAGAAAATTAAATCACGTGGGCTTAGGAATTGAGTCGGACCGATTGGCTATTGAGGAGCAGACTTGTGTTTTTGATCACGCTGGATTATTACTTCAACCAATCTTTTAAATTTGTCCCACATTAGTATTCATGCCTTTTTTCCACAACCACGTGACAGATTTTAAAATCAGACATCGGCAGAAATAACACGAAGTTGCCCGCTCTGTCTATTTTATTAGAAGGTCGATGTGTCCCACGTCCATCGGCTTTTTACTAATAAAATCAGCCTTGTCGCAAACAAAAATGCTCACGTCCAAAAACAAATTAAATCCCCAATACATAATAGGACACAACAAATGGTTTGGAATTTTTTTTGGCCAAGTTTTACCGTTTTATCGAACACTTCTTATGCCCGAAAGATAGGAAAGGCAACCTTTCCAAACAAAGAAATAGACCCGAAAGACGCATTCGGTCCATAAAAAAAAAAGAGTCTCGTCAGATGTTCGAGGGGCGGCGTGATGAGAAGAAAGAGAAGTAATAAATAAATATCGTGACCCACAACGAGCCGAACGTAGGCGAAAGGTCTTCTACTCGCCCACACACTTTACAACACGCACAAAGGCAGACCACGTCTTCTCACGCAGGGAGAAAACACACATAAAAAATCTCTTTACGAAGGGGGGAAATAAATTTCGCCGAGCTCGTGCGGCCAGTCAGGTAGACCTCCCTGTCGATTGGATGCTAGCCCACCTGCGACTGAAGTTTTCCCTTTTTGTTTCTGTTGCTCGGGTCGAAAGCGAGTAGGCATGGAGCGCCATCTATTGGAAATTTCGCAAACTATCTCCTGCCGAGTGTCGGTCCAGCCCTTTGTATTCATATATATCACGTGCCGAGCGAAGTAAGGAATTGAACTGTCCCATCGGAATTCACAGTTTGGTCTGGTCTTGAATTGCAAAAGAATAAACAATCGAAAAAATTGTGAATTTTCTTGTTTTATTCTTGGAAAATGAAACTAAACGGATTGTTTTTGATTTGTAGCGCAAAGATATTTTGCTTCTCGAGGAAAAATTAGACGTATTCACTAAAAAGAGTGCGCAATATGTCACAAACTCGTGAGAGGAAACTGCTACTCTTACCCCCACCCATGAGTGTTTATAAACCAAATTAATACATTACAATTTTGAAATGGAAATTTTTTAAAGGTAAAGTGCTTTTAATTTGTTTCTAATATGTACAAAAAATTAAAAAATGCTTTATTTCATCGCATTTCTATACACATTCGTTCCATTTCTTAAACATCAGTAATTCTTTCTGAATTTATTTGTATTACATCAGTAATATTTTATTGTGGCGCTGATCACAGTCCTTAGCGTTAATAATGAGTTCTTTTATGTTATAAATAGGGCAAATTTTTGTAACAAATGCAACTTTTTTTCACACGTTCTACGCTGCATGTAAAGTACTAAAACCAAAATTCCTCCTACATGGGGTGTATTATAAGTAAGTTGTAACCGCAACATTGATGCAACTTTCTGCATAAATGCAACTTTTTCATAAATGCAACCAAATGCAACTTTTTAAATTTTAGCTTAAAATTAATTAATATGAAATTGCTATTTCATTTTTTGCCCTCTCAATCAACCCTTCGATCACGTGTGTCTGATCTTGTGAACGCCGAAGTAATACGGATCAAACCAGTTCATGGAAAGAAGGTGTTCGTCCTAACAGACGAAAGTGAAATAAATCGCAAGAAGTACCTTAACACATTGATTGGCACTCTTGATAATCCTGAGGAAACTTGCATAATCGACTGCAGAGTTTGTGGGATGAGTGTCGATCATCAATATGTTGTTCGCCTTGTAAAGACGTTTTAAAATCTCTGAATATTAAACGAAAGGATTTTGAGCTTCTGCTTTCCGATACAGCACATTACATGACTGCAGCTGGCGCAGTTTTTCAATGTTAAAGAAATTACTGGCCAAGGATCGACCATACAACGTTCTGCATTTAATGATGTTTATAATACTGTTGTACACCACTAAAATTGTCAATATATATTGAATTTTTTCATTTTTTACAAATAATTTATTTTAGATTTTTAGTGTATTAAAAATAAATGCAACTTTATTTCCATAAATGCAACTTTAGGGAATGATAAATGCAACTTTTCCCATTTTTACTGCAACAAAAAAGTTGTCCTAATTATAAAGTAGCTCATTATTAACACAAAAGCCTCACAAGTTGCAAAAATATAATGGTGGATTGGAGCGTTGATGGAAGTTCTGGTGGTTCTCTAGCTCAAAATTTTAATTTTAAGAAATATTTACGTGATTGATATTTTTATTGCACGCGTCTAACGTTATCTTAATTATTCATTTTGCATAGAGTAGAATCATAGATAACGCTTATGTCTAACAGAAATACCTAATTCATTCAATAATTTCCATTTCATTCTTCTTTCTTTTTTGTTCCGATAAAATAATTTTTTTTTAATTCCTTAGTTCTTAAATAGATTTTAATAATAATTTTCCTACGTTATTTCACAAACAATTATAGCAGAATTGTAAAAATTCGAGAAGGGTTACATATTTTTATGATGTACATTGCATTTCCATTGTGATAAAGCTCCGTTGGTAATTTAAGTTATTTTTTACGGTATTACCTGAAAAGAAGCTGTTTACAGCCGTCCATTGCACGCTCTGTAAATCCATTTTTGTTTTATTTATTTCTGACCCCTTTTCACCAGTGTCTTAACAATATTGAAATCTTGTTCGAGAACAATTTAATTCAGTACAGAACTTGGAATCCCAAATAATTAACCGCTGTAAGCGGTGCAAGTTCGATTCCGATAAAAACCCAGTGTATTTCTGTTGCTAATACCCTTGGTCAAGGTATAATTCAGACCAAGCTCAAAAGACCACGTGTTTCAAGTCACACAGCGATCAATTCCTGTTTATACAGGAACTGTTCCACAGTGACAAATTACAATTTTAAATATGGGAACAGTTACTGAGTTTGCTGTGTAGGACAATTTGGAAAGTTTTTTGTTCTTCTTACAAAAGTCATTCACATAGTGTGCTTCCTTATACGTATTGACAAAGTAGGCTGGGGCGGTCTTGAACCTTTATACCTAAATATAAGTGGAGAAACGCCTTTCCTATACGTAATCCGAACTTGACATTACATGACTTGTTTTTCGAATACGTTTTCATCAATAGACAATAAAAATTCCAAAGAAGGAATTCCGAATTTAAATGAATTGATTGATCAACGACGATTGGATTAAACGCCTAACAGTCAAAACGTCGATGAACTACATTTTAAACGAATGCAAAATCTTCACTTTTCGTCTGATTTGTTCGTTTATACTAAACTAGCTTAATAACCCGGCGTTGCTTGTGTTTCAAATATGACCGCGACACCTAAAATATGATCGCGGCATTTCCCTGTGTTAACTCAAGTACATAAACCCCGTAGAATGAGTTTCCTACCGCGACAGCTAAAATATGACGGCGACATTTCCTGTTTAAACTCATACACAAATCCTGTAGAACGCGTTTCCTTGTCCATGTCAATTTATTGCAGGAAAACAAACTTGGGGCTTCGAGGGGGACTTTTAGGACTACCTGCCTGTGTGACAATTTTCATGGTTGTAAGTACTACAGATTGGTCTGAAGACAGGAAAGAAATAGCCTATGTTTTCCGCAGTGTTCTAAAGTATACATGTACCAAATTTGGTGTGGATTGGTTAAACGGTGTAGATTTAAATAGAGAATATACAAACACACATCCTTTTTATATATATAAATTTCCTTCTCTTGCCTGATGCGATGTATTGCTATGTAATCTTGAGAGATGTTTGTATCAGCGCAAAGAAAACAGATAGAAATTCCAACCAGTCGAATGGTTCCATTGGGGTAACGTGTTTGTTGAGACTGATGTGAGTTCACAAAAGTAGAGATACAGAAGATTCCAGGAACACTATTCATTAAATCCTTCAATAGACATGTAAATAGTTCGCAGAAGGATTTTGTGTTGAGTAGGGGGGTTCTTGAAATGGTTCTGAGCTCCTGATACAAAGGGGCTTGTGAAAGAATGAATAATTAAAATTTAGTCCGCTAAGGGATTAAGGATTTAACATATTATTGGGACCTATTAAGAAAGTTCATTATCAGATGCATTGCCATAGAATCGTATAACTAGAAAAAGGAAGGAATTGCAAATAATTTTCAGGGCCGTTTCTGCGTGGTCTTCCGAGTATGTATTGGTCTGTTAACAAGTAACGATAAGAATGAGCAAAAGTAAATGAGGATAACGTCTAAGAAACAAAATGTGTAAATTAAAATATTACTGCATTCCTACGGGTGGTTAGTACTCAGGCCTTCAGTTCAACAAGCTCCTAGATATAAACCCAGTTTAGACATGTATATTCGTAGATATTAGGAATCTACTTTAAACCGTAGTTCCAGGTCTAATTACCCGTTGTGTTGCCAAATGTAACTTTAGAACGACAGACCAACCCATCCAACAGCATTATTACCCATACATAGGCAAGAGGGCACGCAATTATGGAAGACAATATTCTTAGGTTTGATTTGTGTTCAGTGAAATAACACCGATCAGGATTCATTTTGTTGTTTCTCTCCAGAGTCATCCAATGACAGAGAAAAATGTGAGAAAAAAGATCTATATAAATATAGTTAGATAAGAGATTAAACAAAGCAGCAGATTACTAATTAAATCAAAAAGTCACACATATTAAAAACTGTATCAAACTCAGAGAAAGAATTATACAGTCTAAAAAATCTACTTTTAGCAAAATTGATAGATACCTCTTTTTTAAAGGTTTAACAAAAAAATAACTTTGAGTTTGTGGTAATATGTCTGGAGACGTTAGAATAAATAATGCAATAAATTAAAAAGGGCTAGTTAATTTTGTGATGGAGTAGGTTATAAAAAAATTTTTAAGCGATGTTTCAACAAGGCAAAGTAATGAAACCAAAATGAGTTCTCAATTCAGAAAACTGTACTTCTGAAGATTCACAATTAAATACAGCTCACAAACTCATTCTGTATTCTTTCAATATCCTGATATGGTAGTAAAAAAATTCTAAATTACCTATTCTTATTCCCGTACCGATAAAACATAACATTAAACAAAAAAATTATCGCGTTAGCATTGCAAAAGTTTCTTGTTTTTCTGTTGCTCCGATTAAGTTTGCAGTGTGTAAATTTTGTATATCTGGTGTGGTGGTTCATACCACTCGATCGGAAGTTTCTTTTGTATTATCAAAAATTATTTGTCAAACGTAATTTATATGGAAAATAAAATGTTTTTGAGCAGAACTGCTTGTGGAAGTTTGCACGATAGCTAATACCCCAGGAACGGCCCGGTTCAGTTTTTCGAAAACTATACACGTATCCCAGTCTTTTCCTCCAGGTAATAAAAGAATTCCCACAAGCATTTTGGCATACGGCAAAGGCAAGCGTTTTGTCATTACAAGGTCTGACGCTATTTACTAATGTCTGCGTCGTCATCTGTGTCTCCTTTTTTCCTCTGCACTCCATCCTCTTAATTTCACGTATTAACCGCGGGAGCTCTGATGGATAAGTTCGCAAGCGACGACATCACCCGCTCGCCGATCTAATTAAAGGCTCCGAAAATTACGAACATGCCTCCCAAGAATTTATTACGAGAACGCCGGCGGAAGAAAAGGCAAACCAAAAAAAAAAAAAAAAAAAAGAATAACCGTGATAGAAAAGAAGAAGGAAACCGAACGATCCGGGGACTATCTTCTCCCTCGGAAGGGTAAAAAAAAACACATCAGAGGAGAAAGCTTCCAACATCGCGCGGTTTACCAAGAGAGGGCGCTGCAGTCGTTCGCTTGACGTCAGAGCAGTTCGCGCTCTAGTTTTCTGAGAGCAGCGGAGCGGTTAAAACCGATAAAACCAGATGTGGCCCGAAGCGAAAGGAAGAGAGAGCCGAATTACGGCCCTTCATAAATATTAATTTTCGGCTCCGTGTACTTAGGACTCCAGAACTCTCCCGGTCCGCAAACTGTGGCGTTTCGTTCTGTGTCGTGTGGCCGCGAATTTATTCCATCGCAGAATACTGCCGTATTTTTCGTTTGATTTTTGGGAATTCTTTTCGATGTTTGGTTTCGCGGTTGAGCTTCGTTCGTTCGGTGGAAAAAGTTTTCGAATATAAAAGCATAATGGAAAGTTTATGGGATGGGTTATTTATATAAATTCGATCTTCGGTTGTGTGAGGAAGAAAATTGCTCTTTGTCTTAATATTGAACTTGGATATTAAGCTAGTGTTGGAAGATGGTTAAAAATATTTGTCAGTATGCCAGTTGACAATATATAAAAGCTTCGAAAGATATTAAATATATATATATATATATATATATTTAATTGCCATTTCGACCAATCAACATCGATTGTCAAGACTAAAAGAAAAAGAGTGGAAAACTCTAGTTGAAGTGGTTTCGTTCATCAATTTTACCATAACTCACTGGAAAAAAGTTATCATTGCCACTATTGTTTTATGTTATTGTTCTGGGATTAGGAGATTACTTCACCCATCATTCATTCTATTTTTTTCTGGCAAGTCTCGCTTTTCCCAACCAAAGACCTAAATATCCCTTTTTACGTTGAAACATATTGGACTAACAGAAAAGCTAGAAATGCTCAATATCATGAAATGTTTTCGTGACTGATAATATCATGGTGCTTTTGTAGTTTGGTTCTAGTCCCACGGTGCAGTCACAAGTCATGGAAGATCGGCAAAATTAATTTTTCAGTTATTGTTGTTGGGTTGAAGAAAATGGCTTGGTAACTGACCTTGTTACAATCGAGATGTTATGAGGAGAGGCTGGCTCTTTTTTACATCCTGTACACTGCAGAAAAGTATTGGTATTTTAAACGAGGGTCAAATGCTTTAGATGTCTACTGGCGCAGTTTTATCAACAGTTGAAAAACCCTTCTCGACATGCTGAGATTTAAAAGTTCTGTCGGAGATTCCACATTTTCTATAAAGGTTGGATTTTAGGCTGAACAGAAGATGGTCTTCCGCTGAGAAGGCAATTCCTTTTTTTAAATTCCAGATAATTTCTACTTTGCCCCATATTTTGCTTAATTGTCATCTGTCTTGTTCCCTGGGATGCCAATGCGCGAAGAGATTCATTGAAAAGTAGTATTGCATTCTTTGGGGATCTTATTAGGAGGTTGTCAATTCTATATAAGAATGGATCGTAGGTGGTGAAGCTTCAGTGAACAGCATGGATAGCTTCTTGAGTATCGATATAAAAACTGACTATAGATGGAATGGTTTTGGGAAGATCCTGAGAGCTGCAAAGATATTTATATGTTCAGCCTTAAAAACGATGAGGTATTTAGATATTTCAATTAACGTCGTGCTGGAACAACACAACTGGCTATTGACGACTAAATACGGTGAGGTGTTGACAGTTCCTTTTCTTGGCGTCTTTATATCCAAATTCATCTATTATAAGGAGGCCACTGTCGGAAAATGTATAACATGTTTCCCAAAGTAGACGCTATCGCCCCAAAGGTATTGAAGGAATCTTGGAGATAAATACTGGTCTAAAATGAAATTGAGGGGCAAAAATAAGCCATAGATGCTTAAAAAATATGTGGTCTGAAATTTTTTAAAGTGAGAAGTGAATTAGTAACCATTGCTAGTGTTAAGTTATCTTGATGCGCGAAGTAAGAATTCCCCTCAATTACATTGTAAACTAGAAGAATAACTCGGCGCTGCTCGTGTTTCAAATATGACCGGGACATTTAAAATATGACCGTCACATTTCCCCGTGTTAACTGAAATATACAAACTCTGTAGAACGTGTTTCCTTGTCCACGTCCATTTAATGCAGAAAAACAATGTTTCGATTTCAAAATTGGGGCTTCGAGGGGCACTTTTAGGACTACCTGTGCGCCAATTTTCATGACTACAGATTAGTTTGAAGACAGGAAAAAATTTCATATATTTTCCGCAGTTTTTAAATTCAATCTAGAATATTTTTAAATGAATTTAATAGTTTTATCCTCCACTTGGATCTTCGTCCGAACGAAAGAATAGCCCCAATCTTGATTTTTCTACCCACGTGACCTTGGAACCATGCCAATTTTTCATTGCTTCGGAGAACGCTCAGAAAATTATTTTTTACGTTTCCACTTTCATTTTGCACGCGGAAGAAATTATTATTTTTTCATTTCCGCTTTGATTTTGCACGGAGAAATGTTTATCCAGCCAGACGATAAATCTTTTAACTATAGTCACACTTTTTTTTCTATCTCCTAGACCATTAAATATAGAATAAAAATTTCAACGGATTTGAAATCTGCGGAAAATTTCAGTTTAGATGGTTACCTAAAAATATGATTTTCTTTAAATAAATAATTTTTAAATTGTATATATCTTCAACGGATTTGAAATCTGCGGAAAATTTTACACCAGATTAATACCTTACATCACGGTCACGGGCAAAGCCGGGCTAGCCACGCAGTGGCTAGTTACTAATAAAATATAAAAGTTTGTAACTATATTTAAAAGTACTAGGTTTTTTTAAACATATTTATTTATTTATTTACGATTATTATAAGTGCAGAGGATCCCGACTAGATATTTTTGTGCGCCGCTCAAATTTTTTATCATGTATTTTTGACACATTAGTCACGTTTTCCGCACTAGGACTAGCGAATTTGGAAAGAAAAATTGTTTTCGGCGCACACTAATACTTACATGTCCCAGCATAAAGATAGCAAAGGATCTAATTTCTCATTAAATCTCAGAGAGACGCGGTATATTCGGAATATATGTTATAATATTTTTATTTAATAAAAGTAAAATTGAAGTAAGCATCTTTTCTACTTTTTTAGAATTGCTAATTTCATTAATTGTATGAAATAACAATCTCACTTCTTTGTCGTTTAGTGACAGTGCATGGCTTAAATCAAGTGTGGTTTTATTTCTACAGCGTGGTGGATGAGAACCAGTGGTAGGTACCTTTTAACGACATCATAAACTTGCTTTTTGTTTGAAAATATGAGAAACGGTAAATTTTTTAGATAAATAATGAGGAAGAGAGAGAGAGAGAGACAAGAAGTCTCTGCTATCAACCTCTGCTGTTCTTTAAAATACGTTCCTACCATTAACAAAAGAGGGTACAAATACTAAAAGCCTACTTAAAATCTTCAAACTTTAATTTTTCTTTATTCAAAGCAATTTGTCTTCGTCGAGTAGAAGCTTTATTTTACGTTTAGGTTTATTACTTAAGACAACCTGACCAGTTAAAATAAATTCATGTCGTCATTGTGAAATGTTTTATATAAAATTGCTTTTTTGCATCCTTGACGAATGAAATGACACCAAACAAAGGTCCAGAAAAGAGTTCATGTTTCTTAAATCAGTATAAAAACTGGAGACACGATTTTGTTACTTAGTGCATTTTTCATACCTTTTAGAATTAGTACTCACTATTTTAAAAGGAAGCGAGTAATAAAATAAATTAACAGATGTGTGAAAACACATCATCTACAAAATTTCGATACTTCAAGAAAATTAATGTTTTAAATTTATTCAACTGTCAGACTGACAGAAAATGTAGTTATTTCCGGATAGTTGTAAGATAATCAGGTCACAATTTTTTTACAACGAATGCTATTAGTAGCAATTAGATTTAGTTATAGTTAAGTATACTGAAGTGCCAGAAAAATTGCTACAATAAACTAATACTTAGTAGGCCCCACAGAAGCGTATGATTACAGAAATACGAAGGAGCATGGATACGAGCTTGCGGCGGAATTCTGTAGGTATTGAGCGCCATACCATACTTACAGAAGCTGTCCGAAATTCCGTATTCATAGGTATAGGATTTCTGTGCTCCACAACGCGTTGATGGAATTCAAATGTGTTCAGTAATGTTGAGATATGGTGACTTATGTGGGAATAACAAGACCACAAACTTGACATTCCACAGTTTGAAAAGCCTTTTCCTTTAACCATAATTTGCCTTGTCTAGACATAAGTGGCGGGGTATTGTGCTGTCGGAAGAGGCCAAACCCATCAGAATGACTTTCGTACATGAAATGGTAACTCGTCAATAAGGATCCACGCATAGCGTCCTCCTATCAAAAACGTTAGTAGACATACGAGGGGTCCCATTACAGAGGCGCCAACAGCCTGTAAGAAACCCTGCTGACATGCGGAATCCATAGTTTCATGGCGTGCAGTTTCACACACGCATCCTTCCATCTTCCCGAAACAGTTTGGACCGTGACTCGTCATCACAGGCTACTCGTTTCTAGTCGTCAATTTTCCAGTGGTGGTTGGTGTTCCAGAGCCCAGGCAGGCACATAGATGTGTGGCGAGTATTCATCAACAGTACTCAAGTTGGCTCCTAAGGCACATATCTTTGAGGAAACATCACATAGTCCTCAAGCTGATGTTCGTTGAGGTACAACCATTAAATTCTCATATCTTTTGAAGCTGTTGCACGCCTATCGCGTGAAATAAGTCTTGCCAGCCCACGGGGATGACCTTCTCCCAGTCTTTTTACAGTTATGGTGTTGTCATAAGATCCGTGTTTCGCCAAAATGGTTGTAGTCATAGTACGCTCTTGGAGTGGTGTGAAAGTTCATATTTCTCCACCTCTGAATGTTATAACCCATTTCAAGTACTCCAACTTTTAAGCTGCGTTAAATATCACTTTAATGGTGATTATCAAAGATTCTCACGGCCGAAGGAGATTTAGGTGCTTTCACAGACATATATCGCTTTATGTATTCAACTAGTTACCACCGTCTCAGTCTAAGTCATTCGGTGTTTGCCCTTTAATTTGGAACCAATGTCCGATGACGAGGCAACATCTGATCATAGCTAAGCTCGCTACAGTACTCCCCCTCCAGAATTTTAGCAGTCGCCGAAATTCGATAGTTGACGTCACTTGTAGAATGATTGCCATTTTTGCTTTTGTCTGTAAGAGCTGTATTAAGATTACAGTTGCCGTGCTGCCTTTTACATGTTATTTTATCCATGCGGCAATTGCACGAATGGAGGATGTGATATAACATTAGCAGTTTCTGCTATCACAGCGCCCCCTACTGGTAGAAAGGAAATTAGTATCAACCATGGCGAATTCTACTGGACATTGTGTGCCATCCATCGAATTTTTTTGTAAATTTTTAAGCATGTTTAAATCACGAACGTTGGTCACCAATTTAGCAAGCGCGAATGAACCAGCGTAACTTAGTGTCTACCAAAAAAAAAGTACTTCATGGTAGAGTTGGGTTACACTGGTATTTATACTACCCCTTTGTAAGTTAAGTTTTGGAGTGGTAGCTAAGCTCGCTACATTAAGGTATCAGTACACCTTTGAAATGTCATTTTCGACAAAAATATCGATTTTCTAATTTTGATAGAATATTAAAATATAATCTTTTTTCTATAAAATACTGCTTGAATTGTGTTTCTATCTAATTTAGAACCGAAGTTATAGCGTTTTAAAAATTAGTCGAAACTGATTTTTTACATCGGTAGTGCTTGTTAGTAGACGAAAGTCATCTTAAATGTTTGTTTACATTCCTTATTTCTTCAGAATCTTGTTATAAAAGTGAAGAGTTTACTCAAGTAAGCCAAAATTATTAAATTTAATTATATTACTAGATTTTTAATGTATCTGGCAGCGTATTATTTTTTAATTTGGGAGTCGAAACTGGCAATAAAATAGCTATTCATTGCGTTGTTTACTAGTGTGTTTTAGATATTTTTAATTCACCTAGCGCTTATTTCAATACGTATTTCTTTTGAAAATTTTCACTTTATTTATTCAACCTTTACGCTGCGGCGCATAGATTTTTTTCAATCGTCTCACAGAACGGCTCATTAGCCTGCATGTCCAACCCCACTTACCTAATTACCTAGCTTAATTGACATACTTAATTGAGTGATAGAGCCTTGAGTGGCATTTACGACTAACGCTTTCCTTACATAGTATTGTGCAGCGTACCGTTTGGCATGATAGATATCACCAGAGCGACCTCTTGCCTTTCCCCAAAAGCGTTCACACCTGACGGTCGATAGGGTAGGGTAGCGAACAAAAGGAGGAAGACTGTAGAAGTCAGTCGCTGACAGCTCGCAAATGGTGATCGATGCTAGCTGTCACTTAAAAAGGGGATAACATCCACAGTATACAGATCTATACCGTTCCGATATGTGTAAACTATGTTTTAATGGTAACAATTGTCTATCTGCCTTAGCGCAAAGGTTAAAATGCCTTCCCGGTGAAACCCAGAATTCAAATGAATGTATGAATGGTGCGATATGGCAAAGAGTACCAAAAAATGAATTCGTTTGCCTACAAACTTAAAAAATTGGGGAGAATGATACTCTGATGCATTTTAACGATGGCTTTAAAACCTGTTTATCAATTTAAAAAAAACTAAAAGTTTCTAATCCTGCGTATTTTACCTTGAAAGGATATAGTTACTTGGATCAGGCGAGAATTAAGGATGCGAAAAGACTTTCTACTCCTCAAGTAAAAAAGCGTAAAAAGGTGCTAAAAGCACTTAGAAAGAAAAAAATATCGTTTTTTATTCTAAAGAGGGTGAAATATATAAATCTGGTGGATTTCAGTTTTTAAAATACAATTTAAAAAAAATTTGATACACAAAACTTGTTTTTGGCATTTTCTCATAATAAGATTTTTGTCGATTTTGTTTACGCAAAACATCATAAAACACATTTTTATGTATGAAATGCTTTAAAATTTGGCATGATTACGTTTTAATTGCTTATGAAAGGAACAGACTCTGCTCATGATTATAGATTAATTATTTTTATTTTTTATATCAATTTATATTTATTGTTGCAATATATTTTATTAATTTTTCAACAATGTATTTCTCGATCAACCATAACTCTTAAAATATATTCAGAAATATTATGTGAAAAGTCTATTCCCTAGATAATTGTTAGATTTGTTATTTAGTGTTTAAAATCTTGATATTTTGATTGAAATTTGAGTTATAAGGTATAACGTATGAGTAATTTTTGTTAAAATTTCACCCATTTTTCTTGCATAAAATTTTTTTTTCAATGTAAACAAAGTTTTTATAGTATTTTTCTGTGTTTTATGTTACGTTTCAATTTAAAACGTAGTTCTGAAAAAGAAAAATTAATAAATAAAAAAAAACACCTCCGAAGGTGTACTGATACCTTAAGAAAGAGACAATTTGAATCAACGTCAGTCAACGTGGTGCGAAAAAAATAATATCAAATAAATATGTTGGAAAACTAAATTTAAAAAGATTTGTTTAGTAACCCTTGAGGTTTTACAAATACTATTTCAAAGTTACAAAAACCATGCAATTTCAATTATTTGTCCAAATCCCTCACGGCACATTTGACAATCTCTCGTGGCACACCGTATGAGAAATACTGGTCTAGACTCTACAGATCATAGTTTCCCGGAAGTGGAATCTGAGTCCCCTGTGGGCATTGAATGTAAAAAAAAGTAAATACATTCAATGTCTAAAGAGGTATAGTCTAAAGAGGTAATGAACCCAAGGGAATAGGATGCATTGTGAGGAAGGGTAATAAAAAGATTCTAATTTTAATAAGATGAATTTTTGTCGCCTAAAAATGTTTTAAGCAAACACGCGCTTTTGATCATGCAGACACACTCACTAGTGGAGCTTTTTCATTGAATCGTATATCTAGAAATAGGAACGGACTGCAAATAGTTGAATGTGGAGATTTAAAGATGCTTATGACTAATATAAAGCCAAATCTAGTTAAATTGATAACACACTAGGGGATCATTCTTCTCATTCGAGATTAAGATAAAACGATTGATTGACAGAGGGCCAGCACGTCGTTGCCCGTGACAGTTATTTTCATGGGGTTAGGTGTGACCACGCTCGCCAATAGGATCGTCACCAATAGTTTCAATACGATTTTAATTAACCACATACATACCATTGGGTTAAATATGGTTATCAAGCCTGTTTACCATGCCTTGAAGAATTTTTTGTCATCTGACCGTGTTTCAAAATTACGTGTTGTCCTTTCCCTTCCGAGTTTGATCCCTGACTGTTGGCAATAGACCATTAAGTTTCTCCAATGTAGCGTTAATTAAATACCTACCTACCTTGATGGTATTTGGTACTTTTAATTAGCGTCATACTAGAGAAACACAACGGACTCCTAATACACAGAGAAATAGTAGACAGAGGGTTCACTGAATTGTGGGCGGATTTTGACATAATTCATTCAGAGCGGTAGCCATTTTCTAATCGGCAGACTTCTTGAAGCGTCGTCCAGCTGAATATTCTTTGCATCATGCTAATAATTTTAAAACTGTTCTATCCATAAACAGAAAAGGTTGATCCCCGACCATCACCTATAGCTAGTTGTGTTGCTCCAGTTCGCAGAGTTAGTGCGACGTTAATTAAAAATACTATACCATAAATAGAAAAGCCGTTGTTCAAGTTTACCGCCTATAAAAACCACAATTGAAAGTTAATTGCTTTTTTTTTCCCATAAAATATATTCATAACTTAGAAACTACTAATGTGAACTATGCGCCATTTTAAAAATCGTTTTACAATCAAGTAAAATTAATTACACTTTTATTTTAAAACCCAATTGAAGGAAGAATAAATGAAATCGTTCTGTTGTTGTTTCTTATCCTCCAAAATGGTCTGATGAAGTCAGACTAGGTCCAAGAATCCGTTGACACAGAGAAAGTCGATCACAAGAAGAGGAGATGAGTATATATCCCCCCTAGAGAGGTCCATGCAATCCAGGATGTGCGCAGCAGAAGTCTGGTGTGCGTGGCACTTTGAGCATGTAGCGTAGAGTTTCTTGCCCTCAAAAAATGAAAGACAATTCAAGTGTCCGTTGGCAAAACGTGAGAGGCTGGTCTGGGACTATCTATAGCACGAAAGGCTAGAAACAACCCAGGATTACCACCCATATACCAATGGTGGGAGGGAAGTACCAACCAACCATTCCTCTTCGTTTTGGGATTTTTTCCGAGAAAAAAAGTTCGAAATAGGTGAGTTCAGAAGAGGAAGAGGTTGGATGACTACAGCCCTCCTTTGAAAGGTTGTCAGTTTTTTCAGTACCGAAAAGATCCACGTGAGATGGAATCCACTGGATGTGGATGTCATGAAGCAGTGATATGAGCCCCAACTTTGGCAGGATAGAGATGCTTACTTTGTCCCCTATGAAGGTCCAATTACTAAGATGTTGAATCGAGTTGCGGCTGTCACTCAAGATCCAGAGAGCTCCCAAGTTGTTTTCAGTTAGGATAGCCTGAAGTCCTATATCGATTGCAATTAATTCGCTTCTGAAAACTGAACAGAAGTCCGGGTTTCGTTGACAAAGAGTTACCTACTGCTGGGGAGTTTCGATGTAGATGCCACTACCTGCCAGTTCGCCAATATTGCTACCGTCAGTAAAAATCTTAATGTCACTCTTAGGTATTTTATTTATGATTTCTAAGCCCAATTGTCTAAGATGTTCTGTCACAAAATCCTTCTTATTGACAAGAGTGGAGAGGTTATAGTGAATGTGAACCATGGAGAGCACTTCCATTGGATTCATACTACCATGAAGAGAATATGACTCCACATCATCACTAATTAATTGTTGAGACAAAACTTGACTAAAAGGGCTGTTTTTCTTTTGTCTTTGGTGGTCAGTCCAGTTATTTAAGTATTTTGAAGTTTTGTTGTATTGGTTTTAGCTGGAGAGTTTGTTGTAGTACTTCACAAGATTAGCTTGCCTTCTAATTTGAAGGGGTTGCAAATCAGCTTCTAAAAAGACTGTTTACGAAGGGCAGCTGCGCTTTAGCTCATGCGCGAGTAGCGCTTAACTGGACATTCGCTAATTTCTTGAGATTAGAATTAGAGTGAATTGAATTAGAGGCGCAGCAATAAATTGGGAAACCGTACTCAAGAATAGGTCTGATGAGTGCCATATAAGAAGTTCTAAGGGTAGTCGCATCAGCACTCTTCAGCAAGTCTTCTTATTTGGTTTCTTGATAGAAATGATTGTGGCCCTTTTCCATTCCTGTGGCAGTTTCCCTTTCTTCCACGATAGGTTGATTATGTCAATTAGAAACTGTTTTCCTTTGCAGCCAAGGTTTTTCAGCATTTGGCCGTGAAGGCCATCTGGGCCAGGGGATTTGTTAAGGTCAAGAAATGACATTGCCAGGAGTAATTCTCGAAAAGAAAAGTACTTGGCCAGATCTGGGTCTAAAAATTCAGAGCTGCGACATCCATGAACAACATTTCTCGCTTTGCTCAAAATAGTTCTATCCTCATTCGTAAAGGACAGCCCACTAGTCAGTTGATAGTGGGCAGCTAAGCCGTTGGCTGCTGATTTGTCATCTGAGAAGAATTTCCCATTGGCGTCTTTAACTGAATTACATTCTTCGTATTGATTTTGTTCTCTGTTGATGCCTTTGATGATTTTCCAAAGTTTTGTGTTTGGTGTCCTTTCGTCAATTTTACTGCAGATTTCCTTCCATCTTGATCTTTTCAGATGGGAATATGCTAACTTAATTTCAGCGTTGATTTTATTGATTTCAGATCTTGAATTGTTGTCTCTATGGGTAGCAATCTCAACAAGGTGTTTTCTTTTCTCGATAAGAGGCATCAATATAGCAGAATTGTGTGCATAGCTCGGAACGAAGCGTTTTACATTGCCTCTAGGTATGTGTGACCTAGCATTTTTAAGAATAATTTTCTTGAAGTTCTGCCAATTATTATTTAGATTGTCAGTCATAGGCACTGATGCCATACCTTTATCTACAGAGTCTCTGAATAAATCCCAATTAGCCTTTTTAAAGTTCCAGAATTTCTGACGGGTATTAAAGACTTTCTGTTTTTTACTAAATTCAATAAGGATCGGCAAATGGTCACTTCCAATGTTTTCCAGCACAGACCAGGAGCATTGGGGAAATAACTCTGAACTGGTGATGGCGATATCTAATGCCTCTGAAGTGTTATAACTAAAGGAAGTGTGGGTATGGGTTCCATCGTTAAGGATCATGAATTCTTTGTCGTCCATCATCTGGAGTATGTTTTTTCCTCTAACATTGCTACTAGAACAGCCCCAAAAGGCATGTTTTGCGTTCAGATCTACCAAAATTAAAGTGTTTTTGTCCATGAGGTTAGAGAAATTTGTAGGCAGCTGATTTCGATTAGGAGGGTGGTAGACATTTAGTCTGTGAAAATAGAATGATTGTTTTATTCCATACTACCCACAGAGGTACGACCCTTCTCAAGTTTCAGATATAAAGAGTACTTCATTTGTATTCTTTTGTCAAATTGTATAATTTGTTCAAAAATGATTTATGTACCTGATCTCAGACTAAATACCAAATTAAGATAATAAAAAAAATTTTATTACGTACTTTTTCGTTCAAATTATACTTTAGACTCTCAGCAGAGATCAACAATTTTCCAAATCAAAAATGTTTCGGAATATTTTCTTAAGAAGCATTCACATAAAAGAATAAAAACTAAAACTGAAGAAAAAAGGTCATACATTAGTAAGATTTCATAAATAAAGGTTCTTTTTAAGTTCAGAAGACATTAAAAAATTGCGATTTTAAAGCATTTATGTTAAAAAATGTTTGAAGAATTTTAGCTTTTAATCACAAAAATCCGAATTGCGTTTCGAATAGAATAAAACAGCTTGAGATAGTTGTGGCAACCCAGTTCTGTTGTTATGGAAACCTAGTTTGGTTGTTATGGAAACGAGGCTTAGATCCGACGCTATAGTAGTGTCCGGCGCCCCCTCTCCCTCCCACCACCGAGGGCGCCAGGGTCAGGGCCTATGTTATGACCCATGTTATTTAGAAGTCTAATGCTTCATATGGCAGTGAACCCTCTGTCGCCCAACCTACCTTGATAGTGGGGTTGGAAGAGCATCGGATTATCAACTGGAGGGTTGCGAATTCCAATCCAACTAAAGACCATCGTATAAAAAGGGGAATGGTGCACGTTAAATCTATCGTGGCCTCAAATGTCCTCACTTTGGCGTGCAGTAAAAGTTTCGAGAGTGAGGTGTCAGCTCAGATGTGACCTCATCATTTGACCATGTTCAAAACTACGTGGTGGTGTTCCTCGGTTCGTTCCCTTTGGGATTGATCCTGGACTGTCGTCAATAGGTTATAGTGCTGCTCTAGTGCGACGGTAATTATAATACCAAATACATCATACCAACCTAATCTACCTTGAAATTGGGAATTGAGCCTAGGCCAACGATTGAGCCCGGAGCCTCGTCGATTGTCCGCTATGTTGCTCCTGTATGACGTTAATTTAAATACCTACCTTATCTAGATTGCCTATATAATCACTATATAGATTATATATAATCATTATAATGATTATATAGGCACTCTAACCCCACCACCTCCTAATCTACCTCAAAGAATTTATCGAAGCACGTGTTTTTCTCGTAACTGTAATCACGATAAAAACTTTGTTGGATAATAATAATAAATGAATGGCGATGAATCCTAACTTCGGATTACCGGTCCATGCTGGACCTAACAACTCTTTTTTACCACCAAATAACAACTATAATCCAAATAGTTATCCTTCGTTTCCAATGTACCAGCAAAATGCAGCTCCACAATTTCCACCCCATCAGAATTTGCAACATTCGTTTCAAAGCAATTCTCATTATCCCGCTCCTATGTCTTCACCGTTTCTTCCTGATTTACATATTATCAAATCTGTACCACCTCCACCTTTGATGTCTTCTGCGCCTCCAGCTCTCTCCAGTAATCGAATTCCAGAAACTCCAACTCCTGCGTGGAATTCAGCACCAACAATTGACAACAGACATTTTCTTAATCAATCAAGTCAATTTCAAAGACCGCCAAGTGCTTCAAATTTCGTACCTTCGATGTTTCCATCAACAAACTATAATAACATAAATCAAACGTATTCTGGTTCAAGTGGATCTTCAAATGGATTCAGTAACCAACAAAATTCATTGAAAGATGCATCTGGTCTTCAAACTTCTAATGTGTTTCAAAGAAACTATGTTGCCGCATTCACTAACATAAGTTCTGATTCATCTGCTCAACCAAGACCAAATTGTTTTGATTATGAACCCAATGGAATAAGATATGAACAGAATAATGGAAAAGCAGCTTTCTCCAATGCCAGCAATTCAACAAATTGCAACGTGGACAAAAGAAGTCCTCTGAGGTTTAATGAATCTGGACCTATGCAATCCAATTCCAACCAAGGATTCTGGCCACCAGGGTTTGGAGGCTTTTCCAACAGTGCTCAAAATGCAAATGACCAAGTCAGACAAAAATCCCCGTACATGATGGAATCTAACTGCAGAATTCCACATAATGCTTCTTTAAATAATTATCATAATAATGGTAACAGTGCTCAAAATGCAAATGACCGAGTCAGACAAAAAGCCCCTTACATGATGGAATCTAACTTCAAAATTCCACATGCTTCTACAAATAATTATCATAATAATGGTAACAGGAGACACAATCCTTTTGTTTCTAAATTTTCATCCCACAAAAACAGAAAGTATAATCGTAACGAATCAGCTTCACATTTAATAAACTTACCTCATGGAGATCAGGATATAGAAATAAATAGTGGACAAGGCAAAAAGAATATGAAGGTAATTTTCTTTTTCTGAATGCATAAAATAGTACTGTTATTGTTGAAATGTATAAACTTGGTGCTTGATAGTTTTAAAAATTAAATGCATATCTCAGTAGAGATAGATCAGTGTTCGACCAGGTATAACAAACTACTTAGAGCTTATTCATCTATAGGTCAAATATATTTTCCACCTGAGGATACTCTATTCATTATTCTTATGTGATCTTCAAGGCTTGATAATGTTGGAAGAAAAATAATGATATAATGAACAATTTAAATAACCAAAACAGAATATATATACACCTTATTATGTTTTTGCACAAAGTTTCTTTTACACGAATTTGATTCAACACGAATTCAAATAAATATCTCATTCTCTTTTTACACGAGTCATTTTAATTTAACATAAGCAAGTTAAGCCAATTTTCTAATAATTTTTTTTTTTGTGCCTAAATTCTAAAAAAAAATTATTTGTGGCGTAGTACCATTTTATATTACATGCACTAATAAGGAATGCTGTGGGAAATTTTAACGTGAACAGAAGTTGTTGACAGCCTCTTGCGGAGAATTATATAAAGGTTTAATCAATACACAATGATTAACGACTGAATTCGTTTGTGAAACGTCAGCAACTGAGGAGATTCATGATGATTTTACTCAAGAGATCACAAAGAAATTCATTAATAGAAGACGACCTTGTCCACAAAACATTTTTAGTGGAAACAGCAGTAGTATTTCAGTTGTATGCAAACATGCACCGTTTCTTGCCCCAAAGTGAAAATGAATAAAATCGTGTTATAAGTAAAACAGATTTTTTTTTGTTCGTGAAGAATTGTTTTAATTTTCTAATACAAATTTACTTTAATACATTTTTATTGCAAGTGTATTTTGTTGAAATAAAATAATAAGCTTAAAATGAATATTTTCATGGTTTTTTAAAACTATTTTTACAAATTTTTTAGGTCGGGAACAAATCATTTATTCCATAGATACAATGTGTTTGTATGCATATTTTTCAGAAACTTATCTATCGTGTAAAAACAGAATTAGGTATAGGTCATTCTCTACTAGTTAAAAAACTTATTGATCAAGACGAATAATTTCATTTGTGTGTAGTTTTCATTATTGTGATCTCTGTTTCTAATTTTTATGTTGAACCTTTTTTTATCAGCTATTTCTTTTCTCCAGCTCTGGTGAGTTGGCATTTGAGTCGCATGGTTTTGAACAAGTCAGTTAATTAAATTAGAGGACAGGTTAAATGTAAACAATGAATTCCTCAAATTGGCATCTGTAGAAATTGTCACAAGCAATTGCAGTGTGTACTAGCTGGCAATACTATAGCATATGGCATTGATCCATGGTTTTGGGTATGACGGTCCTTTCAGATTGAAAGTTTAAAACTTTTCTTGAAATGGACATCCCTGAGGCTTCTCACTAAGATCACACAATGTAAAACTACACTATATTAGCTTGAGCCCCAATTTTGCTTAGAACTAAGTTTTAAATTTCTTTCCTTGTTTTGTATATCTAAACAGTTAGATGGTTTGTCAGTTAATACTTTATCCCTTATTTATTATTTAGACTGAAAGAAATAGTGAGGTTTCAAAGCCTTATTCATGTGATACCTGCGACAGAGCATTTGCCTCAGAAGTTGAAATAAGGCAGCATCTTTCCGAGCATATAAAGGTAAATTGGTTGTCTAGTTCCATGTTTTAAAAATACTGTTATTTTCTGTTGTGCTAATACATAGGTAGAAAAAAAAATTATTTCAGCAAGATTTCAAGATACTTTGAATTTTATTTCCTACTTGCAGTACCTGTACGGCAATCTTGTCATATCCATTACTGATACTGGAAACATTAAAAGGAAAAACAATAATTTAAAGAATTGAGTCCTACCTGACATGACACTGGCATGTCGTCTCATTCCTTGCACCTCACTGATTCCGGCAAACAAAGTAAATGACTGACAATGTTAGCAAAATCAAAACCAAATGTAATAACCTTTAAGAAATTTTTTTCAACGATAGGTTAGAAGTTTTAACAAAATAATAAGCTTTAACGAAAGGTAATTAATTCTAACAGAATAGATTGAGCCTGGAACCACCACACAGAAGTTCATCGGAGTAGTGCACAATAATTCCGACTCCAAAAGCTTTCCTACCAGCAGAAAAACTAAGTTCTTTTATACTAATAACAACTCTAAGTATAAAAAGCATGTTGAAATAGAGAAAGAAAAAGCAAGTTGCAATACAACCTGATGTGATTACACTGGATCATGACTTAAACCAAACATAATGTTATTCTTCCAGCAAAATCACTATTTGTAACATCCCTAGTTCAAATTTGGCGTACGTCCCATTCAAATTAACCTGCTTCTTTCCTTACCATTAGGCCAGTGACGTCATTGGACAACCATCATGTAATGTGGCAAAGAACCTCATGGGGGAAAATTTATTTTATTTAGAGTAAATTTTAAAATTCCGGCCTCGAGGAGCATTCAGTCACCTTTAGAACAACTACCTGTGTGCCAAATTTCCTGGCTGTAAGTATTATAGATTCGTCTGGACACCTCCACAAGACACAAACACTTCCTTTTATAATAGTAGATATGAGCAATTCAATACTTTCAAATTTTGGTATGTGATAGCCATTAAAAATTAGTTAGAGTAATCAGTTTAGAGTATCAAACTGTGCTCACATTTAACCCTGCATGTGATTTCTGATAGTGATTTATGTCCAATATAAAGGATATGGGTAGTGGTTAGGCCAACTAAAGTGGAAGCCTGCTTCTGTTTTTGACCCAGTGCTGTGACATTATAAATAGTAGGTGTCTGAGTTCTTAAGATTGATAGATAAGATAAGCATCTCTGTTCGGTAATTTTGTTTTATTTCGATACTTCACTGTTATTGATTTGACTTACTTGTGACATCTTTGTTAATTTAAGAATGTCTTTGTTAATTTAAGAATGTCTGTTTACTTAAGAACGACAATTTTGTTTTAGGCCTATTGTTTTTATCTGTTTAAAGTATTTAAATGACCCATAAGCGTTCCTTCATGTTGCTTAAAGTATGATGGCACTTAATATTTGTGTTTCTACATTGGTAGATCAGGCGATTCTTTTAAATTTCCAAAGATGCATGGATTGTGATCCAAACCTAAAAAAGTAAAATTACATATATGTGGAGCATTTTGATGAACCATTTGTTTGGGATGGCAGTCACAAGAATTCGTGGAATCATGGTGATTGCCAAGTATTCCTCTTGCTTGGATGCAGGATACATATTCAAGAATTTTGAAAATAAGCATTATATTTACCTGTAAACAGTAACACTAGAAAAACTAACAGGGACTGAATTTCCATCACTGTATTTGGCAAACTGTAACAAACTCTCTCATTGATAAATTGAATATACTGCTTTTTTATGATTTAATTATTTAGTCAATACTCATTGTGTAATAAATAGTTTTTACTTTGACTGCCATAAAACTATTATGGAAACCTAAAAGATGGGAGAAATCTATATTGTATTTCACAAAAAATTGTCCACAGCAAATGCTTGGAATTGTTATAAGGAAATTACAGTGAGAGTAGAAATTTTGCCTGAAAAATTTCATCCAGTAACTAGCTATGTGAAGCACATGTGACATCTAGAATAATGCAATAAAAACATGGGTTTTGATGCAGGCATATAGAAAGGATGGTTGAGTTGTTTCATGGTGATAGGGCCACATTTCACCAAGCTGCACCAAATAAAGTCAAGAAATTATAACATCTCTTGGAGTAAAAGAGTAATGTGGCTCCAAATAATTTTACAGAGCCTTTGAAAATGTACTGCCATATTCAGTTAAGTATTGCTGAATTGTCATCTAAAACTCAGCAAGGCTGCAACATGTTTAACTGTTTTTTGTTTTTTTTTATATATATATATTTTACATAGAATTTACATTGTATAGGAAACTATTCTCTTTTTCACTGCTGTCCAACGTCTCAAAATTTAGCTACTGTTTTTGTGCTCAGTATTCAATGACAGTAAAGCAATTTTAAGGTTTAAAAAATGTAGAATTGTGTGTATTTGTATTGATTGATTCTTTGTGATTAATGCAATGAAACACCTTCAACTCAATATGTTGTTACCAAGCACATTGGCAACATTGCTCTCCCATTTAAATGGAATTTAAAAGAGGTATATAAATATATATATACCTTTTTTTTTTATAATGTGCAACAACATATCCAATATGTGTCGTTTCAATATTCTGTTCACTTTACTGATGGCTACAGTATCGATTATTATTATTTGAGTTTCTCTTTTATATTACCAATTTGTGTTAATTGTTAGTTTTTGTGTTTGAGTATATCTTTAAATTTAATCCATCAAACATCCTGAGAATATAGCCCAGACAGATTAAATCTGTTCTAAAATTATTCTTAACAGTTTTTTAAAAAAATTGCTTTTTCAGTGTAATTCTGGAAACTGTCAATTTGAAGCTCATCCTAAAATTGTGGCTCTGCATAAAAAAATGGTAAGTAAAGTAAGATTGTGTGGATTATCTTTATTGGTTTAGAATAGTACACTCAAACCTGTTTTTGTACAATCTTTTTTTGTGCGGTATATGAAAAAACATTTATTCAGTACAATCTACTTACAGTCTTTTCTTTATTAAATTTTTCTTAAAAGTAACTTTTTTATGATTAAATACCTTTTTGACCTTCAAACATAGGTTAAGGAATATTCACAAAAATTAGTTTCAATATCTTCCTCGCTTTCCAAGTTTCAGTATTGATTTTCAATAACTCCTTCAATTGAACACAAATGTTCTATTGTTAACAATTAAATAGAAATAAACTCTGACTGGAAATTTAAAGATTTAATTAAATGTGTATAATTGAGTAATAACTATATATCTATTGAAACCAAATCTCCTATTTTAAAATTGGATTAATACAAATGCTAATCGCAACTGATTTACATGTAGAAACGCCACATTTATGTACTTCCCACTTTACCCTTTTATTTTCACCACAAAACCATGCTTTAAAAATTCTTAGTCGAATAGTATTGCGCTTTTAATGGTAACCATGAAACAGGTGCTCTATAATTCAGCCATCTGTCAATCTGTAGTGTAAAATTTGTTCAAATACATTCAACTGTTAATCAAATTGGAATGTTTGCCCATAATTCATACCATGGTATCAAGATTTAAATCAAATGTTTTTTTTTAAATCATTGATTTAAATCACAACTAATTTTCTATTTTTATAACTAAGTAAATACACCCTAGGAAAATTATAGAACTTGTCAAATGCTTTAAACTTCCTGCACTCATGTTTATTTCTGCACTAATGGCTACACCCAGTACTGATCAGCTTTTGAAAAAATGTTTGCCCCTGGACACTTGCAAATAATATGAGGTGTCTATGGACTAAGTAATCTGTTGAGTGTCGAGTCAGGGATTCTGTCAAACAGTAAATTAAAAAACAAGTTGACATCTATTTGAAAGTTTTGACAATGTTCATAAATAATTTTATAATATGTTCCAGACAACAAAGCATTCATTCAAGTGTGGGAAGCATTGGAAAATATTATACATTAATGTAAAACTTAAAAAAAGTCTAGCTATTTATACTGTCCATGACCAGTAGGCCTACTTCTAAATGTCAAGACAGCCAAATGAAAACCCGTCTAGTAGGCCTTAACTACTTGTTACCCCTTTAATTGACTGGCTAATGGCTTAGCTATAGTGATTTTTCAACAACTTTCTTTTTAATTGAGACATAAATACAAAATAACACAATTTATGTGATAGATAATTTTTTAATAAAAAATACAACTGATAATACAAATGATTTGAAAGTTAAAACACTATGAGCATCTTTCATTTTGCAAAATGCACCCTGAAACAGTCACCTGTCACTTTAACCTTTACGCTGCTGCAGATAGAGAATTTTTACCAATACAATTTCGTTTACGCCATCGACATGGTATAGATCTATGTACAGTGGATGTTACCCCCCTTTTAAGTGACTGCTGGCATCGACCACTATTACGAGCTGTCATCGACTGACCTTCTAGAGGGTCCCTCCTTTTGTTTGTTGCCCTACCCTGTCGACCGTGAGGTGTGAACACTTTGGGAAAGGTAGAAAGTCGCTCTGGTGATATCTCCCTCATGCCAAACGATACGCCACTCAATACTATGAAAGGAAAGCATCAGTCGAAAATGCCACTCACGGTTCTGTTGCTCAAGTTAGTGAGACGATTGAAAAAATCTATGTGCCACAGCATAAAGGTTAAGAGTGGTGACCCATAACAAATACTTATCTAAAATCTAAATATGTATGGCTTTACCTTGGTCACCAGATGAAACTGTATATCCTTGTTTTTGTAGCCAATCAGAACAGTCCATGAGACGTAATAACTATTGCATCGAGTCCATTTCTATTTTGAACATCTATTTATTTACTAAGACAGGACACTGACACAATGACGATGACACAAAGAGAATGGATAGGTTCATTCCAACGTAGTCTTTCTGGGACCACGTTCCAAATCAATCTGACGAATTCCCCATCGGGTAGGGAAGATGCGCGTTGCAAATTCCCTTTCATAGGGATTATGTGGAGATCTGTGGCTAAGTTGCCACAGTCCACTCACAATAATCCAATCTATTCAAATGTTTTACCTTTTGTTTTTATTTTGAAAATTCATTTATTTGACGAATTTATATACAATTATTATAAAAACAGTGTATAGGGCTTAAAGAAATTTAAATTTAAAAATATGATTTAAATAAAAAAAAGTGAGATTTAAATTAAAAAAATGAGATTTAAATAAAAAAAATCTGATTACTTGATTTTTTTAAAACAATCAGGATTATTTTACACACTGGTTCATACCAAGTTGACAAAGATGTTTTGTGCTTTTAAAGATTTAAAAAAATTCTATTTTTTAAGAAATTATTGCATGCAGTTATTCTGTGTTTCAAAGCTTTCAGAGAAAATGTATGTTTTGTGTTACTTGATAAAAACTAAATTGTTATCTTGACAGCATCTTTAGCTCTTGCTATATAATGACTGTGACATAAATGGGTTGCTAGCTGCATCTCAAATGTGTTGATCAAGACAAAGAAAAATTCTTACTAATTTTATACTAGAGCAAAAGCGTCTCTAAATCTGTTGTATTATGTAAATAGCATTAAAATACCGTCAAAAAGGATATAAAAAGTCTTGTCCTCTGTGTGTCATGCTACCATATTTCAATCATGTGACAAGTGTGACATTTTTGTGGTGTTCATGTTTTTAAATTTTCATTTAACTATCCTGTGTCAAGAAAGTTTATTGTTAATAATTTTAACCTTAAATTTAAAATTTGATTGGTATAAAATTGTTTGGTAATAGAATTTCTAATATTTTCAGCAACATGATACTGGATATGCTGATGCCATTAGCAAGTTAAAAAGTGCTGATGACATTGAAAAATGGAGAGCTGAAAGAAGACGGTAATCAATGTCTTAGTATATTAAAAAACTTGACTTGTTCTGCAATTTTAATTTCATTTACCTGCATTGTTATGTGTGCTTTCATTATTTTCTTTATATCAAAATTATATTTTCGGTGGTGTTTTGTTGAAAAAATAATACACATTTTTTAAACATTTATGATACAGTCACCTTTTAATCTAGTGGTTTCAGGGTGCCGCCGTGGCACAGTAGATTTGTTCACTGTGCTAGCAACCTGTAAGTTGCAGATGGCATAGGTTTGTTTCCTACCTGGGTGTATTTCTCTGTTCTGTGTCCAGTACCTCTCTTGTAAGTGTTTGCCCATTACTTGACATCTGACACAACTTGAACAAATACAGCCCCTGCACCAGCCATAAAATTGCAACCAACTAGTGTTTTTAGGTACTATATCAGGTTGGTTGATTCACTTGTGTTTTATGGCACTAAGTCCAAAAAAAGATGAGCTGTACCAAACACAAGTTTAAATCGAAACCATAATTACTAGGAATAATATGACTCCCATTCATTTATTCAGTTTAAAATCATAATACAGTACAAAGTCCTGAATCTGGATGTCCAAAATCAGGAAAGTTTGCTAACCAGTGTTTTTTCGTTTTCTCACTATTTTTACACTCTTCCAACAATTTTTAAAGAACATGGAATTAAACCTATACCTATTTGATCAAACAGTGCAAAATAACGGGCATGTTGTTCAGAGTAAATACCACACAGAAAAATTAGATTCGCAATTATATATAAATTTGTTGCATTGTATTAAAAAGTTTTTTTCCTTATTTAAAAATTATTCCTATTTGTCTACTATTTTACTATTGCTAGCTCAAAATTCGTGTGTGTGTGTGTGAACCATGCTGACCAAATAAAACAGTGAATATTAAAATAATTAGTCAATGGTTATAAACATAAAATGAGTTCAAAATATGTCGATCAACAAACTGCCATGTCAATTAACGTATAGTGAATTGATCGTGTTAAAATTTTTACTTTTGATGTTTATTTAAAATAAATGAGTTGGTCATGTTTAGTTTAGTTTTAATTTTATGGCACTATGTTAGAAAAAAAGTAAGATGTTTATGAGAGACTAGATTACAGAATGTTTGAATAAGTGTAAAAATGTGCGATTTAAAAAGATTTGGATCAGCCTTTCCCCTACCAAATCTTGCAAATTAAAAAAGTTTTGACAATGATAATTAGAAACATCAAATAACTAATATATGATGAATGGTAAACTACATATCTATTACACATAGGGACACTCTCCTCACAAAAGATGCCTTTGAGTAAAGTCTGTGTCTCTGATGCAAAGACTATTTAAAAGCATTCTAGAATGCAGGGAAGAAAATTAAGATTGTAGGGATATGTATAAAAAAAGAAATGCAACTGGCTTCTTAAAGAACCACCCCAAATGAAACTTTAGTTAAATAATCACAATTTGAACTTGAAATATAGTGTGCTCACCTGGAAACTACTTGCTGCTGTCAATTACATCATATATGATCACTGAGAATGCTAATTGAGTGAAAAAAGTAATCAAATATCCGGATCATGGTTTTTTATAATGACTACCCCCTGAATTTCATATAAGCTGATTTTGAAAGTAACTGCTACCTGAATTTAGCAACTGACTAAATTCCAAGTATCTGAATTTCTTGTTATGACTTGTTTCACAAGTTACTTGAAAAAGCTTGAAGCTGAATTCAATATAAAAACTGTTTCATCAATTTATTTCTATGTCAATACAAAACTAATTGTTGACAAAATTTGTAGTCGATTCCCTACTGTGGAGAACATTCAGAAACGGAAAGCAGAAGAAGCCGAGAAAGAAGCTCGTGGTGAAGTTATAGAAAACAAAGACTTTGGGTTTGTATTTAAGACACAATTGTGATTTTATTTAATTCTTGTATCAAACAACTTTAAAGTCAAAACATGGATTTTTTTTTCTCCAAATATATAAGTTTTTTTAAACAAACTTGCTATTTATCTTTTCTGCAAGTATTAAGACAGTATTAATTTTTAATGGTTAGAGTTCATTATTTGGATTAATTGAAGAAATATTGACAGAGATAGACCAAAGTTGAGAGAAATGCAACAATGGCCTTTTTTAAACTTGATTTTCTTTTTTCTTTATGTAGGAAGTTCAAGGGACAGAATAAGCAGCAAAATGGCTGTCGAAATAACAATCAAGGAAATGCCAAAAAGCGTCGTCGATATGCTTCAAGGACTAAGAATGCTGCTAGAAGTATTGAATATCCACACTCCGTTTCTAAGGTCACTATAAATGTTTCCGGGTCTGAATCCGATTCAGATGATGATTCCCACATTAAGCTTCCTAAATTTTTAGGAATGACTGCTGTGCATACACCTGAAGAAGGAAATTTAGAATTCCTTAGTCATGAACTTTCAACTAATTGTAAAGAAGTGAAAAGTAAGTAATCTTCCTCAGATATACTTATTTGCCCATGCATTTATTATTTTTCACTATACCTAGAAACATTCTCTTTTGCAGAAATATTTATTCTCTAAACAATTCTCTTGGGTATTCTAATTCATAAAATCTTTCATCATTTTCTCTTCAGCAATATCATATCAAGCTCATCCTATTTCTTGCTTTCATTGATTTTAACAGTACATTAATAAAATTCTTCACTTCACACATGGTGATATTTTAATGAATAGGACCAAAAAATGTACTAAGTGACTTAAAAATTTAAAATGTTTAATTGCTATACTTTCAATTTGTAAAAACTAACAAAACAGACACATCTCTGCCAGCAAAAGATGATTTTGTACATATGCGGGGGAGGGGGGGGGGATTTTACGCATTTAAAAAAATAGAAGTAATGAAATTGGGTGGATACTCGATCACAAATTTGAGTGCCTCAAAGTTTGTCTGTGTTGCTAGAGCTCAATTAGGAAGTATACAAACCAGGAATGATCATCTAAATAGGCATTATGAATAATTTACAGGGCAATAACCACTGCAAAGAATCTGGATTGTATTTAGACCTTTTGCACAGCACATTTTCATATTACTTTTATATGGTATTGACCAGCAGACCACAATTTTGAAGTAATGCTTTAGCATATGTTTTCCTGAAATATTAAATATATTGCTCTTTTGGCATTTCTCATGCATTCATTAACAACTCGGGAAAACCAAAAGTCTAATCTAAACCATCCTTTTGTATCAAAACTGGAAAAAACCACCAATCCCCTCACTTATTCCAGTGTCGAATCATCCGCCAATAGGAAATCGTAGAAAGGGTTTTTTTCTTGGAAGGGTAGATAGTTGATTTTTTTGTGAAGGAACCAGCAGATGAGTTGTTTGTAATAAATATTTTGCAGTGTAAACGGTAGTGCCAATTGAAATTGACCCAACCAGATTTTTTTTTTTTTATGATTTAAATCAAATTTTTTATTTTTTTTTATTTTCTTCCAACTTTTAAAAATGGAAAATGAAATAACCTGGGACAGAAAGCATGTTATATTATAAAAATGAGCTTTGAAGTTTGCTTCTGCTCAGTAGCATCCCAAGAGTAGCTTTGAACTGAAAATTATTGGCTTCTATACTTTGGGGACACTTGAAATTACTAGTATTGATTGGGATGGCAGTGCATTATTGGGGGGAGGGTTAATACTGATATGTAAGTGAGCAACTAAGTAAAACACTCAGTTGTTTATAAATCATTTCCAGTATTATCTGTTTGTTTGCAATTATCCCTCATATTTGGAAGTTTCAAGGGTAGGTTAGGTGGGTAAGAATTGGTATAGATGTGTTTAAAAGACATATTTGATTACTGTTTGAAATATTTACCACCCATTTGAGAAGGGGCCGACCAACCGGTATAGTGATTAAGATGTTAGCCTCTAGATCGGAAGGTTCCTGGTTCAAATCCGGGTCAGGGCATGGATGTTTGTAAGCGTATGGTGTAGAGGCAGCTGGTGCACCTTAAATCTGTCGTGGCCAAAAGTCCTCACGTTGGGTTGGTGTGGAAGTTTGGAGAATGGGGTGCCAGCTCAGGTGTTGCTTCGTCATCTGACCGTGGTTCAAAATTATGAGGTGTTGTCCTCGGTTCTTTACCTTAAGGGACTGATTCCAGACCGTCGTCAATAGCTCGTTGTGTTGCTCTAGTATGACGTTTAACTAATAATTACCAATTATTACCCATTTGAGAGGGCAAAGATCCTAGGAGTTAGGATGACACCAAAAAGTATTTCTCTGTTGCTCATTGATAATCACTGAGTGCCCCTCTCTTCGTAGGTTATTTAATAAACCTTCATGAACAAAACAATAAAGTTTAAATAAAACCAAACTTTTTATATTAACAAAAGCAAAATTTTAACTACTATACCTGTAATTATGAAAATTTCAAGTGAAAACTATTTTTTTGTTTTTTGTTTTCCTCTTTGAAAAACATTGCAACCTAAATTTCTCCATATGGGAAATCATTTAGATTTTAGTGCTTGTATAGACGACTAACTGAATAACCCGTCGTTGCTCTGGTTGTAAATATGACCAGGCCAGCTGAAATAGGACCAATATTCCTTCCCTGGGTTTCAACCCTGGGTTAACTCAAGTACACAAACCCTGTAGAACATGTTTCCTACTGTAACAATTAAAATATGACCGCAACCCCTGTGTTAACTCAAATACATAACCCCTGTAGAATGTGTTTTCATGTCCATTTATTGCAGGAAAACAAACTAGATTTTTAAATTGAGGCTTGGAGAGGCACGTTTAGGACTACCTGTTTGCCAATTTTCATGGCTAGAGATTGGTTTGAAGACAGGAAAGAAATAGCCTTTTTTTTCCACAGTGTTCTAAAGTATGAGTGTACCAAAATTGGTGTGGATTGGTCAAACGGTGTAGATTTGTATAGAGAATACATACACACACATCTTTTTTACATATATAGATGTGTTGTGTTCTGGAAAACGAAGGAATCTGCTTAGAAGAAACACGTTTATTAGGGACCATCTGGTTGTCGATATGTACAATTGTGTAGTCAATATCTACAAATGCGCACTCGGGAAACATGCACAAGCAATTACATTATAGCACAGTATTCTTGAACACTTAGCCAGGTTCTATTTACATTTATAACAGACTAGCCACCGCGTGGCTAGCCCGACGTTGCTCGTGCCAGTTGCTTTTCTGGGGTTATTGGTTTCTTCACTAACCAAATAGGAGTTCTTAGCCTATTGGATAAGAGCCATAACGTAGTTGCCCGTGACAGTTCTTTTCATGGAGGTCACATTGCCCGTGTGGAGATTTACTCTGCAAACCAAAAAATATAAATATTTAATTGAAAAGTTATTTATTAAAACAAATTCAAATGTAGCAAAGAGATCCAATCGGCGTGAGGTCACGACCCCTTACAAAAATATATAAATATTTAATTGTTAAAAAAATTATTTATCAAAAGAAAATCAAGGTATCTATATAGAGTAAACTTTTCCGCAGATTTATAATCCGTTAAAATTTTCAATCTATCTTGAACGATTCCGATTTTACAAAAAAAGAACTAAACAATGCCAATCAAAATGTTTGCTGTGGAATTGTTCGAGCAGAGACTACGCATTCCCATTTAATTGAGAGCAGAAGGTGAAAAAACTTGGCATGGTTTCAAAGGCTGACGTCAATAGTGACGATTGTGACATAAGATAAAACGAAGTTCCAAGGGTGAAAAAACTATTCAATTCATTTTAAAATGTTCTAGATTTAATTTTAAAATTCACTTCGACCCTAAAATTGTAAAACATTCGGACTACCTGTGTGCCAAATCCCATTGTTGTAAGTGCCATAGATTCGTCAGGTCTTTGCGGCCAAAAAACGAACAAACACTTCCTTTTATAATAGAGAAGACAAGAAAGACATTCATAAAGCCATCACAACCTTTTTAACTTACAGTTTTCCTTGACTTTAGTTGTTAAACTTAACAACATTTAAATGAGTTGGGTAACAAAAAGGTAGGAAATTTATACTACTACACAGAGCCCTTCTTTAAATGTTTGACTATTTTTTAGAATTCAAATAAAAATTTAAAATCAATAAAGCCCAATTTAATTTTAATTATTGTAGTTCAAAAACTTTGAAGTATGTCCTATACCCCCCATTTGTAACATAATATTTTACATAAATGAATTATATTTTGAAACTACACTGCATGCATATGTCTAACTAGTGTAAACTTATAAGGGTGACAAATTAATTTAAATCAGAAAAGATTTTAATTGATTGGAATTAATCTGATTGGAATCAAACAAATCAATAAGGAACACAAATTTTTCAGACCTTGGAAAAAACAGATTAAGTTACAAATATTTGAACAAAAATTGGAACGGACAAAAATAAAATACTATTTCAAAATTTAAAAAAATAACGACTAATTTAACTAACATACCTTTTATTTCTTCCTGTACAATACAGTGATCTCTCACTTAAGCGCGGGCGTTGGGGACAGTGAAAAAAACGCGCATAAGTGAAAAACTACAAAAGAGAGCTTAAAAGTGAAAAATCAATACAGTGTACACAGTATATTGTTAATTAATACTATGTATAAAGAACTACGGAAAAATGGAAATAAGGTTATGTAGTTTCAAAATGCAAATACAAGTTACGTGTATAGCTTCTGCTTACTATTTTTTAAGAACATAAAGAAAATGAAAATGCTTACATACCCAACTTTCGTTTTGCTCCTATTACTTTCTCACAAAATAATTTACAATCTATGATTGTTTTTGTTTTCGTGAATTTTCAAAAAGAGTCTTTTCAAGTTCGTCAAGACATGAAAAAGTTCCTTCACTTCCGGAATTGAACTGAAAATAGTCACGCAGAGTTTCCAAAGCTTCAAACGCTACTGTGTGAGTTGGGGGAACTTTTGCCACATCTTCGTCACCACCATTTATTTCGGCTGCAATGTCTCCAATTTCCCGCAATTGAGCTGTGATTAAATTTTCATCTGCATCAATGAAATCGTCGAAAGTAGTGCACGTAGCGAGTCCACCAGATACAATATGCCAATCTTCTTCGTTTATGTCATTTTCATTTTCTGGCTCCTCACATTCATTTTCTGTTGGAAACAAAAATCCTGCTTTCTTAATTAAAGCAGCTTTTAATGCACTTGTCAGTAACGTTTCTCCATGATGAACACAACATATGAATTGCATCAAGGACGGTAATTTGCTTCAATTCATCTTTCGTTGCATGTTTTGTTTCTGAAGCAGCCAGAAGTCGACTGAATAAAGTTTTTCTATAGTGCACTTTCAAGCAACGAATGACACTCAAATCCAAAGGTTGAATCTTGCTTGTGTAATTTGCGGGAAAAAACACAACTTTCGTGTTATTGAAAGTTGGAAGATCTTGTGGGTGAGCAGGACACTGATCCATGAATAACAGAACTTTGCGTTTTTCTTTTTCCATTTTCCTGTTGAATTTATGAAGGAAATCCAAGAAAATGCGCGATGTCATCCACGCTGTTTTGTTGCTATTGTAGTAGCAAGGAAGCTTCTTCACGTTCTTAAAACAGCGAGTTTTTGACTGCCAATGACCAATGGCGGGAATTTTTCTGAACCATCGGCGTTGCAACACAGTAAGGCAGTTAGTCTTTCTTTACTTTTTCCCCCACCATGGCATGGTTCTCCCTTGAATGTTAAGGTTCTGTCGGGCATCAGTTTATAAAAAAGTCCAGTTTCGTCACAATTATAGATGTTTTTCGGTTCGTATCCGTTTACTAAAGAAGCCAAGTCTTCTTTCCATTGTTCTACGGTTTCTTCATTGACACACGCACTTTCCCCATAAAGGACACGAGTTGCCAAGCCATGCCTATTTTTTAATCCATCCATGTGATGCAGAAAAGTTTTCCATTTCAAAACTCTTTGACAATTGTACGGCCTTCTCCCTTAGAAGCTCAACGTTAACAGGAATGTTCGAGGCACAAGCTTCTTTGAACCATAGCAACAAAACTTTCTCAAATTCTTCGAACTTTCCACCTTGAATTCTGCTTCTTTTCTTCGACTGAATTCCACATTCTCGATGAGTGACTATAATCGCCTCCCGATTTTTTTAAAATCCCTCTCAATGTTGATTCTGGGACATTAAAGTGCTCCGCTAAAGCTTTTTTCGAGTTACAAGGATTTTCTTAGAATTTTTTAATGACAACCATTTTTTAAACGAAAGCGACAATTTTGTTCGTTTTGCCATTTTAAAACGCAACCATCTAACCCAAACTCCTAAGAAGGTTCTTTCGTTAGCGATCAATGCCACGTGGTACGTACGTACTGTACTAACCACTCTAATTGGCTGCTGTATAAATGCGACTTTTACTGGCGTCAGTCACAAAACCCTTCCTGTACACCCGTGTATAGGGTAGAGGAATGTGTTCCGAGAATCCGAACGATAGGGGAATGGCGAGGGAATACGTTCCTAGAAGCAGAACAAAAAAGGAAAAATTCTTGCGACAAGCAACACCTAACTTGAGGAACCTACTTTTTGAACTGAAAATTTTTTGTCGACGCGCATAAGTGAGAGGTGTTTTTTTACTGTAGCGTATAAAAGAATAAGAGTTATCATTGTTTTCCTATATTCATGGCCGGGACCGCGAAAAAAACGCGTATAACTGAAAAACGCGCATAAGTGAGAGATCACTGTAGTTTATTGTTTAAAGAAATCGATTACTTTGGCTTTCGTTTTGCTTTTACTATCTAAATCTTTAACATTATTCTCCACATATATGAGTTTTTATAAGTTTTTTCTTGTCCTTCTCTTCTTGAGATAGATTCTTTTACTATATTCAAAGCCTGAATGGCTTCCATTGCAGACAGAATTTTATCCCTTTCATCATCTTTTTCGTCGCTTGAACTATCCAATTCTGAGTCCATCAAATACTTGGATTCGGAATGACTGATGTCACATCGTTCATATGACTAGCTAGATAATCCTAGAACTCTTATATCTGAGATAGTAAAGAACTCTTCCTTTTCATTAGAATCTTCATTTCCTCTCTCTGCTTTCAAATTCACCATGTCTGGCCTCCAGAAAACTGCCCTTTACAAAGTAACTCTCTTCAGGAAAGGTCTTAACATTATTGAAACACCTTGGTCTTTTTGATTTTCCAATAATTAATGGTGTTAGAGTTTAAATTCCGTCTGAGTTAGTACAAAGGAAAACAGTCAATCTCTGCTTCGATAGTTTACCACCACGACAGTTCTCACCCTTTACTGTAAAGTCTTGTCAGAAACAAGATTGTAAAATAAATCAGTCTCATCAGCATTGAATATGTTTTGGGGACTGGGAGCGTATTATTTTATCAAAGATGGCAATGTTTCTTTCATCCATTCTTGGAAGAGTCATCATCAACTCCAGCAGATTCACCACAAATAGACTTGTACGATAACTTGTACCTCTTAAAGCAGTCTATCCAACCGTTTGAAGCTGTGCATCCTTGAATTCCTAGTTTAGAAGCAATTCTATTGCTTTTTCTTTCAAAACAGGGCCATTTGCTGGAATGCTTGTTGCACAAAATTCATTGAACCATGGAATTCCAATAGTTTTAGTAAAATCAGTTTTAATTGCGTTCAAATTTTTTGGCTTTGCTGATTCAACGTTTTTTTTTTTATCAAGGAAAATTCCACCCCTACCCCACTTTCTTTTTGAAGCCGTATTTTTACCTTGCAGAAAGACAAAAAAAAAAAATAATAAATCTACAGATGCAAACTTGTGCCACAACTCCAGATCGTCCACAAAGGAAACCTGTCAATAGACGAGTTTATTTTACTACAGGGTAAGAACTGGGGTATTTCCTAAATGAATTCTGCACCTGTTTGCTGGACAGAAAGAGAGAAATTCTGATATTGTCCTTTTTGCAAGATTTTTTTTATCACAATCCCTACTTTTATAAAAGGAAGTGAGTGCTGTGTCCTGGTGAATCTATAGGACTTGAAAGTAATTTTGCACACAGGTGGTCCTAATTTTGTGCAAAGCCCTAATTTTAAAATTGAATCTAGATCATTTTTAATTAATTTATTGGCATTTATTTATTAGTTATTTTCCTTAGAATGGCAACAGTGTGAAGACATCACAGATTCTAAATTTATTTTTTCATTTCATTTCCTGAGCAAAACAAATAAAAACTTTTGACTGGAGTTTATTTCTTTTTTATTCTTTTGTCCAAGTTTCTATCAAGATTGTTAAAGATAAAGTAAAAATTTTAACAAGTTTGAAATCTGAGAAAATTTTACAACAAATCGATACCTTAAATTTGATTTTCTTTAAATAAATAATTTTTCAACTAACTTTTATATTTTTCAATACAAATTTGACCACATTTGACAAAGATATTCATTACAAAACCAAAATGGACTATTTGAGGTTTTCTATCTTCGCAATCGTTGAAGATAGAGTAAAAATTTCAATGGATTTGAAATAAGATAGAGTAAAAATTTCAATGGATTTGAAATCTGCGGAAAATTTTACACCAGATTGATGCCTTAGGTAGTTTGCATTTTCGACATGCCTGTGTCATGTAGTGTGGAGGTGGACTCAGTAATAGGTTTAGTTAGGTTTTCGGTATTAGTAAGGGCATGAAAAGAACTGTCACTGGCATTGCTGTGTGCTGGCCTGCTAGTATCTGACTATTTTAAGAAAATTGCTTTGAGTTCTCCCCGTTAAAAAAATGTTAAATTCCGTGGATATTTTGAAGTCTTAAGGTTAAATACGGGATTTTTAACATCAAAAGCATAGGAAATTATTTGGGTCTAATAAAAAATGACTTAACATGCGGGAAATCATTAAATGCGGGTTATGATATTCGGGGTTTCACTATATATATGTGTATGTGTAGTGGTCTCGTAACTTAGGGATCAGTTCATAGAAGTATTACTAAGAACCACTGAGACTGAGAGATTTAATAAAAACAACCTTTATTCAGGTGATGACTGGATCTTATACATGGCCAGTTGAGGTACATTGATGTCAGATGGTAAGCCGCGTCCACGGTGTGTCTTCTCTCCGAATGACCGGGGAGCTCCGCTTGAGTGGACAAGAGACTAGGGGTTACACAAGTAAAGGCACGGCCTGATGACGCGACGTTGTACTTGAGGGGGGCGGGAGTTAACATATGGTAATCCTGTTAGGGACGGTTAGCTCGCTGTAAGGTTACTCGGGGAAGTAACAGGTGTTGTTATTACATATGTATATATGTGTTTTTCTTCTGAATCTTGTTTCATCAGATATTGCATATTTTAATTAACTTCAAATTTTATTGCTTTTTTTAGGCTTATCTGGTTTTTATATGCAGGTGTATACCACTATAAGAGTTGCTACCTATTTTGTTAAATCTGCTATCTTATGGTTAAAAATATTTTCTTGCTATTGTGTACTATTTAAATATTTGTTGAAACATTTCATATCTTAAATACAGGCAGATTTTCCCATTTTGTTATGTATTTTTCATATTGTCATCACCTTACCAAAGGCACAAATCTGCAGTTTTTGTATATTTTCATGCAAATGCATTTTCTAGACTGTCATTATGTGTTTATAAATGCATAAATTAAACCTTTCTCTAGCTAGGTTTATTAATATTAAAAATTCAGCCACCATTGTATTCATTATTTTCATGGTCATTTACTACAGCACATGTGGTTTTGCTTTAAGCTCCTTTCCCCTAAGGAGCAATTTGGTATTCACATTTGATGATTTCACACACCATAACAACCAAAGATAATTTATGTGTCATTCCTTGTTGATTCATCTAAACTCTCAGCCTTGATATCTGAAATTTCAATGAAAATTGGCGAGAAGGTACTCTTAGGTAGTTAACCAAAAATACAAGTTTTGAAGCACTCATTTTGATTTATTTTAGTAGTAAAGTGTCATGATTGTTGCATATCAATAAGAAGCAAAGCTTGTTTCATGGATTTTAAAATGAGTACAAGTTCATCTTTCTATTTTAAATGGAACTAAAAATTTTACTAAATTTACCTTTTATTTTGGTATGAATAGACAAAATTGTTAGATTTCTCTTTTTATCATGTTCAACGTTCCCCCGTTCTCATTTTGATTTTTCAAGGCCCTTAAAAAAACCTTATCATTTTGTGCAAGTAATTAAAAAATTTTAGATCGCTCAAATTTTGCGGGTTTTCTCCAAAACAATTTTAATTACCTTAATTTAATTATTTCTTGTAAAAGGCTACAGATACTTTAAATTTCATTGAAATCGAAAAAGGTCAGGTTGAAAATTGTACTTTGGTAAGTTCTTTTGATGTGGGTTGATCCTTGTGTAAAAACTGAAACTCCTATTTTTGATATTTCAAATATTCCATTTTATAAACAAATTTTATTTTGGTATGAATATACAAAATTGTTAGATTTCTCTTTTTATCATGTTCAACGTTCCCCCATTCTCATTTTGATTTTTCAAGGCCCTTAAAAAAACCTTAGCATTTTGTGAAAGTAATTAAACATTTTAGATCGCATTAATCTTTACAAGAACACTGCATATTTTATTTCTCCTGCATTCAAATACCAAGATCAATGATAATTGTCCAAGGTCAAGTGTCCTTAAAAATAAAGAGCAAAATTTTTGTTTGTTTACTAAATATTTATGTTTTTAAAACTGAGTCTGTGGGGGATGCAAACTTCGCACTCATGAAAGTTTCCTCACCTGTGCTCTCATGAGGTAATCTCTTGCCATCTGTAAAATGTTGCCGTGAAAAATTGTCTTGGAGTTGTCATAATTTTTCTTTACCCTATCATTGTTCAATGCTTACTTATTTCTTATACATCAAGAACATTATAAACTGCAATATAGTAAATACAATATTTTTAAGATATTCTTTTCCAAGAAATTTTTTCGCCTGTTTTATTTTTTGAGCATTCATTGATTTTCTTCCGACTTCAGATGATGGACCACAGAATATAATTTCTAATTCAGTAATTGATGTAAATTCTGATGGTGAATCTCCCATTGAGCTTCATGAAAGCAAAGATACATCATCCACAAAGCAAAGTATTGAAAGAGGTTTGTTCATTGTTTTCAAGATTTATTCTGATTGAATATGTTATTGCAAATTTTATTAAAATTTAGTGCACTATTAGTCAATTATAACTTTATTATTATTTTACTTTTCCCCTTTATACTTTTTTGTATTCATTGAATTATTATTTTTTTTTTTTAACTTTCAGATGATGTAACACAGAATAAAATTTCCAAGTCAACGATTGATGTAGATTCTGATGATGAATCTCCAATCGAGATTCCTGTAAAAAAAAGTACACCTTCCATATTACAGAGCATTGAAATAGGTTTGTTAATTATTTTAAAATTTATTCTGATGAAAATATTCATTACAGTATAGTGAAAGATCATTAAATTTGATGTGTTAGAAGTTCATTATGGCTTTGTTACTGCTTGATTTTTATTCTCATTTCATTTGCGTCGCATTCATTATTTTTCAATCTTAGTTGAGTTACCACAGAATGCAATCTTTAACTCGGTGGTTGATGGAAATTCTGATGATGATTCTCCCATTTATCTTCCTATAAGAAAAAGTACATTGTCCACAAATCAATGTATTGAAAGAGGTTTGTTCATTCTTTTTACTTCTGATTGATTAATTTTTATTGCAGTATTATTATTGTTAGATTATTCTAAACAAACTAAACAATTTCTTTTACAATTTAGCGTGTATGTTTTCGTATTTATTTAGAGATTTATTTCTCAACTCAGATCATATACCACCAAAAACAACTTCGAATTCAACAATTGATGTAAGTTCTAATGATGAATCTCCCATTGAGCTTCCTATAAGAAAAGATACACCTTTCACAAATCAAAACAATGAAAGAGGTTTGTTCATTGCTTTTTTTTTTATAATTATTATGGTTAGTTAAACATTTTTGCACTGTTGATAAAATTTGGGGTTGTAAGTAAATACGTTATTATTTAAATTTTTTTTTCTTCTCTAGAAAGAAACGTGTGTTTGTTTCTGACACTTTAGTAAAATATTATTTTAATATTACTTATCTTAATTCCATCAGTGTCATATCCTTAGTTGCATTTTTTAATGTAATCTGACAGTTACAAATAGTTGCTTTATTACTATTTATTAGAGTATCTATTTAAAGTTTTTTTTTCTCTACTCAGATCATATGACACCGAAAACAACTTCCAATTCAACAATTGATGTAAGTTCGAATGATGAATCTCTCATTGAGCTTCCTGTAAGAAAAGATACACCTTTCACAAATCAAAACAATGAAAGAGGTTTGTTCATTGCTTTAAAAAAAAATTATATTGGTTCATTAAATATTTTTGCACTGTTGATAAAATTTAGGGTTTTAAGTAAATTTTTTATTATTTTCATTTTTTTCTTCTCTAGAAAGAAACATGCATGTTTGTTTCTGCCACTTTAGTAAAATATTATTTTTATTATCTTAATACCATCAATGTCATATCATTAGTTGCAGTTTTTAATGTAATCTAACAGTTACACATAGTTGCTTTATTGCTATTTATTAGAGTATTAATTATAGTTTTTTTTTCTCAACTCAGATCATATACCATCGAAAACAACTTCCAATTCAACAATTGATGTAAGTTCTAATGATGAATCTCCCATTGAGCTCCCTGTAAGAAAAGATGCACCTTTCACAAATCAAAACAATAAAAGAGGTTTGTTCATTGCTTTTTTTTTTTTTTTTTTATTATTATGGTTTGTTAAATATTTTTGCACTGTTGATAAAATTTAGGGTTTTAAGTAAATACTTTATTATTTTCACTTTTTCTTCTCTAGAAAGAAACATACGTGTTTGTTTCTGCCACTTAAGTAAAATATTATTTTAATAATATTTATCTTAATTCCATCAGTGGCATATCATTAGTTGCATTTTAATATCTAACAGTAACACATAGTTGCTTTATTACTAATTCAGTGCTTATGTACTAATTGAATTTGTTCATACACTTCTACATTGCATGTTTTTATTATTAAAACTGGATTTTATACAGTGTTTCTCACATAATTAAAGTAGCAAAGTTAACAAGTTTTAAAAATTATCCCTCTATGTTGTCGAAATTCATTTGTGGAATTGTTGGCTTAACTGTGCGTTATATGAACTTTAACAATACTTTAACAATTTTTTCTGTACATCTTTCATGTGCATACATTTTGGGTATGCCACTTTAAATCAAACTTATTTAAAAAAAATCATTTATTGAAATCAGTATTTTTTCAAAGTTTAATGTAATTGGAATAACTTGTACAAGAGAACTTTATCTTGTTCAAATAACTTAAAAGATTTGCTTGTACTTGGTATATAAGCCCTTCTCTTTTTTTTAAGACACTGAATAAAGGACTGCTTAAAATTTAGATTATGTGTTCTCAAAATACCCATGTACATACTTTTGCAATCTCGTTATTCTAACTGATCCAATTCTAGCAATATAAAGGTTTTTTTAGATTATATTTTAGCAATCTTTAAAAGTCATTTGAAATTTTTTGGTGTATTTTAATTTTATAGCATGCTTTTAGTTTTACCTGGTTTAATCTGTAGTTTCATATTTACTGCAAAATGCATTGTGATTGAGAACAGGAGTTGCCATTTTTCAAGAAGTATTTGGGTTTGATTTTTATAGTTCTGGCTTTATGGGAAAGAGACATCTTCATTTAGTGCTTGACAAGTCCTGAAATTTTATTGCTTTCATTTTGTACAAAGTTTGCCTGCAACTTACAAGTTTTGTCTTTGTTTCAATCTTTTTCTCATTTTATAGCATTCTGCTAATTATGTAAATTTTTGTATTAATGAATTTAACTTGCACAATGACAAAAACTAAAATGTGTGTATTTGTGTTTTTTCAATGTACAGGGTAGTCTTTAAGTCACTTTACCATTTAAAATTTTTTATTTCTTTTTACTGTTCAAAATAAATTATTTTATGCAACTGGAATATGTTCTTTAAAATATTTTGTCAAGTTTAGAAAATTAAATCTTAAGTGTCTGCCATTTTTCCAACTCAAGCTCTTATGAGAGCATTTTTCACTACCATTCGCAAAGTTTCTAAGTCTAGAATAACTTCTCGAATATTGCCCTTAACCCTCCAAGTGGTTTTCGACGATTTTTCTCCATCCAGATCAGACCAATTTTGCTGATAAGATATCTCTTATTCGAGATATTGCTGATTATTTTATGATGTTATCAAGGTCTGGTCAGTTTTGCTAGTGATGAGATATCTCTTCAATACAACCACCAGGAGTGTTCAGCTGCTGGACAGTCAGGTCTGCAAGCATATACCTTGTCTTTTACATAACCCTGCAGAAAAAGTATGCTGCTGTCACAGTGTGAAGGTCAGTTGAATCTGGTGTAGTGAAATTATTTGTTCCCCAAAATCTTTTCCAACAGCTGGATTGCGACTCAAACTGTACTTGCGATGGTCCTATCTTTCTGCCCCCATTGCTCAGGCATATTCTCAACTGCAGGATGCACCAAATGTTTGGGCGTATCTTGATTTCCTTCACCAGTAAAGGTAGCTGAAATATTGACAAGTCAGAAGTATTCCGGACTTTGTTAAGACAATTATGCTGTCTGAGTGAGCACAATGGAAACATCGATAAAAGTAAAATTAAATTATTTTAGCATATTGCTTGATCATGTATTTCTCCATAGCAAATTACTAACATCTAATTTTCACTAGCCTGTAGTAAAAATATTTGAAAAATTACATTTTAAATGGTGAAGTGACTTTGGACCATCATGTATAAAGTTACTGGTGCTGGCATATTCCTTTTCATTATGGTTTTGTCTTGCAATATTGAAATAAGAATTACTAAATACAGTGAAGATGCTTAATAAAACAATCCTTAAAAATTAAACAACTATTTTACTGTAAATATAAAATTATCGCTACTCAGACAAGTTAAATAATAAAATATGCATGCAGTTAACTAGTAATTTACAACACCCCTCTCTCCCTTCAGAAGTTCAATTGCTTTTCCAATATTCTCTTAAATGTCTGACATGTTCTGAATGTTACAGTCCTTGAAGCTGTAAAATCATACTGTTTTCTAATCTAGCTGTTTTCTTACTAATCTAGCTGTTTTCAGTGAACAAAAAGTTAGCATATTTGAATCAGTATTTAATTTAGTAGGGTTAAGTTGAGGTTGTGTTTGGTCTCAGGTTGCACGTCCAATGTTGCTAAAAGCAGTGAAATGCCCTTTAAGAATTTTGGCTGTATTTTCTTTCTTAATTAAGTCATCTTGAACTCCTTAAAAAAGTCCTAAATATCTGCCAAAAACATACTTGTATTTGTTTATCAATTCTATAGCTATATATACTTGTTTAATTTGTATTTCCATATCTATAGCTATACATCAGCCAATTTTTTTATGAAATAAAGTTTTAAGTCAGTTTAATGACCACATGAATTTGGTCCTTTCCTTTTCATCAAATCATTTAATATAAATAGAAAATCATTCTGAAATTTGTCTACAAAATAGGTTATAAACAATGTAATATTCTATATAAGCTCCTTCTTTCTGTGCAAAATCTATTCTAAATTAATTAAAAAGTTTAAAAAATTGTTCATTCCAGGTTCAAAAGTCAAAAATAGTTTTTTAATGAGCCCAATTTTTTTTTCTTTTTCTGTTTGTCCAAGAAAAATGTCTATTCATTTTTCTAATCTTGCTAGCAATATAAATGTTAAATCGACAAATTCATGATTAAGTAATTTACCCAACATAGATTAAAATTTTTTTTTTTTTTTTTTGCATGGCAGTTCAGTTCAAACCATTCTAAACGATAATTTAATTTTAAAAAATTCAATTTTATGTACATTTTCACACAGTTGTATTTTTATATGCATTATATAATTCAAAATTTTATCTTTTTAGAAGTAAATACTGGTTACAAGAATTCGAATGCTAAAGTATGTAGAGAATGGACGGGCAATAAAGAATACACTTTACCACCTCGTAAAAGTTCGCTTTTAGAAAAGGTTTGAATTTTATTTACTTGATGTGTATTTCTTTTATCTAAGAATCTTAATTTAGAACAAGAATGCAATAGTTTAGCTGTCTTCTACTGATTGTGTGGGTTGCATGCAGTTATAAAAATGGATTGCCGATTTAAATCAGCTGATTCAAAGTATGGTTTAAATCTCGCAGTTTAAAGAAGTGATTTTTTTATATATTTTTAAATCATTGCTTTAAATCAAAATTTTTTTTCTTTTTCTGTTATGTTTAATAAGATTGAAAATGAAATAACAAACAAGATGCTATTTTCAAACAAGATGCATGTTACTTTATTCAAATAAGTTAAGAACGCTCGTGCTGAGTTCACCTCCAAATTGTATTGAAAATCACCCTTCCTTTGAAACAGTATTTGCTGATTGAGATCATAATTACCAGACAAGTATTTTCATCTCAGGCTATTGACCAATATGTATCACTCATAAGCCTGTTGTTGTTGATTTTGATTTAAGCATTCTATGTGACTATAAATCACACGGCCAATTTTTAATCATTCGTCATGTCATGAATGAAGATGCTCGAGATATATTCATTCAAACTTTTTTAAAGTGTGGTTACTTGCTTTCTTTTTTAAGATGTGCTAGTTATTTATTTAGTATTGTAGTCTGTTCATAAAAAAAAAGACTCACAACGAAAAGATTTTCTTCGGTATTACAAAAACATTCCAATTTTGCTCACAAAAATCTTTATAATTGACAATTTTACAAGTTTCATTTTGTTTTGTGTAATATTGGCTAATTTTTATTTCAATTTACTGGAAAATTGTATGCATTGATCACAGCTAACTTTACACTGCTAGAGTAACTATTCAATTTTTATGGAATGGAAATTTGGGATGTAAAAGTTAATGCACTTATCTAATAATTGAGTGAGAATGTTGAGAAAATATGGGTTGAAGCAGAAATCTATTGGAATTGATAAACTTTTTATTGCAAAGTCAAAATTCCACTAAATTGGCATATTCTGGGGGACTTTTACCCTTATTCTATGCTATTTATAGAGAAAAGCTTCATTTTTTATTTAAGCCCTTTTTATGTATGTACTTTGAATATAACAATGAAATATTTGTCAATTGTCAAAGAATTTGAAAAAAAGATATATTTGATTTCAAATGATGTATTTTCATGTCCCATTTTTTTACTGTTTACTTACAAAATTTTTTTTTTTTTACCAATAAGGTTTTTTTTGCAAGCTAAAAATTAATAAGAATTTTTTCAAGATGCAAAAGTTTCTTTTATTTTATTTTCTATTGGGGACATGATTTTTTCCCTCACAAGGAAGTCTTGAACCAACTCATTATTTCATATCAAAATAATTAAAGCAATTCAAAACATTTTATTCATATGTTTTAAAAATATAATGCAAAAAATTTTGAAAAATTTGTATGATTGAAACAATATAGTGGTGATATCTGGAAACCATATTTACCTGGTTCCAAAATATTGATGACTGGTTATGGGTTAAGCTCAAAGTAATTCTTAACCGCCTGAGAACCATGTGGGAAAACATTGCTCATGCTTGGAATTTGGGGCATAGTTCTATTTACTCTATCATGTGCTTTCCTTTACTAAGTCCTAAGTCACAATTTAATCTTTCAAAAATTTACAAAGTTATATTTCCTAACTTGCCACTTCAGGGCCTGCACAGTGCCCAGCATTGGCCAAGACAGTTCTTTTCGTGGGGTCAGGTGTGACCACTCCTTGATAACACCCTCGCCAACCCCCGGTGATTGCTACACATTCCCATTTCGTTTGCTTTGCAGGCCAACACCACAGGCAACGCTGTGATGGCCTCAAAGTGGTTAGTAATAAATAAATACCGATAAATTCATAAAAAAATATTTTATATTAAAATTTAAAAATTGGGCTGGACACATCAAATCTTACTGATACTGAAAACATTAAAAAGAAAAGCAATAATTTTAAGAATGAGTCCCACCTTCACCCAACATGACACAGGTTGCAATTGAAAAATTATTTATTTAAAAAAAATCACAAGTATCGATCTGGTGTAAAATTTTCTGCAGATTTCAAAATCCATTGAAATTTTCACACTTTTTGCCTGTGACAAAGTTTAAATCACTAGCAAGAAAGTTATACTAATCAATGGTAATGTGACGTCAGCTCTGCGAGTGATGTCATAATGTGGCACAGTTCCAAGGTCAAAAAATGCAAAATCCTTTCCTTCATTTGAGGATCTGACGTCAGATTCCCGAAAAGAAGAACGAAGGGTGACAAAACTAATACATTAATTTTAAAATGCTCTAGACTAAATTTTAAAATTTGGACTGGAAACATAAAAAATTAGGACTACCTGTTTGCCAAATTTCATTATTGCAAGTGCCATAGATTTGTCAGGACACTGAATACATACAGACACGACACAAAGAAACATTTATAATAATTGAAATACATCAATGTTTTACATACATATTGTTTAAATAAATTGAAATAATTTATTGGGTCATCCAGAAAATTCTGCAGTTTTTCGAATCGAAGCACGCTTTGTTATTATTATTTTGCTACCGCTGATAAGGAGTGACCTTGATTGAAGCAGATGCATAAATTCGATCTTTTCTGCATTCATTGCATAGTTCTAGCTTGTGTCATGTCAATATTTGTTTCACTGCAGTGCTAAGATTGGACAACCAAAAAGGTAATTTCCATCATATTATGTATGCTCTTTTATTTTAAAAAAGAAAAAAATGCTAGTCATACTGCTCATAAAATGTGTGCTGTATATGATGCAGTTCGAAAGTAGTTTGAAAATTTAGGTGCGGAAATTTCAGCCTCGAAGATGATGCCTGCTCTGGACGAACATCCTCTGTAAACGAGGACCTATTAAAAGATGCTATAGCTAAAAATCTATGTTATGCAGTTCTGGAACTATCACGCAGACTAAATATTAAAAAAAGTACAGTTCATGATCATCTGAGGAAGATTGGGTTTGTAAGCCGCAACGATGTATTGGTACCCCATACTTTAACACAGAATATGCTTGTTCGAATTTTTCGGCATGTGATTCTTTGCTGAAATGAAATGAAGGAGCTTCTTTTTTAAAACGGCTCATTATTGGAGATGAGAAGTGGTTACTATACAATAATACGCTATCTACCAATAAGTATTTGGACACCTGTGACAGAAAAGAAAAACAAAATTTATTTATATTCAATAGTTGGTAGAACCTCCACGAGAGACAATTACAGCCACAACCCTCCAGGTCATGCTTGTATGATGGCTAGTGGTATTTTCTTCCACTCGGCTTGGAAAAGACATGTAAGTTCCTTCACCGAATTTGAACGGTTGTTGCACCCCTTGATTTGGTGATCCAACTGGTCCCAGAGGTTCTCGATGGGGTTCAGGTCTCTGCTCTGGGCAGGCAGGCCAGTCCATTTGATTAACCCCATTGTCACCATACTAATCCATGGTGGACCTCGCAACATGACAGCTGGCGTTGTCGTCCTGGAAGTCTGCATCCCAAAAAAAGTAATGATTTGTGTATGGTGGGACGACAAAGGAATTGTTCATTATGAATTGTTGCCACAATATAAGACAATAAATTTGGAGAAAAAAAAAGTTCTCAAATGGCAGTATTAAAAGCAGAAGTCGAAGCAAAGTGGCCAGAACTGACCAATCGTCGAGGTGTTGTCTTCCAGCATGACAATTCACGATCACACATTTCGCTGAATGTCAGACAAAGACTTATTGAGTATGGCTGAGATGTTTTGCGTCACCCCCCCCCCTCCATTCACCAGACCTTGCCCCTCAGATTTTCACCTCTTCAGGTCACATCAAAATTCTCTGAATGGCCTGTTCAATTCTTTTGAGTTTGTCAAACAGCACCTCGATAACGTTACAAATAAGCCTGCTACTTTTTTAATAATAATTTTTCAGCTGCCGGAAAGATGGCAAAAAGTCATAGAACAAAATGGTGCTTATGTGATTCAATAATATTTTCTTATGTTTTTGTACTGCTTCGTTGGTATTTATTATAAAAAAATGGATGAACTTTCTGGATGACCCAATAGAAACTACATTGTAATTAGTGTTGTGACCGTGTGCTGAGAAATTCCTCCTTGAAGCGGGCGAACAAGCGACAAACTCTCATTACACTCACAAACATTTATTAATCTAATTTACATTACGTGGACACAACATATATAGTATTTACATAACCTTTCATAACTAACTACCCGACATAACGGACGCTACGACGCGTCTTCATTCTACGCCGCCGATATACTCCCTGACCTCCTTAGGGTGTCCTTGATCGGAGCAGGGGTAAGATTTAGTTTTGGTTCTCACTTTTAGTTCGGAGGTTTATAGCTCTGCAGCTGACGATGCGCTATAGTTCACTTGTTACAGTCTCCCCCCCTGGCTACGAAGACGTCTCGGCGAGTCGCCAGGAGAAGGGTCAGATGGTTGTCTTGAGTTTTGTCGCACTGTTGGATCAGCCTTTCGGGGTCGACCTCTCCTTCGCAGTGGGGTGATGGGTACGTTTCCGTTTTGAGGTGTGTTAAGGCATGGACGTAGAGCAGATGTATGATATGTTCCGACAGGAATATCAGGAGATTGGGGATTCGCAACAACATAACTTGTTGGAGAACGCTGAGTTAAAATCAAATAGGGTCCGTCTCGGCGAGGTGCAAATTTCGCTGACCTCTTCTTAGCTTTGTTGCTCACAGCATGTGAGGTGATCCATACTTGATCTCCAGGTGCGTATTGGGGAACGCTTCTTCTTCCTCGATCGGCATTTTTCTTTCTCTGATCCTGCTTTTGCTCTACAAGATCTTTTATCTCAGAAGAGATCTTTGCAAATTTCCGTAAATACGGTGTGATCTCAGCAATGAAGTTGTCATTGTTGATCACTGACCTTATGTCATGTTGAACATCGTCTAGTGTTCTAAGTTCTCTTCCAAACTGTAAAAAGGCTGCAGTATGAGCAGTGGTGTCACATTTTGCAGTGTTCAGAGCAAAACGGATAGTTGGGAGTTTTTCTGACCATGTGGTGTGGTCATCACCGACAAGAATGGCAAGTCTTGGTTTTAAATCCCTGTTTTTCCTTTCTACTGGGTTCGCTTGAGGACAGTAAACTGGAGTAAGAATTTGTGTAACTCCGAGAAGATAGCATACTTGTTGAAGGACAGCACTGACGAATTGGGATCCGTTATCACTTATGAGACGACGTGGCAGACCGTATCTCAGAAACACTTCCTCTAATAAGGTTACTGCACACTCCTTTGCAGTGGCGTTTTGGAGAGAGAAAAGCTCCACCCATTTTGTAGAAGTGTCCTCAACAATGAAAATCCATTTCTTTCCATCTGGGGTTTCTGGCAAAGGACCGAAAAGATCGATCGCTAACGTCTCAAAACGCTGGGAATACACTGGTGTTCTCAAAAGTCCAGCAGGCTTTTGGTTACTTGGCTTATAACGGCTGCACTCAGCACAATTCCTTACATAATCTGCGATGTATTTTCTCATTCCAGGAAAGAAATAACGCGTTGCAATCTTGTGAAAAGTGCCCTCGGCACCATAATGTCCACCGGTTGGGGCATCGTGATATTGTTGCAGAACTCTTTCACGTTCCTGTATCGGAACTACCAACTGGGCTTCCTCTGATTCGGAATCCGGGCCGTATCGATATAAAATACCTTGAGACATTATGTAGCCACGATTGGTCCAATTCACGTAGTTTTCGTCCTTGGAGACACTCTCAAAACAGTCAATGATTTTCTTCAAGTCATCGTCTTTCAATTGTCCTTCACGTATGTCATTTGCCTTCCTGGATGGCAGATCAATAATGGTAACAGAACAAATGTCACAAGTGGGCCTTCCATGTGTACATGAAGGGCGGGATAGCATGTCTGCAATGACGTTTGCTTTTCCTGAAAGATATTCAACTTTGATGTTGTAAGACTGTATCTGAAGGGTCCATCTTGCAAGTCGACCGGTTGGTGATTTCAGGCTCAACAACCATTTCAAGGGTTGATGATCTGAAAATACTGTTATTTCAGCTCCTTCGACATAGCCTCTAAATTTGTCCAGCGCCCAAACGACTGATAAGGCTTCGCGTTCTGTAGTAGAGTAGTTCCTCTCTGCTGGGGTTAGCAGACGACTAGCATACTCGATTGGATGTTCTTCAGATCCTTGTCCTTGGATAAGGACTGCGCCCAAAGCATAGCCTGAAGCGTCAGTTCTGAGGACAAATGGTTTATCCTCATCTACTTGTTTCAGCACGGGCGGTGAAATTAAGCTATTCTTCAACGATTCAAATGCTGTCTGTTCGTCTTGTCCCCACTTCCAAGGTGTTTGCTTCTTGGTGAGATTGCTCAAAGGCCTTGAGGTCTCAGCAAACTGGGGAATAAAACGACGATACCAACTGCAAGTTTGAAGAAAGCTCTGCACTTGCTTCACGTTCTTGGGAGAAGGGATCTGTACAATGGCATCCACCTTAGCAGGGTCTACTTCCACTCCAGAACTCGTGATGTAATGTCCCAAATATTTGACTTTGGAGCAAGCAAAATGACACTTAGTTCGGTTGGCATGCAGATGGAACTTTTGGAGTCGGTCAAAGACTAACCGCAGGTCCTCCAGGTGTTCTTCAAAGGTTGCAGACATCACAATAATATCATCCAGATAAGCTAGAGATCTGACCTTTAGTCCATTTCGGAAAATGTCCATAAGTCTTTGGAATGTGGCAGGGGCTGTTTTTAAACCAAATGGCATTCGAGTAAATCGAAAAACTCCAAACTGACAAACAAAGGCTGTCTTGTCTTTATCAGGAGGATACATCTTCACCTGATGATATCCTGACTTTAAGTCTATGGTAGACATAAAGGCAGTTTGCTTAGCATTTTGCAAGAGATCATCCATACGCGGAAGAGGGTATGGATCAGACTTAGTTACTGAATTCAATTTTCTGTAATCGATACAAAGGCGGAAATCCCCATTTGGCTTGGGTATCAAGACCACAGGTGCTGCGTAGGGAGAGTCACATTCTTCTATTACTCCGGATGAGAGAAGTGCATCAATCTCTCTCTTCAAAATTTCTTTTCTCACAGGGGATAACCGGTAAGGAGCAGTAGCAACTGGAGGAGCATCACCTGTGTCGATCCGGTGTTCGATGTAAGGTGTTGGTTCTCCCCCCGGACTGAAGTTATTTTCATAGTGAATTAGAAGTGCATTTAATCTTCTGCACTGATCTTCACTTAAATGTTCACCTTCATCGGGACGAAGGAGATATGGATTTTCTGGTCTAACACTTTCTTTAATATCACAGGAGTGGACTTGAGCACTCGCAACGAAAGGGAAATGTTCCTTTGGCTTGTCAGTGTAGAACCAAGCATGGTCACGAAGATTTAGAACAACACCTGCTTTCTTCAAAAAATCTGCTCCAAGTAGGGTACGGTTTCCTTTCGCCTCTGGGAGGGCAAAAAGTGTTAATTGAAAGGAACGTCCTTCCAGACATAGAATTACACAGGCTGTTTGAACTTCCTTTTCTGTCTGACTTCCATCAGCGAGGATCACTGAGAGAAAAGACTTTTCGAATACTACTCCTTCATCTTGAAGAATATGGTACAATCTTTCGCCTGCGATAGAGTGACTTGCTCCACTGTCTGCACATGCTGTGCCGAATATTCCATTTATCGTAATATTCATAACTGGAACTTCATTAGACATGGCAGGTCTATCAATTTGAATCTTCTCAAAACGAGCTGAGTCAAATTTTGTGGAAGGATTGCAAACTGGACAGTTAGCTTTAATGAATCCGACTTTTCCACAACCATAACAAGTCCGAGCTGGTCGCTCCTGATTGTCACCAACCTTTATTCGACTAGTTCTGTTTGCCTGATTTGTTTTTTTGAACGGTACAGGCTTGATAATTTCATCTCTACCGTTGTAGGCTTTCCTTTGAATTGGAGGGGATGAGCTTCCTTTATTGTTGTTTCTGAGACAGTCATAAGTTTCAAGCTTCTCTAGGTAATCGGGAGAAATCAAATTTTCCCAATCATCTAAATAATGTTCTCGGCACTCAGGGTTGCATCTTTTCTTCATTTGATCTGAGATAATCAGATCTTGTAATTTTTCAAAGGTAGTGACACCCAGTTCAGTAATCCAGCCTTCAAAATAGTTCCTTAGTTCAAAGTAAAACTCTTTCCATGTGCAATCTGCAGACTTTCTATGTTGACTGAAGAGCTTTCTGAACTTTTCAGCTGTCAGTTTAAAACGCTGAAGGAGTATACCTCGAATGTGTGTATAGTCATGGGATTTTACTTCAGGTTCCCTGGCTATCAGCTTTGAGATCTCTGAAGGGAAAAGTCCTAATAGATGAGTCACCCACATACTCTCGTCAATTTTTAAGAACTTCATTTGTCTCTCAAATAAGACTAGAAACAAGGACATGTCATCTTCTTCAGGCTTGAATTGTGGCAAAATTTTTTGGAGATCCATTCTCATGGAAGGGTGCATTACAGGTTGGGAAGCAGAGGCCTCTACCATACGTTGAGATTCTAGCTGAATCCGTAACTTTTCAAGTTCAAAGTCTTGAACCTGTTTTTCTTGCTCTCTCAGTAATCTTTGCTCTGTCAAGAGTTTGGATTCTTCTTCCATCCTTGTTGACACAATTGTGTCTAATAAATTCTTCACAAATTCTTTGTCATTTTGGTACTCTTTACTTTCCATAATTATTTTCTTTAGATCTAAGACTTTTAAGTCATCATCCACCTTTTCACCAAGTTCCACAACCAAACTCTGAAGATCGACCTTTTTTGCCTTGCCGAGATAAGCCATTGTCACTATAGTTGTAAAGTACAGTTCAAAAGTCTCAATCTAAATATCCACTAAAGTTTGTATTAATACTAAAATTATTTACTTATACACTTTTCTTTGCACACTAGTTCACATAAAAGTTATATAAGGTGTGTTCATATGTAGCACAAGGTATGGGGTATACCAATGTTTTCCAAAAATGAGAAAATAAGAATTGGTATAACCTAGGTAAATTAATGATAGCATTCGCTAATAGCAGGCATACAAATATTAAGAAAAATGTCGTGGGAGATCCACCTCAAATAAAGTATCAAAATATAGTACAAATAAACAATAAATACCATGTTTAAAGAACAGTATATCTTAAGCATTTGTAGGTTAACTAATACGAAAGATGTTTACCTATTTACTGAGTGAGGTTCACATAAAAGTTATATAAATATATATGAAAAGCACTTTGATAATTATTATGTGGGTTCACATAAAATATTCCATGTTATCAATCTGTAATCATATACCAAATAAAATAATATTGCATAGAATACTCAAAATTTTTTTAAAAACACCATTTTCCTAAAATAAAAGAAATACTAATTGCTCAAAAGTGACAAATGTATGTATTTTTGTTATAATTCAAATATGCATATACAACATTTCGATAATTCCTACAATTAACTTTCTAGAGTCATGAAAATAAATTATAAAATCTTATTTTAAAAGCAAGTATTCGAATTCAACAAAAGCAAAATAAAAGAATTCACTTTTTCAGACACAGATAAAAATAATATACAAAATGCAATTAACGTTTCCTGACTTGTTGTTTATAAACAAATTACTTCCTCATAACAAAATCGCTACTTTCGCAAACAGCAAATAGTATCTGGAATATTTTCACTCTTTCGTTTTGTACAAAACGCAACTCTTTAAGAACAATATTCTGGTTGAATATTAATTTTCCAACAAAGGAACTGAATCACTGTAAACTTCTAATTCAAATTGAACGACCTGACGTTTTGAAATTAATTTACACTATTCAGGATGAATATGTATTAGTTTACAGTTGCTCATCGCTAGGTTTAGCAAGAACGTTGGGGCAGTAAGGATTCTAGAAGAATTTACTTATCTTTGTCAGGTTCGTAATCCACGTTTAGGGCGCCATTCTGTGACCGTGTGCTGAGAAATTCCTCCTTGAAGCGGGCGAACAAGCGACAAACTCTCATTACACTCACAAACATTTATTAATCTAATTTACATTACGTGGACACAACATATATAGTATTTACATAACCTTTCATAACTAACTACCCGACATAACGGACGCTACGACGCGTCTTCATTCTACGCCGCCGATATACTCCCTGACCTCCTTAGGGTGTCCTTGATCGGAGCAGGGGTAAGATTTAGTTTTGGTTCTCACTTTTAGTTCGGAGGTTTATAGCTCTGCAGCTGACGATGCGCTATAGTTCACTTGTTACAGTGTGTCTTTTCCCGCAAATTGAAACTTGTACAGGCAAGGAATTAATTAAAATCATAACAATCTGATTTGAATCAAATAAATCCTATGTGTTTTTACTTCTAAAAAATGATTTTTATGAAGTATCACATGGTTGAATTCTCAGTGAATGCATCTTTAAATTCATCTATGGTCTGTATTCACAAGTCTCAAGTTAATCTGTGGATCAGCGATTCCACGGGTCAGGGTCAATCCACAGATTTTCTAAGAACTATAGTCACAAATCATCAATTAAGTGATTGGCTACTAGTCTCCTCTCTTGATCACATGATGTTTACATTTCTTATGAATCTAAAACATTATTTTCTTAACAAATCCTTCACTTGCAGTATTTATTCCAAATTTTGATTTTAATGGATATGGAATGGTTTTTTAAGGACACATTATAATTCAGGTTTTTTAAATAGAAAATAGTGTTATGTTATGTAAAAGATTAAATTTTTATGAAAATTTGAGTCAAACAAGAAATAATTATATGCAATCTTAGACAGATGAATGAAATCCAAATACTTTTATACTCATGAGTTGTGTGTTAGAGCAAAGTTGAGAAACACATATTTTGTTATTTTTCGTTTATCTCTTCTATTGTAAAAATAAGTGTTTGTCTGTTTTCTCTGACCAAAGTCCTGACAAATCTATGGCATATATGGTAATGGGATTAGGCACACAGATAGTCCAAATTTTTTGCAATTTTTGGGTCGTGCCGAATTTTAAAATTCTATCTAGAACATTTTTAATGGAATTTAATTATTATTGTTTTCCTTAGAATGGCAACACCATAAAGAGATGGCAGATTCTTAATTAATTTTTCGTGGTTCAGTTTGAACGCTTTCAGCCAAAGAACAAAACAAATAAAAAGTTTTAACTGGAGTTATGTAGTTCTTTTTTCTGTCTCCTAGATCATTAAAGATAGAATAAAAATTTCAATGGATTTGAAATCTGCAGAAAATTTCACATTATATCGATGCCTAAAATTATGATTTTCTTTAAATAAATAATTTTTTTAATTGTGGCTTTTATATTTTTTCCATACGAATTTGACCTTGATCAGGTTTTAGACATCACAGATTCCATATCCTGTGCTCAAATGCTTCCAGCGAAAGAAAGCAAAACAAATTTTTTAAATTTTGACTGGCATTGTTTAGTTTTTTATAAAATCAAGATCGTTAAGATAGATTAAAAATTTCAGCCGATTTGAAATCTCCGGAAAATTTTAAGCCAGATGATAATTGTATACATTTGATTTTCTTTTAATAAATGATTTTTCAATTAAATATTTATATTTTCGCAAGAGATTGTGACGTCACGCCGATTGGATATCTTCGCGATTCTAATTTGGCTGCATTTGGCAACGCCAATGTCTGTTATCAATGGACTACGAATTCTTATCAATCACAGGGGGTTAGTGAGCTGTGGTTACACCTGATCCCACAAAAAGAACTGTCATGTGCAATGCCGTGCTATCCACACAGTGGCTAGTACCTAATAAATCAATAGAAGCATTTTTATTCTACAGTGAATTTGCATCTGCATGGTCAATGCAGTTGCATGATTTCAAACTATTCCTATGAATTTCAAAAGCTGAAAACATGAGCAAAGTTTTATCATACGAATCAATTTTATGAATTCGTTACCAATCTCAGTTGCCATACCTAACACTTGAGAATCCTTATTCGGAATACTGTTGTTTAGTACAGAATGAAGAAGTGTGTCATTCATTTTATTTTTTTAATAACCTGCCTTGTTTCCTTTGCAAAAAGCTATTAGTGTTCTAGTGCAACCAAAATGCACATTTCAAGCTAAACATTTTAAAATCAAATTTGTTAGTTTTTTCCTCCTCCATTCATTTTTTTAGCGGAGCTTGACATAGCTCCTAAATTGAATAAAGCTAAGGATTTTACGTTTTACGACCTTTGAAACTGTGCCAAGCTATGACGTCACAGCTCCACGAATGAAGAAATTACAGATTCAGCAGTTTTCGTCTTAATGCCTTTGGAACTATGCCAGTTTATGACATCACATTTGAAGAGAGAAAAACAGCTTTTTTTTTTCTTAACAGATTTCCGATTTTAGCCTGTTTTGATTTACTTTGTTGATTTGCATAACTTTCATGCTACTAATTTTAACTTTGTCACTGGCAAGGACTATTTGAGATTTTATCTTCGCGATTGTTAAAGTAAAAATTTTAACGGATGTGAAATCTGCAGAAAATTTTACACCAGATCTATTCCTTAATAAATGTGATTTTCTTTAAAAAAAAATAATAATAATTTTCAATTGTAACCCGTGTCATGTTGGGTGGTGGTGGGACTCATTCTTAAAGTTGTTATTTTTTAGTTTTAATGTTTCAGTATCAGTAAGGACAGGAAAAGAACTTTCACGGGCAACACCGTGTTGGCAGGCTAGTATGTATTATTTTTGAAAATGAATAATTAATCATTTGACTACGGTTATAGATATAACTGGAACGATTATCTCTTAGCACAATTCTTAAAACTTTAAAGGTTAACGCATGTTTAACTAGGAAAGAAAACGTCTAGCACATCTGAGATGCACTGGAATCGCATTTTTAAAATAGACCTGCAACTAATAGAAGGTTTAAGAATTATGGCAGAAAAGGTAGGTTTTTTACTAATGCTGCACATGGAATCCACAGGGCAATTGTAAAGGAAAGAAATAAACATGATGCAAACATTATCTTAGTGCTAAAGTTCAGAAGGTTAAAGTAGGTGTACAAATTCATTGGGGAGGATTGTTGGAATGGGAAATGTAATAGGGGAGATGAACTGAGGTTTAGAAAAAGACTCATGAGTGGTGAAAAAGTAAAGAGAGGGAATTATTCTCTGGAGCATTAAGGAACTTATTTGTGATGAATATAAAATATTAGGGGATAAATTTAATGTTTCATGGTATATATTTTATTAATCTTTTTGATTTATTTCACTTGAAAATATAATTTTTACATATAGATCTGTGCTAATACATTCAAATTTTTGTTTTAGCTTCTTGCTGATGACATTAGGCATGAGAGGAATGCAATTATGCAGTGCATTCGTCATGTTGTGAAGAAGAACTTTTTTGGAATTGTGTAAATTATTGAAAATGTTTAAAGAGTACTGTTGACTATGATTTTGTATGAAATTATAAAATTAAATGTTAATGATCCATACTTTAGGCAGTTGTTTTTAATTGTCATGTGATGCATTTTTAAAGATGATTTACTGTGAATAAAAGAGGTGCTTTGAATGTGTTAGTAGGGCTGTATATTACACAATGGAGTTAATTTTATTGTAAAATCAAGAAGGCAACTAAGCACAAATATTAAGAATGAAAACTGGTGTTTTTCTGATTCATGGTTTGAACATTGTTGTTAGTTCAGAAATGAATTTTTCATTGTTGACATTCATCAAGTCTCATGCTGTTCTTAATCAGTGGCTTTTTAAATTCAGAACCCTTCACCCATGTCCCTTTTCCATATTTTGATCCAAAACATACTCCATATAGATTTATAAGAGTGACATACCTTATAACAAACAAGACATTTAGGTAAGAAAGTGTTGAAGAAACATAGTTACTTTTAACATGCAGTTTTAATATCTAGAAAATCAAAATGTTATTTGTATATGTACAATTGAAATTAAAATTTTAATGATACTTAATAGAAAAAAGTATGTCCTCCTCGGAAAATAAGCATGAATAAATTATTTTACATTTTTCTTGGTTTCATTATGGAGAATTTTAATTTGACATGTGAAATAGCTGTTTTCAAGATCGTTGCCAGTTTTATGAATTTCTTAAATTGCATTTTTTCCTCTTTGCGGGCTTACAGGCCCCGTTGCCATGGCAGCAGCAGCACCAGGGGGCCCTGAGTGAATTCACCGGACTGATAGATTCTTCTGTGTTTTAAATCTAACAAACTTCCTGATATTTATTAGCCAACCAAACGGTATAGTGGTTAAGGTGTTAGCCTCTAGATCGGAAGGTTCCTGGTTCGAATCCGGGTCCGGGCATGGATGTTTGTAAGCGTATGGTGTAGAGGCGGCTGGTGCACCTTAAATCTGTCGTGGCCGAAAGTCCTCACGTTGGGTTGGCGTGGAAGTTTGGAGAGTGGGGTGCCAGCTCAGGTGTTGCTTCGTCATCTGACCGTGGTTCAAAATTACGAGGTGTTGTCCTCGAATCTTTCCCTTAAGGGACTGATCCCGGACCGTCGTCAATAGCCCGTTGTGTTGCTCTAGTACGACGTTAACTAAAAATTACCATTACCTGATATTTATTATTTTCAATGCCTATGTATTTGATACATCCTTTTAAGATTTGCAAATATTTCACCTGGAAAACCCAGAGGCAAGACAATTTCGCATGATTTAACGTTATTTACTTGTGTAAGATCTGTTATTTATTTAAAAGAGATTCAAACTTTCTAAAATTACTGTATTTGGTTTTAGAAAAGAAAAGAATCAAGTGAAATGTGTATATTTGGAAAATATTAAGAAATCAATGTAGAGCATTTTCAAAACACAAGGTTTGCTGCTGTTTCAATTGCAATTGTAATTTTCATACGTTTGTCTTCTGCTGTTTTGCGAGCTGTATATTCTGATTTTGATCAACTTTCGTTCTTTCTATTTTGATTTTGACATCTCTTATGCATCATTGAAATGAAAAAGAATTTTTCTACCATTATTTTTCATTGATATTTATTTGAGACTATGCTTTACCAATAAGTTTCATCTGATAATTTTTTTTATTATCTCAAATCTGTGAGGTCTTGTTAATTTTACACTAATATTAAACAAAAGAGGCTTAACAATAGCCAGTAGTTGACTGCATAACCAAAAATCATTTGGAGTCCGAAAGTGATTGCAGTGGCTCCATTAAGGACAGGAACCACCTTAAATATCCTTTCACTGTGTTAACTTTTTCCTATGCTCAAGTGTTAAGAGATATTTTGCCTAAGTATTATAAAATTAGGTCTGATTCGTACACATTTAAAGTTGAGATTAATTCTGAGCATATACCAGGACTCAAAATAGATTTTTTTTTATACAGGTGCATCTTGTGCATCTAATTTTTTAAATTAGGTGCACAGGTTATATTTTAAGGAGCATATTTAAAAAAAACGTAATATAAGAGCATTAATGTAATGTAAACTACTTTATCAGTTGGGTGTGTGTAGATAGGTTAGTAGTCGATAGCAAATAAAAATATTTAAACATCTAAATTCTCCCTTCTCCGGCTGTCGCGACAGTCGCTTCAACAGAGCCATCTGGAAAATGTGTCGATCATCGGTAAATTCTGGTAGCAAGGGACAAGTAAACCTTCCTCCTATATAAACCCGTTGCGGGCCAACGATTTTTTTTTTCATATAGTATGTATTCAGGAATTTTAATTACGTTTCTTTAGAGCAAGAGAAGTTAATATTAATATTTTGTTTAAGAATCAAAATAACATAAACAAATTACCCCCCTCCCTCCACACACACACACCTCTTTTTTAAACATTAGGTGCACATAGTGGGAGAAACTTAGGTGCACAGTTGTATTTTCATGTGCACCTGGGTATTTCGAGCCCTGGCATATACAATTACTTGGCTATGTTATCTATGAATGAAATATGTCAATCCATAATATTCAAATCTGATCTCGATAGAGAATTTATGGTCTGTGCTGGACTTTGAAGGGACAAAAATATTTATTGTAATTTTTACTTTAAATATTTATTTATTGAAAAGGTCATAAAACCCTTTACACTCCATAATTTAATAAATTAAGCATCCAGGAGAACTAAGAAGCCTTAACTAATGTGAATGTCAAGCTTAACAAAAGATATAATAGGCTCTATAATAGACATTTCTTTTATGTGTATGCAAATTATTTTTTGAATTTTATTCTTTGCAACATTCGTTTTTTGTAAAGAAACAATTGCAAAGTTTTGTGGTATTACTATTACCACACAAATGCGAAGCGTTGTAACCAACAATCATACTAAGCAAATTTTGTAGACACTATTAAGTTTGAATGTTTCTACTATTTTTCTTGACCATATCTGCTTTAAAAAAAACTGATTAGTGGGAGTCTACTGTATATATTTTACCCTCATTCATTACCATAAAAAGGTCTTCACATTTAAACTCCAATTTAGTGGAATAGGTGTTTAATACTTAAAGTCATCTGTGTATTCTGATATAATTATGAATTAGTGACTCAAGGTTTGCCTTTGATCTGTGAGACTTGAGCCATCTTGAGGTTCATAGTTTGGATGCGAGTCAATATTATTTGAACTCTCAAATCCCTCACTATTCTGTCATAATATACTTTTTAGTTTCCATCATAGAGTCAATTGGCCACTAATTGTGTTGATACAGTAAATTTATCTTAACTGTTTAAACGAAATTCTAATTTTCTGTGCAACTTTATTTTTGTTGCTTTTGAACAGAGGAAGCTTGTTCTAGCTTCACCTTTTTTAAACATTATTTCAGTAGAGTGGTCTTGCATGCACAGGTTTTGGTAGTTTCTCTAATAGACATCCTGCAGGCTGCTTCAAGCATATTCACATTAATATTACAGGGTATTTTTTATTTTCTTGATGTAACCATTTTTATTTTTTAAAAGATGTTATAGAGGCTATAGTAATCCACCTCATTTAAAGGTTGAGATTACTCGATTTTGTGATGTATATGAAGTTGTTTGTATTGCGGTCTTGTAGAACCACAATAGTATGCCTCAACTACCCAATTTTACATATTTATTAGAACTTCTTACGCTCTTTAATTTATCATACACTACATTTAAGATTCATATAACTTAGTTCATTTTTTTACATAAAAGATCTACTTATGAAAATAGTCATTTTACACTGCTTTATTCGAAACGAAGAAAGTAAATAATTTCTATACATCATAACACTTTGATTCCTAAACACATGGAAGAGAAAGCTAATTTCATCTGTCAGCACAGATAAGAACTAGTTCTTATTTGCAAATTAAAACCTGAAAATCAAGATGGGGGATGTCCAAATGTGTCCTAACGTTTCCAAATAGTAGGACCAGCATTTGCATTTTGAGACAGGTTTGGAGGCACTTTTTTTTGTCCTTCACAAGTTTTGACTGCACACATTTGCTTTTTTTTATACGAAATTGTATTTCTATTCATACTTCCAAATCGCAACACTCCAAACCAGGATTGACAGACGATGATTTTTTGACATGTCGATGATTTTTTACTTTGGCCATATTTGGCAAATCTGCCAAATACAAGACATACAGCATCCAGTAAATAGACGAACAAACACAAGGAAAGTTTTACTGACACAGAAGAGACATATTTAGGGAGAGAGCGAACCTTACAACTCGCATAAAGCGCTGCAGGTGCATAAACACAGCTACGGTAGCCCCTCAATATCCCCAAATATTCAAAGTTTAAAAAAAAATACAATAGTGACTTTATGGCATCCTTGTTCAAGATTATTTCGTGTTTACCAACCATGAAGAGAGAATCTACACAACACTTTTGAAATGGATTTTTGATGAAGTAGATATATATAGTTATTTTCTTGTAATTTTTTCTCGGTATTTTGAGATGTTTTTTTATTTGTGAAAATGTGAACTGATAGAGAAGGAATAATCTTTTCATTCAGAATTAATTTGATTTATCACCTTTGATGTTAGACGTCAATTTTTAATGTGTGCGAAAGGCTATTATTGCATTTGAGTAGGATGACACATTTTACCATTCTGTTTTGTTGGTTGAGTCTTATAGCTCAATGGCTATATTTGGGAAAACACAAGATGTCTAATACACTCTCATGTCCGTAAATTAAGAATAATTCAAAATCTCACGGAAATCGAATTCTAAAGTAAAACTTTCACCTGTAGAATTATCGCACACATTTTCAAGAATAATATCCAAATTGCAGGAAGTCATCATATGACGCCGATAGTACGTCACAATGACGAGAGTGTAAGAGAGGTGTATATAAGAAATGGTAGCAAAGAAGTAAAATTGTTCACAAGCGTTCTGTAAGCCGCTCAGTGCCACAACCGAATAGTTATGGCACAGAGGACGCATGTCGATGATTTTTTACGTGGTAGAATTATCGGCCGCCTGGAATGTGGGCGTACTCGGAAGTTTCAGTGGAACTTGGAACCCTCCAAAGTGTCATCTCTAGGCTTTGGCAACGATTCCAAAATGATGGGAATGTCAGTAGACGTTACAGTACAGGTCTCCCCGGAGTTACAACGCCGAACGACGACCGGTATTTGGCAGTAACTGCAAAAAGAAGCAGACGGAGCACAGCATCCGACCTTTCTCGTCAACTATCTTCAGCCACAGGTACGACAGTTTCAAGGCAAACCGTTTACAGACGTTTGGGACATGTAGGTTTATATGCTCGCAGGCCTGTGAGATATGTTTCGCTCACGGCAACTCACTGTCGCCAGCGGTTATGCGGGACATGCTTGGTCGACGAGTTGCAGCCCGTCAACCCCCCTCCTACATGTGTACTGGAACTTCGGAGAGCATTGCTTGCTGAGTGGAATGATCTTCCCCAAGATCAGCTCGATAATTTGATCCTCAGCATGCCTTGGCGTTGTACGGACTGTATTTCATCGTCTGAGAGACATACAGTAAATTAACCATCATACCAACCATGTTATGTTAAGTTTTTGTAAGGTCAATATTTTTTGTAATTGCTCCAGTGAGCAAAAATCGTAGTTTTTATGAATGGTATACATACACCATCCTTTTTGTTCTTTATCTTTTGTTAATTTATGGGCTTTATGAATAAGTCACGTTTGTTTTGTTTCTGAACCTTTATTTGCCGGAGCTGGCATTTATCCTTAATTTATGGACATGACTATAAATTGACATGCACGAAGAAAGTTTTTAGTGACAGAAAATACACCTAAGGTAATATACAATCACAAGGTGCAAAAGAGGTATAAATACTAGTTTCCTCTGTATTTATACAGAAAATACGTCTGTTTATTTAAAAAAGAAAAGAAATTCTAGCCTTCGAATTTTTATTTGAATTTTGTTTCCTCCCCATTTTGTCTGTACTAGCAGTACCCGCACGGCATTTCCCGTGACAAAGTTATGCTTTTAAAAAGTCTACCTCACTGATTTCGACAAAACCAAATTAAACAGTAATAAAAAAAAATTGCATAAGTGATAAAAAATTAAACAGGTACTCTATACTTTCAAAGTCAAAGCATAAAAAAAGTAAACAATACAGCCGGATGTGAATGCAATGGACCATGGCTTAAATCAAACAGAACGTTAATTCTTCCAATTTACATGAAGTGAAAAGGAAAAGAAATAAAAGAACCGATGAAATCAAAGGAAAATTGATTGCACCGCGGCAGAGAGTGGAAGAACCGCGCGGGGAAAGAACATTGCGCTTTGATGTTTGAATACCATTGGACCAGTGACATCATCGCGGCAGAGAGTGGAAAATTGGCGTGGTCCAAAAGAAGCAGTGGGAGATGAAAACTAATAAAAATAAATTTTAAAAAGTTCCAGGTTTAATTTTAAAATTCGGGTTTCGAGATGCATTAAGTCACCTTTAGGACAACCTGAATGCCAAATTTCAGCGCAGTAAGTGCTATATATTCGCCTGGACAACTCGCGGGCATCCACATCCATTTATAATAGTAGAGATAGAATGATTTTCAGTACAAAAAAACCACTGTAGGGCGAGTATTTTGGCAACGAAGGAACTTCAGAATATAGCCAAAAGTACATCACTTTCGGAAGACGTAACAGGAAACACTTTGCACAATATAAACACTAGGCGCCAGCTACATTTAGCCTTACAGAAAAAGTTTCGTTAATGTTAATAAACTAAATATTTTCTCCATGAAAATATTCAAATTTTTAAGTCCTGTTTTGGGAAAATTTAGATGGAAGATTTTTGTATCCTCTTAAAAGCATCTTTTTTAATTTTCAAGGCCACATTAAAGCAATTAAGAGTCCCATTCTGGAGTCTGGTTTGTCAACGTTTAGAAGGTGGCAAAATGTCGCAAGTTCAGTTTATGAGAAACAAAGGTGGAAAAATGTAATATAAGTAAAAAACCACACAACCACATCTTGAATCTTAAAATTTCTGTCACGAAAAATTAAATAAATGACTTATAACATTTTGCTATCTGAGCACAGAACTTATAGCTTAAATATTAACTAAAACTACATATTATAATGAGGAAAAATAATAATTAAATAATAATTTTCTGAACAGATGGCCTGAGGCGAAGCTTGATTTTTTTAGGACCTTGGATGCGTCTCTAGGACGAAGTAAGAAAAGTCCCTCCCCGTCTTGTTTTGTGCTCTCCAGACTATGTTAGATGATAATTTTATTGTTTTGTCTCTTCTTACCTTTTAGAAAGGTAATACGATAGCAGGGGTGTATGAAAAGAATTGAATTTTATGCATTACTAGCCACTGCGTGGCTAGTCCGGCGTTGCCCGTGCCCGTGGTGTAAGGTAATAAGCTGGTGTAAAATTTTCCGCAGATTTCAAATCCGTTGAAGATATATTCAATTAAAAAATTATTCAAAAAAATAGACATATTTTTTGGTATTAATCTCTAAAATGAAATTTTCCGAAGATTTCAAATCAGTTGAAATTTTTACTCTATTTTTAAAGGTCTAGGAGATAGAAAAAGAACTTAGACTTCAGTTTAAAGATTTATCGACTGAATGGGAAATCAATAACGCAAAATCAAAGCAAAAACGAAAAAAAATAATAATTTTCTCCGGAAAAAAAGTTGGCATGATTCCAAACCCTGACTGCAAGGTCGCATGAGTAGAAAAAGTTATCCGCGGTTGAAAAACCGATGGAGAATAAAACTATGAAATTCATTTAAATGGTGTAAATTTATTCTGGTGTAAAATTTTCCGCAAATTTCAAATCCGTTGAAGATGTATTCCATTTAAAAATTATTTATTTAAAGAAAATCATATTTTTAGGTATTACTCTATCTTTAACGGTTTAGGAGACAGAAAAAAGAACTGTGACTCCAGTTAAAAGATTTATCATCTGGCTGGAAAATCATTCCTCCGGCAAAATCAAAGCGGAAACGAAAAAAATAATTTTCTCCGCGTTCTGTCAGAGGAAAAAAACTTGGCATGTATCCAATGGCTGACGTGACAAGGTCACGTGGATAGAAAAGTCTAGTTTCCGGTGTTTCTTCTCTCACTGGTATAAGCGCGTTTGAAGAACCAAGTAGAGAATAAAACTATTAAATTCATTTAAAAATCTTCTAGATTGAATTTTAAAATTCGCCGCCACCCAAAATTTGCAAAAAATTCGGACTACATATGTGCCAAATCTCATTGCTGTAAGTGTCATATATCGTTAGGATTTTGCGGCCGCGAAACAGACAGACAAACACTTCCTTTTATAATAGTAGAGATATTCTAAAGGAGTACATGACAGCACATTTCTTTCACATGCCCATTTCTTTCACCTGCCCATTTCTTTTACGCTCACTGGGAAATTATTCTGTGGCAAAGACAAATCCACTTTTCTCTAATAATATAAAAGGAAGTGGTTGTTTGTTTGTTTGGGGCCGCAAAATCCTGACGATTCTGTGGCACTTACAGCAATGAGATTTGACACACAGGTAGTCCAAATTATTTTCAATTTTTGGGTCGCGGCAAATTTTAAAATTCAATCTAGAAGATTTTTAAATGAATTTAATAGTTTTATTCTCCATCGCTTTTTCAAAAGCGGAGAACTTTTCCCACCCGTGTGACCTTGCAGTCACCGTTTGGAACCATGCCAAGTTTTTTTCATCCACAAAACGAGGATAATTTTTTTTCCATTTCAGCTTTGATTTTGAGCGGACGAATAAATTTCCAGCCAGACCATAAAAATTTCAACTGAAGTGAGCTCTTTTTCTATCTCCTATACCGTTAAAGACAGAGTAAAACTTTCAACGGATTTGAAATCTGCGGAAAATTTCAGTTTAGATTGTTACCTAAAAACATGATTTTCTTTAAATAAATAATTTTTAATTGAATATATCTTCAACGGATTTGAAATTGCGGAAAATTTTACACCAGATTAATACCTTACAATACGGCGCTGCTCGTGTTGTTGGTTTGCTCTGCAAACCAACACCACTGTCACGGGCAACGCCGGGCTAACCACGCAGTGGCTAGTTAGTAAATATTTCTGACATACCGCCTCTCTACGCACTGGAGCTCGGGTTCAATCCCACCCACCCCAGAGCTAAGCCACTGTGTACGATGGAAACAAAGTTACAAAAGACATAAAAATGTTTGTGAAATACAGTTTTTCAATCAGCATATTATAAAGGTAATGTAGTCTGTTTTTACGATTGATACTACTATATCATTTTATTAAAATGCTTGGCTAAAAATAAATTAATTGAAGTAAAAATTGTTCAGACAAGAGCAAAAGGTGTATAACACAAAACAAACAAATTCTTAATGTTATTAATGGCTCACAGTTTTATTCTGTCAATGGAAATATAGGCGGAGGTAGTATATCTGGGGCGAAGTTTTTCCATGAGCTTTTCATGAACTCCACGTTTGTTGGATTGTTTTTCGAGTACGACTTCAGCTCTCTGCTATAAAAATTCCAAAAACTAAATTCAGAATTGAAAATGGAAATTGATTGGTCAACATCAATGTGAATAAACGTCAAACTTGGCCGAAACAGCGATGAACAACATTTCAGTCTCCCAATAACTCCGATATATATCATGCGAGTACATTTGAATAGCAAAAGCAAAATCGTGGCAGATCGTCTTGTTTGTTTCCTTATGCTGGAAATCTCTCTTTTATGAATAAAACCGCCTAATATTGGAATGTACAATATTTTCTAAAAGTTTCATTTCAAGATATACATTTCTCTCATTCCCTCCTGTTTTCTTTTAATCTACCACTCAAGATGTTTTATTCTGACAGAAAAACTGACCCTCAATTAAATGTTAAAAATTTCAACTGGCAAATAAATTTTTGGATTTAATAGCAATGCATTGAAAAATTTTTCACTTCAAGGAAAATATCTGAGTTTGGTTTCAATTAAGCGCAGTAGTCGCGATTAGTTAATTTAGCTTCGTCAGAATGTTTGCTATCTTTTCATTTTCAACCAAAAATGCGTGTTTTTTACTCTAAACTTACAAAAACATTTAAAATAAAAACTAACTTTTGAAATCCGTTGAATGTGAAAGTTTTAAGTTTCACCCTAACAAGTAGTTCTTAGTTCTTGTTTCCAATAACAGAACTAAAAATATTTGTTCGGTTCAATGGTAGCGTGTTCTAAACCGCAGAAAATCCAATCAGAAACCACCTTGATTTGGATTTTCTTTACGATTAATAATATCACAACAAACTCTTGAATTTTAAAAAGAATTTTTTTTTCTTGATATTATTTTAATTTTTGCCTATATTTTTTATTAGTTTTCAATGTTTTTTACATTAAATATTTTTTTCTGTCAACTTCCGCGTAGCGTCAGCATGGTAGTGATGAGCATCATCATCATCACACATTAATATTATGGCGATCTGTTTTGGATAGCGCGATAGATTCTTGGATTTGTCATGTTTGTTTTAGTGTTATAGTTAGTGTGCTAGGAAAAGTTACATGAGTATAAAAGGAGTGTATAGATTTCGGAGATACTTGTCTGTGTTTTGTGTTTGGAATTAAAAATGGATTATCTTAGAAAATCAGTGTCTATTTAACGATTTATTTGCAAGTTCATTTTTAATGTCTGGTAAGAATTTGTTTACGTTTTGGTTACATCTCATCTTATTGATTTTGATTATATGTTTTATTTATTTTCGACACTAGAGATTCATGTAATTTCAAACTGAAATGTTCACAACCTGTAATTAATAAATTTTCTTGATAAACAGTTCGTGTATTGAAGTTCATGCCGGTTTTCATCGTAATTTAATTTAACGACCTAACAAAACAATATATTTTGTACAAAAAAATGATCAAATTGTTGTAATGTGCATTTTATTTCGGAATTATGTGTTGAATGAGGCATTACCGAAGTGTTGAATATATAGCTTGCTTAAAACATGCTATTTCAATTGTCCGTTAAAATTCCTATTTGTTGATTGTTTTGGAATGAAGTATTGGTATGCATTCAAGAGCTAACTACTTCAAACTATCTTTTGGGCAGTTAATGTTTCATTATGTTTCTTTTTAAAGTAATAAATTGAATATTTGCCTTATAGAAATCATGGCACTCTTCTCATAAATGAATCATTGAACAACAGTGGCTTCTTATCACAAAATCACTGCAAAAGCTATAGACCTGAAAGAACATATCCATTTAATATGTTCTCTAGTTGTAATATTCACAGCTTAAAACTTTCTCTGAGAGTCTTAAAAAGAAAAATTAAGAGCATTGGAATGATTATGATTTTTTATGTTTAAATTGAACATTTTCTGATAAAATGTTACTGGTATCAGGATTAGCAGGAATATATTAAGATTTCATGAAGTGCAAGATGTGTTACCTAACTCTGGGATTTTACAAAAAATAGTACATAAATTGTACATGGATTCAAATTTTACTGGTATTAAGAAAATTTTTTTATACATTTTAACACTCATAAATAATACTGTGAAGAAAAATGAGAGTGCTTTCAGCTAAAAAATTAATAAACAATATTGTCCTGTGAAGACAAGTTATTTATAAGTATATAAAATCCTAGTTTTTGATTTATCCTGCACAAAAATATACCGTATTTACGTTTTCTGTAAAAAAGTTTGGTTTTGGTACTTGAGTCTATTTATCTACATAATTTAATTACTATAATTTGTTACAATTTGTTATAAAATATTTGATCTTCAAATTATGTACAGAATGGATATTTAGAAACAGTCAAATCTCACTCCATTGCTTTTTGACATTTTACTATCAGCTTTTTATAGTAAAGGTCAATAAGTTGACATAAAGTTTTGACAAAACAATCAGGTAAAATTCAACCTGAAGGATGATGTTAATAGTAAATTACAAGCAATTCATATCTTTTACTAGCAATTTTAAGTCTTATATTTGTCCTTAGTAAAATCTTTTCTGAAGCATTTCATATCTAAAGTATGGAGTTTTACAATAGATAGATAAAATATGTTGTAAGCACCACATGGAAGTGATTTGTTTGATAAAGTTTTTCCATGATTTTTGATTGATGTAAACACATTTCCTAATTCAATTACATTGTTTGTATTGGTAGTGAATGAAAAGCAATCAGTTTCATGATACATCAGTAAAAACTCAATCTAGAATGACACTTTCAAAATGTTTTTAGATCTTTCCTTAACACAATTAAAATGACATTTGCAATAAACTAGACTTACTCGGCCGACCAACCGGTCTAGTGGTTGAGGTTGGCCTCTAGATCGGAAGGTTTCTGGTTAGAATCTGTGCTGTCCTTTGTTAGGAGCAATGATGGTCCTCCCACTGGGTGCTCCTTTATGGGGGCCATCACCTCTGGCCTTGTAGTGATCAATGGCCAAGTTCATATATGCCCGCTATTGGGGGAAAAAAGTAAACTAGACATTTCCAAAATCACTGAATTTAAAAGCATTAATGTAAGAAAAACAAAATTTATTATTTTGTTTTCAAACTGCATTAATGTATTTTTTTATAAAGTAACATTTGAATTACATTAAAGTTTTTGGTATTGATGATAAAAATAATTTCTTATGTTTTATCATTTGTCTTTTGGGGTGTAGGGTTTCCTTTTGACTGGTGCATGAGAGTTTTAATTTATTCCTCTTGATAAATTTTGTCAACTGATATATCACATTGCAACTTTAGCTTGTAACTCTTGTTGGAGTAAAACTATATTTTCTGGTGCATAGGTAAAATATTAGTCTACAGATGCCATTGAAGTGTTGAGTGAAAAAATAATGCTGACTTTGTATTTAAATCCTTCATAAGAAATGTAAATTGTACTAGTCAGACTATTTGAAGATTGAAAATGTTTGTATAGTGTATTCCACCTTTTGATTTCATTCCTTGGCTGTAGCTAGCTCAATGTAGAGGTTTGGCATCACCAATATTTCCATAAAAAAAATCAAGAAAAACAATAGTAATCAACTGAGTTAAGTCTGGCAGTTCTATATTCTTTATATGTTACATCTCAGGGGATTTGTGCTTGTGTCACAAAACTAGAATGCCATTTTGCATATCGTCGCTCGAAGTGCAAAAGGGCGTATTTAAAAAATTCCATATCTCTTATGTCATCAGCTGTTCCAATAAAAGATACAACCAAATGTATATAATAATAACCAAAATTCAAATTTTAAGGAAAACTATTAGTTTTTTTTTTTGCTCTCCTGAAAAATGTAGTTTTTAGACATGCCCTTTTGCACTTTGAGTGACGACATGCATCCATAGTTTACATGTGAAGATAAGAGATCCATAATTTCATGAACAAAACAGTATCCTTGATTTCTGTGCATACTCAAATAAGTTTGTATTCCTTTTGGAAATGAATTTTTTTTTGTCAAGGTAACAGAAAACTTGATAAAACTTAAATAAACTGAGATTCTTATGTTTGAATATCCAGATATTGATTTTAAATCCATTAAAAAAACATAAAATACCAAATGAAAGGAAAACTAGATAAAAATACTACTAAATGCACCACAGAGGAGATGCATTAGGAAATAGGCGAGACTCAATTAAGACTTTTGTGAGCACTAATTTTATGTTTTGAAATTTTCATTCCAACAAATGCTGTAAAAGTAAATGGAAATTCCTTCTGAAAAAGCTTGGAAACTCTAGGAAAACATTTTAAATTTACTTTTCCAAAATTGTATAAATCCTATCAAGTGGACATTTGTTAGTGTTGGAAGAATTGGGATGTTAACTGATTGGAAAGTTATTTCTGAAGATACAAAATTATGTTGTTTTTAGACAAACCTAAGAAAGGTGTAAGGTTCCAAGATATTCAACATAGATGGGATTATTTTGAGCAACTGTCACATAGGTCTTAGAAGGATTTTGGGATAAAGGGGATGGGGAGAGATATGAATGAGGGAAAATGTTGATGAGTAGTCTAATACTAGTCAGCCATGTAAAAGTTGTATGTATTAGTGTAATGATATTTATACAGAATAAAGTAATCTGTTTTTTACAAACATAAAACATCACATTAGAGAACTTCCATACGTGTACACATTTCACAAAATTCTTTGTTAAAGAAGCTTGCTGGAAATCGGACGCAAGGCAAAAAATTATATTTTCCTATGTATTTTAGAACCTAGTTTCAATGAGATTTGCAGTTTTTCCACTGATTGGAGTTTGTTTCATCTAATTTCTGAAATATCTGGGAATAAAAATTGAGGTAAAAAGAAATTTAAGTGCTTCCTGACAAAAGTTAATGTTGATTTCACATATTTTGCCCCTGAAGACCTTATAGACCATATATGTTCCACACTGGCATCTCAAATCATAGTCTAACCACTCCTTGTATTGTAACGAAAATGTATGTAAAGCAACACACTAAAAAAGGAAGTTCTTATTTCTCTTTCAAGTGTTTCTTTTTGACCATGTAAATCTTTTATGGGTTGGTTACTGGAGAATATTTGGTGCTATACAATGTAATATCTTTTCAGAAAGCACTTAAGGATTGATCTAATTTTTAAACAAATTTTATTGGTTGACAGGTGTGTTAATGTCTGCACAATGTTGGTTTTATTTAGGGTAATATCTTATCACACAGATTCTGTTATTTGACTGAAGAATTACAGCACAGATTCCTGAAACTTAATTACAAATCCTTAGAGCATTAGTTAACTCAATGTAATCTGTTTCTTTTAAAAGAAAAAAAAGTAAAATTATTACTTCAATCTAATGTCTATAGAAAGGGTTCATTTTGTTGCTATTCAACAAATATCTGAAATCATTCAAAGAATGATTGCTGATATCATCAGTACAATTATTGATTGTTTAACGATATTAGATATTCATTGTTTAAAAAAGTATGTACACAAAGTTTCAACTCTAGGAAAAATAGTGACATTGAAAGTATAGGTTTTAATATAGTTTCTGCACTCAGTTCTTGCAATATTTTAGCTCTCAACACTTATAAGTTTATTTTCAAGCCCTACTTGTGAAAAATTCATACCTTTGCTAATTTTAGTAATTTTGATTATTTTAAATTTTGTTTGTGAATTTCAAAATTACGCGTTTTTTTGATGTTATGTGCTTTTTACTATTTAAATATTATCTTGTGCTTGGTGTAGAATTTATGTTGCAGCTCCTTGTTCGCATTCCCAAACCAAACCTGCTTTTCATTAAATATTAATTGATTGCAATATGTGTTGATGAGGATCAAGCTGATTAGTGTAAAGGAGCTAATCTGATTAGTTTTTTAGTATCCGTATGCAGCAATTCAACCAACAGCAGATTTAAAATCATGTAGGAATTAAAATAGAAATACTAGGACGTACTGAGTTACAATGTTTTCCACATTTTGTTCATCTTCCACCCATTGGCTTTTTGTTTTACCTGATTCTGAAGTACTACACTTTACTTAGTTGACGGAGTATGGTGGTGAGAGGAAATAGCCTAATTACCTAATGCTCTGGTTGCAAAGTTACCTAGATGTAATTTCCTGTTGAAGGTTCTAAGTTAGTGTTTTTTGAAGCTATATCTCAGGGTCACAGTTTGTATGGTTTCATAAGGCTCTTAAAAAAAAGGGATACAGTTGAATCGACAGAAACTAGAGTTCTTAAATGTAATAAAGAAACGTGTAGGTTTTGACAAATCAAATGTAGATGAACAGTCTTGCTCAATAACACACACCACTGTTGTCATTTCCATGATCATGCAAAATTATGTCGCACATAAGAACCAAAATTGTCTTACTTATAATTATGTTTTAGTACTTCTAATAGAAATGTTTCAATTTTTTAAAACCAAAATAAATTATGTCTTTAATCTAGGGCACCACAAATCCCGGGTGCCAGGTTGCCATAGTGCCTAAAAAATTTGGTCTGGCATCTAGGTTTTCTGTTTCTGTGAAAAACGTTCATTTTTCATGGAAAAAATTTGATTTTTTTTTTAAAGCTAAATCTTACCAGAAAATTGCATGGAGTCAATTACCCGGGAGAACGATTTTTGAATCAAGATTCTAACAAAGCCATAAATGTTTTTGATACTTTCGGCTGGTCAACAGGAGATTCTTTAATAAGTTATGGTGTGAGATAGTAGAACTGGCACAATATTATGAAAAACAACTTTTATCATCCTGAACGATTAATGAAAAATTTTCTGCAATCTCTACAATGAATGGTATGAATTCAAAGTACTTGGGAGAGGAAAAAAATTCAAAGATCTAGAAGTAGCGATTCCCAATTTTAGGACAGTTGTTATCCATAGTGTGTGTGATTTCAGTTTCTGCTGTAAGCAAGTCTTCAGTTTAATGAATTTTGCTAAAAATAAAATTAGGTCCTCAATGCGAAAGGAAAGTTTATGTAATCTGATGATATGCAATATGAATGGACCATAAGTGAAAATTTTTGATCCCACAAAGCTTGTGGACTAGTGGTATTTCAGTTCTAAAGCAATAAGACATGTTCATGGCCATTAAAGGTCAAAAATGGAGTAAAATGTATAATGTAGATAGTAAAAATGTTATATTTTTTTATTGCCTCAGTAACTATAAATAGCATATATTTACTGCGCATGTGTAATGACATGAGTTCTGTGATATACTCAGTATTAGAAAAAATATTAGTATATCTATTGCACGTGGGTCCCAACTCCTAAAAAATTGGGCTGGCTCTTAAATTTTTTAATTTTTTGTCATCCCTTGCCTTAATTTATTATTAATTTAATACCAACTCTGTCCTATCTTATTAAATTTCTCTCATCTTTAACATGTCCTGTGTGTGCGCAGATAGGTCGATATAATTACACTAGAAACCACATCACAGGTAAAAATTAAATGCCATTGTCTTCAGCAAATAGTCATTGACTTGTTTATAGTATGAAAGAAGCTATTTTACAAAACCCATCTCTTTTGGTAATTAAGTGTAAGTGGGAAATGTAAGTTTTTGACTTGGGCAATCACCTAGAAATATGACTGCCTAAGAGATGTGCCTATCATTAAAAATGAACAAAAATTCTATACTAAGAAGTGTGCTACAAATGGTTACATTTTGGGGATGAACAGCAGTTAAGATTTCTATGCATGTTAACAGGCCTGTCATTTAAAGAGCCATAATTAAGTGCTGTTATTCGGTATCAATAATCTCGTACTATTGTATTTTTATGTATAAGGCTTCTAATCAGAATGAAATCCAGCCCACACCCCTGCAATTTAAGATTATACACGAGAGAGACCTTCTTTTAATTAAAAAGTGTATTCCAAATGGTCTATGTTATTCAATAAATAATTTAGGGTTTTTCTTTTCAGATTGAGTCTAAACTGATTCATTGTTTTCATGTTCCAAACCCTATTCCAGTTTTAAATGAGTCGTTAGCAACGCCAAAAACATGGCGTTCAACGAGGTAAGTTTTCCATTTTATGGTGCTTGCAGGTTGTGCTATTTATATTTCAAATAATGCTTCATGTTTTCAGGTAAAAAACTGCACTAATTATTTCAGTATATAAAGAAGAAATGCAACAATATTAAAATGCATAACAATCAGAAATCTTAATAAAGAATTAAGTATGAAACCATTGCAAGATTTGGTTCTTATGATTCCCAACAAATTAATCTTATCAACACTTACTCCGTTATAAATTATTGAGCGCTACTGTCTAATTCTTTACAAGTCATGGTCTTATCTGATTTAAATCTAGAAACCAACTTACATATTTTCTCCTCAATTTTAGTTTTTTAAATTCATGTAAAATGAATAAAATGGTTGAAAGACGAAATAAGTCACTTTCTTTTATCAAAAGTTCATTACTGACTTTTTAACAGATTTGGACACATACCAGTTAAACTTTAATAAATCTTTTTTATAATATTTGAAATATTTTTTTTATTGAGTCTAGTGAATTGGTTTGTATTTTTTTTCTAGACTATCCCTTTATCCCTCTTTTTTGTAAACATATGATGTTTCTCAGTGTTTTTTTTTTTAATATAATAACAGTTAAAAATGTTCTTTTGAAATAAGTGTCATTCAACCTGTCACTGATCATGTAAGCACTTTAGACTAAAAACGAATTAGCTTAAATATTTATTCTTATCCCCCATTATTTTCCTCTTATGTTAATGGAGTAGTTGAACTAAAATGCCTTAAAACAGATACATTTTTTTTAAGAATGTGGTTAGTCACATTTCTAAAAGCAGGCAGTTTGTAATTGATGCAAAATGAAATTTGGATGTTAAGAAAAGCTTTTTAAATTGAAGGCTTCCATTAAAAAAAATTTAACTTTCTTGGTTCAATCTGTTTCTTAGTATAGTTATTGGTTATTTGATAATTACAACGATTTTTCTCTTAGTCTCAGTTCTATCAAATCTTTAGAAACCCTAATTTAAATTCCTTTTGTTTTTCTAATTGTTTGTAAATATTAAAATTGTTTAGACTCGGCCAAAAAAAATTTGAAACACTCCAGTGGCAAGGTTCAATTGGAATAGAGAGTAGGGTATGTGGCTTAGCATATTGCATGTAAGACGTACATGAAGAATGAAAGAAATTGCCACAGTATCAATATAGAGGACTTTTTACTGTAGAATTACATCAGAAGCACAATATTTAAGCCTTCTTTGGCAGTGATACACGTGGCACATTCAAACAAATCCCTTATGCTATTCTATGGTAAATTATGTCAAGCATTCTGAAGCTGTTGCTGCTGCTGCTGCTCTAGATCCCTTATATTTCGAGGGAAGTGCAACTGACAACCTAGTGTATGGCAAAGGTGCTGAAGAGGAGATAGATCTGTGGATCTCATTAACCAAGAAAGGGTGTCAACACAGAGAAGGAATTCCTGTAATAGGTGAGTCGTATATGTTCAGACGTTATCATGCTAGTAATTAGCCCCTTGGATACATGACATGAAAGGCAAAACAACAGTCTAGAATCTACTGGACATATTGCCGTGCTGTCAAATTGTCATAAACTTTAGGGAGCCAGCTGTCATAGGTGATAGCTTTACATACCATTACACTAGGAATTACAGAAATCCGCTTGGTAATGGTAGTGCTGGCCAGATTGCCACACATAAACGTGGAGATTATCTGTCTTAAGGCAGAAGCAGAATTCATCACTAAACATGATATACTGTCATTCCTTGCTTGTCCATGACTCTTGAGTCCTACTCTAGATACAGCCTTTGATGTTTTGATACTCGCACTACTCTTAAGCCACACACCGCTGTAACTCCTAGTATATTGATGTGTTAGTCATAACTTATTACAGCTGATCCCCTCTTGCAGTGGTATGAGGTATCTGATAGAAGAGTGGTAAGTTCTGCAAATCCTACAAGCTGTTTGCTTTGGCTTTCATGTCACATGTCCAAGGGGCTATTAACCAACATGATAACTCCACACATGGCTTGGCTCACTGAGGAGTTCGTTTGTGTTGTTGAAATCCTTCCTTGGCCAGAGTGCAATCCCCAGATCTGTCTCCCATTGATCATGTCTAGGATATGCTAATCGTCAATTGTATCACCTTCGGAATATTAGTAATCTTGAGCAGCAGCTGCAGAAAATTTGGCATAATTATTTACCATAGGTTAGAAAAAGGTTTTGCTTGATTCTATGTAGTGGCTTTATTTTTTAATTTAAGACCTTTCTATGTATGTCTACCATAATAGAGTCAATTAGATTTGATATTGTGAGATTTCTTTATCTCTTCATGTTCATCACATGCCAAGTTTCATTCCGATCGAACATTGATTTCAGGGTGTTTCGATATTTTTGGCAGTGTATTTGGTATTTCATGGACTTGGCTCTATTCTTTTATATTTTAGGCTACTGGATTTTGAATTAATTTTGCTAATGGAATATTATATTAAGTTATATTAAACAGCGTGCTATGAATATTTTTTTTATCACAATCTTTTCTGCAATTCAACATTGAGTACTACAAGATTTCAAAATATATCGTGTGTTATGTGGTAGGTAACTAAGATGTTTTCAGAGTTAGAAGCTATTTTTAAGGTTATTATGTATTGTTTAAGCCCACCACTTAAATTCTAATTCAATATTAAAATCTCACTTTCTTCAATGTCTCGGTATGTGCGAAGAACACAATTATTTTGGAATAAACCATGTGGGGAGCTTTTCTTTGAGTAAAAAAAGATTGTCAACATTCTGACACTTAAAGTTCTCGTGTTATTTTTAATGGCCTAATCATTATGAAAATAACCATGCGAACTCTGGTCTGAATAACATTCTTCGTATTTTACGAAAATAAAGAAGCATAATTCACTAGCGTTTTTGGGTCACTAAAGGAAGAGCACTCTCATTAGATCTCCACTATTTCGGCCCTTATTCTTTTAATAGCTGTTGTTGATCCATTAGAAAGGGAGCATCGTTGTCTTTCAGCAAATGTATTCCCAGTGTTATTTTGTCTCCGCATTTTACCTAATTTTAAAATTTGCTTTTTGGCTTTCAATTTATGCTAAGTGTTTCTGTTTCACCATTGCGATGTTTTTCAAATGTCATTTTGTTTCGAGAAACAACAGGCTCAACATAGATGCTTAAGGATGGAAGTAGGGCGTGTGAGGAATACCGATGTTTCCATAAAGCTACTGCAAAAATGAGAAACGAGCAAAGGAAACGTTACTCCTTGTCAAAAATGAGAAGCTTTAAAAAATGGCCAGTACAGATAAAAACAAGATAAAACTGTCAATAGCTATTTCGGTCGAATGAAACGTAAAAACGTAAACGAGAGGAACGTTTCTTCTTGTCTTGATTGATGGTGTACGTTTTGCTCCACCTTAAATAGTTGACAATTTTATGTTGTTTGTATTGGCCATTTTGTGAAGCATTTAGTGCTTTACTTACTTGTGAAAGACAAAATTTGTAGCATCAAGAAGTACGCAAGCTCTGTATGTGTCCTTTCAGTGCTAAATTACGATTTGATTCGTATCCTGCACTTTTCTACTTTTACGTATTATAATCCTTGTTGAGGATTTGCATTTTTAATATTTTTCCGAAGGCCGCACTTTTGTGTTGCAAGTCTGCTGTTTTGTGACAAAGGGATAGTTTTGAAAAACTTCGGAAATGTTTGCTGATTATATGATTCTCTTTAAACAGCCTTTACGTAGATATAACAAATGCAAAATTTTCTGCTTGTCATTGAACTTCAGAATGAGAAGGAATAGAATATTGGAGACTGCCGAGTATAGTGAGATTGTATAGAATAATTCCAATTGTTACTTTTCTTCTGAAAATTATCTTATATAGTCTCGGGCAAGCTCAGCTTTGGGCACGAACTTTTATTTGTGAGTTTTTATTCGTTATTTGGTTGTAGTGGTTATATAGGATTCTCCAAATGGTTCTCGACAAGGTCTACATATGAACATTCCTTAAAATTCGTTAAAAACTAATCTGTTTTGAAACGTGCTCTCTTGCTTTTAATTAAAAATAACTTTAAGATGGTTTTAACTTTGTAATAGTCTCGAAAATTTGTACTCAGAGTGCATTTGTGGACGACCCTGGGGAAATGACATCGATCCGACTTTGATTCTAATTTCGTACAACGATTTTCAACCGATTTGCCACAAGAACAGCACCAGTGTATATCTTACGGATGGTGAAACGGTTTAAATTGTGTTAGATTTGTAAGCCAATCAAAATTATACGTTTTTTTTTTTTGCCTTAGTATATATTTTGATGCGTCGCTGAATTTTAGTATTTAGTTTGCACTTTGAGGGGAAAAAGGTTAAAAATCGCTGATAGTGAACATTGAATTTTCTCTAATTCTGTCTAGCGGTTGCTATATTTTTCTATCAACGGAATTAAACTTTGTAAATATTGATTTTACACGCTTTCTCTTTGATCATCGTTGTGTGTTTTGTGATGCCCCAATCTGCCTTTAGCAGTATTCTTCTTTTCTGCTCGTGTTTGATTTTGCATTTCTGCGTACTCAAATACTTATGCAATGAAGCGGGGAGTATTTGGGAAAGGGCTTTTCACCCTTTCGAATATTCAGTGGCAGCGTAAGAAAACTTGTTTTCCGACGTCTGAGCAGAAAAAACCCTGCGAGACGATGAAGCTGCTCGCTAAAGCACGCTAATTGTAAACCTGTGCGGCTGCATTGTAACGGGGAAAACGTAAGTTGACTGACCTGTCTCTCTCATATTACTGCAGAAGTGGAACTTTTATCATCCCTGTCTCCCCCTCCTACCTTTGTTCTTTTTCGATTTTCTTCTCTTTCTGCTCTTTCTATTTCTTCAATTTTACCTTTCGTTGTAAAATTTGTTTTTCGATTACGGGGTTTGTTTTTGAGCGACGTTTGCAACCCCCTTTCATGAAAGCGGCAAATTCGTTTGCAAATTTTATACTGTGGAACGTTTTTAATGCAGTTTAGCTTTTAACCAATAAATTATTTGCAGATCGTTTGGTTTGAAAGTGTCATCAACACATGCACACATATTTCTCTTCTATTTTCAGTATTCTATTTTTGAAAACTTTGCTCAATAAGTTGTCTGTTGCTTTGGCATTACCAGAAAAATAAATACTTTAATGAGGGAATAAAATACTATTTTTTCTACTATTAAAACTCGAATCATAAAAATATTCCATGAAAGTTTTTGAATTAAAAAATTAATCCTCTGAGTTAAAAAAAAAAAAAAAAAATCTGTTTATTTGTTAAAAGTTATTTAAATTACTCGAAAATTCAATACAGACCCTGTTCCGAATAGCTTACAGTTGAGGTGATTCATTTTACGTAGACAGGTGCATCACAGACAGTTACTTGTGTTTTTTTAACTGAACAGAAAACTCTAAAAATATTTTAAAGCTCTTTTTAAGCTTGCAAAAAACTCATCCCATTTAAAAAAGGATGCTAGAAACGCCCTGAACAGAATAGGGATTCTTTCTTGGAACACAGGAGCATTTTATATAAATTCCAATATATTTTGATAATTAACTGTCTTGATATTGCGGTGTTCCATATTACTTACTCTTACCCTAGTGTATCACCATTTGCTGAAGTGTCCGCACGTATCTCCGCCTCTATTTAAAAAAGGCCGCTCAGTTCGAATCCACATAGATCGAGTTTGATGGTTCATAGGAATAGCATTAGATCGCTCGTTTTACAAATTTTGAAAGTTTGGATTAGTGATGCGACATTGATGTCGATGTTTTTAACATCGATGTATTGAAGTCGATGTTTTTGTGACATCGATGTTTATACTTGTCGCTGTTTTTACGTTGTCGATGTTTTATTTTTAAATGAAAAAAAAGTACCGTTATAAAAAAAAAAAAAAAAAAAGTAGCATAATTTTCATAATTAGCAAATTGAACATACTTTTAGACCAAATTGGCCAAGGGTGAAGGGTCTAAAAAGTAGGGATGCGACATCGATGTCAATGTTTTCAAAACATTGATGTTTTATAAAAAAAACATCGATGTATTGGAGCCGATGTAGCATCACTAGTTGCTAAACCAGTTTTAAGAAATGGGGGAAAAAGTTTAAATACACTGAATTTTAAAAACATCGATGTTTTGGGGGCGATGCCGCATCACTAGTTTGGATTCTATATATGCAGATTCACGCACTGTTCTTTTTTGGTCGATTATAGTGATGCGTGAATAACACGTTGACTAGATACAGGTGGATCACTAACCTATACACTAAGTGCAAAGACGCATTTTGTATATGGGTTCGTGCTCATCCTAAATTTTCCGCAACACTTGCATTTTAATGCTATTTTTGTTGATAGTTTTCCAATTGATGCTCAGTATCAAAATATTCTGCACTCTTGCATACGAACCAGCTGCTTTAAACTAGTACATTTATTACTGAACCCGAAAAGTGCACGCTACAATCAAAACAAACCGTTAAAAGACATTTATTTCAACCATCTGTGTCAAATAACGCCATTTGATTTCAAAAATAGAAATTTTGAGTGTTTCAAATGGATTTTCCAAGGTATTCTCCGGCTTTCAGATACTTTATGCATCGCGAAATATGCATCCATGCCTTGTGTGAAGCTACTCACTGCGTGAATTCTCCGAATCCATGAGATTACCAGCATTTTCTTTTGCATCCCATTTCGATTTTCCTATCCGATTGTCTACTTTCTATGCTCAGTCGGTAATATGGGAAACGTTTATGCATTTGCATCTTAACTCTACAAAACCAAATTTACCTCGGAGTTGAAGTTAATCATTCGTAAAATGTACTACTGATATTTTATTCTATAAGTGCCTGCGACAGAAATTATTTTCCCCGAAATTATTTCACCCAACGCAAAATGAATACTATAAAAAGGAATAAGTTTTTTTATGTGCTAATTAAGTTTACTTAAGAATTTTCCTCTGTTCACCACGCTTTGCATTAGAACGCAACTCTGCATGTAGCCAAATTTTTTGGAACAAAAACACAATAGAACTAATAATATTTTTGTTCAATTTTTTTTTTGACAGCATTGCAATGACTATTTTAAGAATTACGTGTCGTCGGCTCAGCAAAAATTCATTAGCTGATATTTTTTCCTAAACGCTCGTTTTCCCGACGCTGAGAAATACATTGTCAAATTGTAATCGGTTTAAAAGAAATATAACTCAAAATATTTGTAATTTTCATTTTTGTAACCCAAAAGTTTTTCAACACCTGTGGCAGTAAAAAAATATATTCATATATTTTCAATTTGTTTCTGCTCTTAGTCGGCGAATATAATAACCTCTTGTTAAAAGAGTACCTCAAAGTAGGAATAGTGAGGTGCGATATCATAGCACTAACAACTCGTCAGTTATTTCCCAAATCGAATGTTTTACCTGTCTTGTTACTTACGTCGTTAAAAGTTTTGTTCACTATTGTGGAAGTTTTGGAGTTATTGAACATAAGACGACAAATTAGGCCTGGCTGGATATAGAAAATTATTGTTCACATGGAATAAAAAACTTTCCCGTGAATCTATATTGACGAGAATTTGTAAACATGCGTCAATATTACGAAAACGGGCGCCATTCTTACACAGACTGAATCCGGAATTTCAAATATCTTTCAATAAAAGTATTTCATGACAAAACAAGGTACACGAAATCATGAACCTTTACTCAAAGGGAAGAGTGGTGGGGGAGAAATGTGACACTCCATTTCGTAAAATGTTTGTATGATTAGCTTTCTGGGACAGGGGTGCCTAGGGATAGGTCCCCGAATCCCTTGGGCCTCCCAAACAGGAAGGGAACGCATAAAATTTTTGCCAGTGAGTAATCATATAAGGGGTTTTAACAAAACACCCACACCATGGATGACAAGTCCTAGTCGCCCGGTCCCCCAAACATGAAGTTAAAATATATTCAGATAATAAGGGTAACCAAATATGCAGGGCGTCTCTCTCTTTCATTAGATTGCTTGACCTATGTATTACAAGTGCCAAGTCCCAGTGGCCTGAGAACACTTTGGGCCCCCAAATTTTTATCTTTGGGGCTTGGGCTCCCATCAACCATTGTTTTCTGTTATGATCAATTTTCAGGGTTTGCACATGTCTTAAAAGTCGTAAGAAGACGCGTTTTTTTTATATTTTGATTGTACCTTATTATTTGTTGCAAATTCTTGAAGGGCTTTAAAAAGGTTTTTTTTTTTTTTTTTTGCAAGAACACTACATATTTTATTTCACCTGCGTTCAAAAACCAAGGTCATAGATCACTGATATTTATCCGAAGGCGAGTTACATCAAAAATGGTTAGCTAAAAACTGATTGTAAAGCTGGGTCCGTGGGATTCAAGATTAACCAAGTATGGCACTTGCCCCATAAAACCCCAAACCAACAACCGTGGAACTTGAACGTTACACTCATGAATGTTTCTTCATGTGTCCGCGCGGGTAATCTATTGCGATCTATGTGAAATGCCCGAAAGACATGGAAAAAATAGCGTTGAAAAGGCACACATTTTTCTTTTACTCGAAGAGTAGGAGGCCTGTTAAAGTTAAAAAAAGAAACAAGTGAAGAAACTGGTCCCCCAATACTTTCCACTAGTTGATGCCACTGTTAATTAGGATTGAACGTATTTAGGTGTGTGATGTTTTAACCTTCTCACATGTTTGCAGTTGAAATCCTTCCGTCTTTTGACTGCCTGCTTTATTGTGATGGATTGAAGCGGTACTAAGTCATAAGAGTCCGTTGTTCCGCACAATGGCGTGTATCATGAGAAACGGTTGTTTCCTTGTAGGGAACAACGATTGACTTGACCCTTTTGTTCCTTGTGACGCGAGCGATACGAAGTCTCAATTTGTGATTTCAGACGGTGCCAGATTTCTCTCAAGAGTGAGTGTTTATGACTGGGTGTCATGGCTGCAAGAGGGAATTCTATTTATAGTCCGGATGAATTTATTATGTTTGTATTCCCATCCGTCATATTCTTGAAGTGTTCTTTTTCTAAAAATGTAATTCCCCAGTGAGACCTATGATACCCATTTTCCTACTCATTTGATGACCGCCTGATCCGATCATTTTATCTTTGATAAGACCTGATTTCAAATCGGTTTGAAAATTAACAAATTATTATGTAGACATTTTTGTATTAATACTTATAATGTGCTGTGTAAAGCATGTACGACTTGTTTTCACCAGAAACATGAATTAAGTAGATTAATGATGACTGCGGCTGTTAATCGTCATGTAAGGGATTTGAATTTCATTTGTGGCCTAAATGTGAACCCTTGAAAACCGATTCCAGTTCATGCATTCGTAAGAAATCGAGAGAAAGTTGGTTGTTTTTAGTTCGGGGCTTGTTATCGGAAGAAATGCTACATCAAAATTTATGGATTCGAGCTTACAACTGCTTCAGTTTTTAATTTTTTATGAGCATATCTACCAATATTTGCCCTACCGAGCATCGTGGCGTACCCTATTCCTCACCTATGACTAAAGAAGTATAAAAAACTCTTTTCAGAATTAATTCATTTCCATATTTGTGTGTAAACAAATATTTTGTACTTTTTCAAAATGTTTGCTGTATGTTAGTACTCAAACTTAATGAAATTTTTTCGATGTAATATTTTTAAGGATTTATTTATGTGATAATATTTACAAGTGGAGGCGTCATCAGCCGACCAAGAATTCCTAACCTAGTTGTCCTGTACAAATTGTTTGGTTGTGAACACCATGTCATAAAATTTTCTTTCATAGGTGCTAGCGAAATTTGATCCCTTTATTATTGGACTGAAAAGTTTTTATGTGAGTTTCTAATTCTAAATGTCTATCTCTTCCCTGAATTTCATGTTTAGAAACAAAACGTATAAAAAATGTACGTTTCTTGCTTTTTCAGTAGTGTATCAGAAATCAGATCAAAATAAGACTTGACCATTGAGCAAAACTATTCCAAATTCATTGAACTTTCAAATAAAGTAGAAATACGTATTAAAAAAAAAGACAAACATGTTACTCAATACAAATAATATTTTAGTTATCAGAAATATTTTCTGTAAATAGTCTTGCAACGTTCCGTTTGACTTCCACAAGACCGCTCACTACGACTTTGATTGTTGTTTTTGTTTCCCTTTAAACCAAGGTCAAGTTTAATGAAACATAAAGCAATCAATATAATGCTTAAAGTTTATGATTTGCTCATAATCAGTTTATTTCCTGGTCAGTAAATCATGGGAAGGAACAGCCGTTACGATTACAAAACAACTAATTTCAAAACGTTTGAGGAAAGTTCTTTTGATCCTGATTTCTGTTTTCATTCTGTGTTTCAGATGCAAGGTCAAAATTTTAATTTTTATCCTCAGATTTGTTTTCAATCAGTGAATTACTCTGAATATCGTTATGCACTTTCCCCTGCTCTTTCTTCTCAGATGTGCTTTTAAATTACTTTCCCAACACACTTTTTTTCATATAATCTTCTAATACCTGGGCAATTAATTGAACATTTCCATCATGGCATAACATAGGCCACTGGGGTGGGTTCACGTTGTACCTCGCATACATACAGAGGCTTCTAGGCGCAGCCCGTTTATAGAGACCTACCACACATTCATTCAGGATGAACAAACATTCATGCCTTTCCCCCGGATTCGAACAGGTACCTTTCGATTCAGAAGCCAGCGCCCTGATCATTAGACCAATTGGTATGGAATCAATATTAGAAACGGCTCAATCCCATGATAGTACTTTACGCAAGTCCAACTTGATTGGCTAGTTTCACGGGCTTGGCTTCACTTGGATATCTCGCCAATCTGATTGTTGCAGTAACCATTTGATTTTGAATATGCGCGTTGTTTCGTAGAAATACAATACATACACTAGCGCCTCAGCGTAAGTGTCCGACAAGTTGACTCTGATTTGCTCCTCATATATATGTTGTATGGTTGTTGTTAGTAGTATTTCTTGCCAACTTTTTTATTAAGGGTACTTATACTTTAAAAAGCTTCTTTTCGCGAAGCAACGATAGCCTAATGGCTAAAGTCACCCACCTTCAGATTACCGTCGGCAGCGGAAGATGACTTCCCGAGTTCGAACCCAGCTGGCGGAAAAATTTTTAGATCCTCCAAATTATTTTTAAAAAATTCCAATTTAATTCCTTTTCATTCTAATTTTACTTTTCCTAATTTTTAATACCCTTTTCATATTTTTCCAAGCTTCCGTTAATTTTACATAAATAATCTAAGAACCACTCCTGAACTCACTACCAGCTGATATTTTTCCGCCCCTCTGCCGTCCCCTTTGCTTTAGGATGATGGTGTCGTATCCACCGCTGGCTTAGGACCATTCTGATGTAACAAAAAGCATACATAAAACACTAACTTATATAATTATTAACTTATATAATAAAAGGATACAATTTTCGGCTCCCACCTCTACCCACCCATAGCCATGGATCTGAAAAGAAAAGAAGAAAGCAGAAAGGAAGAGATAAATCGCCAACAACTATAAACCTTGATGACATACGTATCTAGGTCATGTGATCCGATTAGCCAATCAAGTTGGACTTGCGTAAAGTACTATCATGGGATTGAGGCGCCTGTATCAATATTCTGTCCTTTTAAAAAAAATATCTTGTCTCAAGTGTGTATTTGATGATTAACATTTTTTTTATATATATATATAATCTGTGCATTGGAAAGGCAAAGAATGCACTGATGTTGGAGGTTCACGTCGAGTTGCAAAGTGAGTCGGCTATATATTTTCAATTTCCCTTTTTATTTATTAAATTGTGTTTTTTTTTGTCCCAAGTTCTCGAGAATGACTGAGGGGTCGCCGTGGTTTAGTGGGTATGCCCGCGGCTCTAATAACCTTCGAGTTGTTGGTGGCGCATATTCAATTCCTACCTGGGAGCATTTCTCTTTTCGCTATCAGTAAAAGTTTCCTTGTGTGCGTACGTTCATTTACTTGATGTTTGGTGCAGCTTGGACATATGTGGCCTTTGCGTTATAAAACCCAGCCTATCTATCGAGATTGACTGAAAAAGTGTTTAAGATCAATCGGAAAGAGTCGTCCAAGTTAGCCGTAGTCTTATGAAATACGTATACGTGCCGCTATTCTATGTGTAAAAACGGTACATACATGCACGTGTTAAATGTTCGTGTTGCATTTCCAACCAATTTGTGGTGACTTGCGTAAAATGAGCGATTTTGCATCGACAAGTGTTTCCTAATTTTGTCAAATTGCAGAGTGAACTGTGCAAATAGGCTTTTGGGACTCCTCGTATATCCACTCGAAGATGCAGATGCCACACTAATTATGACCTTCTAATCGTAAATATGCAAAGTAGCTTTAGAGCTCATTTCCAAGATGAATCTACCCGATGTTAAGTTCTTGTTCTAATATTGAGGCCCGGTGCACACATCCGGTTTTTCAAAGTGCGGCGCCGCTGCGCGACACCAAAGCCCAACTATTCACACATAACCGTGAAATGACGCAAGTACTCATTTCGCGCCATTTGCGACAAATATTCTATCGAAGAAACGGGTTTATTTCGCTTACTTGGTGTAAAAAAAAAGTATATTTTGGAACAAAATGGACGTTACTGGATAGAACCATTTATTAATTATTATTTATATTCCATTTATCTATGAAAACAAGGTACTTCAGAACGGAGACGCGTGTGCGGCGAGCTGCGGCGCCGTGGGGGACTGCGGTACAAATTGCACGCAAGTTGGATGTGCGGCGCTTTAGGCATGTGCGCACTACTCCATTGGATCTAATGTATCTCAGACTGCACTTGTGTTGCCGCAGCGGAGCCGCACGTTGAAAAGCCAGATGTGTGCACTGGGCCTAAACAGTCACAATTTTTTATTTTCGCAGGATAATACCTGGGCACAGTGCATATGTAAGGGTTAACCCCTTTTCACTACGGCTATAGATATAACTGGCAATATTCTGTCTTGGCGCGATTCTTATAACTTTCAAGGTAGAACTATGTTCTGGCCGTAGTCTAAAATCCTTCTTGGCGCGATCAAGGTGCAACTGCTGTTCCGGCCGTAGTCTAAAGGTTAATATGTAGGCACAATCGGGTATTGAATTCAGAATGTTTACTTGACTTGCTTATGACTTAAATGACTTAAAATTCGTTTTCTCCAGACGACTTGCTAAAAAGTTCGGTTGATTGGCTGCTTTCTTTGTCGCATAAGAGGTATTTTGGTCAAGATCAGCCAAATCGAATCTGCCGCGTACACGTCGTAGGTAGTCAGCGCAGTGTTACCGTCCGCAGAGCCACGATGACCCTCCAACTAAAAAAAGCGTTCGTTCAAGTATAGAGTATGAATCCCCGTTGCGTTTGTTAGCGAACACACCTGAAAATGTTACAAAATATGAATAGGTTTTCATCAGAATTCGAATCACAAAGAACGATCTGTCCACGTGGGAGATAAACGTTCATTTTCTGAACATTTTCCGGTTTCAAAAGCAAAACACTATATACGCGCGCGGACTACAATTATCCGGCTCAGTGGCACATCCGTTTCGATCTCAGTCTGGGTCATTCGACTTTCATATCAAGCAGATTGCTTTTTAGCTCCATCGACAAACACATTCCAACGTGTTGAGCATGATTGTACGGTGTCCCCAGGTAGCGGGCAGGCTCCGCAATACGCCCACGCACAACGCTCTTTTTTACGGTGTGTATTTTCTTTTCTTCTTCGCCGTCTTTATTCAGATGGAACCATTGGTTATTGTAGACAAGAGAAATGCCTCATGGAATTTATTGCTGTTACGAAAACAATACCTTGTCGAAATCGGCCGACTCTGCACGATGATTTTTCTATTTCTATCGGCCTCAGAGTCACGCGTTTGTTCAATGGTTGCATATTGTTCTTGGTTCTTTTTATCTGCGAGAGATGTTCGCGATTTTCTTGTCGTGTAGGTGGAGGTATATACCGCGTTGCATCTGATGGTAAAAAATTTGCCACATTTTCCATTTACAAGGGATTACATTCATTATCTCTGGAGGCGGTCGATTCGCGGTGACTTAGAAAACGCTGGTGTTGTAGCTTCGTTTCCCTGTGAAGCCTAACTGATTTTTTAAAATATTTTCTCTAAATGTGTTTGGAAGGTATTGCGGTTTGAAGTTGGTTTTCTTTCACCAAAATATTTGACCTGTCTCTTATTGTTGTACGAAGGAAGATCTTTGTCACTAAAATTCAGGATTGATGCTGCTTAAATATATAATCGCCAGCATTTTCATAAATTCTGCATAACCTCCACAAAAGAAAAAAAAAAAAAAACTGACAACCCGTTATTATTTTTTTAAATTTTTGATTACTTCCTTCACTTGGTTTATTAAGTAAACCGAAATACGGCTCTTTGTTTTGTTGCGTGTTCCAGTGTCCATATTACGAACACACTGAAAAAAGAAAGGAATATTATTAATTTGTTATGGTAAGACAGTCTAAACACTAACCCAGACCGATGTTTATTTTGATTAAAAAATTCCCCCTCTAAGAATGATTGAAAGTATGAAATTTTAGTTATTATAGGTTGCATTATTGGTGAGTTGTTTTGTATGTTCATGTCTTTAAATTTCTTTTATAATTTATTCTTAATAAGAACTTGAACGCTTAAATATTTCTACTGATTTTATTCTCCTTTTTTTGTCTTTTAAAAAAAATAAGTACAAGGATATGTTTTGATCTGCGTTTAACATTCAAGCGCTTTTCCTGTGAGGATTTATTAGTTGAATGCTCACACCCAATAACCATGACACAAACATCACAAATTTAACATTTAAAAGCGAAAACAAAATTGCAAATTTCACTTTGGTTTAATTAATTGGTCAATATGTGTAAATTTAGGATGTTTTTTTTTTGGACTTAGTGTTCAAGATTTTTTTTTGAAGGGACGGGGGGGGGCACACTTTGTGCATACTCCTCCCGCTGCATGTATTTCTTCTGTCGGTTAAACCTTCCTCGTATCTATCCATTTTTTGCGCAATGCACAGTAATTGATAACAGTATGTGCACTTAACCAACTGTTGATTGCACATACTGTTTTCTAACGGTATAAGGGCATTGGATACTTTCATATGCATATTATTAATAATTGTTTACCCTAAAGACAAACATGGAGTTTTAACATTATTGACAGTTTGTCACGTATCATAAACGAAGTATTTAATCCCATAACAACTTACTGCACGTTGTCGTAACTAAACCTGTCAAATTGGTAAAACCATGTTGAAAACGTTCAACATCAATGCCTACAAGATGCAAGTTTCTCTTCCTTCGTATATGTCTGACGTTTTTTGACCAACAAACATTATCATTTCCGTTCATTGAAATTCCCAACATCATCAGGGGGAAGCTGCGCCTTTCCTTTCATTCTCGCCTTTTCGGCTATAAATGCAAACGTTTTTGTAGTCACTTAGTACGCTTCAAACGCCATAACCCCCTGTTAACTGCTTTTTGCAAATATCATTCACCTCTGTATTTCTCGGACCATTGAGCAGGGCAGGAACCAGAACGGAGTAATTTAACGGGAAGGACTATTACAAAGCGCTCAAAGTTGAGAAAAGGTTTTTTCATGCTGGTGCGTTAAATAAAATGTAGATATGCACTAATGTCTGAGACAAGGCCGAGTCATTTTTAATTTCAAGAAGGCCGTGGTTTGGAAGCTATAATAAGGGTTTCTGTCTACTGTCTTTGCGTGGTCTTAAAAAAAAATATTATTTTTATTTCCAATGGTGTGTACAAAAGCAATGTTACAAAAGGCAACAGAAGAAAGTCTATGGACACATTCGGTCCCTCGCTTCCCAGTATCGTTCCCACGAAGTTGTAGCGGAGAGCGCAGGACAGTGGTCGCAGGTGAGTAGTCAATGTGTTCCGGAAGGTTGCAGAGCTTGCAACGTGGATCGTCAAGGATGCCTATGCGATTTTGCTGCAGCTCCGTTCTCTTGGGCTGGGACATACCATCGGCATTCAACTGTAAGACTCGAAAAGAAATTTTCCGAGAACTCATTATTGAAAGCTGGGACCGCAAAAGCCAGAAGGAGTAGTCGATCATTTAGCCGCAAAATCGTTACCAGGGTGCACCACGCGGAGTTGGATCTACTTTGCACCCCTGGTCTTAAAATATAGTGTTGGTTAGTAACACCAAACTAGTTTTAGTAAATCTCACGTAGTTGATGAATGTCTGAAAAAATTCGTAACGTTGAAAATGAAATAAACATTAAATGGAACCATTGCGATGGAGCCTCCTTGACACAGTTAGTTTGTCCAATGCACTAGCATGCTGTGAGTTGTCGACGTTGGCTCGATTCGTCCTTGAGTGTCAATAAAACTTCCCTTGTATGTATGAAGTCCAAAACTTGGCCAATGCCTTCTGACCCTCAGGAGCATATCGATAGGCGTGTTAAGGTATCACAATCCCGAGATTCATCAGTGATCTATCCTCCCTTCTGTTTTACCATCGCCTACCCTTCTGTTCTTTGCTTTCACCCCCTCTCGTTGTTGGCTTGTGACTGGCGCAGCTTGACCTAAAAATGGCCCTTGCGCCCTAAAAACCCAACATACCATCCGTTTTTGTTTGGTGTGAATATGTAGTAATCGTATCGAAATAAGGGGGGGGGGGGTATTGCTATAAGATTTTATTTTCACACTCTTTCAATGATCATGAACTCTTGAAAACGTTTTGGTTCCGTTCAGTTTGTAGGACCATTTTTCTTTTACGTCCATTGCAAAATGCATTTAATTCGCGTTTTGTCTTCGGCACATCATACTGAGTAAGATTGTGGTCTAGGAATCCCATAATCTGCGAGCGCATCTTTTACACATTTGAATTATATTTCCCAATGAGTGTTTTTATTTATATAAGAGTTGGTGTTGTCCTCGAATCTTTCCCTTAGGGGATTGATCCCGGACCGTCGTCAATAGCCCGTTGTGTTGCTCTAGTACGACGTTAATTAAAATTACCTCACCTTGCCTTTCTTAAAAAGAAACTATAATTTGATCTTCAAAGCTATTTTTTTTTGTTTGTATCCTTGGAATCGAACAATTTACTTTGAATGCTGTTGACGAAAATTTACATGCTGATTGTAACACAATGTAATTTTCTAAGTACATTTTCGTGTTCGTGTCTCCGGAAATTCATCTTGGTACTCTTTGTTTCAATCTGCTGAACTGAAGAGAGGAACATGGAATAAACCATTGCTTTTTTTATTTCTTCTTTCTGATTCTCTATCCTTTTCTTTTCAATTTTTCTACAGGTCTTTATTTTGCTTATATATTTTTCTTTGAGGATTTGATAATGGCAGAATGTGGTTGTTCCAACTGAATGCTTCTCTGAGGTTGCATCAGTGTATTCAAGTTTGTTGCACTTTTCCTTTCGAGGGCTTCAAAGCGTGATGAAACAAGACCTGTTCGGCATTTTGTTGAGTCTAAAATGTCCGAGGATGGAAGGCAGATATTCAATGGTTTGGTCTGTCGTTCTACGATTCTTCTTTCCGGAGGGTTAATTAGACTGCGGATTTTCACTGTCTCGTTAAGACTTAATGTCTCATTGAAGTTGTTTAAACTGCTTAGATTTGATTGGCGAAAATTACTAAGTATGAGCTTGGTATTTTCCCTTTTTAATTTCGTATTTCAAGCCTGTTCGCTCTCAACTTAAGCCTGTTTATTATTTACGCTATGGGAGTTTTTTGTACTCCAGTTTTCAACGTTTAACCCTTTTGGTGGTTGTCTCGACGATGTCGTCATCAGCGAAACTGATTAGACTTTGATGTACGCGATATCTCATCATTAGAAGAATTGGTCAGATCTTGTGGATGAGGAGGATTAATGTTTTCTTTCTTGCATTGTCGTTGTCTCATTTTCAAATACTGCTATCATTTTGCTAGTCACTTCTTTTTACTTTTGAAGAATTAAACTAAGACAACTTTCTTTAATGCTGAGAAAGGATAATATATAGGTCCTTTTTGTGTTGCCTTCCAAGTAATCAAATGATCAACATCATTTAAATTTTGAAACGAATTTTCATAGATGCATATACGTTTTTCTTGGCATTTTCTTGATAGCTATTTTTGAATTTGTTTTTACAATATACAACATTATTTACCGAACTTTGAAAAAGTTTCTTATTTTGCAGGTATATTTTAAACAAGCTATTTCTCGAAACATCCGACTTTTGAATCTATTTTTAACTAAGTTTTCTGTAATTTTAGCGCACTTCACATTTGTGTTTCTTGATTAAAAAAAATTCGAAATGGATGTGAAAATTAATTTTATTCTTTGCACCTGTGTTATATCAAACGTTTCTGGGAATGGAGAATGAATAAAATAGGGATACAAATAAATATTGCAACTTTTTTAATTTAATGATACGTATGGATGTGTATATTAATTTTATTCTTTGCACCTGTGTTATATCAAACGTTTCTGGGAATGGAGAATGAATAAAATAGGGATACAAATAAATATTGCAACTTTTTTAATTTAATGATACGGCATGATTAAATAATATTTCCCATTGTTATTAGAAAGTGTAATTTGATTTGAAGTATTTTAAATCAACCTATTTAACGCACTACTTTTGTTCTGAGTGTTTATTGAACCTAATATAGTTGTTGGTTAAGGTTCACTTATGGAGACCTACTTTCTAGCTAAGGATCCTTGGTCAGTCTTGTATAACTGTACGTCGCGTTTCTGTAACTAATTACGAAATTGTTTTTGTTATCTTGATATTTTTAGTTCTAATTTGCTTTTAAAAACTATCAAAAGTTCAAAATAAAAATACCCTTTTATTCTAAAAGATCCTTTGAGTCTATCTCCAACATGGACAATGAAGAATCCACAACTTGCTTTATTGTAAACTAGCTGACCCACGCTTAGCATCTACATATATTTCTTAATTACTTTTTGTTACAGATGGCAGTGTCGTTACTCACATTTCATACCTTACTTTAATCTACTTATAATACTAGGGGGCTTCGCCCCATGCTCGCCAACCCCCGGTGATTGCTTCGCAAACCAACACACCTTTCGCAGAGTTTTCAATCTCCTGCGACGGCGAAACTATCTTAATAATTCGAAAATTCCTGATTGGACTTTCCGGGCCATGAGCCCACTACTCGCTAACGCTCGCCAACCCCCTGTGAACCCCCGAACCTACAGAATCCCATTTGGTTTGCTTCACAAACCAACACTCCTTTCTCTAGTGATTTCGCTTTGTTTTTACTTCATCACTTAATGCACCCAGAACTAATAGCCGCATAGTAAAAAACCTTCCTTTTCTTGTTCCCTGTGCAATTTTAAATAAACCATGTAAAACTCATAGTTTTCTGATCTGTACTTTCTCGGGAAATCGTCTGAGAATCGAGCGAAAAAAGCGTGTTGAGCCTTATGGACTCCGGGTTAGGACGTCACAGCGAGTTTCAAAGGCCAAATTTAAAAAAATCGTTGCTACGATAAATTTTATATCAAAACCCGTTAGTTAGAAATGTAACCTTTCATTTCCGTGAAGAAAAATGTACGCTGTCGCAAAATGTTTAAATTATAAATTATACTTTTCATTGCATCGAATTTATTTTTGAACAAATTTAAAAAATAATTATATTCGAAGCTTTCACGTGGAATTTTCAAAATTTAAAACAAATAGTAATAATCTGTAGATATGACAGTTTAAAAAAAAATTACGAAAATGTCCCGATTTTTCCCAAATTTCAAAAAAATATCAGGAACTAAATTGAAATTTCTAAAACAACTCGACGAGCTGCAAAAATTCACGTTTAGAGGTACTCTAAAAAACCTCACGAATGAAGACTAAAAGTTTGTACGTGTTTTGCTCATTCGCGTTAGAAATGTCTTTTTTCGACTTTGACAATAAATGCACCCTAAACTAATAGCCGCATCGGAAAAAAATCTTCTCTGTCTTGTTCCCTGTACAATTTTGAACAAAACATGTTAATTTCGGAATTTTCTGATCCGTACTTTCTTGGGAAACCGTCTAACAATCGAGCCAAAGAAGCGAATTTTCAATCCTGTGGCGGCTGAGATAACTTTTTTTTTTAATGTGGAGAGAAATATAAGTATTAATATGCATATTTTATACTCCCAAATAAAATCAAATTAATTAAAAAAAATTAAATGACATTTTTACGTTTTTCAAATGTGCTGATGATAATTCTTATTTCCAATACAGCCCATCTCCACTATTTTAAAGATTTGTCTGTTTGTTTGTTTCTTGCCCGCGAAGTCCTGACGAATATATGGCACTTACAGTAATGGGATTTGTAACACAGGTCGTGCGAATATTTTGCAATATTAGGGTCGAGGAGAATTTTAAAATCCAATCTAGAACATTTAAAAATGAATTTAATAGATTTTTCACCATTCTCCATTCCGTCGCGGTAATTCCTAGGAATGAAGAAACGTCAAACCTTAGACTTTTCGCCCTCACGTGTCATCTTGACGTAAGCCTTTGGAACCATGCATAATTTTTTTCATTTCTGGGGAGAGAACACATTCGAATGACCTTCGTTTGTTTCGAGATTCATTCATTTTGATTTCCTGCGAAACGGATTTCAGTAAAGCAAAAGATTACTTAAGTTATCACTGGCTTTCTTCTGTGCTTTTTTTCTATCTGAGCGATCGTTAAAGGTAGAATAAAAATTTTAACGGATTTGAAATTTGCAGAAAATTTTACAACAGATAGACCATATTCGTTTGATTTTCTTTTAATTTTTTATATTTTCGCAAGAGATTGTGACGTTACGTGAATTTTCGCTTTCCAAAAATAAACAGTTGGCATTCTTTTTGCCCTTCGCGTTAAAATAAAAATAAGAACATATTTTTATTTTAGCGGAGGAGAACAAAGAAATAAAAACATTTTGACTGTGATCGTTAAGTTCTTTTTTCGTAAAATTGGAATCATTAAAGACAGATTTAAAATTTTAACGGATTTGAAATCTGCTGAAAATTTTAAAACTGTTAAAAACCTAACACCACGGGCACGGGCATCGCGGGCTAGCCACGCAGTTTCTAGTAGTTAATAGGGCACACACACCTCTTGAACCAATTTTTGGTTGGGCTCGAATTTTCTTTTGTACTCTTTTTTTTTCTATCTTCTAGATTTCTTATTGCCTTCTGCAATTAGACCGCTGAGTTATTTCATAAGATAAGAGAGAGTTCTTCCCGTTCAGTTCTAGTAAATACATTAAGCAGCTCCATTGCTCAACTCAAGAGTCTTTAAATTGTGACAAATTAGCGAATCAAAAAATCATTGTAGTTGATTTTATATTATTTATCAATCTACAAATAACGCCGATTTCTGTGCCACATGCATCAATAAAATGGTGGATGCGAAATCCAGGCCCTGTGTTTCATTTCAAAAATGAAAATCATGCTATGAAAAGGTTATGCAAGTTTTCTTATGATATTAATTTGTATGGAATATTCGAGTATTGAAAAAATAAGTGGCGAAATAATTTGTATCAGCTTGTTTTCCTCACCATTTTGGTGTTTTCCTGAGAGATGATTCATTTCGAGAGGAAAAATGAATCAGCCTGTCATAATTTGAAGAGGAAGTTCTTTTCATTTTCCCTACGCATTAGTTTCTGAACACATTCCGTCCCTTGTGTTTTGATACAAATACTACCGTAGCATTGGCAATTCTAAGATTCTACTGGAGTTGCATTGGAATTCTTGTTTCTGTGTTCGAGTTATGTAAATTGTATGACGGACGATGTTGATCAATTCCCCAAATTTTCATGGCCCAACGCCCCTTTTTTCAAAGACAATTTTTTTCGACACCCCTTCTGGACCCCTCGACACACCTATTTAAAAAATAATAATAAATTGGAAGTGAACTGTGTCCAAGTTGTTTATTTCACCAAAAATTATTTGTAGCTGTGGGTTATTTTGGAATTTCTAAAAGCTAATTTAGAAATGAAACAACTTAGGAAATTATAAAGCCATTAATAAAAACGGGAAAAAAATATTATACACGTAAACACGCACTAGAATGCTCACTATTATTGACGATTAATATCAATCAAATCAGTAAAATTAAAAAAAAATTGCAATTGAAAAGAATGCGCCTCTTCTGTTTCTACCAATTTGTCTGCATTAAACTTTCATTTTCGTTAGCAGCATCCTTAAATCTCTTGTCAACTGTTTGTAAATATGGTTCTTGTGTTTAATTGAAAGAATCGATGACAAAATGCAGTAATATTGTCGGGGCCTTTTTAGGCAATTGTTATACTATCATAATGCCTACCCTGCTCTTTGACTCCCCTATTTTCCCTAGCATTACCCAAAGATTCATTGAGCGCCCTCATGAGGGCGTTTTCGTCCTCTTCCAAATTTGTCGCTACCAAAGGCTTCTTAAATTTTGAAGTCTAAAATTTAGGCTAATTTTTGTTTGTAATTTAGGCTAATTTGTGCTTATAAATGAGTTACTTTAATTTTATAAATTTGTACATCGTGATAGCATGTTAATTGTAACTGTTAGCAGATTTCGTCGTGTAGAAGTTCTTCAGAACAGAGACAGAATCACTTCAAGAATATATTTATTTATTTAATATTTATTTCGACGATGCATGCAACAAAAAACTTAACCCAACTTGCTGTTGAGCGACTTAAAAAAAAATGAAAGTTTTTGAGAGGCTTCTTTGTCAATGCTATCTCAAATTAGTGGGAATGTTCCTTCAACAGCTCATACATACCAACGACAGACACCTGAAATTAGAAAATGTAAGAGAAGAATCAACTGCAATTCTTTTTATCGTATAAATAAATTTACTAATAGGAACAGAAACTGGTTTAATGTTTATAGCAGTGGATAGGGTATTATTTTTCAGCTGATTTTAAGGAGACGGTTTGAACAAATGCAATTTTTATAGGTGCAAAATATACTTGTTTCTATCTGAAAAAAAAAATTACAAGTTCTTGTGTATTATCTGTCCTGATTAAAAATTTTCTCTGATGGGCAAATTGAAAGGCCGGCTTGTTTGGATAAATGTTGGCGATTTACAAGAACTGTGCATTTTCAAGTGATGGTGCGATTTCCCTCTCAAAATGGCTGTAAAGGTTCAGAAAATACGTTTGAATGTTAAGTGGCAATGTTGAATATGAAAGGATTAAATTCCTCGCCATTTACTTAAAAGAGTGTAAAATTTTAGGCATGGGGGCGCCTTACCACAAGTTTATGGCATTTCTGTAATATCCTGATCAGTTTTTTATATAAGCCTTTATTATTGGACATGACGGTAGAAGAAAATATTCGGCCTTTATATCAGTTATAATTTGGTTCAGCTGATGGTGGACAATAATGCATCAAATTCCCTTAAAAGTAACTTATCACCAGGTATACCATATGAATGGTAGTTCCCCTGAATTTCCCCTCTTCCACCTGCAATTGTCTCAAACTCTACTATCACCAATACATCATTCTCGTTCACCTTGAAAGCTGGGGGATTTTGTTTCAAGTTCAAAGAATAGAAGCTGTTCTTGAATTGAATGGTTTCTCTTTATTTAACTAAATGTTCGTGTGCATCTGCGTAAATAAGCTAATGGTTTCTCCCAATGGGTGATAATTGAAGCGTAGACGTTGAAAAAAGAGGTATGCGCCAAAAATTAAATTTTACAGGACAAGTAAGTTGAAGGTTTCACTTACCTCCTTCTTAGAACCCAGAGTGATCAAGTTTCCGTTAGTGACATCATGTGTTTTTTTTTTCGGAACGCGAGTCCTCGTGAGTTACGAACTTGCGTCCTTTTCAGTGTTACTGGCATTAGAACGTAGAATCATTTCAATTTTTTCAAAATGTGGCTTCAAAATTACTTCCTTTTTATTGTCACAGCCTCAATTGCTGGGCTGCCACAGGTGACTAAAGGCAACTTTTTATAAGGTCACGGACTTCGGTAACTGGTAGATTTTTGGAAAAAGATTTAAAAATATCGTTACAGAAAATTTCACGATTTTTTCCTCTTTAAAAACCATCAAAAGCCAACGGAAATCAAATGCGACCATTGATATTTGCATACACTTGCTACGAAATCTCGGTCGCCAATAGTCTAAGGTTGCCCGGACATCTCTTTTAGGTCCGGCGCACACATCCGGTTTTTCAACGTGCGGTCTGAGATACATTAGATCCAATGGAGCAGTGCACGCATGCCTCCAGCGCCGCTGGGCGACGCACGTCCAACTTGCATGCAATTTATACCGCAGTTTCCCACGGCACACACAAATATATAACCAATGAGAATTTAGATTCGTGTTACAATAATCCGAATAAGAAATATTGCGCTTATTATATCAGAATGCATAATAAGAAATATTGGTCTTATTATATCAGAATGAATAGTAAGACAGACGTTTCGCAGCATTTTTTAGTTTGGAAGGAAATTGCGTTGCTAACTTCGAAGTCGATAACTCAACTACGATTGTTGCGCAGCATTCGTTGAGTTATAATTATGTGTTGGTGCATTATTTACTTGTGTTGTTTGTCAGTATTTGTGTTAGTTCTGCCCATTGTTGAATAAAATTTTTCATGTTTCTTTATGTGTTAAAGTTAAAATATAATGTTGGTTGCAGTTAATTTATTAATCTAAATTCTAAACAGGGGCTGTATATTTGGATATAGAATTGTGGCAGTAATTTTTCCCGCAAGCTTTTCAAATGATCAAACACTCATTCGGATGTAATTAAAAAACTTCTCTGGATTTTCACTTTTCCTGTCCTCTTTTTTTTTTTTTTTTTCCAAAATAATTTTACCAAATGTTCTTTTTTCTGATATCTATCTGCTGGCAAACCTAAACTAGTTTCTGCAGCCAATTTTATAACAGCAGTAAAAAGCAGATTATAAATGCAGACTTTTGTGTGATGTCTCAATTATGGCTAACTAGCCACTGCGTTGCCCGTGCCCGTGGCAAACCCCCGTTGCCCGAATTGTCATTGCCAATTCTGTTTGTGCGGCAAATTCTTACTGTCCAGTGATGAACTATTCAAATTTACACTCAGTTGAAAAATAGACATACTGTCTAACGACCACGGGAACTGCTCCAAACAAAAAGTCTGCCCTGTCATTTCCGTGGAAACGGGCCTTATCTTATGTTCCAGAGATGCTTGTGGAAATTATTCAATTTTTTCCCATTGGCGCACTTAATGACATTTGGGAAATATAGTTATTAAGGCGCGTATACATGTGCTAGCCGAACCGTTCATGATCCACTAGTTCTCATGATTGAGACGGGGCTTTGGGTGCCAATGGAAGGGCTCGTGAACTGCTCGTGGCGATCCTCTTCCTGTCGGTTTCCGACTAACACAAAGGCGTTCTCGGTTTCAGATTGAGACGGCGTTGTGAGTAGTTCGTTGCATTTCTCTCGGCTCGCGAACCTCCAGACTCCATCGTCATCACCGGTGGCTGACGAAAGAATGCCTAGTGGTTCGCGGTTGGTTCCTTCCTTTCCCATGGATCGCTTGAAGTTCGTTGTGAAAATAATTTCAACGAACTGTTCACGAACGGCCCGCGAATGGTTCGGCTCGCAAATGCATACGCACCTTTAAGATTTTTTTTTGTCGCCGAGAAGATCTGTATGTACTAGTAAACTACCTTTTCCCGTCGCCAATATTCGCGAAAAGCAAAACAATATTACTTCATTCCCGAGAGTCACCACTGCACAAAATGAACAAATCCCTGTTTCTTTAGCGATCGCCACCACCCAGACTTATTTTTCTAAAACGATTAGTTAATTCATTTTTGTCAACATTTAAGATCTTTCGCCATTTTTTTTATTTCGGTCTTGTGATAGAAAATTGTTTCCTTCTAGACTAAGACTGGAAACCAAATAAACACTCCATCCATATTGGCATAAGGAGAGACCTTTTCTGAGATTCTGCAGCGATGGAAAATCAATTAAACGTGTTTTTACTACTATGTCTGAGGGTTGTCTGTTTTGACGAAATCGATTTTGCAATTCTTCAATGCCTCGATTAGCCTTGATTTTTGTTCGTCACCCATGGATCCGACTTCACGTTAAACATTTGACTATTAAAGGTTATTTTACGTTTGACTACCTTGTTGCATAGTTTTAAACGTATCAATGCAAGATTGAAAATTCGCTGTATTTTCGCAACTTCATGGTTTGATTGTTGTCTTGTTGATCACAGTTTTTTAACAATTTCTTTTTAACATTTGGTAGGGTGAATACTATTTGACACTATATAGGCGTTATATTAACACTATATAGTGTAAATACTATTTAACACTATATAGGTTATATACTATTAACACCCTAACATAAGGCATATTATGTTTCATACGTTTTCTTTCCTTTCATAAACATTATATTTTTAAACTTTATTGAACCTCTAATAAATTATAAACATTCTATTCATCTATTTTAAATCAACAGCTGTAACAAAAATTTTTAATTCAACCATTTGCTATTTTTTTGTTGATTGATATATTTTAATTTCTAATTTACCTTTTTAACTATTTATTTTGCATTATTTTGTGATTTTAAAATGAATCATTTTTTATCTGTTACTAGCTTTTAAGTTCATTATTTAATCTTGTGTTTGGCACAGCTTGTCCTTTTTTTTAAATCTTATTTCATAGGACCCAAACCAAACCTATCCATATTACCTATTCGCAAACAAACCTTGAAATCATAAATTTTGTAACTTTGTTCCTATTTTAAAAGTGAACGTGTCACTTGTGCGAACGGTTAAAGGGGTATTTTACCGAAAACCTAGATCATTATCAATTGTTTACTCTTAATACACTGTCCATACAAATATAAGCTTAGATGATTGGAAAAAATAATACTTTTCCATCTACAAAAATTTATATGTTGGTTGTGTATTTGTATACGGTGCTTTTTAAGTGATTGCAATAGAAAAAAATTGGGACAGGGGCATTGTGAGGTGCAAGAATGGCCAATAAGAAGATGCTAAAAAATTGGTCAGTTAAAAATGTTTTGAGCAAATACATCAATTTGACCATACAGGTACACACATTATAGTGGTGCATTGTCCGTGATTCATTCCCAACCTCCCCCCCCCAAAAAAAAGGGGAATCGACTGCAAAAATGTTGTTGTTGTTTCTCATGCCTACACTGTCAGGCTAGAGGAGTACCAGGCCCGTCGAAGACGGCAAGAGGTGAGTGGGGTGCGCCTTACATGTTATTGAGCCCCATTGGGAGGAAGTCCGACTTTGCTCGACATACATGACACATCCGTTTTACAGGAAGGTCCCTTTTACACATCCATTCACTCACACATATCGTAATTTAGATCCCAATCAGAGGCCGATAACCCCCTGATCAGGTACCCCCAGAGGTATTGATTTGGTATGGGAACATGGGGGACTTTGTGACCACGACCTATTTAACGTGCCTCAGTCACCATTAGTGAACACGACGGTCTTTAGCCAGGTCGAAGCGCCAATCCCGCAATCATCAGAATTGCAGGCTCCGCCGAGGACAGAACCCACAACCCTTCTGATGCGAGATTAAAGGATGCTGACGAGCTTCAGATAAATTGGTAGCTCAACACCAGACTCGTCCTTCGCATTAGGGATTATTTTTTATTCTACTGATTAATTTGATATTAATGATTAATAATAGTGAGCAATCTAATGTGTTCATGAGTAATTGGAAATTCATTTTAATAAATAGCTTTATAATTTCATTTCTAAACTAGCTTTCTGACATTGTAAAAATACGCACAGCTACATAAATATTGTAGTGAAATTCAATTTTCGATTATGTTAAAAAGAATAATAAAAAATATGCACAGCTGCATTTGGAAATTTGTTATTTGAGTTAGTTTTCCAGAAAGGCACCGAAAAAAATTGTCTTTGAAAAGGGGGCGTTAAGCTCAAAACGTTTGTGAAAACTGTTGTCTCTTCAATTGGCCTGGCCAAATATTTTTTTGTGCTCATTTTATCAGGCATTTGACTGATATGATCTACCTCATTGATTATTGAAAAATAAACCTTGTTTTTTAAATTGTTGCACTTTGGAACGACTGGCATTAGTATTTACAATTTTTTGACCCTGTGAAAGGTTGATTATCAGTTTTATGGGATTGCTATCGTCAGTATAACAAGTGCATTGTTTGCCAATTAATCAGACCCACGTACGGAACGTCAAGAGTACGGCACGCCCTCCTTGCTTATCCTCACGAACCGTGACTTCTGTTCCGCACTGTCCCTTATGCGTATCCGACTTTTAGCAGTCTGAAGGACAGGAATTTTTTCGCCGACTTTAACGTCGTGTTTGTTCCGTTATTTGACTTACCGAGGTTTTTAACCCACATTCGACTCTTCCTCATTTCTCAGTTGTTATGACGCTTCGATCAATCGACATCCTCTCGCATGAAATCTCGAAACGTCTGTCATTCGGAAGATGAAAAATGTATTTACTCCTCGCAGAGTCTTCACTGGCTGTCCGAATCCACATTCCTCTGTGCTTGAGATTGCTGCTCCTCACTTGTACGAAAGATGGAGAAAATTTTTCCTCTAGTGATCTAAAACCATGCCAATTTGATTTTGATATGAAAAGCAGAAGTCTGGAAAGTTCTTTATTCGTGTTAGCGATGTAATGCAAGGGAAAACGTTAATTTTTTTATTGACTTCATTAATGCTGGATGCGTCTACCCTTCATCTAACATTTAACCTCAAATGTCTCCAGTAAATCCAATTCGTCCCACACTTTCTGCAGCTTTCCCTGGTTCACTTGAAAGAAACCCGAGGTAATGCGTTGCTTCAATTTCATTAAGTTTATGGGTCCAGGTGGTACAGAGAATGGAAGAAGTCACAGGGTGTTAAGTCGGGTGAGTGAGTTGGCCAGTGGAGATGTGATCATTGTCAGCTTCTCAACCAAACGACGTTGCGTAGCTCAAATAAGCACGAATTTTTGAAAAGTGGGTGGAGTCCCTCTCCACATTGAGTTGGAGAAACCTCTTGGTTGTCAAATGCGCTGAGCTTCTGTTTCCCCACGCTTACGGTTTTATAGCTTTCCTAAATTCCTGATCTGCATTCATCTCAAAAGGATTTTAGTAAAACTGGAAATAAATTAAACTTAAAACATGACTTAAAATGTAATTTGACGAAATTCGCAAGCTTGTTTTTATTTCTTTTAACACACGACTAGAATGATATTGGAAAAGCTTCTAATCACATTTTGGTGACAAAGTTTAGAATTTAAAGCTAAATATTAATTTGCATTAGTATATACTAGCCACTGCGTGGCTAGTCTGGCGTTGCCCGTGCCAGTTGCTTTTGTGGAGTTATTGGTTTGCTTCACAAACCAAATGGGAATTCGTAGCCTATTGGATAACAGCCATCAAGGATTCCCAATTGGTTTGCTTCGCAAACCAAATTATGAATATTATGAACTATGGTTTGCTTCGCAAACCAACACCACGGGCAATGCCATGATGGTCTAGTAAATGTCAAATTCGAATTGCGAAGCGATCCAATCAGCGTGACGTCACGATCTCTTGCGAAAATATAAATATTTAATTGAAAAATTATGTTTCAAGAAAATCAAGGTAACTATATAGTGTAAGATTTTCCGCAGATTTCAAATCAGTTCAAATTTTCATTCTGTCTTTGACGATCCCAATTTTACAAAAAAAAAACAAAAACAAAAAAAAAACTAAACAATGCCAGTCAAAATGTTTGCTGTGGAATCGTTTGAGCGGAGACTTTCCCATTTAATTGCGAAGAGTGGAAGGTGAAAAAACTTTGCATGGTTCCAAAGACTGACGTCAATAGTCAAAAAGTCAATTTTTAGATTGAATTTTAAAATTCGCCTCGACCCTAAAATTGTAAAAAATTCGGACTATCTGTGTGCCAAATCCCATTACTGTAAGTGTCATAGATTCGTTAGGACTTTGCGTGTAAGAAACAAACAGACAAACACTTCCTTATTTTTTAGAGATTCCCATTTGGTTTGTTTCGCAAACCAACACCACGGACAACGCCGTGATGGCCTCATCTTTGTGAAATGCGCCCAAATTCGAATTGCGAAGACATCCAATCGGCGTGACGTCACAATCGCTTGGAGAGTGGGGTGCCAGCTCGGGTGCTATCTTGTCATTTGACCGTGGTTAAAAATTACGCTGTGTTGTCCTTGTATCTATTCTTTAGAGGATTGATCTCGGACCGTAATCAATAAGTCGTTGTGTAGCTCGAGTACGTTAATTAAAAATTCCCCAATTTCCTCGGATATTTTCATTAGGGGATTGATCCCGTACGGTTGTCAATAGTACGTTATGTTGCTCTAGTACAACGTTAATAAAAAATTACCAATTACCTAGGATCTTTGCCTTAGGGGATTGATCCCGGACCGTCGTCAATTGCACGTTGTGTTGCTGTAATACGACGTTAATTAAAAATCACCAATTTAAATTTTCTGCAGATTTGAAATTCGTTGAAATTTTAACTACGTATTATTTTACAAAACACGGTAGAATTGATTCTCGGTGAAAATCTACTTGCTTCTCTCCGAGGTCAACTGCTCAAGGGATTGATTCCAAACCGTCGTTAATAGCCCGTTGTATTGCTTTAGTACGACGTTAATTAAAATTACTGTTCCGAGGTCAACCGCAGAGAAAGACCAAGGCTGAGTCAGAGGGCAAAGGAAAAAAAAAAGAGAGTAAAAAATTGTAGAATTTCTGTTGATTCTTGTATTATTTCTAAAATCCATCTCATACATCTTTCAAAATCCATCATGCATCTTTTACTACAATGCCAAACAATTTTCTAAAAATTAAGAGTTTAAGTTTTTGAATAAGGCAGTTGAGAAAATTGAATAGTGAAAGAGAAGTAAAAAAAAATGCTTTTTTTTTCTGTAAGCATTGAAACAATGAGTCTCGTATTTTTTAAATTTTACAACTTAAATGTGTATTTTATTTTTAATACAGCAAACAATGAAATGTGTTGGTTTGGGCAACGCAGTATGTTTTAACCACAATTTACTCGGATAATAGGGAGATAGAAAAATTAGAAGTATAGTTTGATAGAAATAGTTTTAAATGTGTTAAGGTCATTATCAATTTTAAATTAAATAGATTAATAGACCAAAATTAAAGGTAATTTTTTATTTTCTTGACTACAAAGTAAATTATTTTACTGCTTATCTGAATTATTAAAATTAGCAATGTCTGTAGATGTCAAATGTTACTTTATAAACAGTGAATTAAATTCAATGAAATAAGTCTGTCCCTTATGTGCGAGAGGAAAACAAAATTTAAAAATGAGCATTTTGTATTTGATTTCTTTTTTCCCGTGAGAGTACACCGCTACACTTATTAAAATAACAATATCTGGCAAGAAATTTGAGTCGTCTATTTGTAAAAAGTAAAAAGGTATTCAACTCTCGAACACCCCACATACAGTTGACCGTGGGAGACACACGGTTTAATGAGACAGAGCCCTACGACTTTGAACGTTTGTCCTTATGCCTTGTTGATGCTCATAGCGAAACTTAAAACAAACTGGGAACTGAAGTTTTTTTTTTTTTTTAAATTGGAATGGGATATTAGAAGGGATGATTGGTATTCTAGGAATGAATACGTCTTCGTCTGCGGCATGTCTAGTCATGATGGTGGCTTCAATAATATTTGGCATGAGTTTCTTGACAGAGTCTTGTGCCAGTTGCAGAGTGAAGGGGGATTCAGATTTCCGAGAAGAATAATCGGTGCCCCAATCTTCAGCTCCAATATGTGCAAGAGTACTCCAGATGGCTCCAATGTGTTCAAAAACTGTAGTTTACGGCCTCATGTGTGTCACGCTTAATGTCGATAGATTTGTAAATTTTAACAATTCTTACAAGAGTTGCATTTTGATGACATTGACATCTTCATTTCTTGGGGTAAGCATTGCCCTTTGGCACAGCCATGCATGATCAGTGCTTTGCTACAACAGCAATATATCGATTTACCGCGGGGGTCGTAACCTTTGGGCAGCGGGCCACAGGTTTTCGGACAACTGTTTGGCTTGTTTGGATTTGTTTCCATAATCGTGAAATGACGGAATGATAAACGCCAAAGAAAAGAACAACATCACAGTGATTGATTGCCCTGCTTCAAGGCGTCCCACAGAACGCCAGCACTCACTATACGTTATTCGTCTTCTGGAAGCCATAGAAACACGTCTGTCTTGAAAACTAACAGTACGAAAGTTCTAAACACTTTTTACAGCCCTTACATGCAACTCCTCTAAACCTTCACAATTCTGGCTTCTTATACGACTGCCTTTTTTTCATATTTCTCGGCACGAAACCGTGATTGGCTGTTACATAACACATTTGCATACTTCCATCTAACTCTGCAGCAAATTGCAGCCTCTCAAATTCAGATTGGCTTCTGGAAATTACCATTTTCCACTCCGTGCTTAACTTTTGGCAGTGAGTGTATTATAAGACAAATATGAAAAAGTTACTTATGTTCAACAGAACCCATTAGGCTGAACTGCCTGTAGTTCGTATCGGAGCGCGTAAAAATAGCCTCGCGATAAGACTTTTAGTTGTGACGTGCGCTTTGCATAGAGTCGGTGTCTAACTACACTAAAGCGACAACGAAGTAAAGTGATGAAAATGTTGTGCCAAGCGTTCCTCATATTTTCGTGAGTCAAAATGTAGTAGTTCCGCCTAAAGGGAGAAGCTAAAACCTAAACAGAAGCATAAAAACGGCATTTTTTTTGGCCGTATAACGAAACATTGTGGGCCGTAAATTAAAAAAGGCCGTTATAGCGAAATGCCGTAATTTTGTTGATCTTTTATGCATTTTTTGTTTCTGTGTTTGGATGCCTTTTGAAAAGTATAGAAATATTTAATTTTTGATAATTTATGCAACGTTTTAATTTACAAAAGCATAAACTTTAACTTTTGGTTTGGATATCTTTTTGAAAGTTTAGCGATTTCTGTACACTTTAGTTTTCGTATAGCAACATTTCCATCGTTCATCAACGCATTTCTCAAATATGCATACTGTTCCACGCTCAGAGTCCTCTGATTCAGTCGTATGTACAACACTATTTCCGATTAAATCTTGGAATACATGTCGACAATAAATTGATGGAACAGGTCTTTGCTTCTCAGTAAAACGTTGAATATCGAAGAGCGCTTCATCATCCTGTGAGCGTTGAACTACATAAGAAATGTTCTTAGTTTGCATAAATGATCCAAATCCAAGATTGTCGGGAGTGCAGTAAAGACCATTTGAAGACTGTTGACATTTTTAGGAAACCAAATAATACAAAAATATAATAATAAATTAATTTTAAAATGTTCTGCATTACATTTAAAATTGGGATTAAATATCGCTTTACTTTCCATAAGACATCCAAACCAAAATGATAAAAATTAACCATACGAAAACCGAAGTACTCTACAGATACAAACAAAAGATTGCATAAATGAAAAAAAAAAACAAAAATTGGATAAAAGATCAAAATTAAATATCATCGCTTCACATTAAAAAAGGTTTCCAAAAAAATCCTAACTAAAAGTTAATATGCTTTAAAAATGATAATCCAAACTATCGTACTCTAAAAAAAGAAACAATAACAAAGTAAAACACTACTATGATCCAGTTCCAAGAATGGATTGAACAGTAAATTAAAAGAAACTTAAACATAGAATATGATAATCGAAACTTTAAATTAACGCTTACTAAAAGTTAATATTCTTTTAAAAAGCAACACATTTTTGTAAAGGATATCCATTAATCGGCCGGCTTCACACGCACAATAAATACGGACCAATTGAAGACTGTCGCCATTCTGAGGAAAACAATAATAATTAAATGTCTCATTAAATTAATTTTTAAATGTTCTAGATTAAATTTTAAAATTCGGGCTGGACTAAAAAATTGTAAAAATTTCGGACTACCTGTGTGCCAAATTTCATTATTGTAAGTGCCATACATTCGTCAGAACACGGCGAACAGAGAGAGGACACACGCGAACTCGAACTTCATTTTATAATAGTAGATATTAGTTGTAGATATTGTTATTCACGGTACAAGTTAAATTATTGAAGTGCGCTAATAGAAGTTTCCAGAAATTTTCATCCGAATTAGTTCAATTTAAGGGGGGTCCGGGACACATCAGAAAAAAATTTTTATTAATTATTTTAGAATTTAGAATTTTTTTGTACTGATTACCCATCCAACTAATAAGCAAAATCAAAACACAAAATTTTTCCAAAAGTTTTTTAAAAATTTTAAATTAAAATTATTTGAAAAAAAGAGGGGTCATTTTAAATTGCTAAGGCTCAAAATATTCTTGGTCGATTTTCAAAATTCTTGCAGTAAATTATTCACAAATTTATAAACTTTAATTTTGATGCAGCAGTTTAAAAAATATTAATTTAATAAAAAATAAAAAATATTTGAATGAAAATTTTTGAAAATTTTAAGGTACTTGTTTTTAAAAAAGTCATATTTTAAAAAGTAAATATTTGTTTCAAATTTGCTGAATTAAAATTAAAGTATAATGTTTGAAAAAGATGTATTCCAAATTTCAACCCTTAAACTTTATCGGTTTTAGACTTATAGCAATTTGAATGCAGGAAATCTTGAAAAATGTATCATGGAGAAAAACGCATTTAAAGTTTTAAAGACAGATGTTGTTGCCGTGACAACAACTGTCAAGAGTGTTAGATTTTCAAAACAACGCACCACAAAAATTATTACATCTCTAGTTCTAATTAAGATAGAAACAGGATTTAGACGTCATTTTAAGCAGAAAAACACAGAGAATTTCTTAAAATAATAAAAAAAAATTCGAAAATTTGACGATTTTTGTGTCCCGGACCCCCTTAACTTAAAATTTTCTTTTCAAAATCTAATCTTTGCGATTTCTGAGAAAAAGAATTTAAAGTTTTTTGTTAGCTAAACATGTACATGACACCTCACTTTGTTTCCCTTTCATTATTTGCCTGTAAAATTTATTTGTAATCTAATGAACTGCGAATAAACCCATTCCTTGTACACTGAAAATTCGAAAATGAGAAGTTCTTTTCTGCTGTACACTCCGATAAAAATCTGCTATCACGGAGTAAATCTATGTTTTATAACTCATTTAAAATCAATACAAAGTTTTGTTTTCTGAAAACAATTACTTATATCTTTAACGAGGATATTCTAGTCACATCTCATTCCCATTGGAGAGTTAGGACAAATGATATCGTTCATTAGTTTTAAAATGTTTAAGAAGAGATCTAACTCAGATTACGAAAGATCTTTGTATTTCCGAAGGATCGCCTTGCTTAACGAAGCATTACACTGATCGACTCGCAATTCCGTTCCCATCCAATTTACTTCATATCAAGACCTCAAACACCAGTTAATGTTCCCGGATGTCTTACTGCGACTTTGTTAGCATTGCACGGGAGTGTTTTTCTCTTTATTATGTGTTGAGCGGTACTCAAATTTCCTTGTGTTGCTCTCCAGGTCAAGAAAAGATTTATAGCAAAAAATAGAGTGCTTCTGCCACAAAAAAAAGAAATCCGGTACGTATGTGGCTCAATGTTCGGATACCGTTTCAGTGATGTTCATTGGCTCAGACGTGACTCCATGTGTTCGTTCACTGCGTCAGCAACCAACGAGTTGGAGTCGGCACGGGTTCAACTCCTGTCAAGTTTGATTCCCCCTTGGTGTATTCTCTTTACTTTTTCAGAGAAACTTTCCTTATATGCGTATGTTCATTTCTTTAACTTGACTTGGTCTATCTTCTGCTTGGCGCAACTTTACCAAATGTGACCCTTGTGCCATAAAAACCAAACCAACCAGTTATGATCAACTTGTAGATTTTGGAAAGATGATTCGGGACCTTGCTATATTTGATACAGAGGCTGCTTCCCCGCTGAATCAAAGCTTTTGCGGCATGTTCCCAAACTAATTATTTTACGTCGAGTTTTGGAAATTAAAGCAATGTTTCAAAAGAATATGCAGCGGTCATCAAACCCCAAGGAACAGCCACGTTCTTATTGGCTTAACGCCGTCGCAGTGTAGCATGTGCATTTTGGGTACAAAAGCGAGCACTTTCCGTCTCACTCTCAACGAGCTGGTAGCTTGATCGCATGCATTTAATGAGGTTGTTTATAATTGTAAATAAAAAGTTTGAGGTTTAAAATTTTCTTGTAAATACATGATTGGGACTCAATACATTCGAGACCCCGACAAATTCAATGCCTGGTATAAGCTGATTGTGATGAACTGGTTCGTTCGATTGGGAAACGTAAAAGATAGACCGGTGTCGCGAGTATTTCGAAATGTTTGAAGTAAAATATATACTGGTAACACAATTTGATGCTGACTTGGTAACTGAATTTTGCAAATTCCACGTAGCAAATATCACCCAATCTCGTATAGCTAAAGAAACAAAATGACATTGAAGTGACGAACCGTTGGTTGTCTTGGGAATAAGATTTTTTATTTGCTTGTCCAATTTCATAAATTATACCTTCATTAGCAGTATAGTTCTACATCCATTACTTCATTAGCAATATAGTTCTACATCCATTACTTCATTAGCAGTATATTTCTACATCCATTACTTCATTAGCAATATAGTTCTACATCCTTTACTTTATTAGCAGTTTAGATTCTAGAAGCAAAATATAGTTCTACAGATAAATACTATCAAAGCACTAAATGTTAGCCTTTCGGGAAATTCCCGATTTTCTGGTCGTTTTATCCTTAACTGATCTGTCGATTTTGGCATCTCATCAGTTTGAGTCTCATTTGATGTGAGGACTTATCCTATTCTCAGCCAAGTATGTGAACTTTTTAATCTCACTTGGCAGACGGGTGCTCTGGATTGAGGGGAGTGAGAAATGCCACACGTACTGAAGCACTTGAATCGAATGACTTGGTGAATAATCGAATGTAACAAGGGTTAATTTTAAAAGAGGTACATCTGGCAGATGAAAATCGGCTCCCATACTCTGCTAGTCGTACAATCAGGATAAAGGAGTCGTTGAAACGACCTCGTGATCTGACCGTGACTCAAAATTACGTGGTGCTCTCCTGGCATCTCCCTTCGGGTTTGATCCCGGACCGTCGCCAATAGCCCGCTGTGTTATTCCAATACGACACTAATTAAAATACCTTCCTTCCATTTAATTGGAATTTTTTTTTTAATATTTTGATTTGCCATGCGCTACGAGACACATAATTATTCTTCGTGTAGCAAAACTTCTTTGTTGAGCGACAAACCAAACCTCAAGCACTCATGAAGGAACATCACTGTCCGTACTTTTTAAGTAATTTAATAGTTTCTGTGTGCTTTGTACACCTAAACCTTGCATTTAACGTTTGTCAGTTTCAGTAGAAAACAATGTTTTGGCCTATTCAATTCTAAATGGGAAAAGTTGGCCTCTTATATCGGAAATTATCATAAGAAAAGAATATTTCTGGCAAGATATCAACAAAAATAAGATAGCTCCTCCACTTTGAGATCCAATTTCCCCGTTACAGCTTGTAGTGTAAAATATACTGTCCTTTTAAAAACGGCAGAACCTACTCTACTCAGATAAGGTACGTTAAACAAAAGAAGCGGTTTGCAAACTAGGTTTAAAAAAAATAAGCGATATCTCGGTGCTGTTATATTTTAAGAACGCCAGATGGTGATAAAATGCCTTGTTCTAAAAGTGTTAACTCCTACACGTTAGTCCCATCAGTTAATCCTGAGCAAATCGCGATTACGTCATAAACCTGGAAATCATCCTCTAATATGGAATATTTTATTTATGCAAAGGAAAACTTCGATGCAACTCAGCCTGATCCCAATACCATTGATGGTAGCAATCGGTTTCGTCGCGACTATTTTCATTACAAATTGAGTTCGTATCAACGCGAACTACCCAAGTCCAGTGCCTCTGGTATAAACAATTGAATGATTTGCTGCAAAAAGGAGGCAGCTCCAATTTTTCAAGTTTTTGGTAAACCGTAGAAAATATTTGAAAATTCAAAATTATTAGTCGTGTGAAAATATTCTTAAGTTGGAAGAATAATTTCTTTTTCAATTCTCTTATAAGTTTGTACTCTCTGTGATAAATTTCCTTAATTGTTCGTAACTAACGATTGGATTTACATCTTTCTTGCACCAAGCGAAAACGTTTTTTTAATCCTCAAGATAGTACATTCAACTCCAAACTCTCCCAGGATGGAGCTACCTTCTTTTTACAGCAAACCCTTGAATTGTCCAATTTTGCATGTAATGCATCTTATCGCATATAACTTTGGCGTGATCTTTCTAAACTGCTCTGAGGGCCCGCTGTGATTCAAAGGGGTTTGCCCACTTCGTTCGCTACCTGAGAGTTGTAGGCGGCTCAGGTTCAATTCCTGCCTGGGTGTATTTCTCTCTTCTGTGTCTGTAAAGCTTTCTTACTGTGTGTGTGCTTGTTCATAACTTAATTTTCTCCGTCTTATGCTTGGCAAAGCTTGGCCAAATATAAATATACTCCTTGCTCCAAAATACCCAACCAGCCAAACTGTTTTGGAAACCATAACGATGTAAATGAAAGTCAACTTCCAAACTTCAGTAATATAGCTTAAACAAGAAACGGTCTCACAAGACTAGTCTCTTGTTCAAACTCTCCATTGCACATTAGCGAAAATCAATATAAAAAGGTTGTTTTCAACTGGTATCCCATCATTCATACTCCACCCTGATTTCCTTTTAATCAACGTATGTCTTATCACTATCCTATCCGCCTCTCGTTTCTCTTCGGTGACAGGGCGTGCAAGGATCTTGGCGTTCTTACAGGCACCCATCGATTCCGAAATAAATGGGGCTCACCCGCTGACATTTCGACAGGGATGACACCGACTAGGCATTGTGCGATTAAAATCGCATTGGGCTCTTCATCTCTCTCCGGGCTTATAATAGCGGGAGGAACGTAGTTATCATTCATCGGATCGGAAAACCCTTACTTTGGCGCTCGGCCAGCAAGTGAAGTTTTGCCTCTCTCCAACTAATGGTGCATATTAGTGTTGGTACACGTTTTTGTTTGGTCCGGAACAATTTGCTTTCCGCAGGTGCGGCTCTTTCGTCATACGCTGAACTGCGAACGGGAAGAGTCGTATTTTTAGCATTGCGTTAGATTTCGTTTCATCGAAGGGCCTCGAAGATAGGGTAAATGGGTCAAGTGTGTTTTGTATAGTCCCGTGTTTATACGATGGAAAGACTGACTCTGATTTCGATCCTTATACCAGAATCCACTCATGGCTCTTACTGGGTCAATTGTCAAATCTAGAAGACTCTTTTGGGTTAGAATGAGAAGTATCACAAATTAGGAAGTTGTAAAACCCACTCTGATGGCGATATATGCCGATATACGACGATTTATGACATTTTATGGCAAATTGAGTCGAGCATTCTGCAGCTTAGAGATCAGTAACATTCCGAAGGTGGTGAAATTGATGTCGTAACATATCCAGGCGTGCTCAGTTGTTGACATGGGAAATAGTTGGCACTGCCCTTCGTTCAACAGGCTCTGGATTCACGGTCTTGGCAGATATTCACAGTGGTTCGGAATCCACTTTAAAAACAATAGGTTCCCATCTTTCTAACGTCATGTAAAATATTTATACAAGTTTTACTCATTTAAATACTTTGTATTTAATGAAAAGCCAGTTATCACACAAAGCTTCGGGGCCCGTCATTTAACTTGGTATTGGAGCAGGAATACAAATGCGGGAAGCCTGTCTGCCGTGAGTCGAAGAAAGTTAAAATTCTTTGTCCAAATATGGCAGTGATTGCATTAAATCTCGAGGAATAGGTCGTGTAAAGATATTATAACCAAAATTCAAAAAAAAATTCTCAGTGGCCATTTATTCCCACTATTTTCAGAACCAAACCAAAACACGAACGAAAGATTTCAAGTTTGAAATACGTTATTATTCATCGATGTTGTCAACTCCCTTTTTACATTTAGCCCTTCCAGGCCAAGTGCAAAGGCGAAGACACTTGTATAGTCTAGCTTTCGCGAGAAGGCATGTGGTTTTGAAGGAGTCTTAATCGAATTAGAGGACTGATGGACTCTTAAACAAATCCCTTCCTCAATTGACGTCTTCAGAGCTGATTCTGGCACCGAGTTTACCATTCGATTCCGAAGTTGACGAGGGATAATTATCTATGACGATCGCCGCACGTATTTCTTTAGCATCTGCGTACGGTAGCCCTTTTTCAAGATAACCTTTTACACCTATTCAGAAATAAACTGATCCAAGGTCGACCGCCTTCTCGCGGGGGATGCACTACTCCATTAAATTTTCACTTGTGATGAGGTGTATTCATGTTTATAAAAATATTTTACAAATAGAAAGCATTTAAATTAAAGTTTTTGGTCATCTTTTCACATTTGCTAGGTTGCTTTTGTACATTTTGGGGTCAAAATCCGGCCACTGTTGATCGGCATTTGGTAACTTTTAAAAGCGTTTGTTTGAAAGATTTTTCGAAATTTGTGTCACAAGAATAGCAGAAAATCTCGTCTATAATGGAATTCGATCTTAGACGCGTATGCCTTGACCATAAACCACCACATTTCTTATATTTTGATACAACAGTTCAAGAAGTATTTGGTGAACTCATTTTGGAATTAAAATGCCTATCATTATTGATGTCCGATTAAATTGACTCAAAATTCGGTTTTGCTGATTTAGATGTTATTTGAAAATAATTTGTGTTACGTAGTATTTTTCTCGTTTAAAAATTTTCTCATTTGAAAATATATTCATGGATGAAAGATTTTTTTCTTTAGGTATAAAAATGTCCAATAATCATTTTTTTCCTGACTAAAGTTTTCCTTTGAATGGCTATCTTTAAATTAATTGTTCCCAATTGTTTAAAGTGTGGCCCTCAGACCACCGGGGAGTTGGCGTGAGGTTTCAGAAAGTCTGCGGAAAACATGAAATATTTCGCATAAATTAAATGGGGCATATGAACTTATCATATGCCCCATTTAATTTAATAATCTCAAGTCTTCAGCAAAATTTTTTACTTTCAAGGGAATCTTGGGACTGAAACGTTTGGGAACCACTTATCTAGATGATAGGCCTTCGAATGTATGTTGGCTTGAAATTGAAATAACTTTTTGGTATTTGCGGTTGTTTTAAGGATGTTAGCAAAGCTGCCTTTTTTTTTATCACCGACCATAAATTGGAGTGTTATCGAGATAACAATGTGAAAATAGAAGATACGAGATGCAAATTGCTTCTTTGAGATATTTGTTTTTTGTCCTTTCAACTGAAACTAAAGACGTATTGGTGAGAGATTTTGACTGGCAATAAGTGTCATTTGTAAACAAAATGAGAGTATCGTGCTGCCATCTACCCAATGTCGGAGAAAGTTTTTTTTAATCATATTTTGTGGAATTGTTGTATTTCGTAATCGTGTATAAAGTTAATGAATATCCCACCTAGTCGAATCCCTTGAATCCCAAATAGTTTTACGGTTGGAGCCCACATTCCCTCTCTAACAGGAGAGAAATATTAATTATTCTTATAATAAGGGCCTGGTCTTTCGGATGGTATGTTACAGATATTTTTATGTTTTTCTAACAATGTACAAAAAATGAAAAATGAAACAAAAATTGCTTCGAAAAACAAAACCAGAAACTCTTATTTTTACTCAGGGTCAAATTGAATGACCTTGAATTCAAATGGGTTAAATGGTCATTCAGTGTCATGAAAACCTATCGCCAAAAAGTTTTTATCAACAAACAAGCCGTACATGAGTTGGTTCGGAAAACTGTTCAAGTGATACATGTGTTTATGGGAATATATTTTCGCCATGAACTCCACTCACAAAGGCAAACTATACATTACCAGAAAGTTTGTACAATTAATAACAAAATGAGTTCTAACCAAGTCAGATCGGATAATTAGATCCAGAGAGATACAGGCTATTTAGTAAATCTAGAATCATAAAATAAAATTTTCTATCTTTTAAAATTTAAAATTGATATAAATTAAAAAATACTGCAAGTAAAAACCTTAAATGTTTCTTATTTTCTTTTTAATGACTGGGTAGTAAAATCGCCAAGTTAAAATAATAACTAGATGTTGTTTGGCTCAAAATAGTTTTGTATGGTTTTCATCAAATGAGAGAGAGAGAGAGAGAGAGAGAGATCCATATGAGGCCACTGTTGCCATCCATTTTCAAATTAATGCATAAATACAAGTATGATTGGAAAATTATAATTTAGAAGTTTCTTGCGATAAACTCGAAAATCCTGCATCTTTATAAAATTTAAATGTGAGGATGAACTTAAAACAGGATAAAAAAGAAATCATATTTTAAACTTTGAGAGATATTTTTTGGGATGTACACGATACCATTCTATGTAAAAAGAATTTCTATTGTTTTAATTTAACATTACAAAATACGTTATGTTTATTTTCCATAAGTGTTATTTATTCCATCAGCTAATGATGGAATTTATGGTATAACTTTTTATGATGTTCTTTTACAATTCACATTGACAGAAGTATGCAAAGTAATTTTTCCCCCCAGATTTCAAAAGCGGTACAAAATACATTCGTTTCAAAATGTGTGCTGTGTTGCACCTGCATCATTATTATTAAACTTTGGCTCGGTGCATCAGGAATTCTAATCTCTGTTGTTAGTTTGGAAATTCCTTTAACTTGCTCCTCTAGTTGGCCTTGCGTCAAGTTGTTGGTCCCGTTATAATTTGCCCTCGTCTGCCAAGAAATGACCTTACAAATCAAAATCAAACTTCATGCTAAGGATTAGTACCTATTTTCACCGGTAGATGGCTGTATGGTCTGTTATGCTTTTGTTTTTGTGAAGTTTCTTTAGCATCTCGGATAACTTTCGATAATTTTCAATTGTATGCATAAAATTCAGAAAAAAAAGTTTTAAAAGAAACCTTGTTCGAAATTCTGAAAGAAAAACTTCCAAATTCTGTCATGCGAATGCATTGCACTTTTCCTCGTGAAATAAAAGATGGTTTTGAAATTAAAACCATAAAATATTTTGCGCTTTCGGAATTTCATGACCATATTCTAATCATTAAAAAGTAAAGCAATGCACACACAAATATTCTCACTATCTCCAAATAAGTTCTTAAAAATACTCCAATTCCTGTCTACCTCTCAAAAGTTGCAAAATCGTAAAATATGATGTATTTGTTTGATCTATTGAAAACTATAAACCCGTGCACATTGATATTTTTTAAACACTTTGATAACATCCTTTTTAGTTCAACGTGCGTGCTTAGAAAATATCTTCACTCTCAGATTTTTCCCATCCAATTTATTCTATCATGCAAGAAGACAGTTGGGAAAAACGGTTTTAAAACCTTATGTATGAGTATTCGATGTCTCACAACTCTAGCAATCAGTGCACTGGTGTCTATGGGAACAGAAGTCCAGCATGCTCTGACATAAAAAAAAAATTTTTAGTTCGGAAAAATTCGTTCGCGATAAAAGTAAGCCACGATATTTTACGAAAATCCGAAAGAGACGTCAGTACCTATTTTAATGTCCTTTATTTTCTCTGCAAAAACCCAACCAGGGACCTTATCCTTTCAGCCTCTAATGATTTTTATTATGATTGGGAAATGGTGCGTTTGTTATGCGCATTGAGTCCCTTTATCCCAGACTCTTTCCTACCCCATGCTTCTTATTGAGGGTAGTATCAACAGAGATAATATACGGTTGCCAAGATTGAGCACAATTTCATCTTTTGGACTCCTTAAAAAAAAAAATTAGGTCTAAAAATGGTTTGTATTATCTTTGCGGAAAAATACAACAACGGACGTAGTTGACTTATAAGGTTACCAGAAGCCAACCATGATATTTTCTTACTATTTATCGAACCTCGCCACCTCCAGTTTTCAATGCTACGCTACTGCTGAATCAACAGTTGGCTGAGCGATCGTACTGTTATCTAGTGTTATGCATTCGAAACCTGTATGCAACAGGTAACTAACGTCAACCCGAAAAGATCTTTTGGAGGCTCTGCCTTTTTGGCTGACAACGACGAACGATATTATGGAAGTTGATTTTACCAGAACGAGAAGGTCAAATCTCGTAATTCCTTCGCCGTGTTCTTTAAAATCCTACCAAGTTTCGGTCAAATTCGGATATAAATAATCAATATTAAGCTCTCACCACTGTTACTTGAGTTCAAAAAGAGCCTTAACTGTTAATCAGTGTGTTTTTTTTTTATTCACTCAACGGTCTAATGAATTCCAAAAGCCGATTACCTTTCCAACGGATACAACTCTGCAGTGACCCTCCGGGGCTTGGTCGACCCTCTTTACCGCGTGGCTTCTTTTTGTGAAAGCATTAACCCAGACTCGGTTTAAATTTCAATGCCGATGTCTTCAATAACTCCTTCATGATGACTTTGAAATTTCATCCGATCCAGGATTGTGGGTCAGTCGTTCCGTTGCCTGTGTTTTGTCCGTCCGAATATCGACTCGTGCCGTTATTTATGCCTTTCGGGGTGAGAAGCGATGTGTGCAGATTGATGTCACGTTTCCCACGGGCATATTTCGTAAATAATAAATTACGTAGTGGTTACGGGTATTTAGAACGCGGTTTTGTGTATTCCAGTTTCTTGACTGGTGTTTGGTTGCATAACTTTTTAGTGCGATTACTTTGATTTGATGAAGTTCTCGACCTTATGCTCTATCCCAGCGATATTCAACATTTTTCATCTCGTGCCAATTCATGAACCAATTATTTAAATTCTGGGGCTCACCAAAATGTGGTATTTTTTGCCGCTTTGACAAAATAGATCTATTTTTGATTTATTTGTAGGAAAATAATAATTGACTTCCCATTTTGTTCCAATGTGGCTTTAAAAAATTCTTAACAATTTATTTACGATACTTAATGATAAAAATAAAACTGCAGATTATATATGTTTAAAAGGGTATTGGAAATTATTCGTGAACACATTTTCGAAAGTTTAAAACTAACGTTGATATGAAACAAATTTTAAACAATTTTAATTGTTAAAAAATCATTAATTAAGGCCACCGGTTAAGGAAACCGGTTGTTTTGACTTTTTGTTATTATTTTTTTTGTAGTAAATTTTCTCGATTTGTCGTAGCATAAGTCTTAGCGAATTACATGTTATTGCTGTATGCCTTTTATTATTTTCGCATTTTTTTTTCTCCGGAGGATAATAAATTAAATTATATTGTTCTTAACGCCGTTGAAGAATTATTGTGCAATGATATTCATTGAATTACAAAATAAAATAAACAAAATGAACAATGCTACAAAAATTCATGTGCTAAGAAAGACATTTGATATCACTTAACTAAAATCTGGAAGAGTTGTTCCAAATCCTATTCTGAATGATGATGTCCAATTTTGCTGTTAGAAGCATTGGAAATAAAATTAATCTCTAAATTTGGATACCTTTTGACAAATTAATTTTTGAGAACTCGAAAAGTTTTATTTAACAGCAAATGTCCTAAAAAAAGATTTCCAGAAGAATCAAGTTGAAATTATCTAGAGCAATCTCAAAGAATTGTATCTTGGATATATTCTGGACTTTTAGTGTTTGGGATTTTTTCCTTCATTTGATACTGTTAAAAGACCCTTTTTTCCTATGAACCTGGCTTTTGACTACAAATTTTTAAATACTGCTCTATCTCATCCCTCCAAGTGTGTTGCAATGAAAAGAGTGAACGACCCATTTAGAAATTACTTTTTGTAGATGAAAACTGCTTTTAGCTGAATTGAATGCCTGGGAATTGATTTTCCAAGAAGTTCGCTTTCTTGAAATACGATTTCATGTAAGGATAGTGATTAGCTGATCAATCGTTCAAGTACTGTCCATCCATGGCTCACACATTTTTGATAGTGCTCGCACAGGTGTCCAAAACATTCTGGAACCTTTTGTTGTTCAATCCTTCAAGGATATGTTCAGAGCATCTTGATGCAAAGTGTTGCTTCTTTAATAGTATGTCAATCTTCGGAACATGGTATGTCAAGGTGCAAGGTCTGCTGAAGATCAGGGCCGTCGAAAAAATATTGTAGCCCACGTGTCTTTTTACAGGAATAAAAATGCAAAAGATGGAACTTTAAACGATTGGTATTTTTAGTACTCGATGTATAAAATGCGAATCAATCAATAGGAAGGTTGTAAAACCAGAAAACAAGCATTTCATGAAGTAAATGATTGTTAAATTTGTGCGGGAAGCTCTGGGAACAACTCGATTAAAAGAATTGCGTTAATGAACTTTGATGTGGTCCTATTTATTTTTGAACTATAAGTCCTGGAACTTTTTGAAACTAATACGTATATTATAAGACTACGAATACTCTGACGCCTTTTATAAAATAAATTTTTTGTGTCCGTGGTATGAATAATGTCCACAAGATTGGCCACTTTTAATTACTGAATCTCCCTATTAGTGATTGCCTAACTTGTGAGATCGTGATTGAAACGTTACTTGGTGTTTGATTGGCAATGGCAGGCGTGCTGGGTGTTCCCTGCCACACCCTGATATGCATATAAAAGCATTTTAAAATATAGCTCCAAGCTATATATAGTACTACTAATTTAATTGTCTTCGATTTAAATTATTGTGTTCACAAATGATTGGTCGGGACCTTGGAGTTAGGAACGCTGCACGCCGGTGTAAGGGTGTAACTGTTTCTACTATTTTTACAAACTGTGTTCTTACCCTATATTATGTTCCACAGTATTTTCCAAACTTTCTTAATTACACCAACCCATATTTTTTTTTCTGTAATTTGAATTATATCCACGATATCCTTATGTGAATTAGCTATTAAACTTGACGTCCCACTGAGTCATTTAACTTTTTTTTCGCCTGTTGATTTCACGGACAAGTAGTCGAAGAGGTATTTAAATTCATTCACTTGAAAACTGCCTCTTCCATTTTCACTTAGAAATTTCATTTTTGTAAACTTATGAAATTCTCAAACAAATGGCGATTCTAGTGGACTGTCCCCTCGGGTTACTGTCATTCTTTTATTTTGCGTCTGTTCTCAAAGCAAACAGACCATTCGTGATTTTGCGACAATCTTAAAATGGGTACAATCTAATCTGTCTAATTTTAACTTTAAGGGGGTCCAAGACACATTAAATTTTTTTTTATTAATTAATTTAGAATTTTGAATTTTTTTGTACTGATTACCCATCTAACTAATAAGCGAAATCACAACACACAATTTTTCCAAAAGTTCTCTAAAAATTTTAAATTAAAATTTTTTGAAAAAAAGAGGGGTCATTTTAAATTCCTAAGGCTCAAAATATTCTTGATCAATTTTCAAAATTCTTGCAGTAAATTATTCACAAATTTATTAACTTTAACTTTGATTCAGCAATTAAAAAAATATTAATTTAATAAAAAGTAAAAAATATTTGAATGAAAATTTTGAAGTACTTTTTTAAAAAAAAGGCATATTTTTAAAAGTAAATATTTGTTTTAAATTTGCTGAATCAAAATTAAAGTATAATGTTTGAAAAAGATATATTCCAAATTTCAACCCTTAAACTTTATCGGTTTTCGACTTATAGCATTTTGAATACAGGAAATCTTGAAAAAATGTATCATGGAGAAAAACGCATTTAAAGTTTTAAGGACAGATGTTGTTGCCATGACAACAACTGTCAAGAGTGTTAGAATTTCAAAACAACGCACCACAAAAATTATTATATCTCTAGTTCTAATTAAGATAGAAACATGATTTAGATGTCATTTTAAGCCGAAAAACACAGATAATTTCGTAAAATAATAATTTTTTTTTCGAAAATTTGACGATTTTTGTGTCTTGGAACCCCTTAAAGGCAATCCATATTTCTATCCATTTAACTTTAAAAGCATTTAGTTTTTTTTATCCGTTTTAACTTTAAAGGGGCCATTCATATTTGAATCTAACTTTAAATTTAAAATTATTACGATTTGGATATGGATTTTGAATATTTAAATTATTTGGAATATATGTTTTATATTTCAATGTCACATAATAGTACACATAACAATTGTTTGGCATTCAATCTGATCTTGGAATTTTAATGTAAGATTCTTAAAACATTTTTTTTTTGTTTATCATACTAATAGCGAAGTTCCGGAAAGGATTGTTTGTCATGTATGAAACTTGTTTTTTAAAACTTGATTCTAAAGGGTATTCAATATTTGTATTTATGTCCTTGTTAAATTATCTATGTGTTTATAAGCAGATACGCACACCTTTTCGCAGTCGTATCTTTGTGGACAGAATACATGCATTCAGAATTGTTCGTCAACCTTCAAAAGATTTTTTTATTTTGCATTGCCTTAGGATGGCAGTCTAACTCTCGTGTTGCAAAAAAGGACAACAAAGCCACAAACGAAACCAGCTGATCCCTAAGAATGATTGTGGTTTGAATTCACGTGACCAAACATTTCCAAAAGGGACAAATTCCGTCACCCACAAGGTCCTCAAACGCCAACGTTTTTTATTCCTCCCCGGTCCAAAACGAGAACGACCTTCTGAAGGTCTTTTTAACTTCTTGATTATTCTAAACAAATGCGAGACCTTTAGCCGCAGGAATTTTTCAAAGGTGTTCGAAAGTATCTCGATGCTGTAGGTGGAGTACTTAAAAAGTTGATACCAGATGATCTTTATGTAGATAGCCGACATATTTATTTACCAGTTTGTTTTGTCTTCACTCTCACTGCATTCCACCTACCCATGTTGTTGAACCCGTGGGGGTTGGTTGACTCAAGCGAACTTTGACTCCAAGTTTTTAATCTTTTTTTATGGTTGTACGTTGTTAATAAATGTCGATTCGCCACCCTATAACCTAGCGTGGGAGTGATCTGCTTGAGAGCGTCCTGAGTCACGTTTTGGTGTCTTACGATACTAAAAGATGCCCCTCTTAAATTTTAGACTGGAAATAAAGGCTTGAATCATGATTACTTGTGTGATTTTTTTTAATGTAGAACTCTATATCATAGGGATTTTATACTGGAAGAAACTCTCCAAGGAGTGGATGAAATTTATATCCGATAAATGAAATAGCAGCCTCTACGTCATTTATGAAAAATAGCCATGTTTTTCTATTTTAAATTGTGTTCCGGTAAAAATTAAAAAATGGCACGTTTTTGTGAATTGCTGAAAAAGGGCTCAAAATTGGGACTCAATTTATTTTAATGCCATCGGGATTTGTTATTTTGTTTGATTTTTGCCTTTATCTAAGATCAGACACCTTATACGGTGAAAAAAATACATATTTTGAGTGAGGCGATTATGTTTTTTTCTACAAAAAAATTTGCCTTCAACAACACTGGATTATGTCTTTCTAGGTCGTGACATGAATCATGTTAGTTGCTGTATGAACTCGTATTTTTCATCGCATTATTCCAAAAGTCTTTAACATTTGTATGAAGGATTTGAGTTAATGGAAAGAAAGTATGAACCCTCCACTTATCAAGTGTAATCAGCCCTCGTGTTGCAAAAATTGATCGTAGAAATTCATACCAAGCCAGACTGACCCAACTATTTTATAAAAATAAGGCAAGAATTTTACCTTATTCTTTTACTTGTCTTAAATGTAGTTTAGATAAATTCCAGGGGTGTGAAACCATCTCATGTATTCTTATTACTAGCATTAAGCAATGAATTACTATCTCGTTGCATTTTGACGCACTTAACTTATTTCGTTAATCGTGTATGGGTCTTGAGCAAGCTTTGTCAATTGTCTTCATCTTCCTGTGGCGCCAATCTGGGGAAACTATTGAGGGTGCGGCAAGTCAAATACCAGTTGTTTCCTATATATGTGTGTTTAGGGTACAAATTTATTTTGTGTATGTGGCAAAAGTAATGGGATGAGGTGGAAACAGGCAAGGCAGTTCATGACGTGTTGCCAAGAGTGTTGCTAAATCAGTAAGTTAGACCAGGAAAGACACTTTTAGGACATGGACTATTTTTCCATCTTATCTGAAAAAGTTTTAAAAAATCAATTCTGAAAGTGGCTTTTATGGTTAAATGGGCACATCTCTGCACTACATCCGTCTGCCTCCTAAAGGAATCATGGCATACGAGGACGCTGACAACCACCTTAAAATCGCATTGCCCAGGAACAAGGGCTCGAGAGTAAAATCATTGACATGGTGAGATTTATACCCATCAGAACTTGACAATCACAAGAGACACTTTTTTGCATGTTATACATACAATATACAAAAATTATAGTATGATGTATAAATGTAATAACATATAGACATAAATAAAATGCAAGAAACCTTTCACTAGAATAACCTAACATGAATAGACGTGCCACCTTTGTGGCATGTATCCCAACTACACTCATTTAAGCTGATACATTGTCTTACGACGCTAGCCATAGGAGTGTGTGATGGTGTGTTTTCGTTAGGAAACTTTTCATCATTATTTTATATTAAAAAAATGTATTCCTCATATTTGGGGAGATGTATCGTGCCCTAAGTTTAAAGTATTGGGATTGCAAAGGAGTTTCTCCGGACACGAGCTATTCTCATCATCAGTGAAATATGACTGAATATTGGGTTAAACCGAAAAAATGTATATTCATAATATTTATCCCCTTTTTTGGTCTTTGGGTTGTGAAAGGGACATTAGTTGATTCAATGAGTTCAGTAGGTCTTAAGAATGTTTCAGATTTCATGAATGAAGGCGGTTCGTTTTACACATTCTTACCTTCTCGTCTATAATACGTTAAGTATGCGGGACGTATCAGACAGATAATCTTGACATTACTATATTATTCCCTTTATATTCGATGAATTACTGAAAAGGATAATGCTTTGAAATGAAAGAAACCATTGCGAGTTTGCATTTTCCAGTTTACATTTGAGCCTGAGAATACTCAATTGCTCTTTTGATTTGACATTTCTGTAAATAAATTCCAACCCAAATCTGGCAGAACATCTTGATAGTTCAGTGATACAAATTATCTCATGATTGAGGTGTTTTCCTTGTATTGCTGCGTTTTCTTTTGACCAGATCCAAAAATACTAGAAAAACAATCAAAAGCTTATACTCAATTTCGAGATCGAAGTGACAGATTTGTACGTTCAACGAATGAAACAGGAAAAATGAATACACATTTTAATATTAGTCATTGTTGTGGTTCAAGCAAAAATATAAAGGAAATTCTTTGATGAACGATAGGTAAACATTTCGCACCCCTGCAAGAAAAGTGACACAACTCAAAATTTGCTGAATTTGAGAAACATCAACTTAAAGGATACTATAAAACTTATAATTGAAAAGGTATAAGCTTCTTTTAAAATTTAGGTAAGTATTTATGGTGGTAACTTCTATTATATTCTATAGAATAGTAATATAACACACTGGGGCATCTCATACATATTTTTGAATGACATAACATAAAATTTTTTATTTTTTGACTCGTGTCACTTTTCTTGCCGGAGTGCGATTTGTTCTGTCATCGAATTATAATCTAACTAGAAATGAAGCAGGAGTTTGTAGGAATGCATTAAAAATTCAGTTCCTGTATCTCAATCAACGATGTAAACCCATATTGCACGGTGCTCTGTCAAAACTGTCACGGCGTTTGTCTTACCGAAGACGTTCATAAACTAGTTTATTGTATTTTGAATCAGACGCACGTGGACCTTTTCGCTTGCGCGTAACAAAATGGTCAGCTTTCACTCCAGTAATTCATTTTTTACGATTAATCCCGGAACGGGCAGTGAAACTTTGTTCCAGTTTTTCGCCATGCGGTAATAGGGGACGAATGTCAGAATCTGCATAACACGGAGAGAAAGACGAGATCTAGTTTTTCCGTGGAGATTTGGATGCAATTATATTTTATTCGCCGCAGAACAGGTTTACCTCTACCTGAAAAAGGCTTTGGCTGTTTCTCTTTTCGAGGCACAAGAATGCTGTCCGTGGAAGGTCGCTCGGATCTGTGAGCTTTAGATTCTTTTTCTCTACGGTCCCTCTTTCTTTCTGTGTTGGTGGGGTTCGCCTACAATATATATATATATATATATATATATATGTATATATATATATATATATATATATATATATATATATATATATATATATATATATATATATATATATATATATATATATATATATATATACCCGTACACATTACTCCTCAATTTTTATTTTATTTTTCATTGAGTGAAATATTAGTCATTGAGATTGAATCATTCAGTTTCGTTGTGCTTATTCTGGATCGGTTGTTTTTGACAAAACTTGTTTTCTCTATCCAGGGCCTCACGTCCTGGAAATCCTTGAAATCTCGATGGAATTTTTTTTATATCCAAAGCAATGGAATTTATTTTAAGACTCCTGAGAAATTAAAACTGAATGTTTTTTTTTCAAATTCTGATTATTTATAGTACGGAAAAATTATGCAGTTATATTTCTGTACCTAGGTAGACTAGGGCCAATATCCATTTCGCGAGTTTTTAGTCAGCTTATTTAGTAATTTTGATTGTTTTTACTTTTTAACATTTTCCAAACTTTCATAATGTATTGGTATGAGGATGATGACGCTTTCTATAATAACTTTCATTTCCTTGAAGTGATTTGTAAACATAACTCGAAATCGGCTAATTTGGACATAGTCTCTTTGTCTAACAAGGTACGGATTTATAAAAAAATTTTAAGATGCTCGCTGCTCTAGTAATCCGCGAGTTGTTAACGGTGCAAGTTCGATTTATTTTTACAATGATAATTTGCAAGTACAATAAGATTATCATCCTTTATTTAAATCCGTATATAACCTACTGAAGCATTTATATGCACATTCCAGATCACCTAATGGAATGATATTAGTCAAAAATATAAAACAGCATTTCGCGTGTATCTTTACTAGCATTTTATTCTTATTTCCAATACAGTGCATGTTTAGTTCATACCTGTCATGCTACAAAAATTAGATTCTGACCGTCCACTTCAATTGCATCTCATTTACTTCAAAGGCGATTCGAAATCTAAATCTATTTTCTCATTCACTCACATTTTCTTTTCTGCTTTAGTTTATCTTCTAGATTCTTCATTGCCCTCTGTCATCAGACGGCTGAAAAATTTCATAATGGTGGCCAGTTCTTCCAGAGTATTTATTAGCACTACTTTATAGCTCCAAAGCTCAATTCAAGCACTTTTGAACGAATCGGCAATATTAGTGGTTGATTTTGTATGGTTAATATGCGTTTGTGTGTGTGTGTGTGGTGTGCTTGTTGCCATTCGCCCACAAACAAATACCATCGATTTCTGTGCCACATTCAATAGTAAAATATAAGATTTCACTCGCATCTCTTAAACATCAAGACGCGGAATTATTTTTTGTCACTAAAATAATGTTTTCTTTGCTAAGAGTGTAATTTTGATTCTCTAATGATACTAGCAATTGTAAAAGTAAAAGTACCGCATGTTTAAAAATTTGACGCATAATTCATAAAAATAAAATGTACTCACTTGTCAGTTTAGTCAACATTTCAATCTGTTTCTTTCGAATTGGGAGATTTAAGGTCACTTGTTCCAAACAATTATCTTGAACTGAGTTACTTTAAAATCTTTGGGTGTGTATGAGAGTTCTCTCTTCGTGGTAAATCTCGCTTTTTCTTATCCCCTATAAGCGCGATATATCGAATGGTTACACTGTATTCATTGTTTATATATATATGAACTAAATTAATAAAATATTAATATTTTATATTAATATTATAATTATAAAAATAATAATTATAAAAAGTAAATTAATTTTTTGATAAGTATTTTAGCATATAAAAAAAACACGTGAAGCATAAAAATTGACCTTAAGGAAATTGGATTATTTTTGTCACTCATTTATCTTCATCGCTTACTATACCTCAATGGTTTAGGGCAGGGGTGGCCAACCTTTTACATACCATGCGCCAATTTTATTTCACATACGAGTTCAGATGCGCCATAAGTCACGCACCTATTCTACCTTCTTACATTCAAGATTGGGGTAGGATCTGCTTCACTTAGGGGAAACTAAATTAGTTAATGTGCGTCAGTTCAAAAGATACGCGTTTATTGGAGCACCAAAATACATTAGTAAAAGATGATATCTTGGACGTGAGGGCGATCGCAGTCATGGAGTCCACTGATGGATTCAGTTATGGCGCCTACTTCAAAAGAACAAGTAGGCGAAAGGACACAGTGCGCTACTTGTTTTCATCCAATGCGCCACGTTTGGCGCATGCGCCACAGGTTGGCCACCCCTGGTTTAGGGTATTAAAAATGGAAAATCGGTATATTCAAATGATGTGCATTTTCCAACCATTCTCTCTGTACTTTAAAATTTTAAAGGCCATGTACTGAAGTCGCTTTTATTATTTCGAAATTCGCAACTGGTCTGTTTTTTTCACAGGTTGAAGTTGATACACACAATAATATTTAGCTGGAGAACATGCTCGCCTCCGTGTATAATATTCCAGTTCTTGCTAAAGAATGAAACAGCTTTATGCTTTTTTTTTTTAGATTTATGATATAAACGACAGTTTTTCGGGGAACTTTTAAGATGATATCGTTACCACCCCGCCAAAAAGGCTCCAATCTGCAAAATTAACGTTTCTACAAAGACGCGCTCAAAGTTTTGATGCTTCGAGAAAAATCGAGTTTCGACTCAAAGGTTGTTTTCTCATGAAAATCGGCGTTTCCGCTATGAACCCAAGTAATTCGTGGCCTTGTCATGGTATAAAACAAGGGTGGGCACGCATTATGTCAATGAGAGCAGCATTCCGGTTTTTCATATGGTACTATTTTAAAGAGCCACACCATAGCAACATAGTATTAAATACACAAATTTAATTAAATTTAATTATTATGGTTAGATTCTATAGTCTTAAGTGCTATGAAAGAACACATTCATGAAAGAAAAAGAAAATTCAAAAATAATTATTTCAACATTTTAACAGTAAAAATGTTAATAAAAAGTATTTTTTCTATAAATGTAATGAATATCTTTGGTCTTCACTTATTTGTCAATTTAATAAGATTCGTGAAAAAAAGTTCTGAAATAACAAAAAATAACGGATTTAAATTTTCAATGAGAGCCGCACTTAACTCAAGGCAGAGTCACATGCGGCTCTGAGAGATGCATTTGCCCACCCCTGGTATAAAACATGGTGACTCAAAAAATGCACTAGGGTGAAAATCGCCAAAATGCAGATTGATGTCTTGCTTGCTAGTAACGATATATAAGAAGTTTCGTCATTTGTAAACTTGGACAACCGAACTTAAAAAGAAATCCGTGTCACTTTTGCAACCGTTGAAAGATTCGAGATTTTAAGGCAATTAGGTTGGAATGAGAGTTTTAGCACTAATTTGCATTCTATTCATTGTCACGCCGAAAAGTCACCCAGGATGCAAAATTTCCATCTTTATTTGGCAATTGTTTTTCGCATACACATACCAAGTGTTGACACCTCATCTCGTTACATAACCCAATTAAGTCATTGTCTTTAAAACGAATTGCAACGCCCCGAATTCCGTTTCGCTGTGAAATGCTTTTCTGTGGACACCTCGTACGAAATAACTAAAAAAGCATGGGGGATTTTCAAGGCCAAACATAAGTATAAATATTATTTTTTTTCATACCCTATTTTTCCCATTCTCTTTTCAATGCGTTGTCTTTCGATTTTTTATTGTCTTGGAATCGGCGATTTCGGAGGTGATAGGCGAGTTTCCTCATTCCAATTGTTCCACTCCAGCGATCAGCCCCGAGGTGTTGTTTCCAAGTTGGAGCGCGCGTTACTTCTGGTGTATGTGTGTTGTCCGAGAGAGCCCTGCTACCTACCTCCACTGGTAGCGTGCTGAGCCGAATTCCGTCGTCATTCGAGTTCTAGCTGCGGCTTGAGGAAGAAGTCGGTGTGTGTGTGTATTCTCCTTTAGGAAAGGGTGCTCCCGCTTAAGGTTTTCACCTTTTTTGTGTGGGTTTTTCGTTTTTTTTTCATTACCTCGTAGTTTTTGTACAGTAAACGTGAGTCACTAGGTGTATTTTATGATTTTGTCTTGTGATGGCGTAGGATTTAGTGATTTCCCCCTCAAGATTCGTCATCAGGTCTTACCATCTGGATTGAAGTGTGGTGCATGCTAGTCAGTCATTCAGCTTTCCATACATCTTCAGTGTGATCTACAAAACCTCCATGGTTAAAATGTTTCCTTCGTTCAATTGAGCGTCATATGTGTGCACATTTGGCGCAATCTCTTCAGGTATTCTAACATCAAATTGAAATATATTCTCATGTGTTCACATATCTGAAACTCGTCCACTGAAACCTGATCCTCAGCAAAGACCTTGAAGAGTGCGAGATCAGCTTTAACACGCGGGTTTGTGTTCCTTCGTCTAAGTACCAGTTTAGAATTTCAACTGGGAAACGGTTCCTTTCTGTGATTCAACAAGATCACATTCAATCTGGACAATATGATTTATCTTGGATAACCGCGATATAGTTTTCAGTGAAATAATTTATACTCGTGTCCATGTGTTTTGGATCAGTTCTGTGAGGACTGTTACCTAGCGACGTTCGGGAGCATAAAAAGAAGAGAGCGAGAAAATACCAACTGTGTGTGTGTGATGTTGAGGAACAGATAGAAAGAAAAAAAAAGCGTTTCATTTCCTTGTTGGAAATTTGTGATTTACAGCCCCCTCGCCAATGACATCCGAACTCGCGTGCTGGAACGCTGAGATAACGGCCAGTCCGCCATCTGTGTCTGAAACGATTCGGTGAAGTATCGCGTTCTCATGATTTGTGGGATGCCAACCAGGTTCGACACGCCGTCAAATCGCGGTCCTTTCAATGGGTGCACCATGCCACCTGCTTGGGGATACCAGCACCAACCGCAGTTCTTGAAGTGGAGGACATGGGCGCAACCCGCTCGCCCGGCGCACTCACTGGTGAGTTTATCCTGCTACATTTCGATTCCTAAATTCTAAGTTACTTGCAGACCTGCTCGTAACATCTGCGCTTAACTTTCTTAAGGGGGTCCGGGACACATTGAAATTTTTTTTTTATTTATTAATTTAGAATTTTGAATTTTTTTGTACTGATTACCCATCTAACTAATAAGCAAAATCACAACACAAAAGTTTTCCAAAAGTTCTTTAAAAATTTTAAATTAAAATTTTTTGAAAAAAAGAGGGGTCATTTTAAATTGCTAAGGCTCAAAACATTCTTGATCAATTTTCAAAATTTTTGCATTAAATTATTCACAAATTTATTAACTTTAATTTTGATTCAGGAATTTAAAAAATATTAATTTAATAAAAAATAAAAAAAATGTTTAAATGAAAATTTTAAGGTACTTTTTTTTTAAAAAGTCATATTTTTAAAAGTAAATATTTGTTTTAAATTTGCTGAATCAAAATTAAAGTATATTGTTTGAAAAAGATATATTCCAAATTTCAACCCTTAAACTTTATCGCTTTTCGACTTATAGCAATTTGAATACAGGAAATCTTGAAAAAATGCATCATGGAGAAAAACGCATTTAAAGTTTTAAGGACAGATGTTGTTGCCATGACAACAACTGTCAAGAGTGTTAGATTTTCAAAACAACGCACCACAAAAATTATTATATCTCTAGTTCTAATTAAGATAGAAACATGATTTAGACGTCATTTTAAGCAGAAAAACACATAGAATTTCGTAAAATAATAAAAAAAAATCGAAAATTTGACGATTTTTGTGTCCCGGACCCCCTTAACCCTCTTGGTGGATGTACCGACGCGACATCTCTCGTCATTAGCAAAACTAACCAGATCTTGAAGGACGAGATATTTATTCTGAGATAAACTGACCAGATCTTCATCTAGCCATCAAAACCAAATTGACAACTTCTTGATGACGAGATGTCTCTTCATGAGCAAAATTGATCAGTTCTTTACGGAGGAGATATCCAGTTGAAACCACTCGGGTAGTTTAATTGCTTATATCTATTGATGGTAAAAGAGTCGTTACTCAATTGCATATTTTATTTCAGTCTATTCATTATGATCCATATTTCCCATAAGTGCATATACTTTTGAAGTGAGATAAAATGATCCCAAAATATATAATACAATATATAATCGCATTTCGTTTACTTTTATTGATGTTAATTCGTATTTGGAATTTAAAAATAGAGAGAAAAAGCACACTTCAGTCATGTTACCGCAATTGGATCCTAAACGTCTACTTCAATTGCATTTTTATTCCCTTTAAAGTCGATTCGGCGTGTTAATGTTAAACCGATTATTCTTTTCTTCTGGTATTTATTTTCCAGATTTCTCATTGTTTTCAATCAAGTTTCAAATTTAAAAATTATTTATCGTAGCTTTTTTTTTTGAAGTCCAACTAAAGCAAAATGATAGCACTAATCAAAAGTGATATTTATTTTCATTGCTCTTTTCACTAAATCCAAAACTAGTTCCTCACGTTGGGTTGGCGTGGAAGTTTGGAGAGTGGGGTGCCAGCTCAGGTGTTGCTTCGTTATCTGACCGTGGTTCAAAATTACGAAGAGTTGTTCTCGGATCTTTCCCTTAAGGGACTGATCCCGGATCGCCGTCAATAGCCCGTTGTGTTGCTCCAGTACGACGTTAACAAAAAAAAAATTACCAAATTACCAAAACTAGTTCCACTCATTTACAGATGCAAGCCTTTCAGCGCAGTTGCTCTGCACGAGTAGAATAGTTCCGAAAAAATTGCTTCTGGCAGTGATTCAAAATTACGTGTTGCTGTCCTCGGATCTTTCCCTAGGGGTATTGATCCCGGACCGTTGTCTATAGCCCGTTGTGTTGCTGCAGTATGACTTTAATTAAAATACCTACATACCTAATATTTCTTTATGAGTTATCCACGAACGTGTCAACTTTCTGAGATTTCAATCTCATGCAAATATGATAATGATTATACCGTAAAAAATTATTGCTTTGGCTTTTGTTTAAATATGCCTTCTGTCTAGTTTCGGATCAAACCTACTGAAGGTAAATAAGGAAATGCCGGAATGTTGGTTGTTTAACAGTTGAAAAGGTGTTTTTTAAAAATCCACACGACGTGATAGTAAACAGCAGACAGGGACAGCATTGTTGAAAAAGTGTTGCACGTGTGAATGGGACTAAGAAAGTTTTATAAGTTCTGTTCAGAATTCTTCATCATACTTGCATAATTTTTGTTTAGTTTTTGCGTGACCGCTCTTTATTTCCTCCACAGTTGTGTACGCAAAGCATTCTGTGTTGTAGGTAAATTCATTTAAGATGTACAATGTCCTTTGTTTACACTTAGTGATGTCACTTAGTGATGACAATGATGATGTCACCCTTGTCACTTAGTGATGTCAATCTCCCATTCACAAAAGCAAATAAATAACTTCTAACGCATCATCAATAACCCACATTTTCATACCTGCATGACCTCAATATTGTCAGGGATATTTTGAGGTAACATTTTCGCCCTGATTTCCGTTTACACTAAGTTGTAAATATTAAATTCTTTCAGTCTCATTTGAATAAACGTTTCCGTGAATGTAAATGAAAATTAACGATTCAAAATTTCTTTAATGCAAAATATGGGAGACTGAATAGAAAATAAGGATTCTTAAAATTTAATTTGTTCCAAAACAGTGGAATCTTTAGTTTTGACCGTCAGCTACGTTTCTTTCAGTCGAATGTTTCAGAATTCTCTAATCTGGAAAAAATTTTATTAACTAATTTTCCAAAAAACTTCAACAAGCGTCGATATGTCATGGTGTGTTTCGAATTTTGTTACACAAACAAGTGACAACGCTATTTGCTTTACTGTTATGAAGCTACTGCATATCAAATTAAGTACACCAGTTTGCGATATGTTTGTTACATTTTGTGAAACAAAACCCCTTGGTTTCATATTGCGTCTTATCGTGGTAAAAAAAAACGTTACAAACAGAATGCTATTCTTTTTTATGTATGTAAAAATAACGGGAAGGGCTGAAAAGTAAGGAATACATCAACACCACGCCGAAGACACGAATCTGCACTTTTAGCTGTTTTCATCTGAATGCATTTCTATTGACTGTTCCTGTAAATGCCCAAAACACAAAAATTCTTACTCGTATCCGTAAATAACCTGAGCGTGCGAGTTGTAGGCGTCGTAGGTTCGATTCGTTCCTGTGCGTATTTCACTGTTTTGTATTAGTACAACTTTCCTTGCTTGTATATAGCCATTAATTGACGTTTCTGTCTTGTGTTTGGCACAGATTGGCCAAATATAGCCCTTCTTTCCGCATCGAGGCGAATGCTTCTTTTTTGCTTTCGAGCCTTAAAATCTGTTGGTTAGGTAACCAACCAACCGGATTGATTCAAAGGCTTTAAACCAGTTCAAAATTACTTGGTATTCTGAACTATATTTTCCTGTTCCCCTAAAGTAAAGGAAGCTCTTGACGGAAATGTGAAAGAGCAATGATCGGACCCTTCGTGGGTACGGTCATTGGATCAAGGGAACCGGTGAATGGGAGATAATAAGACATGGCAAGGGAGAGGCAACTGAACAAGAAATGATTAAGATTTTGTCGGGGACTCGGTAGGTTTTAAGGGTCGGCTTTTAACTTAATTCGCCTCTCGCCTTTTCCATTCTCACCAGGTTATTAGCTTTTGTTTTGGGCAAATACTTTTATGCACTTCCTCGTCCCAGCAGGGGGTGATTCCGGAAACGGAGCCATGGAAATGAGGAAAAGTCCATAAAAAATAGAGCGAGTGGTGCGTGAAGGGTAAGCCATCACGAGACGCTTGTGTCGGAAGCGATGCTCCACTTGATAGGGCATAAATTGCCGTTCGTTCGAATTTTGATAAGGCTTCCCTGGCCTACTATTCAAGATACTTTTCTCCCATCTTCTGCGGTGTTGACCTGCGGAGATTTTAAGGAAACTCTTCATTTGAATTCACATCAAACATGTTTAGTCTGGGACGATTTTCGTTCAATTTTTGTCACAATATTTTGATTGGCTAAATGGGCTTTTTGGCTCAAAGATATGACAATATATCAATCAATAAAATTTTTCTGCAAAATTGTTTTTATTTGTTTCTCTAGAAAAGTATCCAATCACAGCGAACAAAAAAAATATAATATCGAAAAGAATGCAAGTAAAAAGACATTCACAAATACAGTTACATAAGAGAAAACAAAACATTGAAGCAGATTACTTTTCGGATTGAAATCATTAAAAAATTTATTCACCTCCGCGGCTTCTTTTCGCTTTTGAAAGTTTAGCAAAAATTATTTACTGTTTTTGGTGGCTTTTTCTTATGTAGGCACTCCAGCTTTGCTAAAACATTATTGTATGTATAATATTTTACAAAGAGAAAGTGTGTTTATTTTCGTCTCTATCTCTATTTACCTAAAATTAGTACCATATTCATAGTAGGGGCATTGGTTTAATGTCTAGGTCCAAAACGAATAGCATACAAAAAGTTCTTTATGCCAAAGGTTGCAGATATAATTAAAAATGATGATAAAAGGAAATATATTTACACATATGCGCTGTTTGTTTTTCAATTTAGGTTTTGCATAATTGCAACATATTTTTCCTCACCCTTTAACTTTTATCAAATTTAAAACAAACAGCCCCAATCAAAAAAAAAATTGTTATGGAAATTGAAGAATCTTGTAGCAATTGATGTTTTTGACTTTTGATATCGAAAAACAGCAATTGTATTCATTTCTTAACGCTGACGAGAGAAGAAAAAGCATGATATATCTAGTTATTCTAAACTTAAATCGGTGTTTCATTTTCAATCAGCATGACGTCGCGATTGAGGAAGACAATATCCAACCGCATCCACGTATTTTAGTAGCTCAAATCAATGTTAACCTAAACAGGGGCCAGCAGTAATATGTATTTTAGCACGTTCTTTTGTTTTTGAGCAGGGTTCGAAATTAGCGATGGTTTGCACCATTAAATAACATCTTGACGATCGAGATTTGGCCTCGACCTTCTAATTAAATAAACGGAACATTTTGCCGGAATCGCTATCGTTCTATCTTAGAAGTTATGGTGACGTGAACTTATAAAATCGAATTGGGTTGATTGACAATCGAAGCGCAAACTAGTGTTTTAATCGCGCTCTATGATCGCATTAACCAGTCAATTAGACTCTAATTGGGTGACGATCAATACAAGCGGATAACCGGAGTACGAATCGAATCATCTTCAACTTTAAGATTCGAGCCTTTTCCCAATACCATGTGGCGGATCTTCAAACCTAGCGATCGTGTCCAATAACACGAAGTTGAATGCACATGCTCCGTCACAGCATAGGAAAGTCGATGGTTTGGGAATTCTGTCTTTCCTGTCGTCTGACTTTTCTACCTTTCTTCCCTTATTTGTTGCAAATTCCGACTTATTAACCATTTATTAGTTCTTTTGACTATGTTCTTGTAAATGGACGTGTGAAAGTCGCAAGTCCAAGTTTCCAGAAAATAAAATAAATTTGAAATTGCATAAGTAGAACATTTTGGCAAGTGCGGGTAATGTTAGGATGCCACGACGCCGTACTTTCTAATCATATTTTTATGCTATTACTTATGGGGAAACCCAATCTCAATTCATTTACTTCAATTTCAATCTAATTGGATTTCGAAGCATTAAATTCATCCTCGACTCGAATCTGAATATACACAATCCATAAATAAGACGTTTTCAAATTATTTTGGCAACTAAAACTCACATTTCGCATATTCGTTCATTTTAAACTGATTTTATTCCCGCTGACTGAGACCATGTGTTCGCCAGACGTGTCAGATCGCATTTTTGCGCAAAAACCTGTCATCCACACCGCATTCACGTACAGAAGTGTTCTGAAGGTTTGCGCTCAAGACCTGTTGGTCTGGTAAAGTTACTCTGGTTCCGAGGTCCTGCCGCTTTCGCCTCGCCGCGAAGTATTTCCATTTTTCTTGTCGTGACCTTATTTTTTGTTTTGGTCCTGGAAGCAGTTTTTCCAGCTGTGATTTTCCTTTCTTCGAGTAAACACGTTCTCGACACACAAGCGAATCCTAATTCTAGTATGTTTCTGCAATACAGTGAATTTTGAAGCTGTCTAGTTGTGCTTGCTGCCTGAATAATTTGTTTTACACTCGCAAAACTATTGATTGTTGAAATTTTTGAGTTCCTTCATTGTCCATTGAAGTTTAATTTTCTCTTTTCTGGAGCGAAAGTTCGACGATTTTCTTTTGATGTAGCTTACAGTATTTAAGTTTGGAACAAGTAATTTTTTAAAGCAACACATTCCTGTAATTCTCATTATAAGATATATTTCACATATTTTAAGTAATTATTTTTCATTCAAATTTCATAAAATCTAAAAGTTATCTACACAAGGCCACAAAATTCAGTACCAGTAACAATCGAAAATTTTCTATCACTGTTGCAATATCACGTTAAGTAATGAGCTATTTTTTAGTTTTTTGACTCCTTTCTTCTCAATCACATTGTTTTCAGATAGCGATTCAGAATAAAAAGAGTTAAGGAAAGTTATTCTGTTAGAATGGATGACTTATTTATAATATTTTCACTAAGTAGCAATGACCTGGAAGGTACGCTTTCTAAGGACATAGAATTAACCACAGAATTTTCCCTGTTTTTTTAAACACTGCTGAAATCTTGGAGTAAAAAATTTAATACTGTCGCAGGTCTCCAAAAAAAACCTCCTTGATTTTGTACAACTCTTTTTTCATAAATTTGATGTTGCATGCGATTGATAATATTTTGCTCCCCCCCTCCGTAAATGTTTGGTTAAACAGGTCATCTTATGTCAGTCTTGCAAACATGCGAGAAGAAATTACAGGATTGATGAACTGTCCACCACATGACTGGTTAGTCGATTCATCTATGCTGTCCTCCATTTGTGTTACTTTTGGGAGATATTTAACTCATGGCGACTGGCAGAATGAGTTCCAATGCCGCATCATTAAAGCTTCACCCTATAAACGTCATTCCCATGATAGTTTTTCGCAATGAAATAAGTTAATGTACTGGATCATTCAACTTCGTTATCCTTGCAGTGCGTAATGTTGTGTTTCTTTATTCTATGTGAATCACTGCTCACAATCTGATCTCGGATCCTCGAACTTATGCTGTTTCTACTCATGAATACTATCTATGCGGAATGGAATAACAGCTCTTGCGAAACTTACACTTTAGAATAAACAAATTCGATTAATCTACACATAAGATGTAACCTCTTGAATTTGACGCTCCGCCGTGATTTCATACGTTATTGCTTGTTGTATTTATTTTCAAAGAATTCCTTTAAGATTATACAATTTTGGTTGGGAACATTTCATTTCTCCGTTTTGTCTAACCAGGACGATATTTTAGTATTGGAGGTGATCTCTGTCTATATCTCACGAAATTTACTTCAGAGTTGTGATTGTATGGACCACGAATTTGGGACTGTGCGGTGAGAAAGAGTAGGATATTTATAGCATTATCCGGACAAGATCGAAAAGTAAATTCATTATTCTCTGCCTCTATCTGTTATTTCTATGATACAAAAACCCATAAATAGACGTAAGTGTAAATTGTTGATCGTAAACGTAAATCTCGACCCGTCGTTATTTCTTCATCAAAAAGTATAGCATTAAAGAAGTAGCATCACTGAACAAGAGAAAGGCAAATTAACCAATTTCCTGCCCTGGCCCCGGACAGATTACAACGAATCGTACAACTTTTCCCACCGAACGAAATTGTGTTTTTTAATTCAGTATATATAAGGTTTATATTTTATTATTTTTGCCAACATTTTTCCCGGCCGGATAAACTTATTCCTAGGGGATAATCCTACCCTCGGACTGCAGTAGGACGAAAAAACAAATTATCTGTGCTCCTCCATTCTGCAAAAAATTTGGCTATAAATTTTCAATTCTGATGTGGAAGCCAATGTACAAACGTCTTTCTTGATAATAATAATGTAAAAAGTGGAAAGTAAATAAATAAATTCAACCAAAAAGCCATAGTAAAATGGGCTATTAAAGTGAGAACAAGGTATCTAGCCACCCAGAAACGGGAGAAAAGAGCAGTACTAAACAGTGCGGGCATACAGCCAGTGAGAAGCGTCCGTGGCAGCGCTTTCGCGTTGGTGGACTAGGATTCCAATATGATTTAAAATTTTGAAGGTTCTGTCATAAGCTTCAAGTTGATAGCCTACTTAGCCGCAAGTGTTCCCCGTGGTACATTACGTGTAGTGAATCTATCGGTATACCTCTAGATTAAAAAAAAATGGTAAAAATTTAAATTCTTACTTAAAAACGATTCAGTGAGAGAAATCTATTTCAAAATTCTCAGCGAACTGTATGGAAGGCTGCCTAAATGGAATAATCTGATGTCTAAAGTTCTACAAGTCAAACCCAGCCAATTGCGGGAACTCGTTATCTCATTCCATGTGAAACGATTAGAGACTCGAATTCTTTTTCCGCTTTCTGGACCTACCTGCCGTGACACGAATTTCAGTCTTGGTACAAGTGTCCGGATACTGCCAGAGCATGCGAGTTTTATATTCCGAGGGAAACAGCTGTTCTCTGCACGTTTAGCGGAACTCTGAGGCCTCTCCTTTTGGGTTCAGTTCACTCCCGATGTTTCGCTTGTGTCCCACCAACTGCGAGACTTCGGTCAGAGAAAGATACTAAAGGGATACATTGATACCGATTCCATGAATTATGTAACAGTGTGTGTTGCGCATATTTTTGGGGTGTGTTCGCAGGTTTCCACGAGTAGCTTTTTGAAGGAAGCTGTGTTGTAGCGTGGAAGAGAGAGAAGATGCAGCGTTCCACTCCAACGTCGCCAAGGGAGTCTTGCTCATAAAACTATAAAAAGTTATTATCTTCCTCGAACATTCTTTCGGTAGTAACAAGAAGGATCTACAAAATGCGTTTCGTCCAGAAAAAGTTCTTGAGAAACTGAACTTATTTAACAGTATTAACTAAGCGGAAGTGGTGAATTAATTAGGCAGGTTCCCCATATCTGCACTCCAGGTCATAGTACCAATTTAGATGGCTGCTCACTGACACTTGGTGAAAACTCTCACATTGCACAATCAACCTTTCCGTCATTCAAGTTTTAACTTCACGTTAGACGCTTTTATCGACATTATTTTAAGACAACTTCGCCTGGTGTACCGCTTCTGTTGGATAACCTTTCGCTACTTTTCAATTTTTTTTCTAACTACCTATGGATTTTTGCCAAGCATTTTAACCTGCTGAGCTTTAAATTGTTTTTAAAAAACATTTATTTTTTAGCTTTTTCAAATGGTTAGAAATTTCTCTCTCCCTTGCGTTTAGGTAACAAAAAGAAAGTTTTAAAAAAGAAGTTTTAATAACATTTGGTATTTTAAACTATCTTAAAATTTGCCCCAAACAGTATTTTTAAACTTTAAACTGCTGTTAATAGCTTTGGTAGATTCGTACTTTAATCTATTTTCGTTGAATTTTATTTTGGTTTTGTGCCTTGGTTCAGTTTGTCAGGTGTTGGACCTTCCGCCATAAAACTTGAATCAACCAACAAATTTAGGTGACAGGTTCTTCATAAAATATCGATAGAAAATATTTTTAATTAAATATGTTATATCTTTTATATCAGTTTAACATTTTAAAAGCTGTATGAAGTTCAATTTTTATCACGTATGGTCTGACATTTTAAATCTAAAATTGATAACGTCATCCAAACACGATGTCCTTTCTCTAAATTGAGCAGAAACTTTTGTTACCATAATTTTGTTTCTAAAAAAGCTTTCTACAGAAGTCTAATTCAAAATTAGTTTGATTGAAATGGGACTTCTATAAAGGGAGGAAATACATAAAACTGCAATTTGTCGATTTCAGGTTTTTAGAATCAAAACATAAAAATATTTTTTTCACGTACTTCTTCCTAATCCACCGCAACTAGTGGATTGTTTCTTCACAAATCAAGAGAATTTTTCCCGTCCGTGTTCAAATTTGCTTTACTCATTGTGTTTTTTCTTAGATTAGTTTTTGTGTAAGTCTAATGGGTTTGAAAAGTCTCGTTTGTCATTAGCCTTTGCTTCTATTTCTCTATTCATAAAATGAGATGGGTTACGCTACCTCCCAGAACTAGCTTAATGTCTGTTTGTGAGCTGAATGCTCTGTTATGATGGGAAAGTCACCTCCGCTGTTTGGCGTTACCTTGGAAATGAAGGTTGCGATCTAACACTCAAGTCGTTAAATAACTACTTATTCTCCATCGCCACGACTACGATTTTCTAGGCTATCGCAATGCGAAAATTTACCGTTTCTTTTCACGTAATGCGAAATTATCTCTTGTGTTTCTTAGAAATACGCGTGATTTACGTACGTAACTGCATCTCGTTTAAAGTTTCAGCTACTGTTATTGAACAGATTGATGTTGATACCTTTTGAAGGATACATGCTATTATGCCAAATTAACTTTCAATGAAGAGTTACGAGTGCCTGTATTTCTATTACTCCATTCAATCGCTTGGATAAAAAAAAACACAAATTTTAATGTTTTCTGTTCCTATTGCAATGACATTCGTTACTGGAAGTTTATGAAACCCCTTCTCTATATATAGTATTCGGGAATATTGCCGTTGATTTAGAACATGAAACCAGTTGAAGCGGCAAAGAAGCGTTCTCACTAGCGTGTTATGTAAACTTCAGTGTGGGCGTTATAGTGCGGCTCTTGTGAGAAGGTAGTTGACCTTGGCTAAGTCCATTTGTAGAAAGGTGGTAAAGCTCTCAGGGGACAGAGATGCCATGCTCAAAATCATTTATGGTGAACATCAATCAAAAAATAATTATCTTACGTGGCACACAAAAAAGACGCTATTTGTTATCGCGTTTTGGCAACATTGTACGATTGTTTGTTTACCACGAAGCCTCGCGCCTCAATCGAATTTATAGCATGAAAAAAAAAATGAATTTTAGACGAGCTGTTGCAGCTTATAATAGAAATCAAAGAAAGCATAAGATCTTTCAGGACCATTTTCGAAATACAGCCCTTTTCAGGGCCAACAATTATAGTTCAACAATACGCTTGCACAATAACTTACGACAACAAACTCAATGAAAAAGTGTAGATGGTTCGAGTGCTGGGGAAATGTACATACAAACAACATGCTGGATATTCAATTTCCAAAGCAGTGCTCACATTTCGAGTCAAAATTTGCTCAAAGTTTTCTTTTGAAATCTGATTTTAGAGGTACTGTTGTATCTTTAAAAAAAATGTTTGAAAAATATTTTTTTTATCATATTTTGTAAACAATCCCTTCTGCTAGTACATATGTCTTCATTGATGCTAGCGAAGCGAGCCTAAGCATAAGTTCGCGCAGCGAACCAATGAGGATTGCTAAGCAATCCTCCGGGGATTGGCAAGCGCCAACGATCAGTAGGCGGGCCCTCTAGTGTTGATTATTTTTGTTTCGTTGACTCGTACTCACTGCTGTGGTTTCCAGCATCGAAATATAAACCTGTAGCCATAAATCATACTAAAGACGCCAATTCGCAATCACATTTTTGATCTGCCCCCTAATTCAATCAATAGACTCGTCCAAAAACACACGACTAAACTGCAAACTCGGATCCTGACTATCAGGCGCCTTGTCATCAGTCAAATCCATAGTGCTCAGAACGTGCAGGCAAGCACATAGGTAGTTAAGTTATCGTTGCACTGGAGCAACACTACGGACTTTAGGTACCGCCCGGGATTAATTCCGACGAGAAAGATGCGAGAACACCTGTAATTTTGTGCCACGGTCAGATAGTGAGGTTAACGCCTGAGCTGCCACTCCACTCTTCCAACGTCCACCCCAACGTGAGGACATTTATGGCCATGATTGATTTAATGCGCTTGGTGCTTAACGAGATGGGGGCTACCATGACTTTATGACTACTTAAATATGAATCCAATAGAATTTATATTATTGTTTACTTAGAATGGCAACACTATAAAGAGAAAGCAGATTCTAAATTTATTTTTTCCGTGTTTCCGTTTCATTTTCTAAGGAACGATTTTTCAGTTGACGAAAACACCAATAAAGTTTTAACTAGAGTTAAGTTGTTCTTTTTTCTATCTCCTTATCGGTAAAGATGGAGTAAAAATTTCAACGTATTTGAAATCTGCGGAAAATTTCACATTAGATCGATACCTAAAAAAAAAGGATTTTCTTTAAATAAATAATTTTTAAATTGTTCCTTTTATATTTTTCCCCCCATACGAATTCGACTTTCGATGTCGAGAAATCAACAGATTCCATTTCCTGCACTCAAACGATTCCAGCGGTAGAAAGCAAAACAAATAAAAAAATATGGACTGGTATTGTTTAGTTCTTTTTTGTAAAATCGGGATCGTTAAAGATAGATTAAAAATTTCAACGGATTTGAAATCTGCGGAAAATTTTAAACTATAGATAGATACCTTATACGTTTGATTTTCTTTTAATAAATAATTTTTCAAATAAATATTTATATTTTCGCAAGAGATTGTGACGTCACGCCGATGGATCTCTTCGCAATTCGTATTTGGCCGCATTTGACAATGACGACCCACGAAAAGAACTGTCACGGGCAACACCGTGCTGGTTAGGAATAAAATGACTTCCAGTCGTGTTTGGCACAGCCTAGAAAATATGGCCTTTGTGCCACATAATCCAACTTGATCCTTTATGCAACGAACATTCATGTAGACTTTAAATAGAATCAGGATGTCAAACTTCGTAAATTTATAATTGCTTTGAGAGAAGTCTAGAAAGGTAAGCCACAAGCCTAGCTTCAAACGTATACTTCAGGTACAATTCAAATCAGCAACAAAATTTATAGGAAGGTTACTTTTTTATCTTCTGTACAGTTCGATTTTTTTTTTATACCTTTTATGTGACGTAGTTTGGAACAGCTTGGGCAAATATGACTCTTGCGCCATAAAACATAATTAACCCCTCCTGTGAAAAACCTTTGAGTATTAAAAAATTATTCGAGTATTTGAATGCTGGAATTAAATCTAGCCTCCAATGTAAATCGAAAATTAATTAAAGACTTTAAAAGTAAGGGAGAATCAATCAAGAGGCAGGACTGCTACTACATCCGAGTAACAATTTACGATAAGTTTTTATGTTGCAGAAGATCTTGTTTTTGTGATAAGTTGATTGACCTATAATTGAAAGTGAGCTGTATCTGGAGTATCATTTCATCTTTATTCAATGATTGATATCGCAATAGTAGATTCAAATACATCAATATTTTTTCTATCGTTTGAGTTCCAGGCATTCTTAGCCACTGATATGAAATAGTAAATCCATATCGGTTCTTGACTTTTATAGTTCACTACAGACAGTGTCCTTCGATTAGATTGCTTGCTGAATATGACGATTGATTGGATTTTGTGCAGAAAGATAAGAAGGTTTTGGAATTTTTTTAAATGTTGCGGCTATTTTTTTACATGTTTGGAATTTTTAGTCTTAAAAAATGCACAACACGACTTGTTGACGCTTTTTGCTTTAGAACAGAGGTTCCCAACCTTTTAGTAACTGCGTACCACTTGAAATTTTCAGAAATTTTTGGCGTACCACGAGTCTTATATTTTTTTCAGAAACATATAATCTAATGTCAGAAAAGTGCCTATGGCTTGTTTTATTTTAACTAAAATACTAAGAAAGCTTCATATTTTATGATTAATGCACTTGTATTTCATATTAATGATGTTTTAATAAAGGAAAAAAATAAAACGATTATTGAAAAGTACAGTTTTATTTTTACTCACAGGTCTAAAAACAAATAATTTTAAAAAATTAGTACAAACTAAGCAAACAAAAATTAACATAATCAAAAATCAATTTCTGTGCGAAACTTGTTGTTTTTTATTAAAATATTAATATCTCGAGCAATGGAGCTTAACTTCACTCTTAAGTCCTCTTCAACATTTACTCTGTTTCTATATTAATTTTTTACATACAAAAGTTCAGAAAAACCGCTCTCGCACAACTAGTAACAAGTGGCATAAGAAATAGCATAACGTGGTTGTACATACTAAAAAATCGAACAAACTTCGTAGAATATTTGGGTCGCTTGCATCATCCTTACGTACCACCTGAAACGTTGCCGCGTACAACCAGTGGTACGCGTACCACCGGTTGGGTGGTACGCGTACCCTGGTAATCCCTGCTTTAGAATTTTCATCTTGAATATTATCTCCTCGTATGTATCCGAGAGTGTCTTAATCTCTGGCCTCCTATACTTTCAAACATCTGCCATCTTGGTGAACAATTACAGTAAATTTTGACTGCCACATTTTAAAAATTTTAATTCAAGGCTCAATAGAATATTGTATTACATTAAATTGCTTTTGTTAAACTAAGAGACTTGACAGTTGAAATTAATGCTAACCCTTTTGCTTTTTTCCTTTCCTATGTAAACATTTTCTTTTAATGAAATGAAATTTAATACAAAAAATAATAAAGTTTACCTTTATTCTTTCTGGTTGGTGATGTATTTAGCCGATGAATAATTACATTTTTTGATGCCTATGTTTCAAATGGATTGCTTCTTACCTTTTTGAATAGGTTCTAGTAACCATGACTATGAAAGGAAAATTGTATATTTATTAACTCAATTCCCAGTCTTATTGAAAATTACACTATCTCTCCTTGATGTTTTCATTTGTTTGCGTATGAAAACGTAACATTCTTGCTGTGTTTTATCTAAAAATAACTGTCCTTCAAAATGAGAAATGTAACACATGTAAAAATTGATTATTTAAAATGAAACATTTTCAATTCTTTATTAGTTAAATTTCAAGAAACATGCAAAATTGGAATTTTTGTAATCCAATTTACATTTTTATAATTTACCTCCCGTAAGTGATGTCACAATTCCCTCTTTCCATTTTAAACTTTAAATAAGTATATTTTGAAGTTTTCCGACACAATTTAGGTGTATTTATTGATCAATGTAGAATGGGACTCCGGTGAGAAGGCTGGTGATCTGAGGAAATCCATTTGTAGAAAAGTGGGCTTGTCAAGTCAAAGGGCTGCCATACACAAAATCGTGTATAGTGACCGATATAGGTGAAAATTTGTTTCGCCAACTCTCTATCACTGCTATCACTTTTGGCTCCGAACAGCAAAACTAGAAACCACGCACAAGTCGCCAATTGGGAACGCATTTACGTTAGCTTGTAGCCAATTTAACTAATATTCTCGTTCAAAACCACTTGACTCAAATGATTGATCGCCAGGGCCGGACTATAATTGTGCATTTCCTTTGCTTTTAAATTTTTTCACATTTCTCATTTCTTAAAAATAGGCCATATTATAAATAATATTTGATAAATTATATTTCTCTGAAACTTTGCCTAGCGGAATGGTAGTCTTTAGAAGCTGCAGCTTCTGTGTACTTTTGAAAGACCTATATTAGAACTGAGACCAAACAGAAAGGGCGAACACGTAGATGTAATAAAGTATATACATTTTAGGTCATTTTTTAAAGTCAAATGTATGTTTTTCCCATCTTGAAAGTCCGGGCCTTCCTTATAATTGCACTCCGTGGTAGCTTAGTTGGAAGAGCGACGGATTAGCAACCGGAAGGTTGAAAATTCGAAACTCTGTCCAGTTAATGACCGTCGTGTACACGGGGGCTGGTGCACGTTAAATCTGCCATGGCTAGGGATTGCAATCCGGCACGATTTTCAATCAGCCGGATTGACACTAATCCGGCTGGATCCGGTCGGATTGGTACTTTGTTAATAAGTCTATGTAACCAGTATGTATTTTTCCAAAATCGGCTGAGTGAAAGTAGGTAAAAAGGATATTCCACCATGACGAACAAAGCGTTTATTTTAGCATTAGAAAATCAGCTTTATTAATAATTATCCATAGGTAGGAAATCAATCACCAACAATTAATTATAGTAACACTACTAGTACTACTAGTAGTAAGTATTAAACGAATTGTTGATGATCAGTCTTGCTAGTTTCCACACCAAAAGAACATCTGTTTGTTTCATACGTGGTACTTCTCTATTTATCTAAAATTAAGTCTATCTCTAATGTCGTTGAGCAAAGGACATATAAATTGTACCTAACTTAGTCTCATACTAGCATAAAAATCTAATCTTTGGCAGTTTTTGTTCAACCTAACAAACAAGGGAACTCTTAATTCTTCTTAGTTGCTTAAATCGAAGTTATATAGTATTGAAAATCACTTTTGAGTTTGAAAGAACGATTTAAGGAAACAAATCGTACTAATTGTGTCGCCCTCAAACCTACTTCTCAATGAACTGCAAATATAACCAGCGGCCGAGAAGGCCCTCTCGTCACACTAATTGGTTTAACCGTCATTAAGTAGTCGTACATAAGAGACAAATATTTTCCTTTGACTCCATTTCATATGAAGTCTTTTCTTTCTTCAGTATTTTCTCAAAATCTGTTTTTTCCCCTAAAGTTTGCCTTTTTGCATTAGTCTTCATTTCATTGCAGAATTTGCTTTTCAAATTCCTCATTATTAAACAAAATATTATTGATAATTTAATTTCTTATTTTTGCTAGAATTCTCCAAACTGATGATTGCAAAAATATAAAATCGATTAATTCACAATCGATTGTTTTATAAACAATTTTGCAACTTTAAAATTGGGTTTGAATAATCGATTATTTAATTTTTAAAAAAATTCGAGTTTATCGGATCCGGACCGGATTTGATAGATGTTGCTGGATCCGGTAGGTATCCAAATGACGCTGGATTACCGGATCTGCCGGATCGGATTGTAATCCCTAATCGTGGCCTCAAATGTCTTCACGTTGGCGCGGTATGGAAGTTTGGAGAATGGGGTGCTAAGCTCTGTTGTTAACCTCGTCATCTGACCGTGTTTCAAAATTACGAGGCGTTATCCTTGGATCTTTCTCTTCCGAGATTGATCCCGGACCTTCGCCAATAGCTCGTGTTGCTCCAGTGCGACATGTTGTTGTTTCTTATGCCTACACTGGCAGACCAGGGGAGTGCCAGGCCCGTCGAAGACGGCAAGATGCGAGGGGGGTGCGCCTTTCATGTTATTGAGCCCCATTGGGAGGAAGTCCGACTTTGCTCGACATACATGACACATCCGTTTTACAGGAAGGTCCCTTTCATACATCCATTCACTCACACATATCGTAATTTAGATCCCAATCAGAGGCCGATAACCCCCTGATCAGGTACCCCCAGAGGTATTGATTTGGTATGGGAACATGGGGGACATTGTGACCACGACCTATTTAACGTGCCCCAGTCACCATTAGTGAACACGACGGTCTTTAGCCAGGTTGAAGCGCCGATCTCGCAATCATCAGAATTGCAGGCTCCGCCGAGGACAGAACCCACAACCCTTCTGATGCGAGCCCGACGCTCTACTGACTGAGCTACCGCGGCTCTAATCAGTGCGACATTAATTGATAGACTGCCTTTATAATTTATTTGTAATTACAGATGGACAAAGTAATCTGAATATAGGTTGGGGATTTTAGTCCGCACATGCTTTGTCTATAGCTTACAGTGGGACATGGTTTTGCTATGAACCTTCGAGTGAAAAATATTGCTTTGAATATGACGAGATTTTTAATAGTCAGTGGAGCTCAAACGTTTCTGATTAATTCCGATGTTTTGGATTTAGAGATAATTGAGTAAGAATCGCCTCTCTCTTAAGCAATAACTTTCGTAATTGCACTAAGAACTTTTGTAAATGAACTGATTTTATTTACTTCAGATAGCTTTAGATAGTTTCCAATAGTTTTGCTCTAATAAATGAGTATCTTTCCTGCGAAATAACACGATATTCACGAATGACTTACTCGCATGCTCTGAGAAAGGTCTACATTTCGTAATACGTGTGTCAAAAGAAAACTGCTTGCTGTAGCAGCGACGTAATTTATTGACCCTGTTTAAACGAATTGATGTGTCTCGCTTCATGCTCTTTCAATCTCTTGAAACGTGATAACGTAAGGTGTAAAAGGATTTCTAGTAAGGCTCATGACTTACTCTCTTACTTCAAATAGCTTATTTTTATCGTGCAATCAATTTTTATCAAGAGTGAGGTATTACATATTCTAAACATTGTATTGGTCTTGAAGCAAGCTCTCTCTGACTTTTAATCCTCCCCCTTAAATTTACCATCTCGATTGAGAAACCAGACTATATATCACCGAAAGAAATTACGAAAGTGAAGAAATGTAGAGAATGCTAGCGGATGCTAGACAATGCATAGGTAGTAAATTTTTGAGATCGACCACCAGTCTATCGACTACTTAGATTTTGGTTTTAAAGACTGGTGTGTGCCCATCCATTGTATTTCAAATTTATATTTAAATGAATTTATATTTTCATTAGGAAGTCAACTTTTTTGTGTGAGAAATATGCCAAAACGGCGTCTTTGCGCGTCCGTGTTGTGTGGAATTTTTCGTAACCATTCCATCTTTTACAGTTTCGAGAAGTTTAGTAATTTGTTCTGTTTTCGAAATTCATTTTTGAAGAGAAAGTAAAAATATACTAATTTTCTCAGGTGGTTTTAAAAATTTGCACACTTATTGAAAAAGGCTTAGAATTCTAGTATTTGTATGAGCAAATGTCCTCAAATTCTTATACATTTTATGTCGACATTAGAATATTAACAAAAGCTGTATCGAATGCAAATGTTAAGGAATAATTTCTTTATACTTGCAAAGGTTAGCTTTTTTCATGTTTGCAAGATTTTTCATTCGTTTTCCCTCGAAAAATTCCAACCATTGGAATAAAGCGAAAGTGTTGATTCCAAACAAATCTACCTGTATATTGATCACAGCGAGAAAAACTTTTGAATAAGTCACCTTTCATAGTTTATAAAACTAAATTAAAATCGCTTTTCGTGGTATATTTCATTTTTGTCCAATAGTCGCTACATACTGTATGAGGTACACCGGTAAAAGTTACAGCGTATACTTTCAAAAATTAAAAACTAATAATTTTCTATCAGTCATTTTTTATTTAATTCAAGGTATCGAGAGTATCTACCATTTCTCAAATGTAAAGTCGTACCTCTTAGCTCACAAATCATTACAAATTGAAACATGAGAGAGAGAGAGAGACAGGTAGCATATAATGTTTTTATTTGATTGAAGTTAAGCTGCATTTTACATGTGAATCACTGCAACTTACTAATCTAAACTTTGCAATCTCGTGAGAGGAGTAAATAGGCGCTCCATCGGCTTGATAGTACTGTGTACTCAGTGAATTGCGACTGAATAGCACTGTACTACATACCACCTTTCTACATGTATTTTGTTCAATAAAGAAACCGAGTCGACGATTTTCTCTCTCATTCACTATCCGCCTTTCAGTGACACGAGCGCTTTGAACAAAAGAGGAAATAAATTAATTTGCAGATTCTTTGTGGTGTCCGAATGTTGTGATGCGTCACGATAGTTATCGTACCGTGGTTAGTCCTAGAAACTTGTGTCACTGTTCCTTTCGAATGAGCTTCAGATATCCGAGATGAATAAGTAGTGAAATTGTTAATGGGGTGTTTGTTCTCGTACGCGCGGTGCATTGAACCGTTGAGTGGACGCGTCCGTTGTCTTGGGAAAAACAGTACGAAATGCAAGAGTACTTACTTGTCTGCCACGAGAAGTGCTCCCGACACCAAATCTGGGTGGTGACAGTCGGTCGTTCATTTTTCAAACAGGGCTCGTTCATTTTGTGAAGGGGTGACTCGGAGATGAGTTGATTTCATTTTGTTTCCGGGAAGAGGTAGTTTACTAGTTTTAATACCTCGGCGGAAAGTAAAAATCTATCTTGACAAATGTGTTTCCAAGTTGTCATCAAGTGCGCCAATGTGACAAACTTGAATACATTTCTTCAAGCATGCATCCCTTGTAAGAAAATAGGATGTCGGTTTCTGCAGTAATAGACGGGCAAACTTAAGAGCAATTGATGGCGTTGCGAAGGACAGACAGTACCTTCATGTATTCGGGACGATGTTTAGTGCTTCGGTCGTATTTATGAATAATATCAATGCACAGCTGATAGTTGTGAGTCAATGGATGAAGAATACGTAATACCATACTCTTTCTTAGAATGTGTTTTACTAAGTGCTCTTTATTATGGTGCTCTTAATTCACAGTTTGAAACAGTTACTTTTTCCAAGTAGTATTATTCAGTCGCTATCAACTTAATTGATTGAAATACTTACATTTCAATCAAAACTAATTAAATTCCTTAAAAGACTGGTACATTTTAAGAATGCATAGAAAATATTCGGGCTTGTGGTGTACTTCATCTAAAGTTGTGATCTGAAAGCTTGGAATGTGTGAAAGCATTAGAACAGCAGCTAAAAAATATCATTGGTAGAGCGTTATATCTATCCTTCGAGCACATGTATTCGTTGTAAACTTGAATATTTTGCTTTTCACATTTGTGTACTTTCGTTTAAGACAGTTCACCCAATATCATTTGGGTTCCATGGCAAGAGCTAACTCGTCGACTTTAATATTTAATAAATTTCTATTTTCAACATTTTTCGATGAATTAAATAGGTACTGCAATGAAACGATGAATTTATCGCCTCCTTGTACGAGACTTTTTACCGTTTGTTATCATGACAATCTGGAGTTGTCTAACTCTTGGCTGAACTTGCAATTCTCTTAAATCCTTTGCGCAAATGTTTTCGTAGTGATTTAAATCTAATGCCTTTGCTTTGAACAATTTCTGTTCGCGTTTGATAAGAGGATAAACAAGTGAGCTACAGCCTCTTTCATTATATTGGTAATACTTTTGAAACCAAGTTAACTTAACTTTTAGAAGATGCAATATTTTCCCTTTGTCTCCCGAGATTAGTTTTCCGCTTGACGATCCCTGACCCAATGTATTGAAAATCCTATTAAGCATATTCTTTAAATTGCTATTCTTAGCTTTAATTCCATCTGCCTTTTACCTTTCTTATGTGGCCTCAGCCTGAGAATTGGCTTGAACTTTACCAACTCATTGTAGACTACTTATTTTCATTGAGTTTTCTTCCTGGGCGTCCTCAATCTTATGGCTATAAACCTTTCGACCCATGACCTTATAGGTGGGTCTTAGGGAGAGGCATGTGCCCCTCCCTAAATAAAAAAGCTCAAATTTATTCTTATGCAGCTTATTTAGATAAAGATATGTTCTTTCAAAATAAATCCACAGCTTATGCTGTTCAAAATAATTCTTGATTTGCCAGTGCTTCATGATTGTCTTTTAATTCAGTGAACGCGTTAATGTAATTCAGTTTCAAGAAATTTGACACTCCTACCGTCATTAACATTGTGATGTAATAAATATTACATCGAGTCCAAAGTTTGCACATCAGAAAGTTGCATGTTCAAATCAAATTTAAGTCAATTTCCAATTCTATTTAAACATCTATTTATTTGACAATGATAGGACACTAACACAATGACAAGAAAACAAAGAGAATGGATAGGTCTATTCCAGCGTAGTCTTCCTTCGACCACGTTCCAAATCAATCTAGCGAATTCCACATCGGGTATGGAAGATGCGCGTTTCAAATTCTCTTTCCTAGGGATTATTTATCACAAGATCTGTGGCTAAGTTGCCACAAACATCTCGACGGTTCGACGTTATTTTAACACTTCTTCGCATCGACCATTCACGAGTCACTCGCAGATTTTTATTTGTCGGGGAAACCGATCCATCGTGCCAGGATTGCCAAGAACCTCTCTCCAATCATCATAATTTGACTTCCTGTGCCGTTCTTGGACATTTTTATCGACATTAAAAAAAAATCATTACCAATTTATCAGACTGCTGATTTAACCTCCCCATCCATTACTTTTTAAATTGCATTCCATAAAGTTTCATCAAATAAGATAGAAATACTCCATCTCAGTTCTTCTTTTAAAAAAATACGGTTTTACATTTATATTTAATTTGTATGTACATATGTTCACTTAGTTTTCGATCTATTTCTGTTTTAATGTTGGTTTGGTTATGAGTTACAAGTCTACTAAATATACTCCATTACAAAAAAAAATCGACGCACCAAGAAGGTGCAGAATAACAGTGCTGGGCTCCATCCACTTAGAACGGCATTTTGGTTTGGTTATGAGTTACAAGTCTACTAAATATACTCCATTACAAAAAAAAAATCGACGCACCAAGAAGGTGCAGAATAACAGTGCTGGGCTCCATCCACTTAGAACGGCACTTTGGTTTGGTTATGAGTTACAAGTCTACTAAATATACTCCATTACAAAAAAAAAATTGACGCACCAAGAAGGTGCAGAATAACAGTGCTGGGCTCCATCCACTTAGAACGGCACTTTGGTTATGAGTTACAAGTCTACTAAATATACTCCATTACAAAAAAAAAATCGACGCACCAAGAAGGTGCAGAATAACAGTGCTGGGCTCCATCCACTTCGAACGGCACTCACTGGGGACGTATAGTCTTTACTGACGAGTCCCGTTTCCAACTGTGTCATACCAACAATTATTGTCTGTTTCATAACGTATGTGATATTGAAACTTGCTGACTAATGTCTTTTAAACTCATTGTATTCCTTTCAAATAAACAGCACGGCATTATTCATTCTAAGGGAGGAGGGTCACCTGACCATAACCGCATACTTTTCTAGAGACGTCTAGGGCAGCTTGGGGATCCTGCCCGTACTATTCTATTTATCGTTATTGTTTGGGGTGCCATCTTCTTTGATAGAGGGACCCCTTTGGTAGTCATTTCTGGTATACTTGCGGCACAGCGGACTACATTCTACGACCTGTTGTGTTTCCGTTCCTTTTGTGACAAAGGAAAGAAAATGTACTAGATGAAAGGTAAAGGCAAACCACTCAGCAAATACCCTTCCCTTTCTTAGCGATCCTTCTCTAAAAGCCATTTGTGACTTAAACAATTATTGTCTGTTTCATAACGTATGTGATATTGAAACTTGCTGACTAATGTCTTTTAAACTCATTGTATTCCTTTCAAATAAACAGCACGGCATTATTCATTCTAAGGGAGGAGGGACTCTTTTGAGTGTTTCTCCCCTGCCCATGAGATATCAATCCATCCACACTTGTACCTGTACAACTTCAGCTCCTATTGTTTCAAGACATCCACATCACGTTGGACAGACAGATCGTTGTTCCATTCAAGAAACTCCTTGCTTTGGAATCGGGTCACGCGATTTGTCACCCATTTCGCAACGTGCCTTCACTTCCTCCCTGCCTCGTATTTGTTCCTTTTCGGTGTGTGCTGTTATATGCTCTCCGCTGTTATATTGCCGAGCAGAAATGTGTAGCATTAATTTATATTTTCCTTCCTCGAGTTTTATCGCGATTCGTAATCACCGTTGAGGTTGATGCTCCGGGGACTTGTTTTACGCAGTGTGTAACTCTAGAGAAGTGTGTTTCGCGCTCTCTATTGTTTGGATCTATTTTGCACCAAGTTGTATACTGCGGGAGTTTGGTTCGAAACAATGGTCGCGTAAAGAAACGCGTGCTACTGGGTCCGTGACGTGCCGTGTCGAAATCCCAAGACATTGTGATTTTGATATGCGCTTATTACATTGTGCTGTGGAGCAATGGATGCAGGTGCCTACAAGAGGCGTATTGCTGGCTGTTAAGACTCCCAGCATTTTCAATTCATTTCTCGTAACTTTTCGAAAGCGCGTTATGAAAGCAAAATTATGTCTGCTTTGGAAAATTTCTTTTCCAATGGACATTAACCTGACTTTTGCTAGTCTAGGAACCCTCTTAGTATTATAGCATCAAATCATGTTTTTGGTAAATTATCTCATGCAGTGCATGCTCTGGAATTATACCTGTGCTCCCATGATAATTTCATTTTTGAACTGCATTTTAGCCGAATGGTTAGCTCTCTGGGGCCCTTGGTTTCAAATCCTACTCATGGAATGGATGTTGGTATAGCGGTTCGGAATACACTTTGTCGAGGTACTGGGTTTGGGGAAAATGACTGCCATTCATAATCAATGAAAGATTTTTGACAATTACAGATTGTGAAAATAAAGAAAAAAATAAGAAAGAAGTGGAATTAAAAAGGTCACTCATACGAAATCACGAAAAAAAGCAATTTCTGTTTGCATTCGTGTTGATAATGTTTATAAAGTACAGTGCTTTTCTTCCACTTAAATCGGCGGTAAAAAGGTCACTTAAATAATTCTAAATCATAATCTCGTTATACTCGTTGTATGGTTTCAGCTCGGTCTTACTGTGTCCTTCACCCTCGCTATCCATTTGTTTGTCTCAAATAAATGACTGGGTTTTCAAGACTTCCGTGTCTGCAAGAAATTTTCCCTCAATGGAAATAAGTCATTTGTGATGCCTCAAATGGATTTATGTGTGTACCCAGATATAAGTTATTACTTACTCAAATACTGTTTCTAATGCTATGCTAAAAAGCTTCTAAACTTAAAAATAACTATTTGAAACATTATGCTGTTTTTGAAACAGCATTCTTATCAAATTCATTTTAGGTAGGTTGTTTGTGAGAAAAAGTTATATTCACCATTCTACGTCCTATTCTTCAAACATAAATTCTTAATGTGTTTTATACATAAGAATTAAAATATTTGAAATAAGAGGTGGCACTGAAAGCGCATTTTCCTGAAAAGTCCTGTGGATTCAAGATGCAGAATATCCGAATAACTTTTAATTTATAAAAAGTACACTATTTCGTTATCGAAACACAAAAGAAAGATAGTGACAGGTGAGATTTTAAATTAACAGGGCCTCATAAAAAGTGGTATTAAATACACGTCATTGCACCATTTGTATCTTAAGGTTAATGGTAAATTTGCGTATTTTTTGAAAAACCATTAAAAAAAAAAGAAATTTTAATCAAATTCTGTCAAACTTTTTGTTTTAATATTTTGAATGTCCTGTGTGTGTGTGTTCTTACATTTTTGCATTCACATTTACAATTAGATTCGCATAGGATGTAACTTTCCTGAAACCATAACTTTCAATCTATACACTGGATTCAATCATACTTGGAAAAAAAAAATCTTCAAACCCACCTGTTCGAATCTATTCTACGTCAGAATTGCCTTGTTCATCTGCATTATCAAAAATACCACCTTTGCATGTCAGTGAAAACATTTTACGAAGTTCGTTTTGTTTATCTTTCATCTGAAACCCTCTTACATGTTTCATCACCGGACTGTATCTGTTACTTCGTCAAAACTGTTGCGGATTGCCTGAATCTGAATTAATATCGATTAACTTTAGGCAGTAATCTAATTATGTTCAGCAGTCTAACGACAATAGGAATGCTTTTAAAGAAGCTGTAAGATATTGCTTGAACCTAGATTTATGAAGATTCTCTTTCCGAAACAGTCGGTAGTCGACATGATGTCGAATGACAATAGAAATTGTCTGCTGATACTTTTTCACGAAAAATGAACCAAATCAGTGGCTTCATATTTCCTTTAAAATAGGTGCGTCATCTCCCATATATCACAGAGAGACAATTCACTTTGATAACGTAAATACCTACAAGAATGATATCACATGGTTTGTTTTCTAAACATTCCAAATTATCTTTCAATAGCACTTTACAGCCGATAATTATATTTTAACTTCCAACCGATGTTTTAAAAATTATAAAAACAACATACTTTTTACGTTAATTTCTGCAACACTGTGTCTTCTGAAACTAAGAAGGTGTGTTACAAATTTTTTGAATACAATTTATAAAGTGTGTGATCTTGGTATTAGCAACAGCACATTCGCAATTTTTGGCCTTCGGGTTCTCAAATAGCTTAGACGTATCTATTGCAAGTTTTTAATCTGCACCTCGGGGTTTCATAGAATGTTTGCGAATTCATTTTTGATTCTTTTAAAATGTTTAATTCCCCTATAAATTGCTTTCGTCTAAGCCATTCAATTTCTAAAACGATTCCAATAAGCTGAATTTTGTTATATTTTTAATTTCATCACATGGTTAAAAAATTCTGGATATATATTTTTGAAGTAGCATATCCATAGAGTACAAGATGGGTAACGATAAAGCAGTCTCGCTACAGAATGTGTAATATCACGCAAAATATGGTTCAAAGACGTAACACTCCTCCCTTTTATAGATGACTAAAATGATCCCTGAACATCAATGCACCTATGCACATTTTGAGATACTTGTTGCAACTCATGTTGTCTTTCGTTTGGCACAGCTTGACCAAGTATGGCTCTTGCACCAAAAAACCAGCAGCTCTCTGACATAAATGTTAATTTTGGCAGAACCCGAATGTTTTCCTTCAGTTCGTCTTTTTCGATTTTTGGTGCAATGTCACACTTAAATTTCCTCACAGGTAAAACTATAAAACATATTTCGCGTGATGTACCACATACAGTAACGAGACCTAAACGGGACTACTTTTTCGTGTTCCATCCTGTATATTATATACAGGTTCTACACTGAAAAATGTATTCTTCCTCTTTCCTTGATCGTAAAGGATTTTGCTTGTTTCATCTTACTGCCATAATCAGTTTTTGATCAACAGCGGATTTGTCCACTTATTTTGAAAACTATTTGTAGAATACTTCTTACGGCTCTATTAATACTTAAAAACTATGTGAGCAATAAATGTGTTGCTCATTATTATGTCAATCTGTTATGAGAGATGAACTCAGAGCAACATAGTAAAATAAGCCACAGAAATAATATATTCATTGATAAAAAATATTAAGAGCAAAATGTTTCAAGAGATCAAAAGATTCTCTGATTGTTCAAATGCATGAAATATTAAAATACCACGACCTCTTGAAACTTGGATAAACCATTACAATTCTCGAATTAAAACCTTTAAAAATTTTGACCAGTGAGTTGCCGGAGCTCTTCAAATTAAATCCGTGTTACTAATAACGTTTCTTACCCGTATCAGTTCACTGCAGTCATCTCTTTTGTTCTGCAATTTTCTTTGAACATCTGCTTTTGGGCGTTGGAAATTTCTTGGACAAATATTGAACCCGCAGTGGGATAGAGAACGGCGCACTTTCACTTTCTTTGATTTGTTGTTCGCTAAATTGTGTACAAACAGATTTATCATCCGTTAACAACACTACAAATAACGCCATGCAAGAACTTCCAAATAAAGCTATCTTTCCTGTGGCAAAGGGTTCGCAATCTCTCGGCTCGCTCTCCTTTTTTTTCTTTTATCCCGTTAAGTATATTAATAAATTTATCAGTTTTGGAACTGAGCTTATCTCTGGTGTTTCCATCTACTCTCAACTGCGATAGCGTGAAGTAATTGCTTTGCAATTGTTGGCGCTGTAGCCATAGTGATGCATTTTTATATTCTGCTCGAGACCTAAGTAGACGTTCTTGGGTTTTGTGCTGAGGGAATGCCGAAAATTCCTGGTCCAGGACTACGTTTCCAACATGCTGCGATCTCGACAGGTACTGTGTGTGTTTTCCATTCCTTTTCGATTGCGATATTATCGACTCGTCCCCCATTCAGTTAGGATTATCGACGTTACGTCATTCCGAATTGTTTCTTATTTGCAGTCGCGCTCCGAGAAAGACGTGCCTACTGTTTGGAGGAGGGGTGGGATAAGTTGAAACAGCATGGAAAAACGAAACGGATTGATGATAGGATGAAATATATAGTAAAATAAATAAATATATATATATATATATATATTTTGTTTGAGGGGGGGAAGGGGCTTCTAAAAATTTCCCAAGGCATACATTTATTTTCTTGTTTTGTGTATTGCTAGCATAATTTTTTTCTACTTGCGTTTGATTGTATGTGCAAATGAATGCATTCAATCATGCAGATTATGCTGCTTTGAATTTTCAATATTTTATTCGTCAGTGAAGTAAGCAAATGTACTCTACAAGTTTTAAATGTTGTTACTGTTATCATTTTAAGACCTTCCTGAGAGAAAGGTTGGGGCTTTCAACAGTGTCTCGGATGAGAAGACTCAACCTCCCCCCACACAAATAGGGAGGGGGGTCACAGTCACCATTCACCCCTAGGGCAGGATAGAGAAAATTTCATTTGACCTGAGGAATTTCTGTGCAATAATCATACAAATGAAAGCATTTATGTAAATATGTAGATAGTTGTTTCGTTAAAATTCGTTCGTTCACTCGCTGTACCTAAAAGCTGTTGAAATAATTGCTTGCATTCCTAAACATTTTGAGAATTGAAACACATGGCAAAAATAGTCCCAAGTTCAACGAACTCCTGTGAGAAAGTGAGACTTATTAAAGGGGCTGAAATAATGGGAATTCAAATTTATTACCTCAATTGTGTATTCAATATTGAATGGAAAGCATAATAATTATCGTTATATTATTCCATTCTCATTAAAAGTGGTTTTACACCCTCATTTTATTTTTTAAGTCGTTTCATATTAAAATATTCAACTTTTATTTCATGTGTTCGTTTTTCAAAATTAAAATTATTTGTTGTACAAAATTATTCTGAATCAAATTTGTTATCAACCTTTTTGTTGATTGTGCAATGATGGAAAATTCTAATTTATACTTGTTTTCTCAAAGTCTGTTTTCATGAATAAGTTTATATAGAATTTGAATTTTTCTTTCAGAAAGTGGACCCAGAACTTATATTTACAAAACAAGAAAGGATAGGAAAGGGATCCTTTGGCGAAGTCTTCAAAGGTATCGATAACAGAACACAGCAAGTTGTTGCCATCAAAATAATTGATCTAGAGGTGGCTGAGGATGAGATTGAAGACATTCAACAAGAAATTATGGTTCTGTCTCAGTGTGATAGTCCATACGTGACAAAATATTTTGGTTCCTATCTAAAGGTACTGATCAAGCTTGTGTTTTATTTAATTGCTGTTGTTTTACATATCGTGTGATACTGATTGGTTTCTTATTCTAGTTCAAGAGTATGTACATAATTCATTGATGGTAAGCTGACCCATCACAAATTTGCGAATTTTATGTTGGTTAAGCGATTTTTTAGCGAGAAGGAGGTGGGCCCCCTAGTTCGTTTGAAAAGTCTAAAAAAATGCATTTGCAACCAGAGTATTTTCTCAATTGCAAGCAGTATGGTGCAGTTATTATTTGTAATAATTTACAAATTATTTCTGCTAAAAATTTCTTTTATATCTTATTTTGGATTCTTCTGTTGTGTATTTATATTTTGTGTTTAGTAAATGTAAAATGTGTTATTTACTATTTTTAGACGAAATATTCAGAATAATTTTAGACTTATAATTCATATGTATTTAAATTACAGGGTACAAAATTATGGATTATCATGGAATATTTAGGAGGTGGCTCCGTATTAGATATGATGAAAATGGTATTTTTTGAAGAAACACACATTGCAATAATTCTTAGAGAAGTATTAAAGGGATTAGATTATTTACATTCAGAACGCAAGCTACATCGTGATATCAAAGGTAAACAACATTTAGTCCTCTATCATATATATTAAATTACCTCACTTTTCTATTTTATAATTTATATGATTGTCTTTTAAAAGGGCTTCAATGTTATTAACTTTATAAATAAAAGACTTCAATTAAAAACTTCTAAAACCTTTTTCTCCAGAAAAAAACATCCCTCTTACATTTTGTTTAGGAGGAACCTGTGTGTTGTGTACACAGTAAAAGATCTTGGAAAGAAAATCAAAAGTGTGCACATTCAGTATTTCCTACCAATATAAACAAATTCTAAAGTGTGAATTGTTTCAAGTTACTAATGCATGACAAATAAATTATACACTAAAGATGGGTTTTATAAAATATAAAAGGTTCTAGTATTTCAGTTCCTTCTAATCTGTATTGTGCTTGTTTCAGCTGCGAATGTACTTTTATCTGAAATGGGTGATGTCAAGTTGGCAGATTTTGGAGTTGCTGGTCAATTGACAACTACCACCAGTAAAAGGAATACCTTTGTTGGTACACCCTTTTGGATGGCCCCTGAAGTTATCAAACAATCTGCTTATGATTCTAAGGTACTTTTACTTACATTAAATATATCCATTTATTACTAAGTTTTTTTTTTTTTTTCCTATTGTAATGATAATTGTTCATGATAATAGTTCATGATAATTGTTGTAGGTATACAGTGGTTCCTTTGCTAATTTATAATTATGATGCATGTTTCATATTTAATTTATTTACAATTTAAAGACTACTAATGACTACTGCTTTGCATAAAATAAACATTATGTGTCTTGACTTTAAAATAGAAGAATAACAATGAACAGATACATGCCAAGAATCTTGAAACATAAATTAAACATATAGTTACATGATATATATGAATACGTGATGAAATATATATAATGTGTGATGTGGTTCCCCTAGTTAACTAATATTTTAGTTTTATTGTTTATATTTATGTGATGGATGTTCTCCATTTTTGAAATATTTTATTTCATTTTAAAAGTTTATACATTTTTAGGCGGATATTTGGAGTCTAGGAATAACAGCTATTGAATTAGCCAAAGGAGAGCCACCAAACTCTGATTTACATCCCATGAGAGTATTGTTTTTAATTCCAAAAAACAACCCTCCACAATTAACAGGGAATTACAGTAAACCCTTCAAAGACTTTGTAGAGGCGTGCCTAAACAAAGATCCTGAAAATGTAAGTTAAATATGAAGTGATTTTTCTTTGTTCTAGAATATATTTATATTTCATGTGTATTTAATTTGTCAACACATGATCTATTAGATCCCGCCAATATGACTATGTCATGTGCACACTCAATTTTCAACCTTAGCGTCTAGAAGTATCTTTAAAAGTAAAATCGCTTCTAAAACTATTTAAAAGTTTTGGTGATTTCTTTTTGAAAATTTACCATAGGTTAAGAAAGGTTCCCCAAAACAAATCCCTCACCTTTTATACAGTAGCACAAACCTTTGTTCCCATCACAAATACAGTACAAAGTCTAAAATCCTCAATCAAGAAACTGTAATTTACTACCCCCCCCCTCTCTGCATCCCAATTTTTCGCTTGTTATTTACGTTTGGGAGCACGTTTACAATACAGTTAAAAGTCCAAAATGTAGAATCCTCTGGAGTATTTGCATTTATTTGGCAACAAAACCTTAATCTAACCTTCCCTCACTCGAATTTTGCGTTTGTAGTAGTAAAATAGCAAATATATAAAAAAGAATAATTTTTAAAAAAGGAAAAAGCCTTTTTAATACAATGCAACAAAATTTTCAATCTTCTAATTTTTCTGTGTGATATTTACTTTGAACATGATCGTTATTTGACGTTATTTCATCAATTAAGTCCAGGTTTAACTCCTTGTTCTTTAACTATTGTTGGAAAGATGGTAAAAAGTGAGAAAAACAAAAAACAATTAGCAAAATATTCGGATTTTGGACAATTTCGGATTTGGGACTTTGTACTGTATAGACTTCTTTTTTCACTGGGGAAAAAATTTATGACTCAGACCTGCTCTCCAATGGTATTAAAAACGTTGAGGAAATATTAGTTTTAAATTAAAGTTGTGAACTGCTCTTTTTCCTACTTCTCCACACAGTGGTTTTGAAGACACTGCCAATGATATAGCTTCTGGGGACAAATGAAACTTCTACTAAAATTAGCTTTATGAGAACGCTATTTTTGCTATTGTTTTTAAAATGTATGCTAGTATTTCACAAATACTATGGCTAAGGCAGGCCTGTCAATATTGAATTAAAAAGTATTCTGTCTTAGTTCTGAAAATAGTAAAACTTTTTTGCTGACTAAGGTTTTTATACTTCCTTAACCATTATATCTCTGTCTTAATTTCTTTAAACATTTGTATGGCATCTATATCAACTTCAAAGATCTTAATAACTTGGGCATAATATCTTTGGGAGCCCATTTCTCTCTTCTGGTCTACACAGGGCCAATCCTAGCAGGTGTGCAGCACGTGTGGTGCACGCGGGCGGCCGCAAAGAGTTCTATCAATCAAACACAATTTTTTTAAACATATAATAAGTCAAATAAATATGCTGAATTTTAAATAGTTATTGAAAAATCCAAATAAGTCCTTATTTGCCTATAGCATAGCATAGTTTAAAGAAAATTATAATGTTAGTGCACAGTGTGTTGTTCCATTGTCCATTAATGTCTACTCTTTACACACATTCTCCATTTGATAGCAAAATTCGTGGCAGACAGCAATACGGCATAGAAAATGATACCAAATTTTAAATTTCTATCTGAAAAAAATAACAAGGGGCATATTTTTGAGACACATAAGAATGTTTCGTTCCACTGTGCGACGGCTTATTTATGTATACCACAGTCGGCACGCAGCTCGCAGATCAATGGTCAAAAGAAACTTTAGGATAACCTTTGGAACACGGTCCCCCTAGATGTTTAACCAAATCTGGTAACCCAGCTGCTCGTCAAATAAGTATTTTGGCAACCCTAACCATTGACTCCGTTTTTTTCCAATACGATTTTTTAGACTGCTCCCTTACTAACCATTTGCAAAATTTAAATTTGTGGTCGATGAGAGTGGAAGAAAATTTAGCTGTTCATATTATAACAAAACTTGAGTAAACAGGGAGAAAATAAATCGTGCAAGTGGCTCTGCTATGCCATAAAACTAAATCGTATTTTTTGTGTTGCATGTAAATTGTTTGGTAAAGATAGTTCAACACAACTTGTAAGTACTGGCTTTTCTGATTGGCCTCATTGTTCGGATTACCTTAATAAGCATGAAAATACTCTAAAACACGTAAGCTCTATAAGATCGTGGTGCGATATAAAGACGAGGCTGGAAAAAAATTTTGCTATTGATGCAGAACAACAAAATGTTTACTATTGAAAGAAAAAGCGATGGTGCGCCATCATCGACAGAATGATTGCTGTAGTACAATTTTTAGTTAGTCAAAATTTGGCATTCAGAAGAACTAGTGTTGTTGTTACTAATCCCTGACATGGTCTCTCTAAATCAGACCAAGTCCATGAGTCCATAAATCCCCAATAAGTCCAAGAAAAGTAGAGGTTCCGAAAAAACCTTGTCCATTGTAAAGCCAATACATTTTAAAATTGTGAAATACAAGTCTGCTGACTTCTATGGCCCTCAAAGAGTAGGGCTCCTCCAGGACGACTTCTCGACTACCAGTCATGTACTGGAGGGACATTCCAGAGATCTTTAGATGTCTTCCTGCACTCTGAGAACGCTTGACTATAAGTACAAGGCATATCTGACTGAGTGAGTCTCTAAGGAAGCAGCATTTGCCAGGTAATCCGTGATCTCTTTGACACTTATACCGACATGGGAGGGCATCCATTGGATGTGCACCTTGTAATTGACTGAAAGTCTAGAAATTAGGTTCAGGATGGAAATGCTAGCCCTATCCCCAACATTTGTCCAGTTACTTAAATGTGGAACTGAGGATCGACTGTCTGTTAAGATCCAAATATCCACAAAGTCAGGCTCCACAATGTTCTCAGCATAGCTCAGGCATCTCTCGATAGCAATGAGTTCAGATTTGAACACAGAGCAAGAATTTGAGTTTCTAATTTTAAGTCTAAATGTAGAAGTAGGAGTCCTGATGTGGATACCATTACCAGAATGGCCTTTATCATTCTTGCTGCCATCTGCATACATTAGAAGAGCATCTTTAGGTATTTGATTGATTGTCTCAAGGGCCATCTGTCTCGTAAATTCAGGGTTGTCTGCATTTTTATGAATTGGGTTCAAAAGCTTGGTGTGAATGTGGACACCACTAAAATTGCTTACAGGGCTAAAACATGGCTCCAGTGACTGATACTCAATCTGGCAGGGAAGGAGCAAAGTTACTAAATTTTGCAAATTGCTTGAGAAAAATGGACTGTTTTGCTTCAGTCTTTGATAAGTTCTTAAGATAGGTAGAGGTTCTATTCTGCTCACCATAGCTGAGAAGCTTATTATAATATTTCACAAGGCAACAGTTTCTTAGACTGAATGGTTGGAGGTTACACTCAAAAAGAGCAATATCATTAGGGCAGCTACGCCTCAGGCCAGAGATAATTTTCGCAACACTATTTTGAACACTGTCTAACCTATGAAGATTGGAATCTGAGGCAATAGTATGAAGTTGTATCATAGAGATAATGGTAATTTTTTTTAAAGGCAGTGGAGATATTGGCCAAATTTGATCCAGTTATTTCAGAACACCTTAATAATGTCAGTAAATACAAAGATAACAAAACATGTATTCCACACTACTTAGGGCAGCATTTTCAAAATGAAATCATTCATATTTTAGCCGAATCCATTCGTAATGAGATAACACGCATTGTCAAAAAGGCCAAATATTACACTATAATTCTCGACTCTTCCCCAGATATAAGCAATACAGAACAAATAACGTTTGTAATTAGATGTATGAACACTACTGATGGTAAGTTAGATTTTTTTGAATATTTTACTAGGATTTTTTACAGCAACTAATACTACTGGAGAAGGTCTGCAATTTTCATTAGAGAAGCTATTACCAAGGCTGCAGCTCAAGCTTAAATATATATGGGTCAGGGCTACGACGATGGATCGAACATAAAGGAGAAAAATATAGGGCTTCAGAAACAGATTATCAATATCAATCCTAGAGCATTATATGTGCCGTCTGTGGCTCGTACATTAAATCTCGTCCTAAATCATGCTGCCAGCTCCATTGGTGAAATTTCTGGGTTTTTTTATATGGTACAAGAGGTATATAATTACTTTTCTGCGTCCCCATATCGAAGAGATTTACTAAAAAATCACGTGAAAAGTCTAACTTTAAAACCGTTAAGTGAAACAAGGTGGGGAAAGTTTTATCAATGCTATTAGACCTCTAAAACAAGACCTAAAAAACATTATTATCGCATTAATTCAAGATACCACCAGAGACATGAAAACAAAAATGGGTACTGAATCAATAATTTAAAAAGTCTAAAAACATTTAAATTTTTGTGTTCAATTTTAATTTGGCATGATTTATTATCAAGAATTGATGTATTGAGTAAAATGCTTCAAAATCCTAAATTAAACATTGCTGTATGCATTGAAGGCTTAGATAATCTTAAAAAATATTTAGTTTCCCAAAGATCTGACGCTAATTTAAAAATATTTGTCGATTCAGCATCAACATTTGCTAGAGATTTAGGTACTAGTCCCGAAATTCCCATCTCGTAGCTCAGGAAAAAGGTCCGTTTATTTGATTACGAAGGCAGTGATGAACCAGTTTCAAATCCCTTCCAGCAATTTAAGATTGCTTTCTATTTTGCAATTCTTGATCGCGCGATCTCTTCGGTAAATGAAAGATTTACCTTATTACCTGAGTGCCATTCAATATTCTTCTTTCTGTATGAGTTTCACAACATTTCTAATGATGATCTCATGAAAGCCTGCACGGACTTAGATATTAAGTTACAGATGCAGGAGGTATTGTGAAAGATATAGACGGTATACAAACTCTTTAATGAAATAACTTCATTCAAAAATATTTTTCCAGGTAAAAAACAGCCAATTAAGATACTAGAAATTATAGTCAAAAATTATCTCATTTCCTGTTTTCCAAATTTTGCTTTAGCAATAAGAATTTTTTTTAACCTAACCTGTTTCTGTGGCTTCAAGTGAAAGAAGTTTCAGTAAATTAAAAATTACATATTAAAAATTACTTGAGGAATAATATGACACTAGAAAGGCTTTCAGATTTGGCCATCATCTCTATTGAATCTGAAATCTCTGAAAAAATTGATTACACCGAAATTATTGACAAATTTGCTTCTCAGAAAGCCAGAGTTATTTTATAGTTAATTATTAGGTAGTCCTTGTAGAAGGACTGATTTATATACTTTTCGACCTTTTCGTTTCACAGGATTTATGCTTTAGTACTTTTTTTTAAAATTAGATTATATTTTCTGAGTAAATACTGTTGTTTTGCATTTCTAATTATAAAATGTCTATTTTTATTTCAAAAGTAATATTTTTGTTTTTTATTGTGTTAAAGTATTTTGTCGTTATTATAACCTATTAGCTGGCCAAAAAATAAAGTTTTGCACTTCAAATTTTATTTGCATTTTTATTAATGTTTTACTTTTTACTCCTATACAAGTATAGGAGTTTATAACGTCAACATTAAGTATTAGTCAAATTATGAAAAATTCTCTAGAGAGGCACATTATGTCTTTCCACGCGAGCGGCCGACACCCTAGGATCGGCCCTGGGTCTACAAAACCTTCTTTTCCATGTTTATGTCCATTACTTGATGTTGCTATCTTGTGTTTGAGACAGCTTGGTCACGGAAGGCACTTGTGCCATAAAACCCCAAAACAAACATTCTCTCTAATAAGAACCTCTCCCCATTTAAAATCTTTGAAAGGTATGAATTTTACCTTCATTTGATCCACATGATGCATGTGTTAAGGTCAAGAATTAACTTTACATTCTTGCAATTTATTGGAATAAATCCTTTTTGCATTTAGTATTTTACTACTTCTCGTATAAAAAAAGTATAAAACAATATAGAGCCACTTTACACGAATTTTAGTTAAAGAGAAATTCAGGCAACCTCTTCCGATATAGTTTCTCTTTGTTAAAATAGGTAGAATGCAATATTTTGGTGCAGATTTTAGCACTTAAATTCAAACTTTTTGTAGTGTTTGATTACATATATTAAATAATGCTAATGGAATGTATATTTTGTTCAAAGTTTGACTTCAATTTATTTTCAATTTGATTCCAATATGTTATATGTAAAAATATAGCATTTCTTGTAATTATGATTCTTTTTTTCCATCATTGATGCAAACATTTGCTTACTTTCCAGAGACCCACAGCCAAAGAGCTTCTTAAATTTCCATTCATCCGTAAAGCTAAAAAGAATTCTTATTTAGTCGACCTCATTGAAAAGTACAAACGGTTCAAAGCTGCAGGAGGTGGCCAAAGTGATAGTGATTCAGAAGCTTCAGATTCGTAAGTATATAAATTGTACAACAAATGATAGTTTAGTGAAATCACCTTTAAAAATTGGCTTGCACATCTGGACTGCTATAGATTCATAAATAAAATATAAAAAATATGCTACGAAAAGTAGCTTTATTGAAATGCGTTTTAATTGGCTGTGCACCTTATTAATCTTGATTGACATACCTTTCTTTAGTGCAAGTCTAATTATTATGCTATTAAGCTCAAAAAGAATAAAATAAATAAATAAAAACTGTGTATTTTAATTTGAAAACTAATTAAAGAAAGCAGTTTATCACTGATCGATTTTTCTAGTTTACAAATCTGATTAGGAATTCACTAGCAAGATTACAAATTTTTTACTTAATGTAAAAATTCAGTTCATAACTTGTAAGCTCTGAACAGTCAGTATGTAAGCCTAATCATGTACATGAATTTTTAGTTCATTTAAAAAAAAGTTTTTATGGAAAATTTATTTGTCTATTAATTTAGTAACAGATATTTAGAATTGATCCTAGAAATTAATAGAATAATATAATGGAGAATAATTAATAGAATTTTTAGTTCATATTAGGGGATTTTCTTTTGGAAAACTCTTGTGCTATTTTTGTGTGGAGACTGAATATTCAGCAGATTATCAGGTTTTTTGTAAACCCAGTATGTAATTTGAGCCTAGTTAGTGTTTTATAACTACTTAATCTGAAATGTATCGTAAAAGCATGCTTTGTAAAAGTCGATAATTCTTACAAACAACTCATGCTATACTAATAATGAGCTCAGTTCTCCTAACACAATTTTTTATAGTTTGAGATGTTATGTTTATTATTTTAATAATGTATTTATGTTGAATATAAACATTAAAGTTTTGTCAATTTTTCTGCTCTATTCCAATTTTGAATGGATTTTCTAATTGTATGTGTTTAGTGATGAATCAAAAGTAAATGACACATGGAAAAGCTGGCGTTGGGACTTGGGTACTGTTAAAGGGCCTGGTGCTTGTGAAATCCCGCTGACTCCAGCCTTGGATGGAGAAAACAATGTCATGCCTGTGAAAGTGTCCAAAATTCCTACTCCTTCAAAGCATCAGCAGAATGGAGATTCTTCATCACCCACACCACACTCACCCAATTCACATCCAGAAAGTGTAACATTCTTCAGACAGGAAAACAGACAGCAGGTCTCTGATTTGCATTCATTTTCTTGATTCATTAATTGAAAAATATAAGTTAAAATCCAACGTCTGAAAGTTAATTTATCATTACTGTAGACTTAAAGCTACTTTGTAATACTGTAATACCTTTTTGCTCTTAAGATATGAAAGTTACACAAGCATAAACATCCTTAGTACTTTTAATCTTTTATTATCCAAAGCAATTGCATGCATCATATTTTAAGTAATATGTTTAGTCAAAACTAATAAATTACATTAATTATTGGTGCAAAAATTTTTTGGGTTAAGTTCACCTTTTTAATTTTATTTGTGGAAACAAAATTTTAATTTTCTGATATTATTTACTACCCTCTGTGTGGCCAGCATGGAGTTGGACAGTTCTTTTCATGGTGTCGGGTGTGACCGCTTCTCGCTGACCCCCAGTGATTGCAAAAAATTTCCATTTGGCTTGTTTCGCAAAAGAAATGGGAATTCGTAGCCTATTGGATAACAGCAATCACAGCGTTGCCCGTGATGTCCTCGTCATTGTCAAATGCAGTCAAATTCAAATTGTGAAGAGATTCAATCGTCGTGACGTCACAATCTCTTGCGAAAATATATATTTAATTGATAAGTTATTTATTAAAAGAAAATCAAATGTATAAGGTATCTATCTGGTGTAAAATTTTCAGTAATTTAAAATCCGTTGAAGTTTTTAATCCATCTTAAACTATCCTAATTTTACAAAAAAGAACTAAACAATGCCAGTCATAATTTAAAAAATTTGTTTTGCTTTTCTACACTGGAATCGTTTGAGTGCAGGAAATGGAACCTGTTAATTTCTCAACAGCGGAAATATATAAAAGTTACAATATTTAAAAATTATTTTTCTCTATATTAAAAAGTTACTGCCGTGGTCTTTGCCACAGGATTGAAAACTGTTCTCTTTAGCTTGATTCTTAGACGGTTTTCCGAAAAAGTCGAATCAGTAAATTACGAAATAAACATGGTTTGTTCTTCATTGTGTTCCCTGGACAATTTTTGAAGATTTTTTTTACGATGCGGCTATTAAATTAGGGTTTGTAAAGTATCAAAGTTGAAGAAGCGAAATTTTTATCGCTAGTGAGCAAAAGACTTACAAATTTTAAGTCTTCAGTCATTATTTCTTTTTAGAGTTCCTCTAAACGTAAATTTTTGCAGCTCGTCAAGTTGTTTTAGAAATTTCAATTTGGTACCTGATAATATTTTTTTGAAATTCTGGAAAAATCGGAACATTTTCATTATTATTATTTTTTAATTGTTATATCTACATCTTATTACTATTAGTTTCTAAATGTGAAAACATCGCAGCATACCTTAAAATGTACTCTTTCTGACAGTACAATTATTTTTTTAATTGGTTAATAAATAAAGTTGATACAATTTAAAGTTGATTATGCAAACTTTGTAACTTTTGGACCGTAATTTCCGATACAAAACTAAAACTGTCATATCTTAGGTTAATGCTATTAGTTTTAAAATTTGAAAATACCATGTGGAAGCTTAGAATGTATTCTTTTTTACAGTAAAATTATTTTAAAAATGGGCTCATAAATAAATTAGATGCAATCAAAAGTTGGTCTTACAAATTTCGTATTTTTAGATCGTGGAGCATTTATTGTTCATCACAGAAATAGAGGTTACATTTTCAGACTAATGGATTTGCCAGGTATCAAATTTATCAAAGCAACAATTACCATAGAAACAATATTTTTTTATTTGGCGAGGAAAAAGGCTTGCTTTTTTCACTGTTCTCAGACAGTTTAGAGTTAACACGGTTTATTTAAAATTGTACAGGGAACAAGATGGAGAAGGTTTTTTACTGATGTGGTTATTAGTTTAGGGTGCATTAAGTGTTAAAGTAAAAAATAAGGGAAATCAATTGCGAAAGGAGCCTTGGTTTGCGAAGCAAATCAAAAGGGATTGTGTAGCAATCACCGGGGGTTGGGGAGGGCAAGCGAGCAGGGGGCAAAGTCCTCGTTGTGACATCATGGACCGAATTATTAAGATTGTTTCGTCATGACAGAAGGCTGACTCTGCAAAAGGAGTGTTGGTTTGCAAAGCAAACCAAATGAGATTAAAAAAGCTATCATTGGTGGTTGGTGATCGTAAGCAAACAGGGGGCAGTATTTAAAGAAATGTACCCCCTAGTATTAAAGAAAATCCTATTTTTAAGTATCGATCTTATGTGAAATTTTCCACAAATTTCAAATTCGTTCACATTTTTTATCTAGGAGATAGCAAAAAGAACTACATAACTACAGTTAAAACTGTTTATTTGTGTCGTTCGTCCGCTGAAATCATTGCTCGGAAAATTAAACGGTAAAAATAAATTTAGAATATGTGATCTCTTTATACTGTTGCCATTCTAAAGAAAACAATAATAATCAAATTCCAATCTGTTAATTTTAAAATATTCTAGATTAAATTTTAAAGTTCGGGTTTCACACAGAAATTGCAAAACGTTCGGACTACCTGTGTGCGATATCTCATTTCTGTAAGTGCCATAGATTCGTCAGGACAGTACACACACATACAAACAGACAAACTCTTCTTTTTATAATAGAAGGGATGTGATAGAATAAAAATAGTTGACGAAACAAATAAAATTTGTATTTTTTCTAACTGTTAATTTATTTTTTGTGCTTTTGATTACTTTCAATGCTTATTATTATTATTTTTTTTTTGCTTTGGAAGATTATTTTTAACACATTAAATATTTTCTGTATAACATAAACAGTTTATAATTTGAGTATAAAGTGAATTCAGAAAAGTGAAAAACCATTTTTGAAGGCTTGTACTGTCATTGTTTGAAATTTAGCACATATTATTCTTTACTGCTCTATAATTCTTTCAAAATAATCCAAACTAGCAGACCCCATGCATCTGTGTTAAGGTTTCTTAATTTTTTAAATTTATTGAGGAAGTGCCCTCACTCACATACCTTATTTGAAGCATTAACAATCACATTATACCTTATTTGAATCATTAATGAAAACATCATCAAATGCAATAAAATTTGTCAAAAATATAGAAGATTTTCATATATTGTAGGGATGTTACCAGAATTAGCTTCTAAATGTCCACTTTAGTTGTATCCCATTAATTTTTTAAGGAAATTCAGTATTTGCTATGTCTAAACCTATTAGCAGATTTCTATCTTTAATATTTTCCATTGCCTTCTGTAATCAGATTGCTAAAGAATATCATTAGAGCACTAAGACCTCTTCCGTGCATTTCAAGTAGTATAAAATAGCTCTTAGCTCCAATCAAGCACATTTAAATGTGACAAAATTGATTAAATAATCTTGTAGTGATGTTAATTATGTGTTGTCTATATTTGTTTGTGGCCGTTTGCCAATTTACAAATAATGCAGATTTCTGTATCACATATGTTAGTTATATTCAGTGTTGTGTGTATACATGTTTTGATGCTCCCAAAATTTTCTTTGCACTCATTAATCAGCTTAAATCCTTTAATTTATTTCCATACTATTATTGATAGTATTTTCTTCAATTACAGACAAGACCATCCAGCATGGCTCCACCTCCTCCTTCTCAGCCTAAAGTAATTTCCCCTGTGCGAAACTCGGAGGTGTTTGAGAAGAAAAAGCAGGACCTTCCGCGACACCGTGACGGTGAGAAGGAACGTTCTAATGATGTGGCGCAGAGGAGGAAATCACGGCAGTTGAATGATACAGAAGATCCTGCAATTGAGCGGAAAGAAACGAGGGAGAAAAAGAAGGAGCCCATCAACAGAGAAGACTCTCCTATGAAGCAATCATTTGGAAAAGGCTCCTCTTCATCACCAGTCATACACTCATTAATGTCTGAGGTGAGGAAATGCTGCAATTATTTTTCTTGCTCTTGACATATCATTTTGTGAGAAAATATATTCTCATTTGTGAACTTATTTGTTATGGGGCAATTTGCCAGCATCTTATTTTAAACATGACGGCATACTGCTGCTCTTGGTGAATTGGATCATGGGAAAGTCTATTTTTTGGCAGGCAGTAAGCTCACAAGGGTAAAAAGCTGCTATACACAAAATCATGTATGCCAATCTCCATCAGTGATTATTTGTCTTGCCAACTGATATCTCTGAATGATAAACTCTTAGCCAGAATCCAGGCTAAGGGTGATGATTGTGGGAGCTCATTCTTGGCAGTTAACTTGCTCACTTCAATGTATAAACTGGGCCAATGCAATAAAAATTCATGTAAATCACAGCAAAGAGATCTGTAGGGAAAATTTGAAAAATGTGACCTACCACAGTTGCATAGGTGTGACACAGCTTACCTTCACTTCAGGATAGATAAATTTCTTGGAGAGATTCAATAATTAAAAAGAATATTAATGGCCCTTATATATTATAGATTGGATTTCCTTTGATTGGGTACTCGCACATTGCAGCATCTATAGCAATGAGAAAGCTGACTTGCCAAAAAAAGGTGCTCTGGTCCTCACCAAAAACCTTGAGACATGTAACCTATCATTCATCAGGGTTACTAACATTGATAAAACTGAAAGACTTAAAAACGATGCTTATGGTCGTCTAGAGATGCCTCACTTCTCCATGGAGAATAACTGCTACCTGTTAAGGCTTTTGTCTGGCATAATTGCTTATTTGCTCAACTTTTTTGACACTGTGTTATAGATTCCCCAAGGTTTTAATTATTCATTCAAAAATGTTAGACTAATGGTATGAAAGCAAATGTCCTGCATATGTAAGCAACACAAAGGGGTGCATTAATTTGGATTATGATAAAGCAGCTTTACTAATAACTTCAAGAGGTTCTCGATTTGTTCCAACAGTAAGACTTTTTAAGGCTGTCAGTAAGACTTTTATAAAGAATTTAAATTCAAATTACAGATTCAAGAATTCTTATTAACCAGTACATCATAGACAGGTTTCAAATTTGTATAATCATTTAGGTTTGATAGAACAAAAATCATCCTGTGATTTGGGGTTTAAAATATATTTAAGGAGCTTAAGCCTCAAATACAGTGCAGCTGTCAATATTAGTATAAGTAGTTTACTAATTTTACTATTAAAAATAGTATGTTATAATTTTTAGTATATATCAGATATTTAAAAATTAATTTTTGCATGTTTTATTTTTCAATTATTTTAGCACTCTTTAATTTTTTTTATGACATTGTGTATTTGTTCTTTTCAGCACTATGTAAAGAAACAAAAGAATCGTAATGCACAGAAATTAAAATTTTTTGTCTTTATTTTCTAGCTTAAAAAGAAGCACAAGAATGACTTGAAAGGTCTGGATAGTCCAACGAAAATTGATGCCATTGAAGAACTGCGCAATGCTTTTGAACTAGCTGAACGATCCTATACTGGGATTAGTGACTTATTTGTTAAAGAAGTATTTCATCGCCTATTGCCTTCTTATGGTAATCACATGTTGCAAGATATAATGGAAAAACTATCTAGGTATGTTGGGTTTTCATTGCATATTTAGAGAAATTATATATATTTTAAAAGTTTTTTAAATCAAACTATTATCTGCATAACAATATAAAAAAATGACCTTTTACTTTCATGTATAGTCTTAGGATACTCATTACCAAGGCCTAGATTTTGTTGAACTTATATGTGTAAAAATAACCTCTAAAAATACCTATTTAAAAAAATATATATACTTTAGATTAGAAAAATATTTTTCCATACAAAATAAATCAGCCATAAATAAAATGATTTTGCACTTTTCATGAAGTCTCAAAATTTGTTTTAAAAGCAGTGTTGCAAAGGAATTCTGTTGAAGTGTCCACTTACTGACAAGCAATGGCTATCTAAACAGATAAATCCTTCATAAAATAAGATTTGTTTTTGATGCACTGCAATCAATCTTGGTTAAACTTGGTCCTCTTTTTGAAACAATTCTGTAAGATTTTCTGATATTTTCGGACCAGTATTTTGGTCCATGGAAAATTTTTGTCCTTAGAAAATGCTACTTTAGCTGTTTTGGATTTTGGTTTTCTAATTTTGATTTACAATTTGAAGTCTCAAAATTAAGCTGATCCATGAGTTATTTCTGTTGACTTGAGCAAATCTCCCCAAGCTTTCGTTTTCTCCAGTGTCAATGATTTAACTAGACTTTTTTTAGGTGCCATAAGCTTGTAAATGAATCATTTGCAATTGGCACATGTGTAGGTAATCATGGCTATTGATTAAAATCAGCTGAATGGGATGTTCATGCAATACAGGCTGAAATGTAGCTTGAAAGAAAGAAAAAGGAGGCGTTTGTAGCAAAACCCAAACATTGAGTGAATTTAATTAGCATTGCATTAGCAAAATTGGTGAATTTGATTAGCATTGCTCAGCTAGTACGAAAACATGCCTTGTTGTAAAATAACATTATGGATGGAGTTTGAGAGGAAGAATTATTGGGTGGAGAGAAGGGTTTGTTGTATCGTGTGATGTTGCTGCTTGCTTTGGACAAAATGCTAGTACGATTATTGTTAAAGATAACCTGTTTATTAGAATCCATCTTCACATGTTTGCATCTCCTTGTATGGTTAAGATTATGTAAACAAACACAAACAAACAAGTTGAGTAATCATGCTTTTGTGATTGGCCATAGTAAGACATCACAACTTTTAATAGTTGTGGTCATAATATTATGGCCAATCATGTACTTTTGAGTTATTATTTTGTTTATGACAATCATTCTATTAAGGGATTTATGCTAAATTTTAGATGTACAAGAAGTATAAAAATGAAAGTTCCTTTCTTTCAGTTTACAATTTTTGTTATACTTTTGTAAGAGATGTACCTTTGGTTTTTCAATCTTTGTTTCTTTTTTGTAAATAGTTTTACAGCTTTTAATTAATAAATGTTCTTAACTTTTGAATCTTTGATTTATTTTTTACTCCATATATCACTGGGTACTTTGCTTCCCCATTATATATGGGTGATAATTATGTGTTGTTGAAAACAATGAGCAGGAGAATGTTCTATGTATGAGGAATCAGGAGCACCATGGCATTGGCTATGGTTTGCAATGATAAATTGTACTGTGTATCAAGAATAAAGGGCTGTACTTGACTCCATGTCACTGGAATCGTCCATTTCTTCTGTGAACAAGAGCCACTTCTTCCTTGGCCTCTAAGTTGCCTAATTTGTTCACATCTAACGTGTGTGGGATATGATTAATTAAAAATTTATACAGCAAGACCCCAATTTAACGCATTTCAAGGAACAGGAAAGAAATAAGATTATATAAGGGAAAACGTATAATCAATTTCAGAGAAAAACAAAACATAGAGCATGAAATAAAGACTAATTTAAGTAACAAAAACCTTTTATTTCTTTCTCTATAAGTTTATTGTTTAAAGAAATCTGTTATTTTGGTTTGCGTTTTGCTTTTACTACCTAAATCATTAACATTCTCCACAGATATGAGTTTTTGTAAGTTTTTAGTAAATCTAATTTGCATTTGATGAAGATATTCATTACAAACACAAAAAGAACTATTTGAGCGTTTTTATCTTCACACTTGTTGAAGATAGTGTGAAAATTGTGCAATGGATTTGAAATGAGCGGAAAATTTTACACCAGATCAATAACTCAGGTAGTCCAAATTTTATGCAAGTTTGTGACATGCCTGTGTCATGTCGGGTAGAGATCAGACTAATTCTTGAAATTATTGTCTGAAACTATAAGTCTGTTAATAAAAGTTAATTAATTATGTATTAAAGGTTATTAGTATGTACACACATACATACTACTGTACTCTATGTACAGTTACCAGATTGCTGTGAAAAATTATCCTTAGTTTACTGCTGAGCGGTGGTAATGTAAATTTACAGTGTATTTCCAGTTCATAAAAGTGCATTTTTTATCATTTGTTATATGCAATGGATGGGGGATGGGTTGTTTAAGGTTTTTATGTTATCTGTCTTCGATTAATCATCAAGGTTCACCTGACAGTTAATCAAAGTTTCACAGTACTAGAAAACTTTCACATTTGGTATTTACTTTTGGGTTATCCTTGAGCAGTTCTTTCAAAGCCACACAAACAATAATATTGTACTTCTAGATATTTTGAACAAATAATTGATACTAATATATGAATCTCCACTTGCTAAAAAGCTCAACATAACTGCAATTTTTTCTTTAACCAGAATAGCTGCTCTAGTGTCCTGTTTCACAATCTTATGCTCTATCATCACAATCAAATATTCAAAATAGCAGCTGACTATTCTCACAAAATTATTAAAACTTCCATCCAATCTTACTTAACCTGACAAAGGGTCAGTCATCTTTATTTAAATCTTTTAACAGCTCACTACCACTGTACCGAGCTCTCGCTTTTAACAATAGTCTCGCCCAGTGCCGCCTGGGTGTTCGTTGTTTTGACAAAAATACACTGGCTGCTGCAGGCACATCCTCCACACTCGACATCCTGACGAAAGAAGTGAGACGAGAGTGCCCGGATTAATAGAAGCAACCTTGCTCTTATTTTTATTTACTAACTTATAATTTCAAATCATTTATATCTTCTAAATATTATGGACTAATAAAACAAACTACTATTTAAGATTAAGTATGTATCCCTCACACTTCATTTTTAACTTGTGTACTGACCAAATTTGGAATTAAAAACTAGTTGGATAACAATTTCTAAGCTAGCAGACGTACAGAACTACGCAACCTTCGAGTTGTAGGCTTCACATATTCGATTACTGTCAGCTGCATTCCTTCTTCTGTGTCAGTAAAACGTTTATTGTGTGTGTGCTGATATTGAATGTCGGCACAGCCTGGTCAAATATGGCCCTTGAACCATAAAACCATACAAATCATGCATAACTAGTTTTTTAATCATTCACATCTATTGATGGCATTGACGTAACTCACACTTCATACAACTCCATTTACATTGAATATAAAGATCAATCTATGCATTTAATACCTCCAAATGGAACAAAATTAATCAAAAATACAAAGCAGTATTTCTTACTAGTTTAGTTATTCCAATATGTGTGGTCAAAAGTGCACACCTCAGTCATGTCACAATTAGCTCCTAAATGTCCAATTCATGTTTATCCCATTCACCAAGGTAATTCAGTGTTTTTCAATAACAACCTATTTTACGTTCACGTGCATTTCCTTTTCTATGCTGATTTCTCATTGTCTTCAGTAATAGAATACTGAAGAAATAAATTAGAAGGACGAGCTCCGTTGAGCAATGCTATGTATCTCATTAAGCCTATTTTAACTAAGTGGCAAAATATCGAAGTAGTTGATTTTACATTGTTTGTATCTGTTGTCATTCATCATTGTACTAGTACTATTGATTTCTGTGGTACACTTATTTGTGAAATACATGGATATGTAAAATTTTCCCAAACCTAATTTTCTTTCTTTTTAGGGATGGATCATAGGAGCAAAAACAAGAAATAGGAAAATCTATGGACCCTGTGAATTTGTTTGTCAGCTATATTTGGAACCTTATATGTATAGATATTATCTATATATATATATAGATACATATATATATATTTATCCACCTTGTGTGCCTAAAGTGGTATGGTCCCCCTCAACTCCTTACATTCCATCTGTACTTGTATTTTGCTCACTTCCAGTTACAAAATCTGGCTTTTAGTTTCAATTGAATCGCCTGTTCTTGGTACTTGAGCTCTTTCCAGCTCTTGAAAATGAAATATATATTTATGACAGGATATTTTTAGAAGGCCACTTTTTAAATGGATATCATTGAAAAGTGCAACACCGACTGTTCTCTCCTGTGACTGTTGTGCGTGGACACTCAAGTGATTTCCCTTTCACTTCAAAAAGAAACAATCTCTGTTGTTGTTTGTTGAAAAGTATATTATTAATTATTATGATTGAATCATTCCAATTCAGTAGTTAACGTAGCACTGCTCGAAGAATAAGTGAAAAAAGATATTTACACCATATCATTGTCTTGTACTCTGTGATACTGTATACCTAGTTTTGGCCATTTTGAAAATACTGTGGTGCAGTAGCAAGTGATAACTAAAAGCTGCGTCAAACTACTGTCAAGCATCTGAGGGAAACAAAAAAGTGATGAGAAAACATTTGGCTATATCAATATTTCTTAGGATCCTACTACTCTGTTAAATTTGTTTTTACCATTTTAAATTTAGGAATTTGTTTTTAGGAAGTAGTTTTCTTCTGGTGTACATTTTGATTTTTCAGAGAGAAAGTTGTTATGTAGTGCTGTACTAATATATACATGTAATAATAGGAAATATAAATTCTCAGAAATATATACTATAAAACCCTAGTTTTTGACATATTTTGTCATTTGCTGTTCAGGGAAGTAGACCAATGCAGACTTACCACTACTCGTCCATTAAGTGACTGAAGAAAACGAGACTGCAAATGAACTATAAAAACTGCAGCTTTTAGAAGTTTTGTTCCCCATCCTATTTATAAAGAGTATAACTTCTATTTTATGAAATTCTACTGTAATGGAAATATGAATATCTAAATATGAAAGATAACAACTTGCATGACATAAAAAAGTCATTGGCAAGTAATTTTTTGCCACAAGTGTTTTGCAGAAGCATCAATTAAGTTAATGGTCTTATGCATAAAGTAATATATCTTACGCATAGTTCCATGGATTTAAAAGATATCATAAGTGAATTTAATTTCTGTCAGTATTATGTTTTCATTTTTATTTCACTCATCCATGATCTGTTTAATTGAATCAATGTAGTATGGTGAATTAACCTTGGCCTATCTACTCAATGCCATTTAAATACAGATTAACATTTAATTTTTAAGACTATTTATAACTGTTCTGGGAAAGACAGCTTTTCCTCAGTTGAATTGAGTCAAGGTATTGGATACTTCTGTAGACTTGAAATCTTTTTGTAATGTGTCAAATGGATTTTTTTTTCAAACCTTTAATGATGATTTAGATTTAATTTTCACTTTATAAATCTGGTGCTGTATACAATGGTATCTAGAACTCATTATAGATAAATATTTTCATATTCACTATTAAATGTTGATTAAAAATTGTATAATGCAAATTTTATCCTCTACTATGTGTACCTTTCAAAAAGGATTACTGAAGCTCAAAATACTTATTGTCAGTCCCGTGCTAAAGTTGCAAATTCTCCTGCAATCTGTTTCCAGTTGCTTTTGCACTTTTATCTACTTGGTGTTTGAGTCTGATTCATTCAATTGCTGCAAAACGTTTTCCGTTCAGTCTGATGATGCATGTTTCTGTGCTGAATAATCGGGACATTGATGTTTCTTTAAAATGACATAGCTTTCAACTCCTTATTTAAAATCAAGCAAAAGCACAGGAATGTATCTTTAAAAAAAATATTGCTTATGATACTGCTATATTGGCTTTATGGGTTGCTGCAATTATGCGCTTCTTAGTGTCCAAATGTTCAATGAAATACTGTCATTTATATAATGGGCACAGAGCAGTTATGTTCTGTCTCTGAGACTATTTAATTCCGAAATATTTGCTTTGCACACATATGATTTGAACATTGCTTTGAACTTGAACATTTCTAGCTTATAAGTGTGGTAAACAAACCACTACAATATTTGCTCAACATAATATATATTCTCTATTATCCAGTGTACCATACTACCATTGTAAATCAAAGAAGTTTTAATAACTTATATTCCTTTGTTTTGTGAATTGTTACTTTTGAAAGCATTATTTGAATATATCATGCCTTGGAATTTTAACATGCTGTCTTGGAAAGATGCATTACTTGTACTGGAGCAATTGTTTAACTATTACTGTACAGTAACAAACTGTATTTGCATCTAAAGAGCCAAAAGCTTTGTCTTTTCTTTAGTTTCTTTATTGAATGCAAAATCATACATGTATCATGTTTTCAACTTGAGAAATTTGCATTTTCTCACAATTTTTTCTCCTCAATTTGTTTAAATGTGCCATTCTACACATTTTAAACTTCCAGATGACATCAATTCATCTTAAGTTATTTCATTTTGAATATCATATTTGATATTTCTTTGAGCAATCAAAATGCAGTTGCTCACCTTAAAAACAAATTCTTTGATATTTTATTTGAAATAAATGTTAACAAATTGTTGGTTTCAAATTCAAGCCTTGAACGTCATATCTGTTGTCTTGTTCATGCTTCAGTGAGGTCCTTGCATATCTCATTATGTGTAAATTATTTTTCTTAGTATTAAGTCGTCATTTTGTTTCTTCTCCCTCTACATGTGTACTTACCTTTCAGTTCTGTAAGAAATAGGCAGTACTTGGTGACTCAAAACATGATGACCAGGGATTGTTGACAGTAATTATTTTTTGGCTATGTGAGGGATGAATGTAAATATTAAAAATATGAAAAAGAGTTGAAATTAAAATGTGTTTATTTAATGATAGTTTGTACTTTCTTTGTGTACAGTCTACATAAACAGATAGTTTTGTACTACATTGTAATTTTTAAATCTTAATTCTAAATAGGAAGGATTAACAAACTCAGTTTAATGGGGGTTTGAATTAGCAGGGTTTTAGTGTCGTTCCAAGACGCCTTAATTTTTTTGTTAAACCAAACACGTTTCTCATTTATGATACAATAAAACAACATTGTTTAAAATGACTTTATTTGAAATGAAAGTGACTAACATTTGTTAAGACACAAATATTTAATAATTTTATCAATGTACTACGAAAAAAATTTATTAATATCCTGATTTTTAACAAACATTTCCCCGAGATGTATCCAGATGCTTCCCCTTTTTATTGGTGTACAGTTCATACTTCTCGGGACTGACTCCCCTCATTCATCAACCCTAGTCACGCCTTTGCCTCTGAGTACTACAAGGGTCTGCGCAAACGAATTCTCGATACTTGCTTGTCAATGAATAGGGAGATCTTTGGTGGTTCATTTCCTTTTCTACTTACATTTCTTTATTTCTCATTAAATTATACTAGTTTCATTTAATAAATTTTGGTTTCTTAATAACCTACACAATAGAAGTCTAAATTACATAAGGGGCTCTTTAAAAAGCAGCTTGGTTGTAAAGGTGAAGGCCAGTGGCCCCTGAAGTTGTTTCATTCAGTGGCTACTTACGAGCGTTTACATATTTTGTAGAATACACACCTTATATATATATATAGTAAATACTTAAGCCAGGGAGTTGATCACCCCCCCCCCCCCTCCTGATCCACTCCTACGGGTACCCATGGGCTATATTCAAAGGACCGGGGAATATGCTCAAATAAATTGAAGTTCAAATTATTGAGAGAGAAAAAGCCTATGTTAATTTTATATTACACATGAAAGGAATTGTGGAATTTTGAAGAAACTTCGGCTTTAACAGAAATTTGTGTTCACGAATTTCTAGTTTTTGGGAGTTTACTGTATTTATGCTAACAAAATTTGCAGACTAGCATTGAGTGATATTCAAATTTGAAACTATCACTGTTTAACTATGATATAAAATAATTACAGGAAATGTTAAGAGAAATATATTTACACACATATATAAAGTTGATAATATATATATATATATAAAACTGTATTTAAACACATATATGACATTTTTTAAGGCCTACCTCTATCATTTTCATTAAAATATTTTCAAAAACTGCTTCATAAGAGAAATCCGTCTGTGTCTTTTTCTAGCGCATACTTTTGATCTGTTGTGTCTACTGAAAAAGCGATGGTTGGCCAACGAAGAATTTACAAATTTTTTCCTGTTGGAAGTGTTCTATATGTGATCCATTTGCATTAATAAGCATTAGATTGGAAACGTTTGAAATCAATAAAGATTATCTCAAATCTGTTACACTGTTATTCATTGAACTAAACCCGCACTCGGCCGTGGAACACGGTAATATTTCAACTGTTCTTTAAAGAGGCTTTAATTTTTCCGGAACAGCTTGGGCGTTTTCATTGATCCCTCAAACCCTGAATAGTGCACATTTCATCTATACCAAAAAGGCCGACAGATTCTTTTTACACCCTTGAAACGATGGCGAATATCCCTGTATTCATATTTTCTGGATCAAGCATGGATATATCCTTCAAAAATTGACAATTTTCTTCATTAACATCTGAACGAAGTCTCGATTTCATTTTATCGACAATACTTTAAATGAATTGATTTTGATTAATAAGTACGATTTTGGAATTATGTTCCAAGGTGATATCTTGAATTCGAAACTTTTTTTTGCTTCTACAGCTATCTGCGTTTCACGTGATGTATTCTGGGAAAATCAAAGTGGTCTACGTAGTTTTTAAGAAACGGCAGAGGGTATACGGAATTTGCTGGAAAAACCAGAGGGTATACCTCCACTACAGCCCTGGTGGGGATGAGTTCAATTCAATGCATACTTTGTACAATTATCAAATGTATGGAAATAGCAGATTCAAGAGAACAGAAAAAACGTTTCAATTGAGAATTGAAGTCATACGAAACTTTGCTGTAGCCGTTTCTAAATTTCCAAGCCTGTTTCAGTTTCGACGGTTTGCCTCAGGTAGTACGTATCTTGTACAATGCAGCAGTAAGATCGTGAATATGAAAAAAGCATTTTTTCAGCATAGTTTAACGATAACAAGATTGTCCTTATCTAGTAAGAAGACTGCAGAAATGTAATAAGTTATTTACACCTGGGATGGTAATTTATTGTTGTCATTTTTTTTTTAATTCTTTCTTGGAGAGTGGGGTGCCAGCTCAGGTGTTGCCTCGTTTTCTGACCCTGGTTCAAAATTGCGTGGTGTTGTCCCTGGATCTTTCCCTTAAGGGATTGATCCTAGACCGTCGTCAATAGCCCGTTGTGTTGCTCCAATACGACGTTAATTAAAATACCTACCTACCTCAATTCTTACTAAAATATAAATGAAATCCCCACTGTGCTCCACTCCTCTAGTTTCAGGCTAACGCCTCAGTAATTATCCGATAGTGATCACAGCCAACATTAATTTCATAGTACCACAAACACAGGTTTAAAAAAAAAAATATTCACAACAAAGGATTGCTGATTTTCTTGATTTGACATCACGAAACATAGAGGTTATCAGAGTTTAACCTCCGCGGCTCAGCTCAGTCAGTAGAGCGTCGGGCTCGCATCGGAAGGGTTGTGGGTTCTGTCCTCGGCGGAGCAAGCAATTTCTGATGGTTGCGAGATCGGCACTTAGACCTGGCTAAAGAACGTCGTGTTCGCTAAAAGTGGCTGGGGCACGTTAAATAGGTCGTGGTCACAAAGTCCCCCATGTTCCCATACCAAATCAATACCTCTGGGGCTACCTGATCAGGGGGTTATCGGCCTCTGATTGGGATCTAAATTACGATATGCGTGAGTGAATGGATGTGTGAAAGGGACCTTCCTGTAAAACGGATGTGACATGTGTGAAGAAGTCCAACCCTCCGGGGCAATGGTACCCCCAATTGGGCCATATATGGCCCGCACGACAACAACAACAACCTCCGCGGCTCACTGGCAGAAGTTCACGGCTCCCTTGGGTAATGGTAATTTTAGTTAACGTCGTACTAGAGCAACACAACGGGCTATTGACGACGGTCCGGGATCAGTCCCATAAGGGAAAGATCCGGGGACAACACCTCGTAATTTTGAACCACGGTCAGATGCCGAAGCAACACCTGAGCTGGCACCCCACTCTCCAATCCGATCTAGAGGATAACACCTTAACCACTATACCGGTTGGTCGGCGACGGTCCGGAATCAATCCCCCAAAGGAAAGATCCGAGGACACCTAGCTCAGGTGTTGCTTCGTCATCTGACCGTGGTTCAAAATTACGAGGAGTTGTCCTCGGATCTTTCCCTTAAGGGACTGATCCCGGACCGTCGTCAATAGCCCGTTGTCTTGCTCTAGTACGACGTTAACTAAAATTACCCTTACCCGAGGACAACACCACGTAATTTTGAATAACGGTGGTCAGATGACGATTAAATAAAGAGAAAATGTTTTAAATCGTAGTAAGAATTAAGCGTTGGGATAGTTTTTGGAATATATTTAATGTATGTAGGGTAATGGTAATGGTAATTTTAGTTAACGTCGTACTAGAGCAACACAACGGGCTATTGACGACGGTCCGGGATCAGTCCCTTAAGGGAAAGATCCGAGGACAACACCTCGTAATTTTGAACCACGGTCAGATGACGAAGCAACACCTGAGCTTAATGTATGTAGGGAATATAAAGGTTAATGTGCGGTTATCAGAGCAGTCAAACATCCACGACTCACCTGTTCAAATTATATTAGAGAATGCATTTGGTGAAATTTTTTTTTTATCAGCCATCATCCACCTCGGTTTATGCTGACAGCTGATTTGAATGTACGACATTAGAACAAACGCAGTTTTAAAAAAGACATTCGATAACAAAGAATTGGTGACTTTCAGATGTAATTTTAATTTTACAACGTATAATTCTTGCGGCGATGCATCACCAGTCAGTGTCTATTGTCAAATGTATAAGCGTTTCTTTAGCCCTTTATTTACTGAATTTCTTAAAAGTTTTTAAAATTTGTGCTAACTTTTTTAAATACTTAATTTTGGTGCAAGTAAACACCCTATAGCACAATTTTAATTCGAAGTCATCTCCAAGGTCATTACTGGTCAATTAATCCAACGTCATTAATTACATGGAAAATAATTTGGGACTTCGAAGTCCCGACTGGACATTACGGAAGCAATATTTTTGTAATAAGAATCTCTACTATTATAACAGGAAGTGTTTGTCTGTTTTCTGTTTGTTTGTTTTATGTTATCAAAGTCCTGACGATCCTATGACACTTATAGCAATGAGATTTGGCACACAGATAGTCCGATATTTTTGCAATTGTTGGGTCGCGGCGAATTTTAAAATTCAATCTAGAACATTTTTTAATGAATTTGATGAAATTTAATTATTATTGTTTTCTTTAGAATGGCAACAGCATAAAAGATCGCAAATTCTAAATTTATTTTTCCGTTTTCATTTTGCGCGGAGGAATGATTTTCCAGCAGATGATAAAAAACAAACGAAGTTTTAACTTTAGTGTTGTATTTCTTTTTTTTTATCTCCTAGACCGTTAAAGATAGAGTAAAAATTGGGGAAAATGAGAACACCACGGGCAACCGTGATGGCTGTTATCCAATAATTTTATCAAATTCTGAGCATAATATAAAAAATATAATAAAGGAATAATTTCATCATCATTCAGATATATTTTATAAAAATGAGTCATAATAGGAAATTAAATAAAATAATTTTTATTACTCACAATGCTAATATACACTGACGAGCCAAAACATTATGACCCAACCCCACATTTTTTCAATGAACTCGTTAGTATCAATGTATGTACATATCAAATTTCATTAAAATCGGTACAGCAGTTCTAGAGATAATCGCGACCAAGTCAGGAAATTCTCTTAATTTCTTACACCAGTTTATAACAAACTAGCTGAATAACACGGCGTTGTACGGGTTTTAAATATGACCGCGACATTTCCTTGAATTAACTCAAATACACAAACCCTGCACAACGTGTTTCCTACCTCGACATTTCCCTGTGTTAACAACTCAAATACCCAAACCATGTTGAACGTGTTTCTTTGTCCAAGTACATTAATTGCAGGAAAACAAACTCTAGATTTTAAAATTGTGGCTTATATATATATATATATATATATATATATATATATATATATATATATATATATATATATATATATATATATATATACAGATTGACTTGTTGCCACTAAAATATCGCTTACACCAGGGGCATGGTAACGGAGCATGTTAGCCCCTTTTTAAGTATCCGCTGGCATCGATCACCATTTTTGAGCTGTCAGCGACTGACCTTCTAGACAGGGAAGGCGAACCTTTTTAAGAAGGTCAAATTTTATTCATTATTTATTTAGTACTAGCTAGTGGGTCCCTTGGAAAAGTGGAAGGGAGCATGGTAAAAATCTCTTTTTTTTTTGTTCTCAATTTTTTAATCCTTTTAAAAGTTAACGATTCTTTTTTTGTTTTACAACTTTTACTTTTGCAAGTGGAGAGCAAAAAATCGATATAAAAGGGGAGAAAGCATGCCCAGCCCCCCTGCACGGAGTTTTTAATGAACAAGGAAAATAAAACAACCTATATATTTAATAGATAATGTAGTTACAGATATGGTGTATGTACAATAAATAAAGTTAAAGTATATTTATTGAGAAATCTGTTGTTTTTTGTCATTTTATTTCTTAATATTAGGTTCGTATTCATTTGTTCATCGCATTTTGCAGTCAATTCATTTCCGAGTTTATTTCTATTGGTAGACTTTACGAAATTTATCGTAGAAAACAATTTTTCAAATGAATATGTGGATCCAAACATCGTTAAAAGAGCATTAGCCAGTTTTTTCATTGATATAAAATTATTTGGTATAGAATCCATATTTTTGTAATGTAATATTTTCAATTTTTAGTGTGGAATCATTATAATTTGTGCGTCTGGCGAGGCAAACGAGGTTCCGCCATTAAATTATGTTTTTTCATTTCTCTAATTCAAGTTACTATATTTGCGACCTTGAAGAGCGGGACCTCGCTAGCCTCACCAAACGCGCTTCATGTGAACGGGGCCTTAATAAATGTCTTTATTAGTAGTATTTACAACATCTGTTCATTCTCAAGCGGTATTTAATAAATTTACATATTCTACTCAATCGACTTTCATATAAATCTTAAAACAACATTATGTATAATCAATAAATCTCATTAATGCATTTATTTTTTATTTTTACGTTCTGTATTAACACTTGTATTTTCTTCATATTTTTTAAAAGAAGGGTTCGAAAAATAATTAAAATTCTTTATGTATTTCGCACTCCGGCAAGTAAAGTGACACAACTTAAAATTGCAGCATTTGTGAAAATTCAACTTAAAAAACCTATATTGAAATCGTAAAAGCTTCTTTTAATTTTCAGGTAAGTATTTATGTCTTTAAATTATATTATATTCCAAAGAATAAGGATAGTAAAAAACACGCTGGGCACCTTTACATATTTTTCAATGACATAACCTCAAAATTTTAATTTTTTAAAATTGTGTCTCTTTTCTTGCCGAGGTGCGATATGATGATGATAAGTTTTTAAAATCAATGTGTGGGTCATTTAAAAAGCCTGCGTGGGTCAGTGTCTGACCCGCGGGTCATAGGTTCGCCATCCCTGTTCTAGAGGATCCCATCTTTTGTTCGTTGGCCCCCTACCCTGCCGACCGTGAGGTGTGAACGCTTTGGGGAAAGCAGAAAGTCGTCAGGTGATATCTCTTCTCACGCCAAACGATACTATGAAAGGAAAGCCTCAGTCGTAATTGCCACTCAAGGCCCTAGCGCTCAAGTTAGGTAAGTATGGGGACTCGGATATAATCAGGAGAAAAACCGTTCTGTGAGACGATTGAAAAAATCTAAGCGCCACAGCGTAATTGTTAAAACAATTATCACCAGAGATCAGCTTCCTAATATCCCACATTCCTTTGTCCTTTGTCTCGTTTGTCCAATAGGTCAAAATATCTTTTCATCCCTTTTTACCTTTGACCTCAGGACCTCCCAGTATTTTTGACCTCCCACGAACACTTTCCTTTCAAATCGGCAGTCTTACATAAAATTACTCCTTCGCTTAGCTCCCGACTTCTACCAATGAAATTTCTTGATAGATCCCCTGATCCACTGGTCTTTCTTTTAATTCTTATACTTCTGGCGAGTTTATTGTGAACTATGCACTTTTTCCTATATCCCTTGGAATAGGGAGTTCTCTAAGGCGTACCAAACACCGTCCCCTCAACAACCTCCAGTTATGATGTAACTAGTTTGTTATTGAATAAAGCATTATCATAGATCTTCTGCCTCTCCATTTGTGGAACCATCATTACACTCCCCACCAATCGATCATCTTTATCCGGTTGCCTAATACCACTCTTGCTACTCCGTCGCGACTGTAGGCTTATAATTTCTGTTATTCTGTCAGAACTAAAATAACAAGTCGAATTACATAATTCGTCTGCATTTTATGCAAAATCTGGCGTGTAAATATTTTTGTAGACACTATACAATGATTATACATGGATTTTTGTTTGAATTAAATCAACAATTTCTAAAGAAATTCTTCTTTAATTTTGTTTTTAGTATGATTTAAAATTGTTTCCTGGAATATTTCGCAAACTAGTTCCTCAAATTGTAGGAACATTACTTAACTAATTTCTCAAAATGTTTATTTAATTTGAAGAATGGGACACCCCCCCCCTCGAATATAAGTATACAAAAATTATCACACAATTTCACTCGACATCTTTCCTTCAGAAAAATCGTTGAATTATATTTTAAGCAATTCTTAATGATTTATTTAATAAACGTATTGATTTATGTTCAGTTATTTTTAGCTTTAGATATATATGTATGCGTAAATAAAATGAAATGCTGTCTTTATTCGCTCAGATTAGCACTTTTAAAGACCCATATATGGCCTTCTGCTTAATAAATTTGATCTGGAGTAATGGTTTTCAACAATTTCCTTCTCATGGCACCTAGCTATTCATCTAATTACTACCGAATTACACCAAGAAATATGTCCTATTTCTGTCGATCCGCCAAAAGAATAAGCTCAATTTTGTAAAAAATCTTCTTGAAACAATTGAATACTTTGCAATAAAATAATGCTTAAAAAATTATTTATGTCTAGACTTTGAATTATTTGAGAACATGCTGTCAAAGTTCAAAACGAAACTGCTGAAATTAAACAAATCTTGTAGCGTTTAAAAAGTTACCCCTCTGAAAGGCACACAGATTGAAATTCGCTGGTCTAAATAAATTAACAGCTTCGAGATTTATACTTTGAATGAATGGTTTTCATTCTGTTCACCAGATGGAAGCACGAGAGAGGCTAGTCTGAGTCTATTTTTACTTCCGAGTCTCCTCCAAACCGGCGACCTTGAGCTAATTTTAAATGTAGTTAACTAGATGGCGCTGAGGAAGTTTGCGCTCGCGGATCGAAAAAGCGCTCCGTACTCGCGCTGTAAACACACGATTGCGATATCTCTTGTGTATGTCCGTGGGAGTGGTGGTTTCTCTCTGCTTTCGGATACATTGGAGCCGGATTTTTCTCCTCTCTTTTCGGATGATGCGAGTGAACGCTTCGCCCCTCTGACATTTCCGTGTTGACCATAATTTACCGGGAGTAGCAAGTGAATCTGCATGCATTTGGTCTCCTCCATCTGCTTGTTTCTCTCACAGATCTACTGCTACAGTTTCAGCATGACCGACAACAGGAACATAGGTAACTACAACGACACCCAGCCGTACGTGGTGGGCATCTTATCGCCGTCGACCACCCTGTACATCGACCAGGCGCCGGACAACGAGAACACCATCGTCCCTCCCAGCGACCTGAACCTCGAGCGTCGGAACACTAACTCCTTCCAGATCACGAGCGTGACAGTTCAAGGATCGCGGAAGCACGACGATCTGGCGGACGACAGCTGCGACGACTTGGACGAGAGCCACACCGAGGACTTGAGCTCGGACCTGCTGGACTCGTCGCGCGCCGACTACGAGGGGTACCACTCCGAAGACAACCTGTGCGACGACCTGTCGCCCTGCGGCCCTATCATCTTCGCCCAGCTGCCCACCGGCATGGTGGACCGCAACATGAACCTCAGCATCGGGGTGACCCCCACCTTCGCCGCCATAGGACCCGTGGCCGGAGGGGTGACCATGATGACCAGCAAGTCGGAGAGCCCCATCAGCGCCCAGGTGCCCATCATGAACCCCCTGCCCAACAACTGGCAACGGAGGTTCAAGGTCGTGAAGATCATGAGCAGCGAGCCGTTCAGGAGAGGACGATGGCTGTGCATGGACTTCAAAGACCCTCCGGCGGACGTCGAGAACGAGTCGCCCAAGCCCGAGATGAACGGCACGCCCCCCACCATCCAGATCACCAACTTCGACCTGGACGAACACCGAGACGACCTCATAGGTTTGGAGAACTTCGCCCAGGTGTACGAGATCCCCATCAATCAGACCTTCAGCGGAAACTACATCATGAGCAGCCAGCAGCACATGTACGGCATCATCCTGCCGCAAAACGAGTACGTGCAGCCGGTGACCCTGGTTCAGGACCTGAGCTTACAGACCACGGACAGGAACTTCAACAACTTGGTGAACCACCAGAGCATCCTGGTGCAGGCCGACCCCTACAGCGCCAATCCCCTGCTGTACTCTCAGCCACCACCTGTTGGACTGGTGAGTAGCAACGGCGGCATTCAGAACCAGTCGCCGCCTGCGACGCTGAACGTGGATAATAATTACATCAGCCCATCGGAAGCCGTCCTAAATCAAATCAACGCCTGTGGTAACAATGGAAACTGTGACATCACAGTCGTGCCTCTTCCTCGAGAGAGATCTCGGAATAATTCCAATTCCAGCATGGTTCCGCTGTCTATGCCGGGAATGGATAACCCCAGTAGAGACGCCGAGGAGACTGAAAGGTTAGTTTTTATAACGTTATCCTTTACTGTCCAGTTGGTAGTGCGAAGCCCCACTTGACACATTTCAATCCATTTCGTTGCAATTTTATCGATTTTCATCCTAAGAAAACTTTTGGTTTCCAATCCAAGGTTCCACCTTTAACTTCCATATAGGCCACACTGAAAGTCATTGAAAAAAAAAACACTTATTGTTTTAGACTGCGACAAGTTTTTTTAAACAGTGACTCGGCTCCCAAGGGAGCTGCAGAAGTTTTGACCGCGCTCTGATAACGTGTCCAAAAATTAAGCATAATACTGAATTTGTAACAAGCAATGCCACCTGATCTCAACCCAACAGAGCCTGCTTGGGATTATATCGACATCCCATTGCAGCGTACACAACACCACAGGGACCACACGTGCTCTTGTGCTCGAAATGGACTGCTTAACGCAAGGAACTCTTGGATAACCTTGTGGAAAGCATGTCCGCACGTCTTGTGGAAAGCATTAGGGTCAAAGGCCTGAGCATTTTCTATAAGGTTGCTCTTAACAGCAGAAAAACAATTTTTTTTTAAATAACTGAAACCTATTGTTTTCCTAAGCATTCTTTTTCATTTCCTTTGTTCCTAGTAGCACCACGAAGCCCCTTTTATATTACATGGTTTGTGGAATTTTAATTTATTTGTCGTTTGTGATACTTCGGTGCAGGTAATTGACAATGGATTACATCTTTAATGCTTGGATGTGTGCATAATTTTTTCCATGTTATAAAATGGAAAAAAAGTAATTTTGTTGATAATTTAACAAAGAAACCAAACTTGAAAACTTACCTTCCTGAGGAAAAGTAGCGTCTCTGTAGTTTTCGTATCCGGAAACAATTGGTCTGGACTGTATTATTTGCAATAATTTTTCTTTTCATCTTTTGATTACAAACATTAGCGGTTCTACTATTATACAAGATTTCGTCGCTTTAATAATGTTAAAGTTTTGGGTATTCTGTGTTCAAAGTTACTTATTTTATTTTGTTGTATGTATTTTTCTTTCACCTTAATTCTAAGAAGATTTACATTATTAATTAAACTGCAATTCGTTAAAATATTTAATTTGATGTTGCCCCCCCCCCCCCAATGATTTGAAACAAAAAATTTACTTATATGTTAGTTCCCTCAAATGCCGAGGTAAAATGTGCCATGGACCAATAAAGCTTGGAAAGGGCTGAACACGACATAGGTCGAGGTTACGAGTTCAAAGCTATCCATCATTTCATCGAACTAACGATGTCATGATTAAAGTTGTTATCGCGCATATATTTTTAGCTATCCCATTTATTTTCAAAATGAATTTGAGTTTCATTTTGTCTGAGAACATCGCTATTTAGTTTGTTAATTTCTTTAACTTTACACTTCCCGATTTAACGCAATTAGCTCTAAAATTAGATTTAGAACATCATTTTCACATTAGTTTTAGTATATGGGAAGATAAACACCGATCACATTTATGCTAATACAAAAACTATAACTCGAATTGAAGTATTGGTTTAGCCGACAGAGAATAACCAAGAAATAGTCTTGGATTCTTTTGTTACATCTTTTGTAAAATCTTGTAGTAAAATTGTCTGAACTATTCGCTTTGATTGCTCTTGAAACCGTCTCGTTGTGTATTGATTTAGAGTGGTGATTCATCCTCAGTACGTAGTTCAAATTCTTCGACTTAGTACCAATGTTGGACAGACTCACCAGAAAATAGGGAAATTCCCTAGACATTATGGCTTTGAGGAGGCCATCAGTATGCAGTAATTTAAGTATTTTCAGATATTAGGAAAAAGGAGTATATATATATATATATATATATATATATATATATATATATATATATATATATATATAATCAATCTGTTTCAATCTACGACTGCAGCATTTTGTCTTGTACTTGAAAGCAAGGGTGATCGTGATTGAATTTAAGCTGTCAAACGATTTTAGAAGTCAGTCCAGAAAAAGATGGTATAAAATATCATATTATTACTACCTAAGAATGGTACAGATATACCACAGATTTAGTTCAGAAGTTTAGACCATGACTGTTTATTAGAAATTCGTAATTATCAATTCATCAATCTAGCTAATATTGAAATCAAACTGATTAATTTTTTAATGAATTTTACTTTTATCGAATATTTGAATAAACAAATAAAACATTTTTCGCAATAATCGAATGAAGCTAAAGTCATCGCCTGGTTTCGAAGGTGTTAAATTCTTTAAGATTACACCGATTTTAATTTTTACAATTCAAACTCTACCCCTCACATAAGATCGGTAGATACCTATATTTTCGAGGAGCAATCATCCGGGCCTGCTTTGAACAGATATGAAATAAAGAGGTATGGTAATGTAATTTTAATTAACGTCGTACTAAAGCAACACAACGGGCTATTGACGACGATCCGGGATCGATCCCCAAAGATTCGAGGACAACACCACGTAATTTTGAACCACGGTCAGATGACGGTGAAATAAAGAGAACCTGTTTTAAATCGCAGTAAGAATTAAGCGTTTGGGGATAATGTTTGGAATACATTTAATGTATGGAGGGAATATAAAGGTTAATGAAATCAGGTAATCTCCAAATTTATAGATCATGGTCGAACTTTCGTGCCACTAGTAGGATACCAAAAGTTTATCACCTCGGTTGGATTTCTCTCTGATCTACCACCTTTCTGATCTCACAACAGAAGTATAGGTGATGATTTTGTACAGCCATATTAATAAGATGTAATAGGAGAAACTGGAGCCACTCTGTTCAATTACAAAAGTTTAATAAGACAATTTGAAACATAAAAGTACACAAACCACAAACGTAATCACGTAATTGACAAATAACAGATCTCGGGGAACAATTGAGGCTTTCAGAGCAAGAATGACCTAACCCACCAACAAACTCAACTGAGAAAAACGCGATTTTCTTGCTTCCATTTTTTATATATTTTTATTCATCTAGAATATGATTTGAGATTCTCTGAAAATTCATTTATCAGGGATCAATAATAAGTTATTTTGTAATTTTAGAAGACTTGAAACAGCGCATTTAAAAAAAGTAAAAGGTCGTAATAAAAGGTAATTGTAAAATTTTCGGGATTTTGTGGGTTAGGCCACTCTTGCTCTGAAAGCTTCAATTCAGTTTGATGTTTCAAGTCTTGCAGTCGACTGTCGGAATTGATGTTCTTTTTGATTTTTGAAAGTTCCACCAATTACGGAGGTTTATTGCTCCGCAGCTGGAGTCACACCGCTCGTTCACCTATTACAGAAGTTTTCGCAGCTGATTTTGCAGTTCATTCGTTTCAAAGCTAGATTATTGTGCTGTCTTTAGATTTTGAAAAGCGCAAACGCAACGAAAGAAATTGTCATTTCAGTCAATTCAAAAATACCTTTTAAGTTAACATTTTTTTTCTCACTCCAAAAATTGTTGTTAGGGGTATGCCAGATCAAGTGTTGCCTCGTCATCTGACCGAGGTTCAAAATTACGTGGTGTTGTCCTATTGATCTTTCACCTTGGGATTGATCTCGGATCGTCGTCAATAGCCCGTTGTGTTGTTCCAGTACGACGTTAATTAAAATACCTACCTACCAACCAAAAGTTGTCGCTCGTAAATTTGTATTGCACTAGACTCGAGTACTTAGTACTCAGTTTTTAGAAAGACGGCACTCTTGTCGGTTATAAATGTGAAAAATAGGCGAGTAAAAATAAGGAAAAGAACTCATATTATTAGATGGAAAGATGAATGCTCATCGTTGCTTTATGCATGACTTTCTCTGATTTTACTGATTTCACAGATTCTGCGCACGAGAAAAACAATGGATAAAACTGAGGTAATACAAAAAAAAAACTTTTCCTCGCCAATAATTATCCTGCCTTCCAAAATTTAATGGAATTGGTAAATCGGGAATTCTGACGATCTTGTTCAAGTTTCACAGGGAAGTACTTAAGAAGTTATTTAATCTCCTCCCCCTTTGTACATTTCTATAAACATTTAAAGCTTTCTTAACAACTAAATGGCAAATGGAAATGAGACTTATTCTGATATTATGTTCACAAACGAGTAATGACTGAACGTTGCTCTAAAAAGTAACAGAAGCCTATTCCTTGATAGATTATTAATCTTCTACTCCCACAGAAGTGCACATCTGTGAATGTTTTAAACATAATATTTTGGTCATCATTTATAAAGGCCTAAATTTCCTCATGTATTCTAGTTGCTAAGAGCCCCCTTAGATGATGCAATCACATAGATTTTTACCGTACATTTATTTCTTAGATTTGGCTCAAAGCCATTGCTATATATACCATATACGTTTAAGATAAGTATGTTTCGTTATTCATATATTCTACTATAAGGTCGCAGTGCTATCCAGGTGATTCATTAATTGACATTCTGGTCCTTTGTACAGGAGGTACGAGTTTGAATCCCGATCTGGTATTAGATGTTCGTTGTAGTTGGGAAACCGCTAAGTCCGATCCCAAAGAGTTGTGTTCAGAAATAATTGTCCCATTTACAAAAAGATGAAAAAGGAAAAATTTAATCGTAAAAAAAAAGGGTTTATTTTTCAAACGTAGTTGAATATTACAAACATATTGTCCTCACGTTGGGTTGGTGTGGAAGTTTGGAGAGTGGTGTGCCAGCTCAGGTATTGCTTCGTAAACTGACCGTGGTTCAAAATTACGAGGCGTTGTCCTCGGATCTTTCCCTTAAGGGATTGATTCCGGACCGTCGTCAATAGCCCGTTGTGTTGCTCTAGTACGATGTTAACTAATAAATACCAATTACCAATTGAAAACATATTTGATTTTTAGTATAGCAATAGAATTAATATTACTTTAAAGCAGGGCTCGAAATACCCGGGTGCATAGGTGCACTGTGCACATGAAAATAAAATTGTGCGCCTAATTTTTTCCAGCTAGGCACACCTGTGCACCTAATTTAAAAACTTAGGTGCACAAGGTGCACCTGTATTAAAAAATTTATTTCGAGGCCTGCTTTAAAGGCTATTTTCACATCCCAGTTCTTCGTTAACAATGAAAAAGACAATTGAGTGGTATTATTAGGTTGCCTTATACCGTTAACAGATGTTTACCTAGTTCCTACAGGTGCCGTCGTGATCCACTGCATTAGCAACCTATGAGTTGTAGGCGACGCAGGTTCGATTCCTCCTTGGATTTATTTTTCTCTTCTGTGACAGTAAAAATTTCTTTGTGTGTATGTCCATTTATTGACGTTATGTCTTTTGCAGCATAGCCAAATCTGTCTCTTTTTGCGCCATAAAACCCAATCATCCATCGTAGTTATGCAGTTAACTTCATAAACAAAAATATGCAAATGTGTACAGTTATTTCGAGCAGAGAGAAAGAGTTCTTTTTCATATTTTTTAACTGTCCAAAATAATTTAATGGCTTCTGATAAAAGTAGAAATAAGTAATTTAGCTTATTCACACGTTCTGGGACCATATTGGGAATGGAGATGGCGTGGGTAGTCTACAGGTGGCAAAAAGGTGATTGGCCCTTGCTATATTGCTGCGCGTTTGTTTTAAAATGTTGCTTTGGCCATTTTGTGCTGTGACTGCGAGAATCAGTATTTCCCAAAAGATAACATACTCTTAGATCGTGTAAGATGTTTTATTATTTTAAGATGAATACAGGGGAAAAAACTTTGGTTCAATCTAAAAGTCACGCACAGAGCTCGATTTTTAACTTTCATGTGTCTTTTTTTCAAATGCATTGTTAAAATAACGTTCAAGAAATAAATAAAAAATGCTGATGTTGTTGACAAATTTTTGAAAACTGTTTCTCTTTGCTTTTTTTTCAACGATGAAATTGTTTTCTTTTCTTTCCGTGCAAATACGCTTTGCTGTGGGTTTAATGGACATATTTTCCCATCAAATATACTTATTACTAAGTCTTGTGTGTGCAAGTATTTGTATCACACACTAGATTTGGGAATGCATGTTGGCATTTGTTTCATATTTAGAGTCGTAATACTACACATTGAAAATGTAAAGTAATTTCGCCTTCGTTGTATTGTTCTATATGTAAAAAGTACGAGTCTCGTATGTTACTCACGAGATTCTTTGATTGGAAATACAAGCATTCGGTTTTTGTAATCATGACTTACCTAGTTGCTACAGCTCAGGTTAATATTAGGCTATACAAATCAAATATAAAATTTCTCGTGATCCGTAAAGATTTCATTGCAATACTCTCATGTAAAATACCATTTTTTAGTGATTTAACATATGTTATTCAATCACTAACATTTATCAGTAACCCCACTCCTTTTACATTGGTTACAATTTTAGTCAAAGTAATAAAGGTATTTTCTATTCTCATCTTAATTTTTTCTTTCTCTTTCGTCTGAAAGGAATTTTCAGTGGGGACAAATAATTCAGATGTGAAAACAGAGTTTACTTCCGATACCCAATGCTCTTTCATGATACATGTCGGGGTTGCTTGAAATTGTAGTTTATCGTCGTTTCAATGATGTTTGCTTTTTCATTTAATTGGCATCGACAAATTACCTTTTCTCAATTTGGATTTCCTTTTTATTTATTTATTTCGACGATGTGCTGAAATAGTATTCAAAAAACAAGCTGTGACGTCACATCTGGAGTACGAACAAAAAAAAAACAAAAAAACTTTCACCACAGAAACATTTACATCCAACATAAACATTACTGAGATCTATATTTAGCTTGGTAGATAAAGCCATTGATAAATGTGCATTAGAACGAACCTAAATTTTCCGTATAAATTTTGTCTTTAGGGTTAATGACTGTTGAAATGCTCAACGTATAAAAAAGTTTCCAATTATTGAATAACACTTTGAAACATAACACTCATACTCAATCAACAGTTGATTGAATGATGATGTTGCTATCTAGTGTTGTTACGTATCCGTACTTGCATAAAATTCGCACCATGCGACATTGGAAATACTACTTCTTGGTTAGGACCATATTCCGCGACCAATCATCCACTTACGTCAATTGCATCTGCTTATCGCAGTTCAGTATTGATATCCAAGTGCAAATTGCAATAGATTCTATTATGGTCATGGAAATGAACTCTCAGATGGCTGAGCTAAGGTCGATTCTAAATCATCTCAACCATGTCCTCCCATTGAATATCATACAGTAAAAAAATATGATAAATACCAAAAACAAACATTCTCGCAGGGCTTCCATGAGTGACTAAAAGGCTACTTTTGCTACCATTTTTTTTGCGCCTTGGCGACTAGGATATCTTTTCAAGCAAAATCGTATGAAAGGAACAAATTTCAAAATTTTGCTGACTTTTCGAATATTGTGGCGTTATTACGAAAATTCATTAACAGTCAACGAAAATTAAATCTCTTTTTTGAAATATTTTTCGAATTTTTCTTCAGAGAAACAAATTTCTAGGTGACGTCAATTTCAAAGTTTTGGCGCCAAGCCAAGGCAACCATGAAAGAAAAACCTCGGAATCTGTGTTTCCCAGATTGTCGTAAAAATCTTGTTAAGAAAATATTTATTTTTTAAATTTAAAACTGCAAATTTCTTGGTGATATGTGTAATCATCACATTCTGTGTTTTAGCCTTCATTTTCTATGTGAGAAGCTTAAATTTCTACAAAAATAGAGTCTAGAGAATAGCCGGTCTAGAGCTGCTAGACCGGCTTAGGCGAAAAGGCTGAGGTCTCGCATAGGATGAAAGAAAAACCTTCTGGTGTCGAAAGAATATGCGATTTTTGCAAAACTCTCAAAATTCAAGTCTTATCCCAATGACAAGCGTTATTACTTTTTTTTTTTTTTTTTGCTGAAAAAGAAGTTACCATAAAAAAAATATGAGCTTGCGAAACACATTTTCAAGAACGTGTGGGGGAATTATAAACTTTAGTTTTAAGGCCACCACGTTCTTCCATCCTTGCATCCTACGCAAAATGTGACAGGAATAAATAAAAGAAACGTCGGTGTCTACTATAACATAACCCCAGTGATGATGTAGTCGTCGGGGGTTCAGTTGTTCTTCAATCGTGTCCTAATGCACATCGCAGAGTACTCATTCCAACTACAAACAAGTGTAACAACAAGACAGTAATAATGTCTCAAGGTGCGATTTCAGAAGACAGATTCATGGGTTGAGTGACCTTATTGGACACTTCCTTTACACACTTGCACAACTTTAAAAAATATAAAATGAAACGATTTACAGTTTTTTAAATTACAAATCTGACTACACATAACACTTCAAAAACGTTTCCCACTTCCCGGGGCTCTCAACCACTTGGCTCATACAATGGTAGCGGTGACACTCCACGTCTAGGGTGTAACGTCCCTTTGACGAGGGTTGATACCGAAGCACCCCCCTCTAGGTGCTACCGAAAATAAATATAGGACAATTAGACGAGTCAGTTGCACAGAAGACATTTGGGTTAGACATCTACGAGAGATACATCTGGTGAAGACGTCTGTGGTAGTATGTTCACTCACGAATCACTTGTACATGATCTGTAAGTAAATAAATTAAATATATAATCTCCAAAAGAATTGGCTCATTTCGTCTCAGGGGGCAACTACTACCAACACTACAATTACTAAATTCTATGTGTTGTAATCGAAATTGGGAAATTATTGGGCAAAGTCTTAATAGTCTGTTTAGTTTCCAATCTTTTCATGGGGTCGTAATATACTCTACGCTACAATAATGAACCGGACAGCAAGATGTGACGGTATAAAGGAAAGAATACATGCTTTAATAGGGGTGGTCTCATACGTGCTGCAATAACACTAGCAACCCGTTCTGGGCATACTTTCAACAAGGTTTTGATACACAGCTATGGGTATTTGTCTACATTCTGGCTGTAAGAATGTCGCCAGCTCAGCTCTAGATTTCGGACGGGGTTCAATGGTCCGTAAGCGCTTTAACTCGTCGCACAAATTTTCTATGGGATTAGGTCGGGACTCTGAGCAGGCTAGGTAAGACGTTTTACATCCATATTTTGATACCACTGCTTGATAGAGGCTGCAACATGACATGGAGCGCTGTCGTCCTGGAAGTAACGATCGTCCATTCCATAAAATTGCCAGAGCGTAGGAAGAGCCTTGTTGTCCAAAATGTTCATGTAGGCATGTTCATGTCGGCGTTCAATTGACCAGGAACAACATGCAAAGGTCCCAGGCTGACACTGCATGATATCTAACAAAACCCCCACCCCCAAAGAAGTTGTCGGATTTTATACAAATCCGTTGGCATTCGGTCCATTATTGTAGGGTGGTGTATTTTGTCTTAACTTTATCTTTAGATATTCATTTCGTTCCTTTATTGTTTATATTTTGCGCCTACCTGGTATGGTGGTCAGTCACCCATTAAGTAGGTCCCGGTTTAGAATCCCGGTTTGTAAGCCAATAGCTGTAAGTGATTGATCTCGTTTGGAGTAACGGCGGCGTAGCCAATGAGTGCTTTACTCACCCCTTATATTGTATAAAGGTCGAAAAGGTCATTGGTCCGTCATTAAAAAAGGTATTTGTATTTTTGCTATTTCTATCTCAGATTTTAAGTAAGGAATGGCCCCAAGTAAAAATTATTGGGGGGGGGGGGGCACATGGGTCGGGCCTATAGGAGATGGACTAGCTTTCTTTCATATTTTGGGTTTCATGGGTTTTTAATTGTCAACGATGATATGCTGCACTGTGTATAGCCTACTAAACAGTCCATTGCAGTTTTAAAATTTCAAATTTTGTCGTTTTCTAATTAATCCTCTAGTTGTCATGAGATTTCCGAGAGCAATTGTTTTTCCGAACAAAATACAAATAATTCCTAAATAACCCTTCGAAGAATCCTCGGAAAGATTCCATTGGTCAAGGTCAAAATTGGTTAGATGTCATGCAGTGGAGACTACAATTGGCATTTATGCTACCTCTCAAAGTGTTATACTTTTCTCTTTATATTAAAAAAAAGTTACCGCCGCCGCAGGATTGAGAACTGTGTTGTTTAGCTCGATTCTTAGACGGTTTCCCGAGAAAGTACTGATCGGAAAAAAACGAAATTAACATGGTTTGTTTTTTATCGTATTCCCTGGACAATTATTAAGATTTTTTTCCAATGCGGCTATTAGTTTAGGGTTTATTAAGTGTCAAAATTGAAGAAGCGAAATTTCTTCCGCGAGTGAGCAAAACACATACAAATTTTCAGTCTTCAACCGTGAGTTTTTTGTAAAGAGTACCTCTCAACGTAAATTTTGGCAGCTCGTCGAGTTTTTTTTTTTTTATTTCAATTTGGTTCTTGATAATATTTTTTTGAAATTCGGGAAAAATCGGGACATTTTTGTTACTTTTTTAAAAACTGCCGTATCTAGTGTAATATATTCTTATTCTTACATACCTCTTCGTGGATGACTCATCGAAGTCAATTAATCTCGCTTGTTTTTTATAGCGGTATGTTCCGAAACACGACGTCAGACCGTTGCTATAACGACAGTGCGGTTGGTCGTCATCCAAGGAAGACGCACACACACAATCAAAATCTAAAAATAATTTTTCTTAAACGTGTTCTTCGCGATTTTTATGGCCAGAAACATCTCATTGTCCATTCAGTTTCATCACGGGGCTTTCTGAATCCCAGCAATTTATCTCCCGCTTACCATCGTTCGATTCCAGCGCTCTCGGATTGTTTTGCGTTTCGTGTTCCTTCTGTCGTTAGATAAACGAGAAAGTCATCCATCAAAGGCGGATTGTTTTCGTGTGTGCGCATTATGTATGCACATAATGCTTGTTTAAGTGCGTGTTGGATGTCTAATTTATAGAGGTGGCGGGAGAGTGGCAGAGGGATCTTTGTGCATCTGTGACGTAAGGCACATTTTTTTGTACTTACATCAATGGCGATAAAACTGTCGAAATATTTTGTTCAGCTTAGCTTTTCAAGTTTTCTTCAAAGAGCGGTATCAGGGGTGCTACCTCTTACAGGCCCGAACCCCAAGCATTTGTATAATTGTTACCCATACCAAACACGGCAGATTAGCATTGATTCGTTTCGGGTTTTATGACTGAATGATCATATTTGACCAGGCTGCGTCAAACGTAAGGGAGACACCGTCAAGAAATGGTCATTTTCACCCAGCCAAAGTTGTACCCACACAGAATAAAGAAATAGAAATGAAAGTAAACGAACCTGCGCGGCCTATTGCGCGCAACAGCTCACAGCGGGCGAGCCTTCAGGCACTCTACGCGAACCTACTGAGCCACGGCGACCTCCAGATAAGTATTAGAGGCATGCATATAATATAAGCAGCAAAATGTACAAAGTAACTCGACGGCATTCGTCGTATGACTGCTATATCATCAGACCGGGAAACCAACTTCCAAATACCTGAATCCGTGCAGACCCCCAATAGTTTTTAAGTTGGAGTTTGGCCTACACCCTCTAAAAGGAGAAGATAAATATTACAAACAATGCAATAACCAGCCTACAGAGCAGACCCTTCGTGGGTTCACGTGTATTAAACACGCTAGGCGTGATAGAAAAAGTTTCAAGTGTGCCCAGGGGACTAGGGTGTGATAAAGATGCACAATTGATCCAGGCATTCTTCCTCAACGTCCAAGTATCGGACTAGCTTGGTAAGACGGCGTTGGGCTCCTTTGTATATTATGCCATGTTCTTATTTATTTGCCAAGCAATTTTTCTGTCGGAACAGTGGCTTGGAGCATTTGGATGATAGGGCAGGTAAGTACGTAATGATCTGCGTTCCCTCCCTTAGAAGTGAACACATCATGTGGATAGCAATATGAATATGTACATGGGAACTCGACGCAATGTGCTGTGTGGCAGCTATATAATTCGACACAGGCATCAACTTAAAGGAGTTCATTTGCGTCCCCACAGTATTTTTGTGGTTCAGAGCCAGCTTCCCCACAAAGCGTGAGGGTTAAAATTTTAAAATATTCATATGATCTGAGTGAAATCCACAAACGAAATACACTCAAACCTGTTTTTGCGCGATTTTTTTTTTGTGCGATCTTTTTTTAGCGATCTTTTTTTGTGCGATCTTTTTTGTGCGATCTTTTTTTGTGCGGTATATGAAAAAAATTTAATCAGTACAATCTTAGTCCTTTCAAAATTTCAATCAAATTAGGACATAATTGACGAAGTTACCAATAAAAATTACTTAAATTAAAAAAAAATTAAAACGTACTTAGATTGCTTTACCAGTATTACCAAAAAGGCACTATTTAAAAAAAAATTATTTATTTTTTTATGGAATTTCAGCTTTGATACTTCATTTATTTCGAGTCTTATTTTTGTTCTTTGCGCATTGTAAACGATTTCCGAATATTTGGGACAGACGATATTTTTCAAAGAACGGGAATAAAACGAAAACTCGTGTTTCTTTCGTTCTGAATTAATTTCGCATTTCTAAATTTTTTCTTTTTAGTTATAATTTGTGGCTATTCTAGTTATTTCTGTTATTATTACTTCTAGTTACTTTGTAAGGTTTTGAGTTATTTTCTACGTGATACTTTTTTTATGCGGTCCGTATTCACAGCATAAAAATAATACTTTTAAAATGTGTTGCGAAAAATATTTTTTATAGCTACTCGTGCATTTTTAGAAGATCTTTTTATGCGTTTTCTCACCTCACAAAAACAGGTTTGTGTATACTATTCCGAAAAAACACTCCTTCGGATGTGTGTAACCGGTGTCTTAATCTCTCTTAATGTCTCTAAATCAGTGGTGCCAACTTGGAGAAATTATTGCTGCCTCAAGCAATAATAACAAGACCCCGGTTACTTTATATAATCTGTTTTTGGAACTTTTATTTTTTGCATTTCATTGCCAATATTGTCTTTGTATTTATAACATTCGTTCTTTTTCTTTGTGGGATACAACCATAAATATATTGGGTCATTTTGGTCTAGACCATAATAATTTTCGTGACAAGAGGGTGGGTTCCGAGGTGTTGGCTCACCGTCTCCTGATACATCGATCCAATGATTAAAGTATACTGACTCCGCATACTTGGCTTGCTACATAAAAATATTGGGGAGAGACAAGGGGATTGGTCCACCAGGAATTGCCGTCACTATCTCAATAATTTCGCTTAAATCAGCGATGTTACTTTTTTTTTTTTTAATCTTAGTCGTAGCGAGCGTAAAATTGTTCCAATATGTGTTTCTCTCTCTGTTAGAAGTGATTACAACACAAAATTTGCAACACATCTTGAATGAGTATTTTTGTTTTATTCTCTATTCAAGACGATCTTTTCTTTTAAGTGCCTTAAATAGTGATTCAACTGTTTACTTAGACTACAATTGAAGTGACTTCAACTGTAGTATCACTTCTGTTTTTGAAACAAAAACAAATAATCCCAGCGCCATTTTAAAGAACCAATGCGTGCAAAGTATCAATTACCCCCCCCCCACCACCACTATGACAATTGCTTTGAAAATAGACTTCACAGAATTGATAGGATAGTGGTAAACTATATAAAAGTAGCCCATAAATTCTTTGGTGTTTCTTTAAGAATCATAAATCCGCTGTTTAAAAATAACTCTCAACGAATATCTATCGAAGGGGCTATTGTGGCTTTGTGGGTATGTCCAATGCACTAGCAACCTTCGAGATGCAGGTTCAATTCCTGTCAGATACATTCCTCCCCGGGTGTATTTTCCTCTTTTGTGGCAGTAAAACTTTCACTGTGTGTGTCTATTACTTGATGTTGTGTGTCTTGTGTCTGGGCTACATGACCAAATATGTCCTTTGCACAGTAAAATCCCTAAACAACCAACCGATCTTTAAAACTGAAAGTGAAATACAGTGAAACTTGTAAGTTTCTCTTTCATATAGTAGCTTTAATATCTCTATTTATTCTCTTCACAAACATAGGTTTGATAATTATTTCATTTTTAAGCTACAAGGCGTGTGAACGTTTAAAAGGTATCACAACAATTCTATCGAAAGAGCTATATCTATTTTAACAGCTTCTATTTTCAAAAAATGTAGCACTATAAAATGATACTCACACCTGTCTATTGGAAACTGGTCAGAAATATTATCAAAATAAAACTTTTTCCTATTCAGCTTAAATTTAATAGTGTTTTGAGTTTCCAAGAATAATTTAATTTTATTAAAGCAAAAGAAATGATGCTTATAAATTTCTGTGTTTGTTGGAGCAGCAAAAATATGAGTTTCCAGGCATGTTAGTCTGTCAAGATAATTCTATAGATTACACCAATAATAACAATTTTTAAAATCTCACAAAGGAGCAATTGTATCCATCAATAAAACATCGCGCGTAATGATATTTATAACATTGAAACACTAATGTAGAGCCAAGAACAAAGGATTTGATCTTCTAATATGATTGCAATTCAAACACAAACGTATGCATTTTGCCAATAATTTCCCAATCTCATCTTAGCAATACCTTTTCTCAATCTATTAAGCTTATGGATAGTATCAAGCTGATATCATTTCCCTCAATCAATACTTCACGTAAAGGTTGCAAGTGAATCTAAATGTGAGCTGCAATTTTTTCTGCCTCTCACTTTCATTTTTCATTAACTGGGGCGGGATCAATAAAATTAGTACGTCACGGTGTCTCCGATTTTTCCAACTGTTTAAGGCAGATGGAAGGATCCGTGTGTGGAGAAAACTCCATAAAACTAATGATTCCGTACATCAACATGGTAGTGTACTTGCTGGCGATGGCGTAGCAGTGGTATAGGATTTGTTTAGCTGGAATTCAATGGCACCCCAAAAACGTCTCTGATATATGAAAGCTGTGTGTCCATCTATTCTGAAGAATGGCATCATGACAATGGTGCCGCCATTTAAGTGTAGACACGCTAATATATGGTCAGATGATTAATCATCTGGAGAGTTTGGGGTTTTACCGTTCACCTCTAAAGCTACGGTTTCCTAAGCGGTGCTGTTATATGGCGGCCGTATATGAGCGATGGATGACGTCACAAATAGGTTGTCTAAATAATCCAGATGGGGGTGGGGGGGCTTTGGTTTTCTAGAGAGCGTTGAGTGTGAGGGGAACCTCAAATAGCGGTGACAAACAGTCGGGGAACGTTTTTTCCCGTGTAGCGGAGAACATTTTTCATTAAAAATGCGTGCAAACTTGATGTTGACCAGCGAAAATGACGAAATTTTGATTGATTTTGTAAGAAATCATGAAGCTTTATATAATGTGGAGAGCAAAGACTCTAAAAAAGTTTAATAAATATGCAGAGTGGGCGAAAAGTCCTTGACATGTTTCAAATTTTGATACAAAATCAACAAATTGTCATACGCGAATGCTGTTTTCACAGAATTGCTTTACATAATGTGACGTCAAGGTTTTTTTATTTTGGCATAAAAAAATTAAAAACTTAATTTAACGTATAGATGGCACTACGGAAAAACAATATAAAAATTGTACATAAGTAATTACAATGCATATGAAAATTTATAAGAGCATTTTTGTCACTACATGCTACCATATTTCAATGTAGGCACCCTTTGTCTAACCGATACTCACTTTCTATCCACGCATTTGCTAACATGAATTTCGGAATAGCGTTGATAACTTGGGTCATTTGGTGTCTTCAATTCTTCCAACAATTGAACTATATTTTTTTGGACATATAATTACTTGATACCATGTAAAGATATTTTTGTGAAAACAGCACACTAATGCGACTATTGGATGATTTTATATAAGTATACATAACTTTTCTCCCGTGCATATTGTTTTTGTGTGTCTATTATATGGTTTTGAAGTAAAGTAATATCTTATGTGATTCAGAACATAATCAAACAATACTGGTATTAAGCGAAGGTATTGACAGAACTTCTCATCACTGCAGTGCAGATGGCGACGCAGTAAAATTTGAAATGCACCTCTAGCTCAATATTAAACATATCACTCTCCTCCAATCAATAATTTTTGTCTTCCGATGACTTCTCATCCTCCAAATATACTAATTATGCTAAGTCTAGATCTTCCATTCTTCACCGTAGTACGTCTAAGTTGACACCTCTGGTCAACGTTAAAAGGCCGCCTTGTTACGCCCGCCGCATCATGACGTATCTCGACTGCTAGATAACAACACCGCTTTCTTAGGAAACCTAGTTTTAGTCACTAGATCTCAATGTTATCGATATCTTGGATGCCATGCAACACGCTGAGGAACACAAAAATCCTATACCTCGGAACACAGCAGAATTGTGGACCGATCTACAGGAAGTAAGGTGTCCAATGCCTATAGAATACTTACTTTATTTATAATGCTTTTATAAAAGTTGTATGTCTGTACAAAAAATAGATAAAAATTTATGCTTTTTGTACAAATTAAAAGAATAGAATTATAATCGGAATACACATATTATAATTCCACGGGGGAGCCAGATTGCAGCAGTTTCCAGAATCGTTGTGGCAACTAAGTGGCTGACCGAGTATAGAATTCCCCAGCTGCGGCTCAGCTTCTAATGAACAGAATGAGGCCGTCGTGACTCAGTGGGTTTGCCCACTTTGCTAGCAATCTGCAAGTTCCAAGCTGCTCAAATACAATCCTTATAACATATCTGTAGGTATTTCTCTCATTTGTATCATAAAACTTTTATTGTGTGTTGTCCATTGCTGGATGTTGTCGTGTTGCTTGCTGGCTTGGGCAGCTTGACAATTTATGTCCCTGGAACCATAAAATTCACACGAAGCAACCCTCTAGGGCACATTTGGTATCAGATAATTCTAGAGGTGCACCCTAGTTGCGTCTAAATTGTATAACCGTAATAATTTTTTAAATGTTTTTTAAGTTCAGAAAGGTCTTCAACTCATGTTCAGCCTTAAGTATACATTAGGTACAATACAATTAAAAACTAAATTCGTCAGAATGTTGTTTTTTATCTTTTGAACTGTTAAATTTTTCTCTGAAACAATCTTGAAATTGTTTTCATATCGAACGTTGTTTGGTGCAATTGTTATTAATAATTAATGCACAGCGTAACGATAAAGCGAGCGTTTTGTTGAAATAATCTAAAACTTGATACACAACCTACCCGTCGTTTAACATTTCGCTGCATTTCGAAGTGATTGGAATCCAACATACTCAATCCTAAACATGCTACTGCGAATCGATTGTGCAGTACTTAGTCGCAATTGATTTTGTATAGAACGCATCGTCATTGTGTGCACAACGCCAAGGCCGTTTGACTACGTCAGAATAATAGATGGAATGTTACCAAAATAAAATTCCTTGCGTTTACAAAGCGACGAGGTTCCGTGCCCTTTCTTTGAAATAACAAAGCTTGTTTTTGGATATGTTCTAAAGGTTTTTTTTTTTAAATCAAAACCAGTTTTTAAGAATTGGACTCGCGCGGAAATAATTTCTACGAATCTTTGTGGAATCGAAGGTTATTTTTCCAATCACATATCGAAATAAGTATTGTTCCTTTTTTATTATATTTTATTACTTTAAAATGCTTTCATCTCGTGAAATGATTCTGCAACTTATATCACACTAGGATAAATGGCCCGTCATACGAAAGGTGCATAACAAACTTTATTTATTTTGGTCAAACTTCATTTATATATTTTTTGAAACTTGACGGTACGTGATCACTGGCTGTACATAAACCTTTTCCCACCATTATCTGTCAACTTGCCTTGCTTTCGAATGCTGTTATTTTTTTCAGCACTACTAATAAAACAATATGATTCGAAAACTTAATTTCTGATTAACATTGTTTTTCGATTTTGGCAATCGTTTTATACTCAGTGTTATTTCTAAGGCGATTTCGAATATAATGATTTTTGATATTTCGTATCTCGTTTCGCTCGTTACATCACACAACCAATCAAATCAATGAAAAACTCTTCTCTAATCAATTAAAAAACGTTTACAAAAAAAACAAAAAAAAAACACAATTACTCTTTTCTAATTAATTACTAATCAATTAAAAATTTAATAGCCACGGAAACACAAGATCATCTAGCGTTTTATATACTAAGAAGATTAATTCGATATTTTTAAATGAACATGGTGTACCATCTTCAGGATTTTAAATTTTTGTGTGTTTTATTCCAGTAGAGATAATTTAGTATTATTCCAGTAGAGATAAGTAATCAGGTGAAAACTAAGAAATGTTATAAAAGAAATAGGGACTTGCTCATCTTGCTTATTATTAAGGTACTGATAACATTGTTTAACATTGATGTCACCTATTGATGTCACATTTAGTCACCTATTTACAAATTGAAATACAGTGCTCCTAAAAAGGAAAATTTTAACTAGGTAGATGGGTAGTTAATTAACGCCGCAGTGCAGCAAGACAACGAGCTATTGGCGGTCAACGTCAGTAAGATTAAATGCCAAAATCGCCATAACTACGATAAACTACATTTAAAAATAAACTCCCCTTATTGTATAATGCGAGATTATTTGTGTTGCCGAAGTAAAATCTTCGATTTGCGTCTGGTTTGTTTGCACGGAAAATCCTCTCATGATGCAAACAAGTTCGAAATTCCAGTATCTAAATGCATGAACGCGTTCACTTTTGATTCCTATACGTCCGAAAAAGTTCTTGTTACTCCATACCTAATTTGCATGTTTACGATTTCCTGGCAAAACCATCTATCAATCCGTGCTGTCGTTGACGGAGACTTACAACATCTGTACTAATTAAGAAAAGGAACTAACTAAATCCGAAATGGCGGGTGTAAAGGATACCAACCTTTTTTTGAATGATGTAAAACCATGAATATGAACGCTATGAATGTCTATACGAAATAAAAGATGGTATATTTGTGGATAGTAAATACCTTTTCTATGTTCTCTAAAATTAAGCTGACAAAAAACGAATTCGACAGACTCTAGTTTCAGCTGTTTACTGTACAGGTTAATAAACCACAACAGAACCCTTTTATATGCTTGTGAACTGATTTATCATGTTACATATATTAGCTGTTTGAAATTATTTTTGTAAGATCACTAAATAAAATTATTTAAAAGATTAAATAAAAATAAAATAAAATTAAGTTTGGGGAAAACATAAATTCTACCTCTCTTTCATTGTATGAGGTATGAATTAAGCCTCTATTTTTAATATGAGGAAATTTATCAGCATGTACTGTTACTACTTCATTTATTAGTAATATTCAAATGAAGTCTGTAAGAGTCCTTATGAGAAGTTCTTTCTAAAGTCAAGAGAGTTGAGAAAGTTATTTAGCTGAATATAAATGACTGAGTTTTGTGGTGAAACGTGCGTGCTTCATGTACTTATTCCGGACATGGCGTTATTCGGCACCCCTAGTTAGATTGCTAAGTTTTTAACATTTCAATTCCTTAATATTTTGGATGCTTTGTGTCTTAAATTTTGGTTTTCTTTTGATTTGAATAGTTTTCGAAGCGTAAATGGGATGTATATTTTTGAAATTGAATAAATCCAAACGAAGGATTTTGAAAGGTATAATCCAACAAATATTTTATTAAAACCACACTGTCACATTTAATCAATTTTCCACGGTAAGTTGTTTCATATCGAATAAAATTATGTATTTTAATCTTACTACTCAACAAAATTTTAATCGTTGCAAAAAAAAATTGATTTTTACAGTTATAAATAAAGTTTAAAATTTAATTATGTTTTCATTTACAATCTTGGAAGTATTTTTCGTGTTCGTCTTACTGCCGTGAGTCAGAGTAACTAGTTTATATTTTTGAATTTTCAAGAATTGATGAGAGAAATGTTTCCTATGTAGTTTTTATCTTGATATCAATCGTGTCATTATGAATTGATTAATTTTTTAACAATACTCTTTGGATACCAATAGTATCATTTTGAATTTGTTATTTTTTTAACAATTCTATCACCAATACATATTTAATTCACCTATAAGATTCAAGTGATATTTCGCAAACGAAATGGAATCACACATGCGTTAAAACTTATTACGAAACGTGCTATTTGCTACTTTTTTATTACGTTAATATGAGTAAGAAATCAAGGTTTTACATGTTCAAAGAACAAATTGAACTGTTGCAATAATTAACTTATATAATCTGCAGAAATTTTAAAATACCTTTCTATCGGTATTTAAATTATTTTTGATTACTTTTTTATTAAGGCATTTCTCTTATTCGACGCTCTTTCTGGAGCGTCGAATAACAGAAATTATTTAACACTGTGCGTTGGTTTGCGAATTAGTTTGTTTATAGTTTTATGGTTTTATTTTAATAAATGAGGCCTAATTTGGATAAATGGTTTAGAACTATAAGAAACGTCACGAAGGGTTTGGCAAGTTAAAAGTGAATAGAATGTGCAGAATAGTGCGACCCATACTACTCACCCAATTAGTAGTCTTAGTGGACCAGCTGTGGTTTGAGTAAGTCATTACAGGGCTTTCATAGCTAAAGCATTTGTGAAATAATGGTTCTTGGAGCATACATTTTAAAAATAGCAAAAAATTATCTTAAGCCCTATTTTATGTAATTACAATTTTAGTTGCTCAAATACAGACTGATACGCCTGAAGTAAAGAATATTTTAATAAAGTATAAAACAGACGTTGAAGATCTTGTAAAGGAATTAAAATTTTAAAATTAAAGGAAAAATGTTTTCAAAAGGAATTAAATGAATCATAAGGTACCTTGGGTAATTTTTCAAAAAACTTAGCCAACATTTTGAAAATTGAAGCTTTTGAGACGATTGGGCTTAGCAGCCTGTGACAACCCTGCATTAGTGTTTAATAAATGAACATTAATTGGTTGAATAATTAGAGGCGAAATGGTTATGATTCGGAAGGAGTTTCAAGGCTTTGGAATCTATATCTGCGATGAAATGGTGGACGGTCTTTCTCTGCGGATATGGCTGTGTTTTTAATCTTTGTTAGTAGTTTTTGACGTTTTATACTTTTACTTCCAATTTGACTAAAGTTTTTACCTGTTTATCATTGTACCGGTAAGAATGAACTATCCCTCCACATTCTATTCTGAATGCTTAAATATATATATTTAAAAATTTTCAATAGATGCATATCTTAATTTAATCATGTAAAACATTGATCCTGTAACTGCGAAAGTTATATTAAATTTGACCTAACATTTGAGTGAAGTTTGAGTCGACCTTTCTCAATCTATGTACGTACATAGAGCATACATTCCAGAAAATATCCCTCTACGGTCAGTTTCTGCTACTGCTACTGAGGTCTACTTCTTAAATTACGCTCCGAACCACCACTAATACCCATATCAGACCGGAATTCGAACCCAGATGAGGGCCATTGAGACATCTGACTTTAGAACAAAATCATCTCAAAATTTTTCATTAGCGTAAATCTTTCAAAGGAAACAACGCTAGTACTCTGCGTATAAATAATAATGATTCGCGTGCTAAAAACGATATTGGATTTATAAAATATAGGTAGGTAGAAATTTTTTTATATGCTTTTAACTAATAAGTTAGTTTTGTTTTCTTGAAAGGTTTGAAGCGTATTTTTAACTAGTGTTGGATTATTCCCGCGACAATACATGAAAAAATAATAAACTCATCCTATTTTGTGCTGAATCACTCCTTTAACGTTGAGCTTATATTCAAAATAACACTATAAATGCTTGTGTAACGGCCATTCAACAATATTTTAAAATACACGAAAATTTTGACTTAAAACAATCAATTTTGTAAAACCTATATCTTGCTACTTTTTTACTAATTAAACTCTTACATTTACGGAATTATAGGTTTTTGAACAAGTTCTATACTAAAAAGACGTAGGAAAACAAAACCACAAAACTTCTTCACTCATTTTAATATGGGGAGAAAACAAAACCTCTATTCAATCGCTTTTGTTCAAAATAGCATACCTAGTTGAATCTAAATTACACTTTCAACTCTTCCTTTCAATTTCGCTGAGGAAAAAAAAATGTTTTTTTGGCTAATGTTTAATATGGCTAATGTTTAATGGCTAATGTAATAACGGACAAAGGCGAATTTTCTGAACAATTTTGTGGCACACAGAAGGTATTATTTGAAGATAAAAATAATATCTGATTCGTTCTAGGAAGGAATGAGACTTATACGTGTAGAATATTGAGAAATCTTCACTTTGATTCAACAGTACATGAAAGCGATGTGTTGCAAACTCGAAAGAAATGTGTGTTTTCTGTCGATTGTACTTCCATACCTGTTTCAATTAAGACAAGTTGAAGGACGTAATCATGCTGTGATACAACATAACACGTGCAAAAGGAAACGCAAGTGATGAAATATTGTAATGAAGACAATTGATGCATTCTATTTCGTTAATTTTTTACTTTCTTCGGCCCAAAATATAAAAGTTAACTGTGTCAGGTGAGACTAAGGCCCGGTGCACACATCCGGTTTTTCAATGTGCGGCGCAGCTGCGGCAACGCAAGTGCGGTCTGAGATACATTAGATCCAATGGAGTAGTGCACACATGCCTCCGGCGCCGCTGCGGCGGCACGCGTCCAACTTGCGTGCAAATTGTACCGCTGTTCCCCACGGCGCCGCAGCTCGCCGCACACGCGTCTCCGGTCTGAAGTACCTTGTTTTCATAAATAAATGAAATATAAATAATAATTAATAAATGGTTGTATACAGTAACGTCTATTTTGTTTCAGAATATACTTTTTTCACCAAGTAGGCATGGGTATAAACAAGCATGTTTAACCTGACTAAAATTACTTTTCTACACAATTTCCTTTTGCGTAAAAAACATTTATTCACTATGACTGATAGGCATTAAAATTCACGTATTGCTGTTAAATTAAATTCGTTCGGATTTTGACGTGGGTTGAAATTACTCGTGAAAGTATGTCAGGTTCGTTTCTTATGAAAGTATAACTTTGAAACTTCTGAAATTTTTAGAAAGCATTTTTTTGTAAATTATGCAAACGTAACAAATAACACGAATTGGAACGTTTTACCCCAACACAAGCAGAAAAATAAAAAATAGTCTCTTAACTGAAATAGAGCTGATTCTAGTTTATATAGAAACAAAAATATCGTTTGTACGTTGAAATTTGAAACTAAAAGGACAACAATAATTCATCTCCATAAAAAATAAATACAACTTATGTCTCCAACAAAAATCGAAATAATAAACGAGTGTAAAACGAGCAGAAAGATACATTTTGAGAGAAAAAGACATTAAGTTAAAAACCGAAATTACACTGACCATGACCCAATAATCCATAAACTGAAGCGCAGTTAAGGTTATGGTGCCAATGTCTGCATGTTGATTGTTTGCCAAGTTTCAGTAAATGCGAACATTCTTTTGGAATGAAAAGGTGATTTAGCGGCATTCCAAAAATCGATTGACAGAAAGAATGTACTTAGAACTGGCGCGTGAGCGATGAACTAAGCTGTCATAAGGGTCTTCAAACAGCGTAAAATTTAATTTAAAAGCGCTCTTGTCATCCTATCGTCTACTTATCTCTTGACTAAACTAGAAAAGGAGACTGGAATGAGATAAATTCGGAATGAGAAAGGACGTTCGACGGGCTTAAATTATGCATAGAATTTCCTTTGGGAATGAATATTTGCATTCACAGCAATGAGATTTGGCACACAGATAGTCCGAATTATTTGCAATTTTTGGGTTTCGGCGAATTTTAAAATACAATCTTGAAGATTTTAAAATGAATTTCATAGTTTTATTCTCCATTGGTTTTTCAAACGCGGAGAACTGTTTCTACTCATACGACCTTGCAGTCAGGGTTCGGAATCATGCCAAGTTTTTTTCATACGCAAAACGCGGAGAAAATTATTATTTTTTGCTTCCGCTTTGATTTTGCGCGATTGATTTACCAGCCAGACGATAAATCTTTTAACGGAAGTCAAAGTTCTTTTTTGTATCTCCTAGACGGTTAAAGGTAGAATAAAAATTTTAACGGATTTGAAATCTCCGGAAAATTTCAGTTTAGTTTGATACCTAAAAATAATATGATTTTCTTTAATTAAATAATTTTTTAATTGAATATATCTTCCACAGATTTGAAATCTGCGGAATCAAATTTGGCGCACTTACACTTTAGAATAATGCGGAAAACGTAGTATATTTCTTTCCTGTCTTCAGACTAATCTGTAGCCATGAAAATTGGCTCACAGGTAGAACTAGAGGTGCACCTCGAAGCCCCAATTTTAAAATCTAAAGTTTGTTTTCCTGCAATAATTGGACATGGCCAAGAAAACTTGTTCTACAGGGTTTGTGTATTTAAGTTAACGCAGGGAAATGTCTCTGTCATATCATAGCTGTCGCGTACATATTTGAAACCCGAGCAACGCCGTGTTATTCAGCTAAGTGGATAATAAAAAGCTATTTGAATAAACAGTCACTGGCAACTTAAAATTCGTTTGAATAATTGTTCTCGGAAACTTTGGGTTTTTGATCCGTGGTACTCTAGTAATATTTTCTTTTCGCAAGGGGTTTACTGTCTTTACTAAACACGGGTGCCCACGTTCCCTGGATATTCCAGCGATCCGGATCTGCTTTCATCCCATTATTTTATTCCCAATCGCTCTTTTCCCCTCATACGACATTTTTTAATTGAAGTTGTGTGTCTTGTGTATGGCACAGCTTGGCCAAATATGACCTTTGTGCCATAAAACCTAAAAACAAACAGCCTTCTTTGGGGGTACTTATGTATTGCAAGATTTTTGAAGGAAATAATGATAAAAATATTTTGGAAAAGCAGTGGATTATTTCTACTTTTCATTTTCTTGCATGGTTAGGTTCACTTAATTATAAGTAAGAAAAGAATAATAGAGAGTACTAGGGGGCACGCCCCCTGCTCGCTAACGCTCGCCAACCCCCGGAGGATTGCTTCGCAATTCTCATTGGTTCGCTGCGCGAACCTATGCTCGCTTCGTTCGCATCAATGAATACACGTGTCCTAGCAGAAGGGATTGATTACAAAATAAGATATTCCAAAAAAATATTTTTCAAATCTAAATTTGTTGTAATTTACATAAAAGATATATACAGTACCTCTGAAATCAGAATTTAAATGAAAACTTTGAGCAAATTTTTACTCGCAATGTGAACGCTGCTTTGGAAATTGAATACCCAGCATGTTGTTTGTGTGTACATTTTCCCAGTACTCGAGCCACCCATACACTTTTTGACTGAGTTTGTTGTCGAAAGTTGTAGTGCATGCGTCTTGTTGTACTATAATTGTTAGCCTTGAAAAGGAACGTTTTTTAAATAGCCCTGAAAAGATCCTCCGCTTTCTTAGATTTCTATTACAAACCGCAACAGCTCGTCTAAAATTCATTTTTTCAATAAAATTTCATCCGCGATAACGCTATAGATTCAAATGAGGCGCGAGGCTCCTAGTGAACAAACAATCGCACAATGTTGCCAAAACGCGGTAACAAATAACGTCTTTTTTGCGTGCCACGTAAGAGAAATATATATATAGATAAGCGTTGCATGCACATATGTTAACCGCGCATAATTCATAAAAAATATATATAAACAAAGCATTGATTCAAAATTACCTACGCTAGAGACGTCACTTTTTACTAACTTGTTACGAAAGAAAAGGCGAAACTCTTGAATATTGATTAAAAAATTGACTAACTAAGTAAGTCATTAACGAATTAACGATGGTAGTTGAATTTACGTGGAACATTGAGCAACACAATGGGCTATTAGAGGAGGTCTGGGACCAGTCCGGAGAGAAAGATTTGAGGACAACATCTCGTCATTTTGAACCACGGTAATATGAGGAAGTTTGGAACTGCCACAACACTTCTCCAAACTTTCATACCATGCCAATCTGAGGATATTTGATACCACGAAAGATTTAACATGCACCAGCCCCTACGTGCACGCCAATTATGTCTGGGTCGAGTCCCGAACTCGAAACCTTCCGTCTACGAATCCACGACTCTAACAAGTGAGCTATCGTTGTCCTTAACGAATAAACGAATCCATTTTTTATAGTTTTGGTTTGTTTAGTCGTTTTTTACTGAAATGGTTGAATATTTCCTAGATATAGATTGCAGTTGGACTCTCATGCTAATGCTTTATGAATAGATTCTATTTAAGGTCGTTTATTCTGTTAAAAAACTAAATTCCTTCTATCTCTTAAAGTGTCACAGGTTTTTGCATGGAATATTTCATATCTACCTTTCAATCTGTAATATGTTATCATTTTTTTTGTTTGTATATGGAATTGGAGAAAATGAATCAATAGAGAAACATGTTGTGGTTCGTACAAGGACACTTTCCTTTGTAATACGAGTCCTTATTACCGTTTAAGGACATGATGTAAAACAGAGTATCTGAAAAAAAATGAAAGGGACATGTAAAGGAATCATTATTTTCCGTTGCATAGTAGTGATTTGTATGCTTGTGTGATAGATTGTTTGAGAGTTACGTTTTCTAAAAATGACCTATGCCAACTTAAAGTACATTTATTTTTTTGGGCACAATGGAAATGCATTTCAATCGATTATGGGGTGCTAAAGTTAAAATTATATTTGCTTTTAATATCTTATGTTAAAATGTAAGGAATACAGATGTTGTTTCATGCAGAATCGGTTATTTCATTGCGTGATAAATATTTTTTTATTCTTTCCCATTTGTAATCTCAAGGCCAGTATTACAAAAATTGAGAGCCGACCTTCCGGTATAGTGGTTAAGGTGTTAGCCTATAGATAGGAAGGTTCCTGGTTCGAATCCGGGTCAGGACATGGATGTGTGTAAGCGTATGGTTTAGAGTCTGCTGGTGCACCTTGAATCTGTCGTGGCCGAAAGTCCTCACGTTAGGTCAGTGTGGAAGTTTGGAGAGTAGGGTGCTAGCTCGTGTTGTGTGTGTGTGTGTCTCGTCATCTGACCATGGTTCAAAATTACGCGGCAATACACCGAATGTCTTAGGCTGGGACGGTGGTAACTAGGTTGAATATGTAAAAAAAATTGAGAAAACCAATGGGCGAATGTTTCTTCTTGCTGCATTTAGGTTTAAATTAACTTTAAGTTTGACAAAAAAGGAAACTTTAATTTGACCTGCGAAACTATGTAACGTTTGTAATTGGTAATTTTAGTTAACGTCGCACTAGAGCAACACAACGGGCTATCGACGACGGTCCGGAATCAGTCCCTTAAGGGAAAGATTCGAGGACAACACCTCGTAATTTTGAACCACGGTCAGATGACGAAGCAACACCTGAGCTGGCACCCCACTCTCCAAACTTCCACGCCAACGTGAAGACATTTGAGGTCACGACAGATCTAACGTGCACCAGCCGCCTCTACACCATACGTTTACAAACATCCATGCCCGGGCCCGGATTCGAACCAAGAACCTTCCGATCTAGAGGCTAACACCTTAACCACTATACCGGTTGGTCGGCGTAACGTTTGTAAATACTTAATAAATATTCAACTGTCTTAATTTAAGTGTAAAATAATGACCGTGTGACTTTTCTAGGTTTGTACCTCTTAAGCAAAATAAATATAATTAAAGCCTTGAAAATTGTATCTTATTACTTATTAGCAGGACTTAGTATTGTACAACTGGTTTTTGACTATTAGTTTTTGCGTCAAAAAATATAAAATTATAAGCATTTAGTTGGTACTAAATATCTTTTGAAGAGAGTACAAAATGTCAGTGTATTTTCCATCATCAAATAATTTAATGTCTCTTAAACCATTACGTGTTTCTGCTCTAAGCTGACGATATGTTTTTTTTAAAACTTAGGTTGGCATGTAAGCAAATTTTGGTCACAGATTTGACAATATTGGCACGTTTATTTTAAAAGGTTGTCCATCCTTGCCCTAGACCCTCATACAAGCACTAAAAGTGTTATTGCATGATAAATTGCATGATAAATGACTGGTTTTGTTTTCATGCTAACCGCGAGATAAGCTGAATTTCCTTTCTTTTGTGGTTTAGTTTGACGATCTAGGATGCTATCGGAAGTGTTTCATTTCAGGTAAAAGGCGCTCTCGTGAAAACTATTATTGATGTCTGAAGAGCAGCCGTGCTCGCAGCAAAGTATTTTTTACTGGCCCACTGCCTGAACTGATAACGAGGCACTCTGTTAGCAAAGGTGGGTGGAAAAGCTGATTCCCATGAAATTTACGGCGCCCCTTCTAAACTTAGAAAAAATTTCCTCGAATAATTTTCCCACTCCTGATATCAGTCCCGCTCCTTATTTTGAATTTATGTTGATGAAAACTTGTCAGGATGATTTGAAGTACAGTCGTTTTCTCCGAAATGAAAATGTCTGAAGTTCTTTAGAGTAGACTTGACTGGATCTGGCCATTGCGCCTTAACGAAACAACGAACCATCCTTAGAACAGGGGTGCAGAAAATGTTTCAGGGCCCAATATTTCCCCAGAACACAATTTGTTTTGTCCGAAATTTCCCCGAAAACGTCCCCGTATTTTGATTTCAGTTTAAGCGACTATTAGAGTACATTGTTGATGATTAAGAACTCTCCTTTTGACTATTACTGACAAATTAAAAAATATATATTTCTTCCAAAAAATAAATAATTTTACATTGACGAATTATATTAATTGTCACCAAGAAATGGAAGCCTTCCTGTCTCTTTGTGAAAGTTGTCAATCACCTTTGACGTCATATACCCCGATTTCAGTAAAATATGAAGATGAAACCATTTGAAAATTTGCTTCACTGCAAAGAAAAAAATAAGGGGGGGGCGTAAATATAGTCGCTAGCCAAAATATTTATTCGTCACTGATGACAATTGAATTTGTAGAGTTTCTTTTTTTTTTAAACATGGGCAAAAATTTCCCCACAGCTGCTTGAATTTCCCCCGAAATTCGTTCTTGCTATCGGACATACTCTGCACCCTTGCCTTAGAATGGAGTTCATACGATGGGGGATTCCCAGAATTTATTGTAGAAGTTTGAATAAAAGATTGAGGAAATTTGTTTTCTATCAAATACTTGGGAAAGTAAGAGAATTCGAATTTGGTCCAGTTTCTGTAAAAACAGCTTTTTGTTAATTGCCACGTTGTAACATGCTGGATATACATACCACATCGATTGCACAGTCGCACAACTAATGTAGTATGTGTATTCTGTTTCCTTGGACATTAACGAAGAATTACGAAACTTATGTCGTATCTTGTGGTATTGGGAAAACTCCCCCTGTTCTAAAGTAGTAAAATTCAGCCTCCCTTTATCCTTCATCGTAACGGACAAAAGGATGGGTTGGTCGGTTTCATGTCCCAGTTGAAAAATTCGCGGTCTCTTCCTGGAATGAGGCAGGCAACAACACGTGTTATACGGATTTGTTCAGAAAGCAATCCTCTTTTGCAACTTATATGCAAATCTTCAACGTGTTCTCAGTCAAAAATATGTGTTAAAAAGTTTGTTGATGAACATCTGAAGATTGCTTATTTATTTGCAGTTATTAATTTTTTCAGTTAATTTTTTAAAATCAAATTTGCAATATCTTCCAATTATGAGGTTATTGTATTCAGTTGTACAACAAATTTAGTCTGGTTGTTAATAATCTTCAACCGCTCCCACGGAAAAAGTATGGCTGCACGTATGAGCTGTTATTCTTCAACTATTAGTAACTAACATTTGTGTGAAAGATCTTTTCTCTGCGAAAAATGGTTACTATCCGAGCTTTCAAAAAGATTTCCTTTATCGTAGACATCCTAAGTTAGTTTGAAAACGTTAAACATCGAAAGTTAATAAACAGGAAAGTAACCTATTTTCTACTTTTTCATATCAAAGCTTGACTTATTGGAACCAGGAGAAAAGGGACTGATACCGCCTTCTGAATAAAACAAAATGTACATATTTAAAGAGAAAATAAAATTTAATTATTAACACAACGTATGGAAAATTACGAATAAAAAAGTAAAATTTGTACATTCATTCACAATTTTTTCGTCATTTCATTTGATTATTGACTGCATAGAAACTGAAAAAAATCGGTACAGCTACACTCTACGTTTATGAGAGATGGCAACGGCTTGGCGATTATTTTGGCGCACTTCTAGTAGCGAGTTACGATAGTTTAATGCAACCCATCTTTCGTTACGTTTGTTATGGTAACCTCGGCAAACGGAAACTTTCAATTTTCATTTTGAATATTCTAGAAAGTTCTTCAAAAATCCGTTAAAGTCGTTTGATTTGATTGATTCCTTTGATATTCTTTCTTTCTTCCCATTGGTTATTTTGTTTTTAAAATATCTTTTGATTGCATTGGTCCTTTTAAATCGTTTTCTGTGATACCATTGGTCCAGTTATTTGTATTTTGAAAGTCGTTTAATTTTTATTTTATTATAATAGTTTTTACAAAAGAATTAAGAGTTTTGTTATTTTAACCATTTTCGTTTTCATTATTTTTTTACGAAAGAATTCAGACGTTATCAGGTTGTATTATTTCTTGCATTTTTTCTTTCGTAAATCTTTTTCTTTTTCAACTTGCCCACTGTATTTAGTGTAACTGATAAGTTTCAGGGTATTCTTACCCAACATTCGTAGCTTAGTTTCTCTGCTGGTTCACAAATGTGTTTTGATATGTGCTTAAACTTACCACTTTTTGTGAAAGTTTTAAAAAAATATTTAAAACGTTCTGCAATGTGTTTAAAAAGTGTGTTGCAAAAAGAAAAAAATTTGTGACAAAAAAGGAGTTAAGAAATAATTATTTCCTTGGCGACTTTAGAAGTGCGCCAAAAAAAAATCGCCAAGGCCGTTGCCATCACTCATAAACGTAGAGTGTAGCTGTTCCAAAAAATCTTATCGTTGTTATGGATCTGCTGATCGGAAGTAAGAAAAGACGTCCTTTTTCTTATGTAGTGCTCTCCGGACGTATTTATGTTGCTTCGCCTCTTCTCTCATCCGAATATATGGAGTGTATGAAAGCATGCACTTTACAGGTACATCACTTTGTTAATTCGCGTAAACGTAATTATAAATCACAACTTCAGTATATTTGGAAGAACAACATCTACATTTATTTTCTAACGACTACTACACAAGAGTGTTGCCATGCAGAGACAACTAAGTTATTTGATTTAATCTCGTACCGGCGTGCAAAACACTTAAAAATACTTTTGTGACGAAGGAAAAAAATTATGCAAAGGCTATAAAACACTTTTAACAAGAAAAAAATACACAAAACTTTGAAATAAATATTTCAAGTGGCACTCCTTTACTTTAGATATTGGTGCTCGTGGCCGACACCCCTCTCGCACCCCCTTAACCTACAGGGTGGTTGTCTCAGCGTGAAATCTTGCCATTAGCAAAAATGGTCAGGTCTTGATGGACGCTATAGTTCGTTCATACCACTTGAAGGATTAAGCACGTTTCTGCATATCGCTCCGGCAATACCGGCAAAATAAATAAATGGATTTGTAGTTATGTGTGTGGAAAGACTAAATACATGATTTTGTATGTTTCTAAACTGCCACAACTGTAGATTCCAGTAGAAGAAAGTTGATGGTCCAATTGAGACTGTTAGTTTTTTGAAGCATGTATATAGTTTTCCTATATAAAATATTAATCAACTAGAATTTCAGCTATTACCACCGGAAAAGTGCACTTATAATTGAAGCTATCAGAGCAAGAATGTGGCCAAACCCACATAATTCCGAACGCTTTATTATTCACTTTCATCACGACCTTATACTTTTTTGAAATGCGCTGGTTCAAGTCTAAAATTACACAATAACTTATTATTGATCACTGATAAATAATTTAAAGAATCTCAAATAATATTGTAGATAAATATATATAAAAATTGGGAGCAAGAAGATGGCGTTTTTCTCCATTGAGTTTGTTAGTGGGTTAGGCCATTCTTCTCTGATAGCCCCAATTAGAAAATACATATAATTAAGATACTAAAATGAATAGATAAAATATTTTCGACAAAACAACATATTGTTAATGTAAAAAAACAATGAAATGAGCCAGGAATTAATTTCTTGCCTATCTAGGTTATTTACCAAGTTTATCTGTGGTATGTGAAAGTCTCCCTATATAGTTGGAGAGGAGGTAGCAGGGACGTAAAACGAGAAAAATTTGTATTTTGTTGTGTAATGTGTTTCGTTTAGACATTCACAGTATTTTATTTTGCGTAAACATTTTTAAATTTGTATTTGTAAAATTTTTCGGAAATTTTTTTGAGGGTTTGTTTATTTGATTTTATTTTGCGTGAACGTTTTAAAATTTTTATTTGTAAATTTTTTTGGAATTCAATGTTTTTAGGGTCTGTTTCTGTCTATGCATTCGTCGCAACGGTTTTAGATAATCGGAGCCACATAGTGAAAACATTGCTTCTTGATTGGAGTATACACATGGACTTTTTTTTTATTTGTGCCTTCATGTGATTTATTTTGCTAATTTCCACGTGACTGTAACGTTTTTGTTTCTTCTTTTGGTGAACAGAGCATAGAGCTGTAACTAGAAAGGCTGACAGAGTATATACGCTCTGTCTAGCAGTAAGCTTTTCTTGCCCACGAGACCACCAATTAAATAGAACTCCTGTTTCATTCGGTCTAATTAGCCCTAGTGTTGCAAAAAGTGACTGTAGATGGAGAAGACATAACTTACCTTCTCTTTCCAAACGGCTGGGTTACAGACTTGGTAGAGAATCGCGTATTTCTTTTGAAAACAGTATTAGGAGATTCAAAGAAAGTACTTAATTTGGTGAAACAAAACCTCACCAAATGCGATTTAACTATTTTAAAGATTTTATCAATTAAAAGTAATTTTTTTTCCTAGCGATTTTCAATGAAAACATGAACAAAACCCGAAAGACGAATAAAATTGAACCGGACAAAAACGCATTTGAATTACTGCCATTTTGGTAGTGTTTAACGTTAATTTCCTCCGACACTATTTCTATGGAACAATTGGTAAGTAAGTATGTATTTAATTAATGTCGCACTGGAGTAAAACAATGGGATATCATGGAACAATTGGAGCCAGACTTCATGGAACAACAGTTTTTAAAACTTGTGTTCGCCGTATTTCAAAAAAAAAAGTCTGTGATCTATTTTATTTGCGATGTACTAAAATCTTACTAAAAAATGAGCAGTAACTTCACTTTTGAAATAAAGTAGACCCACATACACATTACGCCCTGTATATTTAGCTTTACACGAAACACCATGGTACCCAACATGCAAGTAGTGCCACAATCCGAATTCCTCCGGACCTCGTCCATTCCGGATTTCGGACTTTTCCGGATTCCGCATTATTTGCATTTTTTGTCCAAAAAACCTAAATCTACCTCCAACCCCCGCGAATTTTGCGTTTGCAATAGTAAAATACCAGATATATAAATAGGAATAATTTCTTGTAAAGAAAATAAAAACCTTTAATACTATGCAAAAAATTTTACTTGCAAATCTTCTAATTTTTTTGTGTGGTATTTACTCTGAACATGTTCGTTATTTTGCGTTGTTTCATCAATTAGGTCCAGGTTTAGCTCCTTGTTTTTTAAAAATAGTCGTTAAAATGAAAAAAAAAGGGAGAAAAACAAACAAAAAAACCCCCAAAAAACTCCGGTTAGCAAAATGTCCGGAGTTTGAACGTCCGGATTTGGGACTTTGTACTGTATAGTACTATATTTCCATGAAGTTTACGTAAAAGTCCATTATTCGGATACAAAAATGACGCAACATAGTTACTCGGTCTAAAATGAGCCCAATGCAAAATGTGCTGGCCCAACAAGGTAAAAATTAGCCCAAAGGGCGCGATTGCGCCCAATCGGGCAACACACTGTTGGAAATAGTAATCTTAAACACGCCGATCCAATTGCATACTTTAATTAACGTGAGTGCACTCTCGTATCATGGAAATGTACATCAATTTTTCAATTACATTGTTGTGCTTCTGGGACATCATGTTAAATATAGGCGTTTGAGGGAAATTGATCGAAATGGAAACTCGTACCATCAAATTACGTCCTTTCACGTTATTGGACACTGTCATATATACATCTCAATAATTTCATCAGTGTGTAGACGAATTGTGTATGAAAAATGTTTCTTCGTTTTCCTACGATGGTTTGGTCTTGGAGCAAAAAACTTGAATATTTAATACAAGACTAAGATCCAATCTCTCATTTGATCTGCACTAGTGTTGTTTATTTTTACATGGGAAAAAGGCTATTACATTTGACTCCGTAATTTGACGACGGACGTAAATTACCTCTCTGCCCCCCATAAAGGAATTAAAAAAACTTGTTGAAGCTCTACCAAAATAAAATGTTGGTTTTAGTGTTATGGTTCAAGGGCTATTTGGCCAAACTGCACCAAACACAAGACAGTTGACGTCAAGTAATGGACTTACACAAACGCAAGTAAAGGTTTATTGACACAGAAGGGGTACAAGATTCGAGCCTGCTTCTACTAGAACTCACCATTATCGAAAATAAGAAATATTAAAAACTGATAAATTGATAAAATTTAAAAAGGTTTAACTTCTTTTAAGATGAAATGTTAAATATTATTAACTGATATTTCTACATTTTGCCTTCGATTCACAAAATTTCTTTGACTGTGATCCGAAAATGTGCTGTTAGACGAGACCTTTTTTTTAAATGAATTTGAGTTTTCTTATAAGTAACATTAGCACAATAACCAAAGAATTTTTCAAACATAGTGATAAACATTTCATACATTTGTACATATTTCAGGTGAGACTGGTTGAAAAATTCAACATCCTTTATTGCATCCGCGTTTTGTGTCTTTGATCTTGACCATTATATTTACAACGTAAACAGGCTATAATTACCCTATTTAGTGATAACTAGCTATGTATTTTGAGTACATTTTTTATCAATTACTAAAGGACCTAGTAGTAAGTACCATTACATGAATGGGGAATAGTATATGATGTAATTTCCTGTACTTTACGATTCTTTTCCAGAGTTTAATACATACTTTACTTTATCATTTACTAGATTAATGAGATGATCATGATTGATCACCAAAGAAGACACATTCAGATGAGAGGTATTTATTAGACTGGTACAAAAAATGTAGCAATATTGTGAATTCTGTAATGTCCTCGAACTTCTTGAAGGACATCGAGAACCTTTTAGATTCATATTTTTCTATCTCCGATAGATCTGGGGTTGGTATTTTTCTCACGTTTTCAGAAACGCAATTGATTTATAATATTTCTGTATAACATTCTTATTCACACAGTACAACTACAGTGAAATGTCTGAGTAAGATAGGGCACTCAGGGAAAACACAGAAATTGTTTCGCTATTCTCATCCATCTTTTCGACAAGTTTATCATACAAGTTTTCCAAAAATACGAAACAAGCTGGGTACTCTTTATTTAAAAATTAAAAACAAAAATACTACCAGCAGTAAGAATACACAGTCCAGTCACATTAATGTGACCACCACCTACTTTCGACGTCAACGTGAAATAACCAATCACAAAAGGCAGGTGGCAGCACATTGCAGTGGAGTGTATATAAAGGATGTCCCAGGGCATCGGAAAGCATTTCAATCGTTGGCGTAATGCAGAAACGTAGCGATTTATCCGACGTCCAAAAGGGCATGATTATTGGCTTTCGGGCCAAGGGTGGAAGCATTTCGGAAACGGCTAATTTTGCGAACTGTTCGCGTGCCGCCGTGGTAAAAGTATACCGTTCATGGCAAAATGGCACTATCCAAAATCAGCGGCGTGGCACATATGGTGCACCACGGGCTATAGATGACAGAGGCGAACGAAGGCTACGGAGATGCGTTCGGGCGAATAGACGGGCAACTGTTGAGCAATTGATAGCCCAGATGAACCAAGGGGCTACCAAGAGTGTATCCTCAACAACGGTTCAGCGAACGTTGCTGCGCATGGGCCTCCGCAGCAGACGCCCGGTTAATGCACCTATGCTGACTGCTGTTCATCGGCGACGAAGGCTGGAATTTGCACGCCAGTACCGCAACTGGACGTCCACAGAGTGGCGACAGGTGGCTTTTTCCGATGAATCACGTTTTATGCTCCATCGGACAGATGGACGTTGGCGTATACGGCGTGAAACGTCTGAATGCAACAATTGCCGGAAGGATCCAGGCTGGAGGAGGGAGGTAATCTAGCGCAGCTGGCCACGGCACTGGAGTCGGCATGGCTCAACATCCCAGTGAACACCTTCAGAAACCTAATTGACTCTCTTCCTGCACGTCTCGCAGCGGTCCGCTCTGCCAAAGGTGGTTATTATGGCTTTTGACAGGTGGTTACATTAATGTGACTGGACTGTGTATATTAATAATTTCCAGAATATTGTTCTACGTTACCCGGCTCCTATTACAGTCAAAGAAAAGGTGACCGATTGTAGTTTTTCAAGAAACGGTGGATCGTCTGACAGCCGTTTTTCAATCAAAATCACTGTTTTAAGCAAGGGTTTAGAGGGAACTGTAAGCTGCATAAGAATAGCTTCAAAGTAAAGTAAGCAATATTGACCTTCCGTTATACAGATAATTTTTGTTGTCTTTAAATTCGAATATTTTCTAACTTTAATAATCTTCTGAGACCGGCAAGTATTTAAAATTTTCTTTCCAACTGACATGTAGTTTCAAATCGAATCCTTATGGCACTTTTTTCAATTCGGATATTCTATTTTTGAATGGAAATGGCCTACCTGTTTAAAATTATATTATATACACGTACTTGACTGTAAGTATAAATTTTAAAACAACCCAATGATTTAATTTGAAACATGAAAAAAGAAATGCAAATTTTACTGGTTTTAATCATCACCTAAAGGAAACCTATGTCAAAAATTTAAAAATTCTGCATTACTACGTACAATAACTTAAATCTTAATTGTTTTTTAAATTTTGTTTTCCGAAACTTATTTCTACAGCTATTTGCTGTTCGTCGCTAGGTAGTTAAGTTCACGTCGCGATGGAGCAATACGTCGGTCTATTGGCGACATTCCTTGATCATCGCTGTTACGGAGGAACAATGGCATCAAGTGGAATCCATCAATTTGTCCAGAAAAAGATTAAAAATACCATTAAATAGAACCTGTTAATGAATTGATCCCGGACCGTCGCCAATAGCTCGTTAAGTTTCTCCAGTGTGACTTAAATTGCGACCTACCTTGATGGTAATTTTAGTGTGGTTAATTATAGTATTGCTATGTGTCTCTTTAAATAATGTTTAGCATGTCATGGAAATACCCCAATTTTGCAATTACCTTATTCTGCTTCCAGGACAACATGTTAAATAAGGACGTTTGAGGGAAGTTGATCGAAATGCAAACTTGTACCATCAATAAAAGAAATTACGTCTTTACACGTTATTGGGCACAAACTAAATAATTGTTTGAAATCACACACTCCTAAATAATTTATTTACGAGATATGAACTAATGCAACACATAAATACAACAGTAGCATCTTAGCAAACAGAAATGAAATTCGGTCATTAAAAATTGTAGAATTCTGAAAACCGAAAGATTAGAGCAAACGTATCGAATTTCAGCTTCAAATCTACTCAGGAGTTCATTAATTCTAAAATACTACGACTAAAATACTTTTAATATTATATCGATTTATTTCCTGAAAAAAAAAACACATATTCATTATACCTAGATTGCACAAATATTAACGCATTCCGTTGTCTTAGATGCATAAACTCGGAATTCTAAATGGAATTAATATTAAAACAGTGATTCTCCAGCTACGCTTCTCTTATTAATTGAAGATTCGTTCCCAACAAAATAAAAGCTAAAACAGTTATAAATGTGGTAAACATATCTTTAATATTAATTTATACATAACTATGAAGTTTTCTGAATGAAATGTTTTTTTAATTATGTTATGTCATCTTTCAAGTGTTCGGAAATTATTCATATTCTTGTTTGAAAAAAATTAAATTCAATTAGAACTAAGATTCTGTAAATTTTTTTTTTGGAAAAAATTGTTTTTCTAGCAATACTAGTTAAGCAAACTGAGTTTTACTGATGTCTCGTGCTCGTGCAGAAACATCGCTTTTCTGTGACCAACGTACACAGAAAAGACATTAGTTTTTCGTTTCCCCCCACCCCCACTTTTCATATTTAAAACTCACAAATTCGAAGATAGAAGCCCGAGGTGCATATCTTTGGTATGTAGGCTAGCTTTGTGGAATATTGCAGATTTCCACGTTGCATAACTTTTCTGTAATGTGAATGGCAGCCACCAGGCAACTTCGTTTTATTAATATAGATTATTGTTAATTAGAATTTTATCTTCAATGTTTTAACTGATACGATCTGGTTTATGGTGTTCTCGAAGTGATTTATTGCAGTGTTTCTTCTCTTCCCACTCAGTAGAGCAAGATTTGCCTTAACTGATGAGACTTTCAAATACGAGAGCTATGAGTTTTAATTTTCGGATGATCTCTGACAGATCGTAATGTTAGCTCTCTGCAATGTTGAGCATCATTTGAATAGCAATGCGAGTGGAAGTCGCCCTCATTTTCACGCCAAACACGAAATTCGACTTATTTTGGACTTGATATCTTCATTCTGTTTCTTTATTTCAATATTCTACAATCTAAAATTTCTCCATATACTAATTGGTATCCATAAACATCAGGGTTGCGTTGTAAAATTCACTATTATTACCACACTTCGTGTGTTTTTTATCTGGACTTCGACATCGAGAAGAAAATCAGTCTCACAAACGAGCGAACATTCAGTTCATTTGTCTGTGAAGACAATTAAGGGATGTCCTAGCTGTTAGCCATTATCTACCTTAATCAAATAATGAAAATCACAAATTAAAGTTATAATTCCTTCCTTTATACTATGTGGAATTAGTAAAATGTCCTCTTTAGTACCTTTTGTTTTTTGAAGAGTAAGAGTAATTATTTTTTGGTTTCTCTGACTTCTAATCGAAGCTGCTAATTGGCGCTCCTTCTCAAATGTTGCCCCCGCATATGCCTACCGTAGCCTATCTTAATTTAGTTTGATTTCATTTGCACAGTGTCAAACAGATTTTTCCAATTACATGACAGCGAAAAAATATCAAAAGTTATTCTTGTGGCTCTTTGTGTTTATTCGTCCTGAACACCAACTACTGCTAGAATTTTAAGTGCGTATGTGAGCTTTGTCTACCGTCGTGTCTCAATGGATTTACCCGCTGCCTGGGTGTACCTCTCTCTTCTACGTCAGTGCAACTTTCCTTGCATGTGTATCATGTCCGTTGCTTTCCGTTGTCTGTCTTGTTTGTCTTCGGCGCAGCGTGTTTAAACACGTCCCTTGCGCCTTTAAAACACAGTCAATCACGAGATCGTGATGCGACATCGACAGCAAAACATCGATGTTCAAAATTAAAACATCGATGTTGATAATACATTTCCTCAAAAACATCGATGTTTTTAAAATTCAGTGGATTTAAACTTTTCCCCCCAGTTCTTAAAACTGGTTTAGCAACTAGTGATGCAACATCGCCAGCAAAACTCCGATGTTTTGAAACAAAGATGTGATGTTCAAATTAAAAAATCGCTGATGATAATACATCGCCCCCAAACCATCGATGTTTTTAAAATTCAGTGTATTTAAACTTTTTTCCCCATTTCTTAAAACTGGTTTAGCATCTAGTGATGCGACATCGGCTCCAATACATCGATGTTTTTTATAAAACATCAATGTTTTGAAAACATTGACATCGATGTCGCATCCCTACTTTTTAGACTCTTCACCCTTTGCCACTTGGGTCTAAAAGTATGTTGAATTTGCTGATTATAAAAATAATACTACTTGGTTATTTTTTAAATTTTTATAACGGTACTTTTTTCATTTAAAAATAAAACATCAATGACGTAAAAACGTCGACACGTGTAAACATCGACTCCAATACATCGATGTTTTTTCTAAAACATCGATTTTTTGAAAACATCGACATCGATGTCGTATCCCTATCACGAGACCCATTTGGTGCATACGGCTTTTGGCCGCCCCTGACTAAAGGATCCTGTCCGCTCCAAACGCAACATGTGAGGGCACTCACATTGAACTTCGCAGCACTCCGATATGTATGTCGCCGGCGTGATCTGGGTTGTCTCTGTTTACCTGCAGATATGTATCTTGGACGAAAAACAAATCGACAGATTTCTTCCGTGTAAAAATAGAGACATGTGAGCTTTCTGTCTTCTACGAAACCGTACGACGGCAAGAGAGGGGGAGAATGCGACGCCAAATGCTGGATGATGTCACTCTGCAAGAGACGATCACTAACTACTCTGCTAAGCAACTGGCAACTCTCTAGTATGGGGGTCTCCGAGCCAAAAATTGTCGTCGGAAACGATCAAAGGAGACTACACTGGGGCTCATTTAAATGGCGGGCTGTGGAAGGTGCTTAATTGCTTCTAATGAGTGATCGTACACAGTAGGAGAGACTGTTATAGCAAATATATTATTTGAACAGCTATACTTAGCTCGTACCTCTTGGTCCTACTCAAACTGCGATTAATCCAAGGCTGCCATGGTGCGTAATAGAAACAGCAATATATTCCTAACATTTTATTGCTATTTAACAATGTAGGAATCAGTCATGCAAAAATAGTTTAAAATTTTAAAGTTAATTAGAGATGGCGCTGACTATTTGGTTATGAAAGCTTTACTCTGGCTAATGGACCTGGAAAATAAAAATTACTATTATCTTTAATATGGCAATTTCTTTACGCAATATGTAATATTAAAGGCTCTTCAAAACTCTTAGATGATGTTATTAGATTCAAAGAGAGCGAATGAATATTTAATTGAATGAGTGTATAATTGTATATATGGAGATCTGTCAAGGTTGAAAGCTTAAAAAATAATTTAAAAGTTGAAAAAACAACCCTATAACATTTTTCTGGGCTAACTTTAAAAGTTTTTTTAGATATTAATAATTGATGCAAATCAAAATTGTTTTTAAATTTATTTAGGGGAGCAATTATTATCAAAGAAAATGTTAAAAGTAGGAAAAACTACCCTATAAAATTTTTCTGGGCTAATTTTTTAAGTTTTCTTAGATATTAATAATTGATGCAAATAAAAATTGTTTTTAAATTTACTTGGGGTAGCAATTATTATCAAAGAAAATTTTAAAAGTTAGCCCCAAAAATATTTTTGTTAGACTTAAATCGTTGCAGTTTTTTTTTCAATGCCTTATATCAGCTGCCATACTTTAAGTTGATGTTTTATAAACGTTTGAATTTAAAAAGACAGTAAAAAGTTTTTATAAAAAATATTTTGTCATAAATTAAATTACAATGAAAGTATTGAAAAAAATTACTCGTAAACACTTAACCGCAGTTTATTGTTGCCTATTTCAAAGAATCCGAGGAAACACATTGGTACACTGTTTGAACCGACAAGCTGTGTAAGTGAACTGACTTTTTGGCAAAGTGGTGTTGAATGAAATGTTTTTGAAAAACAAAATACAAGCACAGCGGAATGGATCGAATGAAAAATAATGCGTAATAAACATAGGTATTATTGTTGGTAAAACAGGTATTATTGTTGTTAATTGCAAGCAGTTAGAATAAATTACTTTTCGCCGGATAATACAAGTAAAGATATGAACGATGTTGGAGATAGCAATACTCAGCTGAGAACAGAAATAATGCAGTTCGTAGAGACGTCATAAATATTTTAATATGCAAAGGAAATGACAGACATCTTTAAAACTGTAATATAATATAATAATCCTCTTACCGGATTAAAAATTTGAAACTCTTTTCTTGACAGGACTGTTCCACTTTTCATCTGGTCAGTCATAATCCTGTTAGTAACTGGTTCGGAGTGAAATCAGATGATGCTGGCAAAAATTCGTTAAGTACGTTTCTTATTCAATGTACCATTGGAAAAGGAAGTCTTAGAAACGATGTCCTTGAAATGTATTAGTTTAGGCACGTGGAAAACAATATTTCTTACCAATTACAGTAAAACTTCGATTAACCGTCAGGGCCGGGTCTGGATCCGTGATCATTATACGATTATTATAATAATTTATTATAATTATTATTATAATCATTATTTTTTATTTATCGTCATTTACGAACTGGAAATACACTGTTCATACATGAATTTTATTTTACAGAAACAAACAATACAAAACTTTCATTAAGTAATTTACATTAAGTTTATTTACATTACCGCCGCCCAGAAGTAAAGCGAGGATGATTTTTCGCGGCAATCTGGTTGCTGTACACAGAGTACAGTATGTATGTGTATACGCACAAATAGTCTTTTATATTTAATTAATTAACTTTTAATAACGTACTGACGGTTAACAGAAAATGACAGTTAAACGAGTGACGGTTTATCGAAATTTCACTATAATTCCAAAACTTCGTGACGAGACGAAGATTTGGTAGCTGCTAAACCTTCATCAACTGTGGTTTGTCTCCAAACTATAGTTCGAGTGCTTGACCCCACCCTCAGAGGCTTATCCAGAATATGAACACACATGTTGTTAAATGTAATAAACAATTGAAAAAATTAACATCAAATTTAAAAAAAAACCTACTTACTTTTGGTTACAAGTGTAATGGCTAGTTGTGATTTCTGTCAGGATAATCCTGGCAGAAGTGTTAGTTTCTTTTTCTCTTTCTGCTTAGGGAAACTTCTAATTTCTTCATTCTTCGTAATGATTTCATCGCCGAAATGCTAATTTTGGTTGAAATACATTTGTGGTACCGAGATCCGAGAGCTAAAAAGGGGAGAGGCATGAAATGGAATTTTTTCTACCTCAACATTTAGTCTGTTTTTTAAAGTTAAAAAGTCATAAATATTTTCATTGTACAGAGTCTTCTAAAAGTCAAGTACAAAGCAGTAAATCTGACATCCCTGCCTTTTAAAATTATCCCTTGGTTGATTAACAATTTCGAAAGGAAGTAATTAAATGAGATAGTTATTCATTCAAACAATAATAAATGTGAAAAAATACTTAGGTTTTATTTTAATCCGTAAAATGATCGCTTCCCACTTAGTATATTTGGGAAAGCAAAGTCTATGGTGCACATATGAACCAAGTGAGCTTGATTTTGAAATGTGCTTCTCCTGACTTCAATGCAGGCTTCTCATAGACGATTCAGCCCCTCAAATCATGTGATCCAGTGCAGCAGAGGGTTAATGGGCTTTTCTCTGAAGAGGCAGTTAGGAGGAAGACTGGCTGCGATAGCTTTTGAGAAGGGTATCTCGAAGATTTTAGACTCAATTAAGATCCGAGAAATATACTGGCCACTGAATCCGTACGATATCCTAATTCTCAAGGTACTTTTCCTCGAGCTTTGTGGATCAGTATTTTTGTCTATCAAAAGAAAATCTTGGTCGCCTGCTGCAGCATTAAGTCCCATGTATGGTTCAAGGACTTGGTCCCGATACCTTAGCCCATCACTGAAAATATCTATGAACACGTGCAGGGTGATGTGGAATCTCGACAAAAAAATCCAAACCCATATCTTCACACTAACTAATACTATTATGATTAAAGGCATCTATGTTACTGGCATGATTGCGTGTTCCTTGTTCTCTCCAGACCCTCAGGTGTTTATTACTCGACTCTAAAGCAAATCTGGATTCATCTACGTTGAGAACATTGAATTGTTTTTAGGCGTCCAAGTCACATGCTCCAGGCACCCAATCGCCTGTGGAGTTGGGGTATATAGGAATTCAAACTCTTGGAACTCACACCTTTTGAATACAGCCATCATCCCACTGAACTCGAAGATATATGTCTTCCCACAGCTGTTGTAACAAGCACTCGGAGAACAAGTGATGACGGTCTACGTTTGTATTTACAAGTATTAAAATGTACTGGTCGTCGGACGATGTAGTAACCCTAGGACGCCTCGAAACAAGTACCCGGGCGACTGTTTCACTTGAGTGAAATTGTTTCCATAAATGAATAAAAAAAAGGATATAATGAATCACAAAAAAGATTTCCATCTCATTAATCGACTGTCCTCTTCAAGCCTTCCAGAAACACGTCAACGTTGGGAACCTTCCAAACGTTCTCTCAGAGCCATGATAAAAAAATAAAATTTGAATCAACCCTAAAGGTTATCAAAACATTTTCTCCGGTCATTACAACTCAGGAGTATCAACGCGTCATTATATCTCAAGTAAAACGAATGTTTCTTCTTCTTAGGGAATGATGACGCTAGTATACGGTGTGTTATTTTTATATGTTGTTTCTTCACGGTGTAATAGTTTTCTTTGGAAGTTCTGTTGGTCGGCATTTCTCGGTGTCTGTTTGGAAAACCTCACATACCGCATATCTAAATTGCATATTTGACATAGAGTCAGTCGCATTACAACTCTGTGTAGATGATTTTACATTTGCATGTTCCACTTAAAAGTATTTCATCGAATAAATTCCAAGGAAGCGCTCAACATTCGAGAATTTGCATTTATGCTTAACTTTTAAAAAGCCATGTATTCATGACATTAATGTCCAACAGTTGTGCAAAGAAAAAGAAAATATAAATAAATATGAAAGTTAAATATTGAGTACCTGTAACACATATTTACATTTCAAAAGGGGTCAGTTATCTAATCTGCGATTGGGTCCCTGAGTGAAGATTAGGGGCCCACATTATTATATAACTTTATGGAAATTTATATAATGGAAGAATAGTGTATGGGCTCCTTTTTCGATCTGCTACTCGTGTAGTATGATTAATAGCTTAATGTAGCCATCAGCTGAGCTTAGTTTAGAGACCTCTGGCTGGCTTGAAGGAATAAAATGAATCGATCGGTGTCTTGTTTCAGCTATTTCAAATGTCGTTGTTTTAGTTTGATTTGATGGAAGACTCGAATTCAGTACGTGTGCTCGTAGAATCCCTATATAGTACAATAATTTTAGTAGAAAATAAACCACCCAGAAATTATTTTTGAGCAAATTCGAAATAGGTACATATCTAGGGGATGACAAGAGAACAAACACCTGAAGAATGTTTACAAATGGGAAGAAAAAAATGTTAGCGAATGGGGTGGGGGTTGTTTTTGAAGCAAAGTTTGGTTTAAAAATATTTACATTTATAAGCAATAATAAGGCTGTTGAGAAACAAGAAAACATTCTTGTAACTTATTTTATAACTATACCCTAAAATTATTTAAAAATGTACGCTATTCAGAAATCTCGTCTTTTGTAACATTATTCCTATTACTACATTTCTAATACATCTAGAATTACCGAGTCCAAGTAAGAGAAGGAGACACTGATTTTTAAGAAAGGAAATATTTTTAAACGTAAAGCAATAGAAAAATTGGATTTCGCTAAAATGTCCTTTTATTAAGTTTCATAAATAGACTATTTGAGCCACTATAAAACTGAGGGTTATAATAGTGGTAATGCAATTTATTTATTCTGTGACACTCTTTAATACACTGTCAGGGATTACACCAAGAACTGCAATTTCAGAATAACAAGGGAAACTAGAAAGTCATATAGTTGAGTTTGAAAACAATGCATAGTATTATAGATGCAATGTAGAATAGAAAGCACTAAACTGAAGTTGAGGGCAAATTAAATGTCTCGATATTTCATTCAATAGCATTTTATTTGCATTAATGACGCTAAAAATTCATAAAAGTTAAGAATTAAGTTATTGATGGGAATTTTTGATGAAATAGAATAACAAAAATCAAATCGAAAAGGGTTTGATAAATTAATTCATAGACTTTGACGTTTTATGTTACCATATTAAATGTATCGAAACTTAAAACAATAGCCACAAGAGCCTCAAATAGAATTTCTTGCGTTTTTAAGGGTATAGTGAACAAACAAGCCTTTGCAGTTATGCAATTCTTACGACATTTGCACACTGTTTTCTACAGAAAATTCTAAGTACAAATTTTGATCCATAAATATCAAGCCTTTGGAAGTTATTACAAACGTGGTGAAACACTTTCATAAATTCGAAAAAAAAATGACGGGTCAAATGCACGTTAATTTTCCATGTACTGCCAACATTTTTACGTAATATTTTGTATACATTTCAATCACATTTACTCAATTTTGTAAGTGTATTGTTCAATTGTAAAGCAATGTATTTTAACTTGCACTAAAACACCTAGAATTTGGCAAAAAAAAGCATAGGTTAAACGACATTTAGAACTAAAATTTGGAAACTTGACAAATGCACAGGGAATATTTTTGAATCAAAAGAATGAAAAAATATCTAACGGGAAAAAAACACGCTTTTGTTACTGATTTTAATATACTACTAGTATTTACTGTATCTTTAATGACGTTGCATATGTAAATCCTTCAAAAATTATAGTAAGTGAACAATTATTTTAGCTATTCGCAAAAGTTGATATTAATTCATTTTAAGGCTAATATTTAAAAATCGATTTTAGAGATTTTGAAAGTTTCTTGTTCTCTTAAAAAGAAAATTATTTTTATAAATAATTCTTCATTTTTAACGTTCCGATAAGTAATTTCAGTTCCAGTTCTCATTCAGATGAATCAGCTGTAACAAAGCATTTCATCCATCATTAATATCAGCATTCATCCATCATTCTTAAATAGTAGATACGTTTGCGTAGACGTATCTATTATTTAAGGATGATAAATTTATCTTCCTTGAATATTAACCAGATTGCAATCAAGATCGCTACTCAATGTGATCTAATTCTGAAACGTCGTTGCTTTGTAAAACATTGTTTCATAAAATAACCGATTTTAATAGTTACCTCAGTAAGTAAAACGAAAATATAGTTAACAAACGTGTATAAAAATTAATATCTATAGTCGTGACAAGCGTTCCAATTCCCTACTTTTGGGAACAAAGGAGAAAAAGGCGAAATAGGAGAATGCTTCTGGAACAAGTTCCATCAGCGATCCATTCTGTGTGCAGTGGTTCAGTTGCCAGTTTTTACACATTCGTTCTCTTAACTTTCCTTTTTAGTGACCGTCTGGCTTTCTTTGGATAGCGATGATAGGTAACAGACGAGACATAAGCTTTTTTTTTAAATGGCTTATATAGGTTTGTAAACCGGACAAGAGTTTATGCGTGCACAAGTAATTTCAACGCACTTACAGCTAAATTTGAAGCAAGGCGAATATTCGTCTTATAAAAAATACAAATATCCGAATAGGTCTGATTTAAACGAGGCAGTAATGGCCTTGTGGCTAGGCAAATACTGATTTTTTAAGACATAATAAAACGCCATAACATGAATTACGGATAGCGAGCTACCCGAACTTCATGGAGGTTAAAATCATAAAGAGAGAAAAGTCTCTGCGATACGGCATGTGCACAATCATTAAATTAGGACTGGTTCTCAGGCTTAGGGAGAGAAATGCAACAGCATTGAATTAATAAGGAGTACATTCCTGAGGACTCGATCTGAGAATAAATAGTTAACCTTTTGACTACGGCTTTATATAATTAACGCGGTACAATTTCTGGTTATAATTCTGGTTATATGGGTTGAGACATAATCTATAAAAATAGGGTTCGTCCATTTTGAGGAGGGGTGTCTCGAGGATAATGTAATTTATTTTGTTTTACATGAATGTTGACAGCGGAAAGAGATAGTTTTCCAGTTTCGATATTGTCGGTTACTAGTAAAAACTTATCGTGTAATCATCTTTATAGATATTTTGTAAGGTGTCATGATAGTGCAGAAAGGTTTGAGGATCATTAGGATAATAGATAAGCCCTGAAATATTTGAATTCCAAAGATCTTCCACTTCTCTACCTGCTCCAATCATATTTTGGTATCCCCATGAATGAGCGCTAAAGTATCTCGAATAGAAACAGTTTTGTCAGAGATGTACAGTGCAGCAAATTCAGGCTTACAGTTTGTAGGTTAAAACAAAGCGAAAATTGTACATTGTAATTTAAATAGCCTTGGGCCTATTATTTTACATTTTTATCAAAACGCTCTTCCATTTTAATTGGCATTGTATTCAAAAAATTTTTTTTACTCCTACAAGTATGCCACAATAACTTGATGAAACTTCTGTTGGAGATACAATGAAGCTGGACATTCTATCAGGAAAGTGATAGAATGCAAAGTTGACCTTGGTTAACCAAAGTTGACCTACTGCAAAGGCGTCTACTTCATTTTGAATCGTGTCATCAATAATTACGCCATTTCTTTAATAAAGTGGTAAAACTCAATTTTTACAGGAGAGCCAAAATAAAATTGAATTGAATATCTTTAGACATCATATTTTTTAAATTGAAATGTGTGGAATGTGTTGATATGTTTATTAAAAATACGAGGTATGTCTGAAAAGTATTCAGCCATTTTTAATAGAAACGACGAGAACGGTTTGTGCCGCATCGATTAACTTGGTAGCCAAACAGAGGGTACATAGATGTGCATGGCTGGAACATCAGAACCCTTTGGAATAATCATTTGAGTACCAGACTGAGTTGAGCAAGCGTATGCTGTGTGAGACCGTCGTATTCACTTTGACCCAACGAGTAGACCAGCGAATTTGCATCAAATTTTGCGTGGCTTGAAAATTTAGATGTTTGAGAAAGACTTCCAATGAAAGTTTCCTATTTCTAACCGCCTGAAGATGGCGGTATTTAAATTTAAATGGAATTATGCATTCGAAGTATATAAGTTTGTTTGAATTTAAATTTGGAGAATAAGGACGGTAAGAATGTTACTTGTCTATTTTATATTCTTTTACTTTTCGAATAAAACAATTTTTCTTTACAAGTTCGAAAACATTTCGATCCATTTCTTGGACAGGGCAGATGCTAGACTGTCGCATCAACCGTTTATCTATCACCCTGTTATTCGAGTCCCTTGTTTCCCCCAAACTCTTCACAAGACTCGGATGAGAGTCACCAGAACACCCCCGCCAAAGTTTCATCGGGGACCAAATGGTTCCTTCCAGCTAACATTCCTTCCTGTCTGGTCGGAGAAGCTCCCAGCAGTAGAGTTTTTAATATTTTTTATTCGTACTGGTGAACTTGTTGCATCTAACGTACTTCTTGGACTAAATAATGTTTCTGTAGCAAAAAATGGTGGTAGAGCGACCATGCTAACCATTTTAAAACCACAAGCGAGCATTTGAAGTAATCTTGAATGGCAATTTAGATTATAGTATTTAAATTAGCTACACACGGTTTGAGGTGAAAAAAGGTTTTGTGCACATACTTTTGTGCTTTCTAAGTACTCTGTGTACTGTAATTCTGTAATTATTGATCTATTTACATTCATGTATGTTTTACATCTTCTGTGTAAGCTAAAAGATTGCACTGTAATTCAATTAAAACATCCTAAAATATCATTTCACTCTTTAATTTGTTTTACATTGAGAAAGAAACGAATATTTTTTTCCGATCTGTAAGTGTTGAATTTTCTAAACAAAATAGTTTTTTACCAAAAAATCGTACCTATTTTTTTAAACTTTGATGGATCAACAAATATGACATTGTTCAAGCATGTAAGATCTTTTCTTACCTTCTATTTTTGAATAGTTTCAATTTCCGTCTCCACTCTTCAGAAATTTTTGTTTCGTAAATACTAGCTCGCTATTTCAGCGCGACTTGACGATCTGATTATTTACATAACTTACAATAATTAATTTCGAACCTTATTCGAAGTATGACTGAACTGAATCTTTCGAACTGATTCATTCAGAATAAATTAATATTCTTGTGAATAAATAATTTAGTATTTAAAAGATTTTTTTGGGCGAACATTGGTTTTTAATTGCTTATATACTCTGTTTTTAAAATGTAATTATTCAGCTGTCTTCTAGTGACTAAAAAAGCCAAATATTTTACCTTTATAAGAACTATATTTAATTATTAGTTGGTAACCTGGTCGAAAAATATACAAGAAGGTTCGCGTAGAATAAATGGCAAAGGAAGGTTAGGGTCGGTTTTAGGAAATTTGATATTTGTTTTATTTCATACTACTATAAAATATAAATATTTCCGGTTTCCAATATTTTGATAACAGTCTTGAAAACACGAATTCTAAGTCAATTCTTACGAATTTCCTTGGAAACATTTTTCGTACTTTCTAACTGGTGATGCTTGGTTTTAATGATAAATTATTAAGTTAATTAAAAATTAAACAATTTAAAACTGGACTCTATATTTTTCCGTTTGTTATCATTCAGAGGCGAAATAAGAACGTACAGTTGAGGCTTTTAAATTTTTCCAAGTGTGAATTTTTAATAATTTATTTTAGAAAAATATTCAAAATTTAATTCGTCTTAAAATGTAGCTTTATCCACTTTTGTGGATGTTTAGCAATTAATCCAATTGGCGTTGACAAATCAAGCATCAAAAATAAATTCGGAATTCATTCTTTGGAATTTTTCTTGGCGTCTTTGAACTGTGGTTAGGTCTAGTGGTATTATTGATAATAAGCAAACTGACTGATTGGATAACTTAGGAGCACAGCTGCATAACATAAATCCCCCCTTTCTCTGCGTTTTATCAAGAGGTTTATATGCTTGTCTATAAAGATTAATCGACGTGTAATATACAGACTTCTGCAGGAAAGATTTGGAATGTTTTATTAATGAAAAAGATCGTATCGCAGGCGCCTTACTCTAAGCTGTAGGAATCGCTTTCAACTTCTCACAGGGCATGACTACCTAGAGACACTGACATCGTATTGGAGCAACTAGAACAGTCATTTGTCCCCTTTGTGAACTGGATGAAATAACTGGAGACCACCTCAAGGACTATATCGTAACATTCCTAAAGTACAATTGCAAATTTGTAGATAATGTGTTTTCAAATCATATAAGAATATTTTTATACCTTTATTGGACTCCTCGTCTACTGATGGCCCAGAGACTCCCTGGGTGTAGAAAACAAACAAATATTTAATTAACTCTCCCTAAGTTGTCAACAGGAGGGAGGAGAAAAGAAGTTTTCAAACTCGCGAACCGAAAAAAGCTTTTAGCGCCGGCCATTTCGAGTCGATCCTGTAAAACCTATACTCCGCTTATGCAGCGGCCACAACCAAAAGACTAAAATACTTATTACAAGAATGCAATAAGTGTAAATCTCTATGTTTAATAGGTTAGTTGTGTTTCCGCTGTGTCGTTAGTTTTAGCACACGACGTTACGGCTTGAAGAACAAGTGAGAGATGGTTTTGAAAATGATCACTATGAACATTTTCTATATCGTAGAACTTGCCTCCATGATTATTCGTTATTCTGCGATTATGAAAATGTAGTCGTAGCTGTATTTCCGGACCAGTTTCATTTTGTGCATATTCAATTCGTGATAACCTCAATTTTTTATCGACTGCGTATATCTCATGTGTGATTTGTACACCCTATCTTCAGTATTTATAAATATTCCAAAGTCGTTTCTATTTCTTTTTGCTGCTCCCTCGTTAGTATTCTGCACGAGAGCTTAAGATAAGACTAACCTTGTTCTAAATGCTTCAATTTTAGGACGAAACTATGTTATAACAAGTATGTGCTGAAGACTTTCACCTTCAATTTGTTTTTTATTTCATTTTTTTTCATCAATTTTATAAATATAATAAATATAAATGGCAGAATTGTTAATATATGCTTCAAGCTTCTCAAGGTACATACCATAATTTACTAAGAAATTTCTTTTTGGAAATGTATTTCAACACTGAATTTGCAAAATCGAATCATGTATCTTTTGTAGTTTTAATCTCTGGAGGTCTTATTTTATGCTAACAGATTTAACCAACCCTACTCTGTTGAATTTGTTAGCTCGTAGATTGAAAAAGTGAGTACCCACTTTTCTCATTCGTAGAAAAAGGCCAACATAATTTATGTTTTTGGAAAATAATTTTAATTGCTTTTAGACATTTTTATCAATTTAACATCTATTTTTAAAAGCAAATCGAATGCATGCCTATCCATCCATTTTACATACTTGACACCTCGGTTGTATGACAAAACTACAAAAGGTGACTACTGCAAAAGTCGATTTTGAGTCTTTCGTAGAGGATTAAGAATGCCCTCCTTTAGTTCGTTCCATGAAAAATTATCATAACTCTAGTCGTAAAAATTTTGAATCAAAGGAGAATAATCCATAACTTATAGTTTTCCTGTCAATATTTTTATACTTGTGGCTATTTTTTTACCAATCATGCGACATTTAAAAATTTTGATATAATCTCAAGGGAAGGGTGAAGAGATATTCATGGGTAGATCGATTTAAAAGCGGGTTTTCTTCAAGAAAATCTTTTTTTCTTAACGAACTTCTAATTAGTACAATAAGTTGCTTAAATATAGCTTCAACTCGTGAAGTAGATAATCCTGACCCTTCTGTCACTACAACAAAGAATTTTTAATATTTAAAACGTCTTAATTCCGATTTTTTAAATCTGATATTCTGTCAATATCGACTGTTTCATTAAAAATTTGCATTTCATTAACCAATTTGCAGATTTAAATCCGTTTCTTTGTTGGGTTTTTGTTGCGTGTAATTAATAGAAATTACATTTGATAAAAAGATAATTATTTATTATATTTATATATGATCATACAAAACAGAGGGAAAGAAAACTAAAGTTGGCGGGGGAAAAAAGTTGTTCTGAACACATTAATTTGTGATTCTTTTTTTCCTCATGAACTCGCATAGTTGTCACATTTTACCACTAAAGTGGGAAAAGAATTTAATTTCAAGCTTAAAGCACTCTACAGCTTAAAGCACTCTTTTAATTCAAATTTCAATGGAAAACACAAAAGGTGAAAAATATTAGAATTCTAACTTCCGCAAAAATAATTTTTGGAAAAATAATTGCTTCTTTGGCAGTACTGGTAAAAAAATATGAGTAATCGCGATGTTTAATATGCATGCCAGCTTCTCCAAAACATTCAAATTAGGGTTAATTTGTGTGTGAAAATTCCTTAAAAATGCCGGCTAAGGAAATTTAAATAATATATTCTCTAATCTAATGTGTTTCTAAAACTAATTACGTTTTTTAAACATTGTATTGAATAAATTTTATGCGATTTTTGCACAAAAACAGACATAATACTTAAAGACAAACGTATCCAAGTGACTAAATAGGTGTGAGGCTCACAGTACGCAATTTCATGAAAATATACTAGGCCGTTTGGAAGTAATACGGGTTTACACATACATAAAAACAGACAGATATTAAACGCTGAAAGCACTCATTTTGTATTAGAATGACTTCAAACAGAAAAATAGTTTGAAATGCTGCGGAAATATTTAATGTACAAACACTTCATCTTTTTTAGATTTGAGAAATAGCTGTTGCCCTCGTTGGGGCCTAGGTTTAATCAGCCCATCCACAAAGGAAAAACCGTAGGGACAAGATAAATAAGCCACAATGAATAGATCGATCTCAAGCCCACAGACCATTTACGGCTCTCTTAATAGATTAAACCGGCCCACAGTAAAGATAGGGCTCTGTAGACAGGTTTACACGACCAACCGACCAGGTAGGACCCTTCAAAAAAAAAAAAAAAGGTTTACCTGGATCATCGACCAAATATAGTCATCCGAAAAGGTTTTTCTGGCTTGTCGGCTAGATACAGGCTCTCTTAAAAGGTTTTTCGGACCCGCCGCACAATGCGTCATTTTAGTAATCTAGATGAACGTAGTTATAGCATCCAAAAGCACAGTTTTATGGGGGGGGGGTGTCAAGAGACTGTGAATGATAAATTGCTAGTAGTTTGAGAAATTATTTAACAATTTTTTGTTAGTATTTGAATGCTAAAATATGCTAAGTTTAAAGAAATTTGTCAACTTTGCTCTGATTATAAAATATATTTACATGAATTATTAACCGTAATTTTGCAATTTTATACTAATCTACTCGTGACTAATGGTTAGGCCCAAAAAAATTGTTTACTTACCAACTGTCCCAAAAATTACTAGAAAAAAATTCCAACCCCAAAGTTTTTTTAGCCTTTTTTTTTTAATTTAATTTAATTAAATTAAAAAAACACGATCGTTAAAATGATTAATTAATTACTATGTCACAGTAATCGTAATCGATTAATATAGTATCGAACATGATATTGACCCGCAAAAATAAATTTACCCAGGTATTTTAAATCACTGATCACATCTTTGATCAATTTTAAATCTAACATTAATACTCAGATGATACATATTTCCTTTTTCGTATTTTCTAAAACGATAGCAAAAAAAAAATTTTTTTTTCCTACCTACCGACCTTAATATTTTTGCTCATGTTACAGGAAACAAGCCTTCTTTTTTTTTGGCCTTAGATATACCTAATTTTTTTATTTATACCTTTAATTTAAAATAATGTAGAAGTATGTAAACATAAAAAAGCTAAATGAAAAAAAAAATCTTCCATTGAAAAATATTTCTAAAATTGTTTACTCGGAATCCCAACCGTTTAAATAATCTGATGTATTTAATTAAAGTGAGGGTTCTTTCAACAAATTGAACCTTTTTGTAATCATTTGTTTACCTTTAGGCCTAGCTCGTAAACTTGGAATAAGTGGATGAGTAATCTTCATATATTAAATCTGTATTTGTATCAATTCTCGACTTTTTCTAGTAAATATTTCCCTTACAAATACAAATACAAATACAAATATTGACGACCAGCTACAGGCTCGAGCCCAACAAGGCTGGTCCTTTGTTTATGAATTCCCCAATTCCCACTGACTATCCAATTGTATCGTAAATTCGTACACTCCCTTTGAATTAACTATATTTTCTAGCAACGCGTTCCAACTGTCTATTACCCTATTAAAATAGTAGTTTTTCCTTAAATCCCGATTAAAATGTGTCTTATTCAATTTATACCCATGACCCCTTGTTCTGTTATCCCTATTGAAATTTAAGCCCTCTGTGTCCCCTTGTTTTACAAACTTGAAAAGCTGAATCAAATCCCCCCTCCTTCTTCTTCTTTCCAGTGTATACATGTTTAGCTTACTTAAACGTTCATTATAGTCGAAATTTGCTAGCCCCTTTATTATTTTTGTAGCTCTGTGCTGAACCCTTTCAATTGATTCTATGTCCTTTCTCATATATGGAGCCCAGAATTGTACAGCATATTCTAGATGTGGTCTTACTAAACCCTTATATAACGGCAAGATTATATTCTTATCCCTTGAAGTTACAGTCTTTTTAATATACCCCAATAACCTATTAGCCTTTTTACCCGCAGCTGAACATTGGTGACCCATGTGTATTAGTGCCTATTACATTTATTTCTTTCGTCATGAGCGTATTCTAAGAGCAGACTAATTGGTAGAGTACCAAACGCAATAATATACTTTCCATGGGCCAATATTTTATGTATAATACTGGTATTGGGTATCCAACAATACTTTCTCAGCTATATATCTTGTAATTGCTTCGCGCTCAGCAAACTTACCGAAATTTAACTGGATACCGGAATTTAAACATTCTAATAGGACAGAGAGGCGTTGATTAACTATTTCTACATTAGCCCTAGTTATTTCAGACCTCACAACCCTTATTAAAAATCTACTTACGATGTTTCTATTGTTATTGTTTGCTGTTTGAGCACATCCATCAAAACACCGAACTTGGCTTCGAACTTATTTTGTACTTATATTTATTAACGTCCTAGTCTACTAATTCCTTGGCAAAAATATATTTGATGGTACGATATCATCTAGTCGAAGATGGTACAAGATTTTTTTAAATATCCCCCCTCCCCTCGTTAGTGCAAGCATAAATTTGCACAGATATAAAATGTAGAAATACCAACCATACTTTGTTGAAATTGTAATTTTTCAGAAAACCTCTCGGTATCTAATCTATTTTCCGCGCTATCCTTCTAAAGCTCCACATTATAATTTTATTTATATATTGACAAAATCAATCTCAAGGACTAGTTCATGAATTGCATGTAACAGTATAACATAGCGGGTAATGAGAGACTAGACTAAAGTTTCCATGATAAGGTAACGACAACCGTCTAACTTATTTAACTATGTTATACGGAGTATACAAATCAAAAAGTTACTGCCCTCTACTTTGTGGACGTATAATTTTATATAGGTGCAAAGAAAGTTTTGAGTCAAATATTAGCGCCGGTACTTTATTTGCAGATGGTTTTACTGGGTTTTTAATGGCGGACTGTTTTATAAGTGTCCCGGGAAAACAATAGAGATTTCCCTAACGATTGAAATATAATTTCTTTTCTGTCTTTTGTTATTTACTTCAGTGGCCATCAGCAATTCTTTTTGACTAGTTGTCTTTGCAATATTTCAGATTATTCTCTTCATTCCTCTTTAGATTTGGAACTCCAGATTCAAAAATCTTTTTGAGGCGTTCCGGGCCTATATTTCAAATTACTTCGTAAATTACTCGATAGATCTTGAATCGCAGCTTGAGAAAGGGTAGATTTCCTTGAAGATAAAAAATATTCTCACTAGCAAAATTATCCAACTCTACTCGGATTGAATTGGTTAACTCTAGATTGAAGAAAAATGATCATAGTATACTATAATCACTTTTGTCTTTCGAGGTAAAAAATTTTGACACCTTTCTGTATCTTTATAATTTCCACAACTTACTTTGCACACAAATCTTACACATGCGCATCCATCCGTAATACATTTTACATACATCGCAACTTTGCTGTATGACAAAGCTACAAAAGGACGAAAGGTGACACTGAAGTTACTACTACTACTACCAAAAACGATTTTTAGGGGATTTTGAATTCCCTTTCTGATGATAAATCTATGGTCTTGAAAGTTACATTTTGTGTCACATCTTATTTTAAAGAAAATTTGTTTTAAATTTGGATTATTTGAGTTCAGAACTACAAAGGTAACTTATTACATACCATTTAAAAAAAAAAGGCCAATGGGGTGGAGTGGTCGTTCACGGTAAGAAGGCGATTTGTCGCCAAATATGGTAACCTTCACCTTTTGCGGTTTTTCTTCACATCTGCCGTTTTTGTTATGGAAACCCTACTGCTGTTACGGAATTCGGCCGCCATCTTGATTTGGCGACAAAAATTAGCTGGCGACAAACGTCTTACCGTGAACGACCACTCCACCCTATACTTAAAATTAGCTTTCTTACGACTTACCTGTCACTTTAAATCGAATACTTTGTGGTGGTGTTGCTTGTGATGAAAATAAAATGCAATTTATTAAAATTGCAAATATTTAAAACAGAAAATAATAGTAAAGAGCGAAATAAAACAAAATAAAACTTTTTAACAAAATAATTCTTTTTTATCTCTTGATCTCGCACAGTTGCCACAACTTACAACTAAAAGTGCAGAAAATTTAGAAATACGAATTCCGAGCGAAAGAAATAGAAAATATCACTGCACGTGTGCAAGCAACACGAGTTTCCTTTCCGTTCCCGATTGTTGAAAAATGTCCTCTGTCCCAAATATTCGTTAATCGTTTATATATCGTAAAGATCAAAAACAAAACTAGAAATAAATAAAGTATCCGAGTTGAAATTCCAAAAAAAAAAAAAAATTGTAAAAATAATTGATTTTTCAGCAGTACTGGTAAAAACATTCAAGTAATCGAAAAAAATTCAACATACATTCCAAATTTTCAAAAACAACCAAATTATGGTTGATTTAAGTATACTTACTCAGATGTTTTATCATGAAATTTATCTAAATATTAAAATAAAGTAAAGTTTAATATGCTTTCACTAAACTAATATATGATGTATAAAATCAAGTACATTGTAATCAAATAAATGGAATGAAATTCATGTTATGCCTGTATAAACACACAAACACAAAATAGAACAGAAAGACGGACAGACAGACTTACACAACCAAGTTCAGTCACTAAATGAATGTAAATACGCACAGTATGCAAATTAAACCGTTTTGACGTGTATTGAACACACAAATACAGACAGATGGACAGATAGACACCAAACGAGGAAGAAACAGATTCAGAAGGACCCAAAATGGATAGAAAACTTGAAATGGACGGAAAAAATTCAATATACAAACACTCTATTCTTATTTATATAGATGAACTAGCTCGGCGTTGCCCGTGCCCGTGGTGTTGGTTTGCGAAGCAAACTAACACCATGGGCAACGTCGTGATCTAAATCATTAATCTGGTGTAAAATTTTCCGCAGATTTCAAATCCTTTGAAATTTTTAAATTATCTTTCGCCATTCCGATTTTACGAAAAAGAATTAACAATCCCGGTCAAAATGTTTTTATTTTTTGCTCTCATTCCCTGAAATGGATAGGACAGGAAATGTAATCTGTTTCTTTTTTTTTTAACGCGAAGGGCAGAAAATGCAATCGGTTTCACGTGACGTCACAAACTATTGGTAAAATATAAAAGATATATTCAAATTAAAAATTATTTATTTAAAGAAAATCGTATTTTTAGGTATAGATTTAAAGTGAAATTTTCCGCAGATTTCAAATCCGTTGAAATTTTTACTCTATCTTTAACGGTCTAGCAGATAGAAAAAAGAATTAAGTGTTAATTAATTAAAAGAATTAAGAATTAATCAAAGCGGAAACGAAAAAAATTATTTTCTCCGAGTTCCCTGCTATGGAAAAACGTTGGCATGGTTCCAAACGCTGATTGCAATTTCACGTGGGTAGAAAAGGTCCAGATTCTGGTGTTTCTTCTTCCGAAAGAAACGCGTTAAAAAACCGATGTAGAGTAAAACTATTAAATTAATTTTTAAATATTCTAGATTGTATTTTAAAATTCGGCACGACCCAAAAATTGAAAACAATTCGGATTACCTGTGTGCCAAATATCCTTGCTGTAAGTGCCATAGAATCGTCAAGATTTTGCGGCAACAAACAGACAAACTTTTCCTTTGATAATAATAGAGATAGTTCTCTGTTCCTGCTAGTTTTACTCATCTTTTGCACAGTTCATTATAGCAAAGAATTTCAGAAATTTTCACTTTGACACTATTTAAAACATTGAAAATGACAAATGAAAACAATGAGTTTTTCGTTTGGAATTTTCGTGTTCCATTACAAAATGTAAGCTATGTTAAAAAAAAATACTTTTTTCATCAATCAAATATTCATAAACTATTTATATTATGGGAAGAAACAAAAAATCAGTTCAAACATAAGACCTCTTAGAATCTAGTTTGTTTCGTAAAAAATAAAAAGTTGTTTTTCCATCAATGCTGGTAAACAAACTAAACTGCGTGCCACAATCTTTTTATACTTAATGTTATTCCTATGGTGATTTTGAATTGTTTTTAGCCCCCTGTGCTCGCGTAGGACAAATAGCATTGTTAATAATTAGCCTACGTTACCCGCAGTATTCTAAAGTATGCGTGTACCAAATTTGGTGTGGATTGGTCAAATGGTGTAGATTTGTATCGAGAACAGACTCTGATCGATTCCAACTCTGCTTTATATATATATGTAGATGACAAAAAATGTAAAAGAATAACTTCAAATAGAAAAACCGCTCTTTCAATATAAAAATGCTCTTAAAGGTAAAAAAAAGGTCAAAATGCAATTGCCACCGAAGAACTAATGACTAGATATGATATTGCGATATGGATTTTTTTAAACTTATTCATATTTTCTTTATGGAATAATTCCAAATGTAACAGAAGTTTAAAAAAAAAACATCTTCCTGTTTCCTTTAACGACACAGGATGGAAATGCTTAATTAATTCACTATGAAAGATTCAGAGGCGTAAACCGTGAAAATAATCATAATTGATCCAAATATAGTTTAAAATCTTACCTTTTTTCCTCGAAAGAAATAGGAGAAAACACTAGCTTTTCCCTTTATCTCTAACATGTATTCCAATTTATTGTGTTCAGTTTTTCCTCCCAAAATACTACAATTCTTTTTCTTGCTTGTAAGATAAACATGTGAAAAAAGTTCATAATTCAGTTTTCTTTACATATTTTGTCGTGGAAGGATTAATTTAGATGCGGATATCAACGAGACCTTTTAACCATTCTATCTCTACTATATTGTGGATTTATTCTATTTTCCTGACTGTTGCGATGGTAATCAAAGCTCAGCATTGTTCTGTACCTATTTTAAGTCTCTCAAGATTTGCTATTATACTCGAAGTTCGTTCACATTTTAATTCTAATGTTTTAATTGAAAAGTCGTTCTTTTTGTCTGTGTGAAGAAAGACTATTTACTTCAATTTAAATATTTATTTATTCGTACTATTTTATGTAAGGATTTTTAATGTAGTCATGCAATCTGATGAATATATTCAAAATAAAATGAAACAATACAGATTGTGAATTAATTTGTATCTGCTTAGAAACTTCATTAATGAATCTCAAAATAGCAAGCTTTTTAAAGTGTTCTTTACTAAAGTATATTTCATGCATGTTGAGAATTCTTTTGGTTCCGTGACTAGTGTTTGGGGTTTATTAGAGGGTAATAATTCAGAAAAGCCTGTGCCACAGACGAAATTAGACTAAGATAAGAATCCAAAATTGGATTTTTTTGTTTGGGCACCAATCTTAAGTTGCATTTTATTGAAAAGATTGAATAATGATTCGAATATTATTTGGATACATCAGATTAAGTATTTATCTCTGGATTACTGTCGACAACGAGAAGCTACTACTACTAAGTCATTGGTGACTCGTATTAGTAATTCAACTGCGAATCGTGGACCATCCTATTATTGCGAGCGCCAATCTGGATATTTGGCAGAGGTACTATTAGGCTTGTGTTTGAACGTGCCTCTAATCATAACCAGGTTTGCATATCACCAATTTAGCAAGAGGTGTGTTCGACAGTGCAAGCCGTCCACCAAAAAATATTTCTTGGTGGGAATAGGTTACTCCGCTGCTATACATACAACTGTATTGTAAATTATTTTAGTAGTGGTGGATAAATTTCACCACTAGATAACGCCCGAAGAACTTTCACCGCGTCTTTTATATTCCAAAATCTTTTTTACTTCAAATGCGCCAACTCCTTCCGAAGATTCCGATTCTAGTGACACCTCAGCTTACATCTATCAGGATTTAAATGGTTCCTCCCGGCTCTCATTCTTATTAATTTGACCGAGGACCCTCACATACTCTCTTGCCACCGCCTGTAGAATAACTTAAAATCTGCCACCCCTTTTCTCGATGTCATCACAAGCCGTTGACCAAATATGCCCTTGCGTCATAAAACCCAACCAATCATCCCAAGCCGTGGTCATCCGCTAAATAACATATTGATTTGGATATATGGCTGTTACACCGCCTCTTTTTCCTATGACGTGTAAGTGTGGTTCGTGTCATCTCCGGGAGAGGGCCACACTTCTTAAGAGGTGTATTCAAAGACATTTATTAAACATTTCTTGGTTATCTATATATTTTACAGAACCAATCAACATAGCAGCCGAGAGCTCCTCGTATCTCCATCCTCCTCGATCTCAGCTGGTCGATCTCCCTTTTCCTTCTGGCCCGGGTGACCTTTCAAGGACACTTCCGACAGCGTTCCTAAGGGATACATTGTTCCTTCCGCCAATCATTCCTCCCTGTGTTGACAACCTCAGAACCTCACAATGGCCTGATCAAACGTCATCGTTGTGAGCTTTTTTGAAAATGTTAGTAATTTTAAGATACACTTTACACTACCGTCTAAAATATTTTTCATTTCAAAAATTTCAAACGTTGTCACTCTTCATTGCCTGTTTAGAAATATGGCACTGACTCCAATAGATGTGCTTAACACCTCATTTAGTTTCTCCTTGGCGCGCTCTATTGTCTTCGGTGACTCCGAATACCCTCGCTAGTTATAGAATAGTTCCTTTAAATTGGATTTATTCGCAGCTTCTACCGTTAAAAGGGCCATTCCTTCTCTAATACTGCTTGCCCACTAGGGAATTCAGTTTTGTCTCATTTTCTTCAGGGAGAAGGTTGGAGAAGACAGCTTTTTTGGATTTCATTCTGAAAATTTCTTCTTCTCGAAAAGATGTAAAGAACTTGCTTATGCATGCTCACCTTATTTCCTATTGGTGAATGTAACTCTTGGATGCAAAATATTTGAAACTCGAATGCTTTAACTTTTTACGTAATCAAGTATTTATCGTAAAGAGTATTAATCACACTTATATTGGAGTACAGGTCACTAATTATTAACTACTAATTAGAATAAAAGAATATTGTCACCTGAATGCAGGTATAAGTTAACGCCAAAACTCGAATTCTAAATATTACTCAAAATTTCATCACATGTTACCTAATACTTGCATTCAGGATAGTTATCAGTTGCTTTTCTATGCTCAGCTAGCACTCATCATTTCTGTTTTATTACTATGCTATTCTCATGCAGACATATTTCTTTTTGATGGTTTTAACAGCAGCCACATAAACGTTGACGATAATACTTAGTTGTGTGAAGTAACATGCGTTATAACATTATCTATCGTTGAATGCATTTAAAATCTCTCCGTTATCCTATTAACGAAGTTTGAGTGCAATTTTTATTGTGTTGAGAAAATCTCCTCTCTAACATCCATTGACCGAGTGAGTGTCTGGCTCTCAACCTATATTTACTATCACGATTTCCATTTCCTGGTTGGTTAAGCTCACGACCTATATCTCTTTCTGATATTAATAGAAACTAACACAATTTTTATTGACAATGAAGTTATGACACAATAAATGTTCCTTACAGACGTTAACAGACAGCAGAAAGTTTGTATCTTTCCCGAAAAATCTTTTTGACACAAATAACTTCAATTTGAAAGAGAATAACGAAACAAAAAGAACTAAAATGCTACTTTCAGAGCCCAATCAATGTGGGGTTCCATGTCACACTGGGTTCCCGAAACTACGGTCGGCGGGCTGGATTTTGCCCACGAAATAAGTTTATTTCGCACTCGGATATATATTAATGAAATGATGAAGTATTAAAGTTTCTAAATCTTCAATTTAAAACAAAAGTTTATGCTTATTTGGAAACATAATGTTGTTGTTGAGATCGCTATCGATAGAAACAATATAATTGCCAAATCAAGAAACGACTTAATTTCTTTCTCTTTTTGTAAATAAACGTTGTTGGTTTTACTATTTTTGATAATTTAATCCTTAAAAAAGAGGTTAGAAATTTTGAACTGTATTTTTTCGAATTTCGGCTAAAATTACACAGAAGATGGAAAAAGTTCCATCTCAATATTTTCCATTTGCGTGGTTTATAGTGTTTCTAATTGGTGTTATTAGCTTAGCTCATTAACGATGTTTTTTGCGATAATATAATACATAATAGTATAATGTAGTGGTTTTTCTAACTGTTTGTGATGAGAGAGCCCCGGATGTTTGACTACTTTCTGGTGATATTCTTTAGGTTTATTTCCAAAAAGTCTAATCCTTTAAATATAAGAATTGACTGAAATAAGCTTCACAGAAGATGAAAAATTTTCATCCCAGCATTTTAGGTTTGCTTTATTAACATTTGTGTCATTTGTTAAATTGATGGTGATAGTTTTAATAACGCTATATAACACAGTACAATGCAGAAGTTTATAAATTGCGTTGCATGAGAACAGCTGGTTAGAGAATTCTCTGGTGATATTTTCTTGTTTGTGTATGTCTATTTACTTGACTTTGACTCAATCACACAACTGATGGAGTTGTCTACGTTTCGTGACATATTAGATACCACATGATATAGATTCAAGTAAAAATCGTAAGTCTTTTTCATATTGAAATAATTTTTTTAAACTGCGTTTCGTTGTGAAACAAATATTGTTGATTGAGATCACTGTCGGAATAAATCGAGACTGATAATTGTTGAGGCACTTTAAATCCTTCAAGAGGACATCAGCTGCAAGTGTGATATCTTTCGATATTTGTAAGAAAATAGACAAATTTTAAATACGAATTACCATCCTTGAAGGGAAAAAATGCACAAGCAGTAGTTACGGAATGTACGTCGCCATAAAAAATTGATGTAGTTTACCACAATTATTTCTTCAATTATTTTTTGATTCGCGAAAGTTAACAAACATTTTCACAATTTTCGACTATTAAATTGATATTACTAATTAAAATATAATTTGTTTAACTGAATAAAACATTTTTGTAAAATATAATGCACTGCATTTTTTTCGATTCTACTTGCTTAAGTATAACATGTAGCTTTTCGCAAAAGCAATGTTTGAGGATCTCTCGTCTGAACCCTCTGTTGTAAGAAATCGTGAATGAAATGAATTGGTCACAGAAAGAAAACATTTTCATCATTACATTCACATGATAAACAATGTTCTTTATAAGCGATTGGTCTCAAAAATAAGTTCAGTGCGTGTGCTTGTCTATTTTTAAATCGGTATTTGAATATATTTTTGTGGGATACTGAGATTCCCCTCCATTCAATTGGTATCGAGACCCAAGAATATTTTAACAAAAATTAAGAGACAATTGAGGATTTGAATTGCGTAACTTGAGAGCATCTACCTTTATTTCTGTTGGGCGAAAAAAGCCGAAAAGCCATAGGTGTCAGCCCTTTTTTTTACGAAACATTGCTGACAAAAGCAAACAAAATTTTGCCCCTTTGCAAAAAGGCACCCGAGTATTTTTCTAACATTCGAGACAATGTGTTCAAGAAATGTATGTAGGTGTTTTTTTCCCTGGCTTCTCTTATGGAGACCGTTGAAAACATCTTCAACTATATAACGACGGACTTGCGAACCTTGATTCGTCTGGATATTGTTAGGTAAGTTATTTGGCCATAAAACCATTTATGAACCTTGCTGCATCGTGCGCATTTGCAATACGAAATTCGTTTCTAGATTGGCAACGTGCCCAACTAGAACGAATTGACTCGTAATTTTTGGATGTCATGTGGTGTTTTCCGTGTTTCTCTTCCAAGCGTGGTATTACTTCGCTCACGTACACTGGTTTTTTTTTATGTTTCTTTTGTTTGCGAAACATGTCTATAAATTTACCATCAAAACTCTCCACCTATGAATCAGTCAACAGAAGACTAGACGCGTCATAAGATTTTGCTTTTTGATGCTCATTCACTCTGTCTTAACCTTTTCCCAACTTCCCGAGCACAGAACCAGGATTACGTATTTGTTATCTGCAACGTATTTCAGAGTTGTTATTGGTGTAATTTAAGAGGATGTGTGTGTGTCTCTACCAACCACAGAAAACAAAGAAAGGATGCGTTTCATTGTTTTTACGTATGTGAAGAAATCTTGGTGTCAGGAATAACAGATGTTTTCATTCATCAAAGCTGTTGCGTTTTTAATTATTAGATAGTATTAGAAAACCGTTTTACTTCGTGATGCCGTTTGTCTCCATCTATTTACAACTGTACTAATACACCCTAAAGAAATACACCCAAAATATTGAAATTTTAGAATTATGTGGGAGAAATAGAATCACCCCTTGCATGTTATTTAGAATTCAGATCTTGCGAATGTTATTTCAGAAGATATGAATTGAAATTTGGAAACAAATTGATCAGGAGCTCCAAATTTTGCATACTCATATGCCAAAATGGTTCAAAACTGGGTATCAATGATCAAATTTTCACATAGGTTTGAAATTTGTGGTCGGATTTTGGTGTTGGCATTGCAATTTATTAGTTTTTTACGCTATTCAATATGAATACGACCCATTATTCAAATTTAAGCATTTGAATTTATAGAAAACATAATTCCCTATCGAATGGTTCTGCCTTTGAACGTTTTCAACCGTGAGCGTTGTACAAATAAAAAGGGGTGGTGCTATTGTTTCCGCCACTGTATTTGCCATGGAGTTGAAATGTCTTTCCATTTCAAATACTAATATGAGTTCGCATAGAATTGAGCATATACTTTTAATATAGTAAGTTTTAACTCTTAGTGCTATCTTTCAATTTGGTGGATAACTTAAAATATTCCTGGCGTTAAAAATGTTTTGAAATCTTGAATTGATAATTTTTCACAGAAAGACACTCTTTAAATAGTAGTTTGATAGCAAATTATTGGACACTGATATTTTATCTTTAAATATAGGAGCTTTTTAAATTGAGTTCTCACAGTTTCTGCCAATAAAATCCTGGGAACAATTTCAAAATCTCAAAAATCATCTTTCGTCAGCAAGAGCGTTTTGGTAATGGTAATTAATTAACGTTTCCATGGAGCTACTCAAGATGTGCTTCGTCTGACTCATGATACTGTAAACTGTATATTTGTACCAATTTTTTGTTGAAGTTCTTGTGATATTAAAACTATTGACTGCTTTTTCTAGTAATTTATTTCGATTAATTTAGTGTCTTCTGAACACCCTTTTCTTAGAAGTACGGGATAGTTGAAAAATTCTCGAAACAATAAATATATTTGATATTATATATAAAATTATTGAAAATTATTAAATGTTGTTTGAATACAACTTTTTTTTTCTCATGAATAAATCTTTTCATGAAAACGAAACTAGATTTGGAAGACGGTGGAGCTGTATCTCTGAGCAAAATCATTATATGAGATTCAATGCCATCTGTAGAGTACGCATTAAACCTCGATATGTGTCATTGAATACATAGATAGAACGAAGTATATCAGTGAGTCAACAAGTTCCCACTCTAATCTTCAGTCGGTTATTTCTTTGCGGGTTAAACAAATACTTAATTTTATTAAATAAATATTTTTTAATATTTTATATGATTTGTTTGAACACACAGATGAAACATTAAAATATATAATTACAATTATACATTTCGCTTCATTTTTATGTAGGAAAAGAAGAAGATTTGTTTATACATATTATATTTACGAAATATTTTGGTTTTTTTGTTTCATTAAATAAATAACAATCGAAGAGTTAGTAACTAGCAAAGAAAACTACTATGAAAATTGTGGGGTGCGATTCTTTTTTCATGTAAAAAATAGAAGTGGGGTGAATATAGTTTGGAAACCACTAGGTTAATGTTGTACATTTTCGGTTGCAATTAGTTTGAATGCTAATCAAACAGTACTGCCTCTGTGACGATTCCACTAGTAAACAAAAACATGGTATTCTGGTCTTTAAGCAAGAAAAATGGTATACTTTTCATTTAAAGTGAGTGTATTCTCAGATTTAGATATGATTACAATTGTTTCTACATTCCTTTTGTTTTCAAAAAACTTTTCAACTGTCTCCCTGTGGTGTTTGGCCTTTAGCAAGTCATCTACGGAGGGATAGCATTATTGTTCCTTGATATCTCTAACAAATCAATCCAAGGCAGAAAGCAGCAACTTTAATAACGAAGAGTAGTTGATATTGAGACAATTCATAACAAATTTGGAGAAAAGAAACAAGATACAAATGTTCAGAATTATTATTCCAGAGTCAAAAAAGAAGTGAAAGTTTCTGCAATTTATTCACATACCCTTAAACAGGAGTATTTTTAACACGCTTCTAAAAGCTCTAAATTTTTATTGTATGTAAAAATTAACAATAATCATATAACAGACTAACAACGTGTACTGGCGCTCACAGGCATGGATTTAGTGGCGAGAGTTGCTACTGGGGAATGCGAAACAACACCGACGCCAGCAATTTTGTTACTCACTAAAAGCAGTCAACATTTATGGATGTTACTTGCTTACAGTGAGTGCCTTGGGTACTTGATTATTATTGCTGCTTGAGTCTCATATTTAAACTATGAGAGTACACTGAAGTGCCAAAAGTAACGGGACACGTCCTAATATCGTGTGGGACCTCATTTTGCTCTGACTCCAGGGATTAATTTCTTATAATGACAGTAAAAAATATGCCGTCAATATGGGATATACACTCTATAACAAAAAAATCGACGCACCAAGAAGGAGTTGACCGATGGAGACAAAAATTGGTAGATAGGAAAGTTATGTACAGAATAGAAAATGATTAAAATTTCAGAAAAATTGAATGATTTATTTCAGAGTTACAGTAACGAGCTCAATAAGGTGTTGACCCACCTCTAGCCTGGATGCAAGCTGCCACACGGCGTGGCATAGACCGATAAAGCTCCCGGATGGTCTCCTGCGGTATTTCTTGCCAAATTTGCTCCAATTGTCGGACTACGTCATCAACATTCCCTACCGGATGTAGTCGCCTTCCCGTCATGTCCCAGACATGCTCGATGGGAGAGAGATCTGGTGATCTTTCTGGTCAAGGAAGTGTTTGACAAGCTTGAAGACAGTTCATAGCAACACGTGCCGTATGTGGTCTGGCATTGCCTTGCTGAAAAATAAGCCCAAGGTACTGCGAAAGGAACGGTAGCAAAACAGGTCTCAGATTGTCTTCAACGTACCGCTGTGCAGTAAGTGTACCTCTAATGACGACCAAAGGGGTCCGGCTATCAAGGGTTATGGCACCCGAGACCATAACTCCTGTTGAAGGGCCCGTGTGGCGTGCAATAGTAAAAGCAGGATCGTCACGATGCCCTGGGCGTCTCCAGACCCGTCTTCGATGATCGTCAGGACACAGTTGGAAGCGGGATTCGTCGCTAAAGAATATACGTCCCCAGTCAGCATCATTCCAGCCTGATCGAGCCAAGCACCACTGTAATCTGGCTCGACAGTATGCAGGCGTGAGTGGCAGGTGGCGTAACGGTCGGTACGAGTGTAGATTTCGCTCTCTCAGCCGTCTGAAATCTGCCATTGTCCACCCACTCTTGCCAGCATCTTCTAATCGCCGCATCGCTTCGACTCACATGACGAGCGATTCTAAGATTTGCCCAACCTGCCTCTTTCAATCCAATGATACGATCTCTTTCAAACTCTGAAAGTTGCTCGTAATGAGCTCGAATCCTGCGGCGAGGCATTTTTTCAGTCGTTGAAAGGTATCCTAAATCGCAATGTAGCAGAAATTTTTAACAACATTTCAAGAACAACTCCTTATATACATCTGCTGGATGCGCAGTTCCGATGGGCTGGAGATCGCACTATTCATTCATTGGACACCAAATTTTAATCATTTGCATATTTGGTCAAAACATTTTTGCATACGAAATTTCAAAGCAATCGGATGATTCCTTCTTGGTGCGTCGATTTTTTTGTTATAGAGTGTAATGCAACCGAAAATCTAATCCGAACAGCGATTTTTGCCGTGAAGAGTAATTAGTAGGGCAACTTTTTGCAACAAATGCAACTTTTTTTCACGTGTTCTACGCTGCATGTAAAGTACTAAAACCAAAATTCCTCCTGCATGGGGTGTATTGTAAATGAGTTATAACCGCAACATAAATACAACTTTTTCCATAAATTCCAGCTTTTTAAAATTTTGCTCAAAATTAAATAGGCAACTATTTAATTTTGCAAATTGAGCACAAAATTAAATAGGTAACTATTTAATTACTATTTTGCAGGGTAATATTTCCGAATATATATGTATACATAAAACCATGCAGATGATTGTAACGCAAAACTTCGTTCACCCAGAGCTGCCAAAACGTTTGCTGAAAATCAAAAGCAGCTATGAACGTTTGATTCGTCTCGTAGAAAAATCGGAATGGAAAACGAACAACATCGAGATAACAGATCGAGGATTTTATTGAAGTTCCTTACAACCTTAAAGTGTATCTTAAAAAACGATTGGACAAAAATAACGACCTGACGGTTATTGCTACACTTTCCCGACACGATATTCCTCCAAGTGATTCTTTTCTACTGCAACAATGCAGGCAACATCAGTCTCTGTTGAGTGCAGTTTTTCAATGTTAAAGAGATTACTGGCCAAGGATCAGCCATTCAACAGTGCCAATGTTCTTATTTAATTATGTATAATAATACTTTTGTATGTCACTAAAATTGTCAATAAATTCTGATTTTTTTTCTTTTTTACGAATAGTTTATTTTTATCAAAGTTTAGTGTATCAAAAATAAATGCAACTTTATTCCCATAAATGCAACTTTAGAGAATGATAAATGCAACTTTTCCCATTTTTACTGCAACAAAAAAGTTGCCCTAGTAATTAGACATCAGTTAGGAAATGCCATAACTACAAAAAGTGTTTCCCTTGTCTCTCGTATCTGAGAAATAGCTGTTTGCTTCGAAGTTTAACTACTTCATCACATAAAAAACATTAAAAACCGTGCGCGTAATATATATCAGCTGAAGCAAATACACAGTCCAGTCACATTAATGTGACCACCTGTCAAAAGCCAGAATAACCATCTTTGGCAGAGCGGACCGCTGCGAGACGTGCAGGAGAGAGTCAATTAGGTTTCTGAAGGTGTTCACTGGGATGTTGAGCCATGCCGACTCCAGTGCCGTGGCCAGCTGCGCTAGATTACGCGGTTTAGGATCCATGGAGCGAACAACCCGATCGAGGTGGTCCCACAGATTCTCGATTGGGTTTAAATCCTGTGAGTTTGCTGGCCAGGGGAGTACGGTAAACTCATCCTGATGCTCTTCGAACCACGCACATACACTGCGATCTGTATGACACATCGCATTGTCCTGCTGGTAGATGCCATCATTCAGAGGAAAAATAATTCGCATGTAGGGGTGGACATTGTCCGTAAGGACAGATGCGTACTTGTGCTGATCCATCGTGCCTTCCACAATGATGAGTGCACCCAGTGAAGGTCAGGAAAACATTCCCCAAACCATAATGCTCCCTCCTCTAGCCTGGATCCTTCCGGCAATTATTACAGGGTGTTTGCTTTCAGACGTTTCACGCCGTATACGCCAACGTCCATCTGTCCAATGGAGCATAAAACGTGATTCATCAGAAAAAGCCACCTGTCGCCACTCTGTGGACGTCCAGTGGCGGTACTGGCGTGCAAATTCCAGCCTTCGTCACCGATGAACAGCAGTCAGCATGGGTGCATTAACCAGGCGTCTGCTGCGGATGCCCATGCGCAGCAACGTTCGCTGAACCTTTGTTGAGGATACACTTTTGGTAGCCCCTTGGTTCATCTGGGCGGTCCGTTGCTCAACAGTTGCACGTCTATTCGCCCGAACGCATCTCCGTAGCCTTCGTTCGCCTCTGTCATCTATAGCCCGTGGTGCGCCACATGTGCCATGCCGCTGATTTTGGATAGTGCCATTTTGCCATGCACGGTATATTGGACTGCGTATATAAATATCAGACTCGGATATCCGATACGATCGTACAAATACTTTTCGAGTCAGCAGAACAGATTTGTCTCTCCAAAGGTGTTTATCAAACCCGTAAATCTGATACGACCCTCCAAAATTTTTTAAGGCCCGTTGACTAGATATGGCTAGTTCAATAAGTTTAAGTAACCCAATCCCGCTCGACCCTCCGGACTTTGTCCAGCCCGTTGTTCAGATACGGCCCTTCAAATAGTTTTTTTTATTAAACCCACAGTCCAGATAAGGATCCCCAGACGGGTTTACTAACACGCAGTCTAGATACGGTTCTCTGGATAACAAGTTTAACCGGCCCACGGGCCAGATAAGGCCCTCCACATGTTTTTATCATGCCCTTAGTCCAAATATGTCTATCGAGACAAGTTTACCCGGTCTTCAGGCCAGATACGGTCCTCCAAATATTTTTATCATAACCATTTAACAGATATGGCCTTCATAATAGATTTAAGCTGCCTTAAATCTTGATATGGCCCTCCAATCAGGTTTTTCCGGCCATCAAACAAAGATACTGCTCTCCTGATAGGTTTAATATATTCAACTAGTTACCATCGGGGGTCTCATTCTAAGCCATTCGGCGTATCGCCACCTAATTTTGAACCACGGTCAGATGACGAGGCTACATCTGAGTCTGCACCCCACTCTCCAAACTTCCACACCAACCCAACGTGAGGACTTTTGGCCTCAACAGATTTAAGGTGCATTAGCCGCCTCTACACCATACGCTTACAAACATTCTCCTGATAGGTTAAGCCGACCCGCAGTCCACATATGGTTCTCTATTTTTATCAGGTCCGCAGACCCGATTTAGCCTTCCGTGTAAGATTATGCAGGCCGCAATCCAGATACAGGTCTCCGGATACTTTTAGCGTCCGCAGTCCAGATACGTTTCTCAGGATAGGTTTAACCAGCCCAGAGATATGATCAGACTAGCAGTTAAGTTATAACTAGGGCACCTTATTTGTTGCAGTAAAAATGGGAAAAGTTGCAGTTATCATTCCCTTAAGTTGCATTCACGGAAATAAAGTTGCATTTATTTATGATACACTAAATTCTAAAATAAATTATTCGTAAAGAATGAAAAAATTCTAAATATATTGACAATTTTAGTCGTGTATAATAGTATTATAATACATTCTTATACAGAAGAACGTTAAATGGCCGATCCTTGGCCAGTAATTTTTTTAACATTGATAAACTGCGCCAGACGCATTCATATAATGTGCTATATTCGATAGCAGAAGCGCCAAATCCTTTCGCTCAACATTCAGAGATTTTAAAACGTCATATCTAGAAGGCGAACAACATATTGATGATCGACACTCACTTCGCAAACTCTATAGTAGATTACGCAAGTTTCCTCTGCATTATCAAGAGTGCCAACCCAATGTGTTAAAAGTACTTATTGCCATTTCACTTTCGTCTGTTAGGACGAACAGCTTCTTTCCATTAACTTCTTGTTTGATCCGCAATACTTCGGCTTTCACAAGATCAGACACACGTGATCAAAGAGTTGGTTCAGAGGGCAAAAAATAAAATAATAATTTCATATAAATTAATTTTAAGTTAAATTTTAAAAAGTTGCAGGTGGTTGCATTTATGCAGAAAGTTGCATTTATGTTGCGGTTATAACTCACAACACACCCCATGTAGGAGGAATTTTGGTCTTAGTACCTTACATGCAGCGTAGAACGTGTGAAAAAAAGTTGCATTTGTTACGAAAAGTTGCCCTAGTTATAACCCTTCGGATAGATTTACCCGGTCAGTCAGGTCCACCTAAGATATTCCGGCCCTAAAATATTTTGACGAGACTCACGCGTAAACAAAGCTTATACAGTCCCGGCTCTAATGAGGCAGATGGCACTTCAGATAATCAACGAAATCCCTGGAGTAGATATTCAGATTTACACAGACGGGAGCAAAAATGAAAAAAATCAATCCGGGAGTTGGAATTATATTAAGACTCCTAGAGAAGTCGGAAAAATTAAAATGAGAAACCCGGATATTTGCTCGGTGTTTAGAAGTGAAATGTTGGCTATAGAAACCGGACCTGAGGCCATTTTGAATTAAGTCAATTTTGGAGTGGTATGGATATTATCAGATAGTAGAAGTTCAATTCAGCACTTGAAAGACTGGAACAACGTGTGAGACCGTACTGGCATATCTATGCTGAAATTACTTAGACATATAGGCCTCGATCATGAAGTGCACCCCCAATGGATACCCTCCCACGTTGAAATTTATGGAAACGAGGTTGCTGACGATTTGGCGCAGCAGGGTTCGGCTGAACCTTTGAGTTCAGTTCCCTCCTTAACATTTGATGAGCTTTACTCCATCAAGAAAAACAAAGATTTAAAGACGTGGAGGGTCCCTCCATCCCATGGTTGGTATATGGGGAGCAGTCCTGGTGGCTCCATTCGCCTTGCCTGGGATAGGGCCGACCAGACGGCATTGTCTAGATTTGCTAGCGGTCACCTGAGGAGTTGCTCCTATAGTCACGGTGTCAAGGTTTTTCCGGTCTGCGCAAAGTGTGGAGTGGAGAGTGCGTCTCCAGAGCACATCCTCACTTGCCTACGCTTATCTAGGGAGACTTTTGAGACGGATCCTTTGCTGCCGCTGGATTTTTTTAAGGGTGTATGGTCTCATGGACGATGTCTAGCTGCCGCTAGACAGAGAAGGATTAGTAACAACAGATAGTCCTCCGAATTGGTTTATCAAGACCACAGATCAGATACGGTTCACCGAACATTTTTATGATTTATTTTCGTTTATTGTTGTAATTTGCAACTGTTCAAAAGCATAAAAATCGTCTGCGGATTGCGAGTTTCTTATAACGTTTTATATTTATTTTTGTTTATCGTCTTAATTTTCCAACTCTTCAAAATAAAGTATAGAAATCGTTTGCTGTATTTTCTTTTAAATTTTCAGTTCTTAGTTTTGCCCTCACAAGTAAGAATTTATAAAATGTTTATTATAATGATTGCAATTTAATTCGTTATTGTGTAATAATTGTTTTATAAATTGAAATTATTTGTTTAATTAAAATTCAATTAAAACTTAAATAATTTATGTTAGATTTTTATTTACACCCAGTTTTTAACTGTCCTAAAAACAAAAAAAAATGTCTGATGTTTTCTACTACAAATTTGGAATGAATCTTTTAACTCGCAAAAAAGTAGCACTTATTAGAATTGCTTTACGGTTTACTGTGTTGTCAGTTATGTGCGATATTTTTGTAGTCTTTTATCTATATATATAAAACACTAGCGTACGTGGACCCAAAATCGACGTTATTTGTGTATCGTCGAATGGCAACAATCTATATATATAAAACACTAGCGTACGTGGACCCAAAATCGACGTTATTTGTGTATCGTCGAATGGCAACAATCAATGTAAATAAAATAACCCAGATATTTTGAGTTCTTGCTGTTTTCAAATAGCCGAAGTCAATTTCTATGCAAAATAAGGAATTAAATTGTAATATTTATGTTTGAACTGACTTTTTATTTCTTCCTTTGATGTAAAAATAATTTAAACGTAATTTTGCTACCCGGCTACTTTTTACTATCTGGCCACGTCAGAATTAATGTTTACTTTTTTAATTTGATTTAGAATTCCGTGTTTGGGTATTTGAGTTGACTGCGAGATGTTGCGGACATATTTGAGGATTCCCAAGTATTATAAATATGTGTTATTTTGTTAATAATTCATTATTGTCTTTGTCAATATCGTTGAAAGTCTTTTGTCGCATTATTCTATTTCACAATATATTCAGGAAGTCGAAATTCAACACGTTTAAATAGATACGTACGTGTTTTTTTTCAGAATTTTGTATTTTTTCAAGGATTTTGGAATTTTTATTTTGTTTGCATTATGTGTTCCGGTATATTACCTATTTCAGAAATATTATTTAGAGTTATATTTGAATGATATGTCTATTTCCTGCAAAATATCACTAGACATGGGTAATTTTGTAGCGGTATATGTATATTTCGACCAATTTTACTTAAATATTTGATTGAATACGCAATGATTTGAAGAATTGTTTCATAAGAATAAATAGAATAATAATAATAAAAAAAAAAAAACATGTTTAATTACGGTGTGTAAAAATTAAAAAAAAAAGCACTATTACACACCGCCGAGCGCTAGCCGGCGCAGTCCGGCTAGTATCTATTATTTTATGTAAAAAAAGTCTGTAAACATACTAATCTGTAAAATTTAAAGGAACATTTTTTATCCATTATTTTACCCTCATAAATTCTCTAAGATTTTAGATCAGTATAGTTGGTAATTTTTGCATGTTTTATGTCTTTCCGTCTGCCGCATTCAGCAGAATTTTAATAGATTGACCGAACATGCAGAAGCAGTCCAATCAGTGAAGCAAATACAAATGGACGAAAGTATTTGTCCACATTTTACGTTTCTTATTATTTTCATAAATTTTGTAAGGATGTAGTTAAAATTAAGATTTAAAATTTTACCACTTAAAAGTTCTGTCTGACTATTTCAGTATCGCATCAAAATAATGAAAGTAAAGCGTATTATTTTTCCGCAAATAGCTACTTTAAAATTTACAAAGGCGGATTTCGATTTTCTTGTTTATTGTTTTCATGGCAAAGGATTACTATTCCACACTTGAAAAATTACTAAATTGTTCTTTTTGCGATTTTTTTTCATTTTCTTCCTGGAAAGAAGTATATCTCGACTGCATGCGGCCTTACAAATGGTATGCTGTATGCAAAATAACTTGAGATTATTCTACATCTTTCTCTTACATATTTGAACTTTTTTCATAGAATTTTGTAAGGCCAAAACTAGTTCCTGTTTAAGTTCCGGATTCAGGTCTAGACAGTACTAAAAAAGTAGAACTGAAAACAGGCATTAAGGATTTTCTTCGGTCATTCACGGTTATTGAGGAAGTCTGTAATTTGCAAACCTTAATTCGAATTGTTGGTTGAAGTTAATTTTTTACGCATGTATTTAAAATTTGCTGAAGTGCTAATGGATCGGCGGGGCCAGTAATCTCTGCATTTGTATATCCCTTTTTTTTAAGTTAAAAAAAAGCAAACTACATGTCAAGGGAGTGCAGTCTCTCAAGTGGAATTTTTCTCGTTTGTCCGTTGCTTTTGTTTTAGAAACCTCGTCTGGTGTTTCACCTGTGCTGTCGTACCCAAAGGAAGTCGTCTTCGGAGTGAGTTGAGTTGTGCGCAGTCTCGTCTGCGTCTAGGTCAGTGGGTCAAGGTGCATTTAACTTTCGCTTTTGTTCCTCGGCTCGTGTGTGTGTTCCTCTTTCCAGCAGTGGTCGAGGTGACATGTTGCGGAGAACAACGACCCCGTCACGTGACGGCTGTTTTCTCTGCCTCAATTTCGGTATTGATTGCCATCTGGCCTTCGTTGCCGCTTTTGCTTCTTGTTTTCCTCAATTTACAACTCGGCGTTGGAAGTATTGCGTTGTTTAAATGGTGGTTAATTTCTTTTTCAGTTCAATTAAAAGCTTAATTTGATCATAACAGTGTTCTACAAGGCAGTTTTTCTTTTTCGTTTCTTTTTAACAGTGATTGTTATTACCAGAAATGTTCCTGAATTTGCAGTTTAATTTTCCTAAATAAATTTCTATCTTGCAACACCATTGTAAATCAGTTACACGTTTCTTAAAATTTGATATTTTAGTGATTAAGGTTAAAATATTACTTTCTTTAAATGGTGGTTAATTTCTTTTCGGTTCAATTAAAAACCTAATTTGATTATAACAGTGTTCTACAGTGCATTTTTTCTTTTTCGTTTTTTTAACAGTGATGGGTATAAACGGAAATATCCCTGAATTTGCAGTTTTATTTTCCTAAATAAATATCCATCTTGCAACACCATTGTAAATCAGTTCTACGTTTTTTAAAATTTGATATTTTATTGACTTAGGTTGATTGGGTTTTATGGCGTATGAGGCCATATTTGGTGAAGCTGAGTCAAACACTAAACAAGCAATTTTCAGCCTTTTCATCTTATGACATGCATGAATTAAAAATTTAAATTCTACAGCCAAGCAAAAATTAAATATGATTTTCCTATCGGACCCAAAATAGGTATTTTGCTTGATTTACAAAAGAATAATAGTAATTATATACCCTCTTTGCTCCAAAGAACAAAAGTATTCAAAGGACAATCCGTAGTCACACTAGTGCTTTTCCTGCGAAACACTGGTGTGTCGAAGGCACACGGTTTGAATATAGCTACACAGCTGAAACGTCAAGGTATTAGGACATTACTGACAGGAAAGCTTTACTGTCACAGAGGAGAGAAATGCACTCATAGAGAAATCAAAACTGTGTTGCCAACAGTTGCAAGTTGCTCGTATAGATGCCAAACGAAAGAAGACTGAGCATAGCGGAGTGAAACTATATGCTTTTTTTTTCACTTTTTTTCAATTTAATAAAGTAATAGTTGCCAAAAGATGCCTATAGGTCCATGTATCATGCGTAAATTTTTTTTTATGGATTGATTGAGATTTCGAGGTGCTCTTAGAGCATTGAATGTTTACATTTGAAAACTTCGGAGAATTTTGAATATTTTTGTAATTTTTTTTAATAAGTACATTTGTTAATTTCTTGTGTTATAACCATTGATTTGCTCGGTTCTAGAGTTATAAATATAGTTACTAAACAATAAACTTAAGGTTCGACGAATTCCTTAAAACTCTACTTGATATTTAAAATAAAAAATACTAGAATATTGTTGAAATGCAACTTTTTTTACAAATTATCATAATGAGACTAGTTAGTTTTGTATTTTAAGATCAAGAGTCAAATGAGCTTCAAATTACTTAAAATAATATTTATTTAACGATAGATACATGTTTTACAAAAACACAAGAATGCATTACATTGTACTAGCATTTTCTGTGACATATTGGTTCTTTTATCGAATGAAGGCATCGTATTTCGCCGTAATTTTACTTATGATAATACCATCCCGTGTTTCTTCCTCGAGAAAAGCCAGACATCTGTTACCAACTTGATGGTACGCTCCACTGCTTGGATGTGGTATGAGAAACGTAGCATATTTAGTCCTGATTCACAATCATTCCATTTTTTTTCCTGCGACTGACCTACAGAAAAATTGAAGTCAGTTGTGGCTGAGAAATTCTTATTATTTTCCAACTTATCAAATCTTTGCACTCTTTAACTTCAAAATTGAAAACAGAAATGACGGACGAACTGTTGGACATTTTTGGGATGTTCTTACATTTAGAATTACAAACGTCAAATTATTTCTCGAAACCAGCTATCTGCAAAGAACTTTTCTAACTTAACCAAGATATCCATTCCATTGCACACAGGATTGCTAACATTTTCAAATTTTTTCGAAAATACTTATTTCTTTTAAACGTTTTAAATAGATGTTTAGCTCCGTTATGGCACAGAAGTTGCATAAATCGTAAGAAACATGGGCCCATATACTGGAATAACAAAAGTTTTAAGTTAGGTGACAATATATTGGCACAAAATCCTGTTTACAGTTGTCAGCCATCTTGAGTGATGACCCAGGAATATATTTGCTAAATCCTCAGAACTTGGGGGAAGGGGTCCAATCACAAGAATCGTCATTATTTCAAGCGGATATTTTTTATTTGAACTAATGTATTTTTTTTTTACCACCGGCAGTGTTGATTCTATTATCTCAAAATTATAACAGGGAACTTCTTGTAACACTTCAATTGTTTCTCTAGGAGACCTGAAAATCGTTGGAGATCTGTTATTGCACCATGCAGTGGAATGATAAAAGCCACAATGGAGCTTCATTTCCATGAAGCTGATAGATGAACCATTGTATAAGGGTGTATTCGGATTTTCTCTGAAAGTTATGTCTTTTTTTTCCCCCTGTATTGACGATGGTGCCATCACAACACACATCAAATAATAAATATCCATCCAATGCAAACATCCAGGCATTTCAAAATGCTAGTTTTAATATTTATGGCTTGTCCTTAATTACGTAGTCCGATAAAATTATGCACTTGTTCGGGGAAAAGAGTAGTGTTCTTACAAAAGAAAAAGTATTTTTATCTTACTTGAGCCTATTTTTTCTTGAGAGGGTGTTTCATTTTTTCTACCATCAAGTGAGTTAACATATTTCTCTGAGGCTTTTGTTTCTTGAATTTGAACCGTATCTTCGATCGTTAACGTCGAATTTTGGATATCCAAAACATACCTGTTTGGACAATCACTGTTTCACTATTCAAGGATTCATATAATTACAATTGTTTTATAAAATCGATACTTTATGATAAGCATATATGATCTTGGCTCAATGATATCCATAGATATGAGTAATATTGATTTAAAATTCAATGGTTTCATTACTTGCCTGCCGTTAACAAAATTCTTGATTTTTACGGAATATTCAAGCATTCAAGTCTCCGCGGGCCCTCCACAACATTAATTTAATAAAAACTTCTTTAAAAATTATGTTTCTTTAAGGTACTTGGCGCTTTTTCCAGTCTATTGCAAATTGATTGTCAAAAATAAGATTTTTTTTCACTTCACCTTACTGAGCATTGCTATTGATTTTCAAAAAGTTTGACCAACATGTCGACTGGTAGTCACGTTATTGCTCAGTGAAAATTGACTAGGTTGTCTGATTTGTAATTATATTGCCTCGTTTGGTGATATAACATGTTATGATAAAATAGATTTGTGAATGCGCATTTCTATAGAATGGTGGTACAAATGGTGAAAACGCCACCGTTTACAACAATGTCACGCGGGATAATCAGATGATGTATCAATGCCTGTCGTATTCTCCTATTCAGTGGACCAATCAGATGATACATGTTCGTTTCCTCCCGGCAGACGAAAGCAGTCTAGGTCACGTTTATTTTGGTCACGTGATTCTGAGCACATAAAAAAAAGATAATCATTACTCAATTTTTTATATATATATATCCTCTATAATTGGCTAGTGCAGTATGAAAACCCACTGAGCCACTTACGTGACATAGTATTCATAAGTGTTAGAATGTGCTCCTCAAAATCGTGCAGTTCAATTTCACATCCAAAATATTTGACATCAGTTTCCTTACCTGAAACAGATGTCCTGGCGTTTGGAGAACAAAAATCGAATTTTCAAAAGATAAAATTGCGCGGCTAATAGCCACAAATAAAGAAAAGCAGAACATCATAATTGCTTAAACCATTTTCGGATGTTTCAAAAGTCTTAAGAAAACATTCTTTGTGAGATTTATAATGCGTGTGTTCATCAAGTATGGCACCCCTTCAAAGTCCTTATTATGATCAAACTTACCTTTCTTTGAAGAGTCAATAATAAGGAGAGATAGTGTCATCATCACCAATAATCCCCTAAGCGTCAGCAGTGGTGACTGTTTCCAATTTCCACTTCCCCATGGATGAAACGAGCTCATCAGACGGAAACATTTGTACCATAGTTACTTGGTAATTGTCCTCGAGTCGATTTTCGATTCTTTTCGCCGATCGATGGAATTAATTACGACTGCAGCACGGAAACTGTCTGGCTTCGAAATTTGGAGAGAGGTAAAGGGGGTTTCCGCCCATTAGCAATTCTTTTACGTTGAATTGCTAAGGGTAACAAAGAAAATCAGCTGATGATCGAAGTGCTTTGCTTGGGTAAGTGTTGATTTCATTTCCCCCTACCAGAAGTACTTTAAAAATAATTCTATTGTAGTATTTTTTCTCCTTCGTTGATCCTTGCAGTCTGCTGAATTGCGACTTTCTCCGTCTAGTCACGGTGACACCACTGTGGAGGTAGAGAAGATATGTCTTTTTTCGAAAAGATTCAGGTTTGAAATTTATTAGTTGGGTGGTATGCCATTAATTAGCTGGAGCTTGACTGTCCTTAAAACCTTTTATAAACGGAACTCGTGCATTTTTATCAATTGTATGTAAGAATTAACCTTTTCAGGGACATCTGGAGCACTACCTCATTGAAATATTTTACCCTCTTAGCGTCCCGAGATTTCCAAGTAGTGAAGCATTGTTTTTAGGCTAATATCTCACATATATTCAGACTAAATGACCACATCCTAGAAATAAGAATCACATAGCAATCCTAGGGAAACTTCCATTGGTTAAAACTAGATCAATCAAGATAGTCGGAACTCAAGAAGGGAAGACTGTGTGTTGTAGATCGTATACACTATATGGCAGGGCTCGAAATACCCGGGTGCACTGTGCACATGAAAATAAAATTGTGCACCTAATTTTTTCCCGCCTGGTGCACGCAGTGCCCCTAACGTTAAAAAAACTGATACCAATGTCTGTTTTATGTTATTTTGATGTTTGAACAAAATATTAGTATCGAACAGTCTCGCTCTAAAGGAACATAATTAAAATTCCTAAATGCACACTATGAAAAAACAAAATCACTGGGCCGTAACGGGTTTATACAGGAGGAAGGTTTACTTGTGCCAATGCCACCAGAACTTTCCGATAATCGAAACTTTTTCCAGATGGCTCTGTTGAAGCTACTGTCGCGACAGCCGGAGAAGGGAGAATTTATATCACTTGACCACCCGCGAACGATAGGCATCCCACATTTTTGTAAACATCTCGTGTTTCAATAAAGTGTAAAGCCGTAGGAATTCCTGAGAATTGTCTGGCCACTGCGCGTCGTAAACAAATATTCTTATTATTTATCTTTAAAGTCAGATTTTATCTACTTAAAATATAGTGTACTCGTTTATTTTTTTGTGTTTTTTGCCCACCAATGTCTAATGACTGAATATTTGTAAGTAATAATTTCGCAGGTAAATAAAATTGTTTAAATATTTTTATTCATTATCTACTACTAACCTATCTAAACATACCCAACTAATAAAGTAGTTTACATAACACTAATGCTCTTACATTACGTTTTTTTTAATATACACCTAAATCATAATCTGTGCACCTATTTAAAACTTAGGTGCACCTGTATTCAAAAATCTATTTTGAGGCCTGCTATATTGACAAAAATATTTGGACACTGCGTGTTTTTTAGAAAAAAAGTGCTTTATTATTATTTTTAGTTCCTCCTTTTGCATGTATTACAGCTGCAACACGTCGAGGTATACTTTCCACAAATTCTCTGTATGGGCTCGGATAACTTACCAAACTTCTTGCAAGACAGTGAGAAGAGAATGTTGCGAAAATGGGCGTGCGTGGTAGTGTCGTACGCGTCGCACCAGTTTGTCCCACAGTTGCTCGATCAGATTGAGATCGGACAAGCCAATCGCTCTCCCTTAGCCCCGAATCTCTTTCGTAAGGCGGACTATGCGGCTGAAAGCCGCACAAGTGAAACAGTGTCCGCCTATGGCGTCCAATCCAATCCAATCCAAGCAAATTCACCTCATTTTCAGGAAACCAGTCCAGCAAACGTTTTGAAGTAAGACATGGAGCTCGATCCTGATGAAAGAAACAACCATCATCTCCGTAGTATTGCCATAGTGGGGGCGAGGTGGAATTATCCAGAACGTCGAGGTTTACGTCAGCATTCATGGTACAAGATACATAAAGCAATGGATCGAGTCCTAACTTGGAAAACCCCACACTAAGATGGATACTCCTCCGAATTTCTGTAGTGTCTAAATACTTTTGTCCATATAGTGTATATGTATGGGAGCCCTTCACAGTGCTTGGGCTAGGTACATTAATATTCAAGGTACTTAGATATATAAATATTGTCTCATTCGACATTCTAATATCCAAGTTGGTTGGTTGGTTTTGGGTTTACGGCGCAAGGGCCATATTTAGCAATTCTGCTCCAAACAACCTCAATTAATTGACATACACACAAGGAAAGTTTTCAGAGCTCCAAATCTCTCCGAAATAAAAAAAATATATCATGTGCCGATTTTCAAGCGAATGTTTTCTATGATATGCCAACGAAGTTTTAAACATTTTAAAACTCATTTTACTTCTGCAACCACAAGAGCAAACTTTCGTCCAAAAATGTCCGTTTTCTTCAAAACACCAAAACATGTAAAATCATGACTAAAAATTTCATTTTGTTACGGAAAAGAAAGAAAATCATTAAACGAAGGTACTTGAATCAGCTTTATTTCTGTATGAAATAATCATATTCTCTCAAATAATGCCTCGGTATTGCCGAAAAATGATGCAAAATCATCAAATTCTAAGCCCACAACCTTAAGTAAGTTTTGTAAATTTTATTGAATAAGGGCAAAAAACGAAGCTATAAGCTCTTACCGCCCCAGCCAAAAACACAATTTTACATATTTAACAGTATTAAGTACGAGGGTAAATTGTTAAGTAAGGTCTCCTACACCTCATATAAGTAGTTGAGAAAAAAAGTGTTACCGCATGCGCTTGGAAGTCGGCACTGTGCAGTGTGCACTGTATTAGCGAGCTTAGTTTCAAGTCCACTCCCTTGACGTCCTTTAATTAAGAGCGTTCGTTAGTCATCAGTTCGTTCCTTCCTTCATACCTTCGAGTTTCATTTTTAGCAGCGGTCAGTAACATAGTTTTTGATATTATTGTTTTATGAAGTCAGGTCTTAAAGGAGGACTTCAAGGCCAGATTGCAGGCGATGAACGATGGAAACAGTGATAAACCTGAAATTCACATTTGTTTCACACTTTCCTTAAGGACAAGATTTGGCACTGTTCGTCTTCTGGCTGTTCCCAAAGTGGAAAGAATGTTGGAAGGTCAACATTTTCAATCCTATTCTGAAGTTGTGAAATTAAGCTACAAATTTTCTTCAGGAATAAAATGAAAAAGTGAATAGTGCTTGTGAGAAAATGCATAGCAGTGCTAATGGTGACTATGAGAAAAAAAATAAGGTTAAGATAATGTTAAAGAAAAATAAATTTCAATGAATTTATTCCAACAGAAACTTCTTTCATTCGATTTTCAGACCTTACTTATCAATCAACCCTCGTATGCTTATAAATTTTAATGATTCGAATAAAATGTACTGATAAGTTCTTTTTATTTTTTGCGAATTGTTGCTCATAATGTTAATTTTTTGCTATTAATTATTAACTATGCAAAATAATAATTGGTAATAAGCTGGTATATACGTGAATGGCTCCTGTTAACGAAGTTAATAATTTAGTTGATTTATAAATGTTTCCATAGCATTAATTTTTTATTTTGCCTTCAATCCATTCTCAGTATCCCATCTTACTCTCGCTACTGATAAATTGTAATAGGATTGCAAGGAGTTTCATAAAGGTAATAATTCATTATGTTAAAAATTAAGTTGTAAAGATGAAAAGTGTATGAAAACACTCACACACTCTCCATTTGTGATTTTCAACCGATGTGCCTCAAAAATGATACTGGTGTACTTTAAGAATGGTGAAACGCTTTTTGTGTTAGATGTCATTTCAAAGATTTAGTTTTGAATTTTTGACAAGTGTGTTCGCACCAATAAATTCAAATGCTACCCGTTTTTCTAATTTTGAGCATTATTTTGTGTTACAAAGTATCATAAATAAATTATTTTCGAGCAAAAAAAGTGGTATTTATAATTTTTTTTTTCTGCAAATCAATCAAAATTTTTGCTAATTTTGTAAAACGATCAACAATATAACATATTTTTTGGTGTGTCGCAGAACTTCAGTCTTTAGTTTATGTATGCTATATGAAATGAAAGAGGTTAAAAGTCCCTTTTCTACACACAAAGAGATTGAAAATACTTATGCGGAACAAAAAATTGTGCTCGAAATTTTATGCGTTTCCCCCAAAATAAACAAAATTTTGCCAAACAATTTTTTTTAAATTCCCGACCCCTTTAGGCATTGACTTTTGATACTGCCACCCCAGAATACGTCTATCCAAACCAAAAACTATGCCAGTCATTTTGGAGGAGGGGGGGGGGGTTGTGCAAAGCGAGTGGCATACCGAGACTGATTGACTTGTTTTTACGTGCTTTCCCAGAAAAGATTCCCCACTAACACCCGCCCTACACGGCCGTGGCGAGTGCCAATTTAGTGTAAGGCCTCGCTTAGGGGTGAGTCGAGGTTCATTGAACAGCTGCGAATTGTCATTGCCGACAAACGAGCCCCACAACCGACGTCTACCCTCTGGGTCGCCTTCTATTTGCAAACGAATCTGTCATTGAAAAGAACAGCAACAGAACTCGCCTTGTCTCGGTGCCCAGAGATCATATCATTTATAGTACTTCTCAACTCTTTCTAATCTCGTCTGAGCTTCACCTTGCGCCGAGATCTGCGTCACTCTCTGCTAGGCCCTTCCTCCTCTTCTCTCGACCAACCTTGGAACTGTGCTAGTGGAACGACATCAGAAAAAGTCTCCTCAGTGCTCGCTTCCAGTTTCGCTATTGTTTTATCATAAAGTTTGTGCATGTGTGCAGGAAGAAGCATTCCGGAAAGGTTCCTGACTCGAATTTTCGGGGTGAAATACCGATGGGCTTTCTTTTCTGGTTCTTCTTTCGCTCGGTTTTTCATTTTTGGGAGGTTGTTGGCGGTGGAACAAAAAGAAAGGATTTCCTTTACTTTGACCTTGTTCGAAAGTCACGTGACGAGATTGGATTTGGCCGTGAGGGATTAACTCGTTGCTCATCAAAAGTGATTGCTGCTCAATAATTAATACGCGGCGATTTAATTGCCAGCGAAGTTGGTGATAAGGTTTTTCTGCCAAGGGCTGTGTTTGTATTTCTTTTGCACAATTTCTCCCGTTGTCAAGTGCACTCAGAACAACAACAGATTCAGGGTTCGAATCCTGTTCTGCCCTTGCATTGATTCCGATTGACATTTACACGAAGCGAAGATGAAATAAAGAGAACCATTATTTTCCAATCAATTGAAATGGAGGAAAACGCATTTTAAAAAACAAATATGAGATGTATTTGTTTTATTTGAAAGAATACTTATATACTGATTCTAATTCACCCACTGGATTGATTGAGTAAACATTTGAGGTAGATAGTTGAATTTACGTCGCTCTGTGGCAACACTATGGGCCATTGGTGACGGTCAGGGATCAACTCAGAAAGGAAAGAACGAAAGAACAATACTGTAATTTTAAACCACATATCAGTTTTGGATTTTCAATTGATGGTAGTGGACTGAATATAAGAGACTCCATTTCAAGATGTCTTTTATTCTTGTCTGTTTTCGGACCAGTTTATGACGACTCATTATATTACATTGATAAAAATATCTTTTTATTTATTATTTTGCCCAAACTTCTAGTTTTTCTCCAAAAATATTCTTGTATCTTTGCAACAAAAAATGCTCATGTAAAAACAATATCTGACGACTTTAAGGGATAAATCCATTTTCATGTTGAAAAAATTAAATGTGATTATTAATTAAAATTTAAATTATTCATTAAAGAGAAATAGGCCTAAGAATCAATCGATCTATTTCTCTTTAATGATATCCATACCGTTCACTTCCGTTTTGTACAGTAATTTATATTCAAGCATTATATGGTGATTCCTAATTACTCAAGTTCTTATAGTAATTTATATTCAAGCGTAGTGAACTAAATTCAAACTACTAAGTTGGCTGTACATTGAAGTACAATGACGTAAAGTCTACCACACTATCAAAAACATTACGTTTCGATGAATCCAGGAAAATGCATTGTGATGAAAATATGATACCTAAATATACACCCAGTTGGTTGTGCAAACTTTGAGCATGACTGATATAATTAGACAAAGAGGTTCACGTACCACTGAAGAAAAAAGTTTATGGTAATGGATGTTAAATATTTACTACTGATAATAATATTTTTTTGCCCATTGTGTTGCTCCAGTGCTAAGTAAATTCGACTTCCCATAATTATGTTCAACTGTTAAATCATTTCTTCAGTACACATTTGTCAATTTATTAAGGAAAAAATTGCGTTCTTCCCTAGAACAGGTACATATTAAATTATTGAAAATAAATATTTCGTTCTTGAAAACATTTCCTATTTTGGATCTTCAATTTAACACTGAACACATCCGTAATGTCCTGAATACATCCGTAATAATAATGTAGCTGTCCACCGATATGGACACATTTATTGAAAACGGATATCTTGATTCAATAATAATAATTTTCTAAAGAGTAATGATACAAAACATGAAACAAAATAATTCTTTTTAGAATTACTTAAATTTAGGGTTATGAAAATGAATATTTGGAAACACTTCAAACATCAATAAATGTTTAAATATCAATAGTGTATAAATGTCACACGCTGTACAACGATAATATGTTTCGCAACGTTTCTTTTATTTTCATATATAGTCAACTGTACACATATTTACTTCTGGCCTCAATACTAGTTTAGCTGACACTGGAGCCTGGTACTGCCCCCTCATGAAATAAATACATGTAGTGGATTTACAGGTGAACAAAGTCTAAAACCATAGTTCTGAGAAAACGAAGGGAAAAATACTACTCCCAACTTACTAAGTGTGTTTCTCGAGAAGAAATCCAACCTTCATGCTAAGAAAAAAATGACAATGGACATTACCAGTCTATAAAAGCTGGACTAGTGGACTAAAAAGTTCACATCGCGGAAGTCAGCGATTTAAAAAATACTCAATTTACAACTTGGACAAATGTATGAAGAAAAAGAAAAGATGAAATGTTATACATTTGTGCAAGTTGAATATTAAGTTAAATGTCTAACTTTTCAACTTTTCCTTCATACATTTGCACAATTCATTATTGTTAACTCAATGGGAAAATTCAGCTTTCAAAACTTGAACAGACTGAATAGCAGAGAAAACACTTTTCACATTTCCCAGTAGGAAGCTGGATATACGTCACACTGTAGCAACACAACGGGCTAGAGGTCACGATCCGAGATCAATCCCACAAAAAAAAGGTTTCGAGGTGAACACCTCGAAATTTTGAACTGCGATCAGATGACGAGGTCACATTTCTGGGAGACTTCGATCACCGTAACTATCGATCCTTCGTCAATATAGAGGCTTCACTGTTTTATGATGGATTGAAACAACTTATTTAACGACGTTCTTTTTACGTCCCATATTATCTGTGCAAGATGGTTCGAGTCTTTCTTTCACCAGTCAAAAGGTTTCTAAACTTTTATTTTTGGTGATGAATGAATTTTGTTACAAAGAAACGCAGATAATGTTGCCTGGCAATCGAATTGGGAGTCGAAGACTCCATTTTTCGGGAAATAATTCGTCAATCAAAGAGTAATTTTTTGTTCGTTGGGAATGTGAAAACACAGGAAAGAATTAAAGTGTTCCACGTTTCGGCAAGACCATCGATCGCTCCTATTCTTGACCTTCCTTTTTCCGGGCTTGCTCTAAAAAAAGACTATCAATTGCTAATTGAGGTCGGGGTTAAACACATTGGCTCGGCGTCGATAGAAAGGAGCGCGTCCTTGGCTACCAGCGGGAAGGGTGAACGCACTTCAGCCGTTATTAAAAGTTCACTTTTTTGTTTTCTCTGTTCGTTTTTTCGTTGTCAGTCACACACTGTGTACTCGCACGTGTTTAGGATTTTGGCCGATTAGTCAGAAGACAGGTTTTGCTCCGCCCTGAAAAATGGCGACAACGTGAGACATGTCGAGCCGAATTCGTAAAAAAGTTCTGCGAAAAGTTGACGCGGTTTCTTTCTTAGTAGAATTACATACGCTGGAGGAAATAAAAGCGAGGCGTAACTATTTATGCATGCCCACCGTTCTTTATCGAAGTTCTTATCCAAAGACGAAACGTATGGATTTTCATTGCCTCTTGTAATAGGACGCAAAAAACTGGAATAATTTTTTTTAATGGAGAATGTGGAATAATCATCAATCCATATAAATTCCTTATCATTGCCACAAGGGCCATCTGTAATGGGGCAAAAAGGCGTATGTCTCCTTGGAGTTACTCATGTATATCGCATGTGATAATGCCTCATGGGAAAAAAAAGCATTTCTTCGAATTTCAAAGTACATTTTCAACCAATAGAATATGAAGGTATTTCTGAAAAAAATGGGAGGGTGTAATAAAACTGAGGGAGTTGACTATTTATATTTCCGTTTGTATTCCTTGATAGTCAACCACTGTGGTTCCACAATGGTCAGTCACAAGACATTACAATTAATACTTCATTAAAAAAAGAAATATTCAACCTTGAAACATGTTAACTTATTTCTAAAGTTCTGCTACAAACCGAAATATTATATTTCTTGTCGACCTGGCACAAAAAAATAATTATAATTTTGATTGATTTATTAAACATAGTGCTACCTACCTAGTAATTATTTGCTTTCTTTTGCTCCAAAATGGCGTTCTAAAATATCTTTCTGAAATAATTTGTGCTCTTGAAAAAAATACTAATAGTTATTTCTACAGATAATGTTTACAATTATTTTTTGAAAACAAAACTTATCTATTAAAATAAAATAAATGCTACAAAAATGTTTTTTAAAAACCTTTTCATCATTTGCTATTCACAGCAGTGGCATTCTTGCGGTACACCGTCTGAAAGTAGCTGTTCTGCGGTAAAGGGATTTCACAATTCATATTTCGTAACCAAGATACGCTCTCATACGCCTCACCACAGCTCGTGTACTTGTTAAAAAATTATTTTCGGTATTCACTTTTGAAAACATCTATGTATCCAAAAGTCTCAAGATCAAATAAAAAGAATGATCTACTAGATATGACTAAAATCAACTCTGACGGACCTTTTAAGACTTGAATTCAAAAAGATTTGAAATTCTTCAATATAAGTTCTTATGAATGGTTTTGAAAAAGAACAATTCCCTTGTGACACACGCGTCGAGAGATGAGAAATAGAAATCGAGAGCTAAAATTCAACAAGCAGACTGAACTTCTAGCAATGTAGTGATTGTAATCAACTCTCCTGGTGGTTTTCTCGACGAGGCATCTTATCATTAGCAAAACTAACCCTATCTTGACGGACGAGGTCCCGTAATTTGAAGAAAACCAACCACATCTTGTTTTCTTCATCATAAAAAAATGTCAATATTTTGATGACGACAGAATATCATCATTTTCAAGTTAAGCCAGATCTTTATGGACGAAGTATCTCGAAAATGACAAATTTGTCATTTCTTGATAGACGAGATATCTCGTCGCAACTTCTTGGAGGCTTTGACTGACGAAATTTTTCGTTGTTTGTTCACCTTTTGCAACGTGTTCACTACTTTATTTGAAATTTTTGTCAATTTTTTTATTTTGAGCAAATTTTAGGTTAGGAGACACAAAATTTATTTGTATTCATAAACGTCATTAGTTTACGTTTAGATATCGTGTGTGTCATTATGTCTTAAATTATTATCAGATGATACTTGGAGATAAGAAACAAAATTTAGAAATTCTTTTGTTAATTTTTATCTATGAGTTCTACACTCTTTTTGCCTCTTTTTAATAAGAATATCAACTATTAAAATAGTTGGTAACACGGTTGTTGTATTTAAAATAGTTGATATTTTCAAGTGCAATTAACCGATTACAGCTTTGATAAATTACTCCCCGTTCTTAAAATAACGTAAACAATAAAACGGCATTATAAATATTTTTCCTGGGTTCCGAAATCCATTAGTAATTTTATGGCGTACACTGCCATTTTCGTTTCGTGTCAACGGTTGCTTTCATGAGTCAGTGGTTCTGTTAGTTTCCACAGTCATTAGCTCTTTCGTTGTTACGTTGGAGACGCACTCATTTGGAGTTTCTTTTAATATTTTAACCCTCAGCATCAAAATATTTCATAATTTACTAAAAATTAACATGTTTAACTTAAAAACTAATGACACCTCTTTTAGAAGCTTGTCGGATCGTTATTTCGATAATGAAGTACTTAAACTGCATTTTCTTGTTAAACTTTATAAAAATAAGAAATATCGGATTTTGATCAGCTATTGAATATATTTCCTCGTTAAAAAGAATATTGAATTCCCTAGGTTTCAGGAAGAATTGTTTATGCCATACCCGCCAACTTTTTGAAGTTTCCCATAAAAACACTTGTTTTCCGGGAGAAAATATTTTCCGAATTTTTCTTCCGGGAAAATTTTTTTTCTTCTAGTGACACTGATTTTGAGGTATTGGTGCCAAGTCGTGGTAATCACAAAAGAAAAACATCAGCATCAGTGTTTGATAGAGTGTCGTAAAAACCTTTGGCGCTAATTTACAAGAACATGTTTAATTTCTCTAATTTGCATATAGTTTGTGTCAAATGTCACCTTCTCTGTTTCTACGAGTTTAACATAGAACAATAGTAGAAAGATGGGTCACATTTTTTGTTTTTAATTGTTTTTATAAAGCCCGATTTGACACAATTATTGGTAATTTAGCAGTTAAAATTATTTTTTTATTTTAGAATTATTTTTAAGCCTTTCTTTACTGAGACAGATGCATTGCTTTTTTATACCTTAAAATTCTTCCAAATTTTTTAAGTGGAGGTTGGTGTGTGTGTGTTTAATTATATATTTTAAAAATAGAGATAGAAACAGAGATTTGCGTGTTCGAAACTCGATACGATCGAAAACCGTCGTGTACGTGGGGGCTGGTGGTCTTTAAATTTATCGTTGTCTCAAATGTCTTTACATTTACGTGGTGAGGAGATTTAGAGAGTGGAGTGCCATCTCAGGTGTTCACTTTGTCACTTGACCGTGGTTCAAAAGTACGAGGTATTGTCCTCTAATTTTTTCCTTTGAGATTGATCCCAGACCTTCTGCTGCTGTATTGTGACGTAAATTCATCTAAATATTTTATCTGATAACGTTTTATGTTTCAATATTTGAGGATATCCGTGACTAGAAGTTTTTCCTCAATCCCTTGCCGTTGGCTATAATATTATCCATATGTCGCAAACACGTATGGCAGCTTCAAATAATGTATGACTTTTTATATTTAATAGAGTTCACAGGACACTCCGTTTCCCTACTTACATGCTTTACTTCTTTTCGTCGGGCTAATGTAAATAGAGCAGTGTAGCAAGGCCATACAGCAAATCGAGTTGCTGTTATGTCGTGACGAGTGTCGATTATATGTCACGACATATCTTCATAACTTACTGTTCGTATTTTGTTTTATGCCAAGGAGTTCGCGATGAGACTCACAATTTCAAGGTTTTTCCCGAACCTACTGATATAAGTAGCATAATTCTGGAAATGATAGTTTTTATAATTGTATCGAGTTTTCATTTCTATGTCCAAGGTTTACGGTAACATTTTCTGAATATTATATGGCACTGTTTTGGAGACACTGTTTCTGTTACGTTTGAAACTTTTATTCAAGCATTCGCATTATAAATATTATAAATCCAACATTGATAGCATTTGAGGCATTTTCTTTCACCTTAATTATAGAATGGTGGTAATATTTCTGCGGCGACAGTGTTTCTTGTATGTATTCACAACGTGACGTCAGTTCGCCTGTTTTTCGAATGCGATTTCAGCACTACACCAATAAAAATTCCAGAGAATGAATTGCGAATTGATATATGATAGTTCATTCATCAACACCAATTTCATTAAATGCCAAACGTCGCCAAAATGAAGATGAAATACATTTTAAGGAAATGCCAATATGTGTCAGGCGAGAGCATTTGGGTAACAGGAAGTAAAATCGCTGTCATATAGAAATATAATTTTCCGTTCTTTATATGTATATTATCATATTTTCTTATAAAATTGATAGAAATAATTTTCGTACAAAATTAACACCTGCACAAACTTGTTCGTCTTGTGTCTGAGAAACTGTTCGTGTAATTAAATGAAATGCATTTTCTGAGAATTGCACTTATTATTGCACGATTTTACTGATTAAATTTTGAATTAAACTTCCCACAAAGTCTTATTTAATCGCAGTTTCTTGTTTCTGAATTTAAAAGTTTTTCTTGTAGCCATGTCTAGGCTCTTAAATAATTTCATGGTTTTCAAAAACTGTATTATTTTATACTTTCCGTAATTTCAATTAAATTGACAGAGAAATTTCAATTTCTTCTAAAATAAACCCCAAGTGTCATTGTTATTGGTACGAATAATTACTTTTAACTCAAACTACAAATAATTACCCAAATAATAAAATTTATTAGGTACAAATAATCCAGATAACTCATGGCCTGTGAATGTAAATGCCAATTAGAGGTGATGGCCATCAAAAAAAATTGCTACTTCTGAGTTCTACTGCCGAGTTGTTACTATGTGGTCTATTAAAACAATGCACCCACAACAACAATGTTTATGGTAAATATAATTTTTCTATTTACTGAGTTGAGAATGAATAGCAAAAACAATTTTGTTGCGAATTATCATGCGAATTGTATTTGGCATATAATTTTCATATCCAATCTGATTTCGTTTTCAATTGCTCAACTACGATTGAAATTGTTTCGGTGTTTAAAAAATATTTAATATGTGGGACTACATTATCTACTCAGTTTGATGTACATAATCAGAATAAATATTTCTTGAAGTTTCCTGAGAGATCATAATTATTTTATTTATTTGTAAATACTTCTGGGTACTATTCTATATGGAAAAGAATTAAACTTATATTTCTTCTTTAAAGAATGAAATTTCCCTCCGAAACGAATATTTAATATTCAATTAGAATTCAATTCGATGCACTTTTTTTTTCCAAAAATCCCTGTTACATCTTTAGAAGTTCAAAATCAATAGTTTAAAATGCTTCCATTTTCTTAAAACTTTATCATAGCAATTAAATGCATTCCAAATAAATCGAAAAAATCAAAAAGTTGGTCTGATAACTGAAAATTGGATCAAGACAAAAATGTTTTCTTTTTTAAAATTAAAGGAAATCTTTTTGGTGTATAATTTTGTTTGATATGTGTATTGAGTTTCAATCTTTTCTTTCCGATAAAATGTTTACTTACTGCTGTTTGTTATTTTGACTCAATTGAATTTTAAATGGCTATTTTTTCAAAATCAGTTTATTTTTATACACTTTGAAAATGCCGAATGATCTACTATTTTTTCTACGATTTGAGTTTCTGCAAGATGATTTTTAGTATTTGTTCGACTAGTTTGGCTTCGTCTGTAGAAATTTGAAGATTCAAATAGATCAATGCTACTTAATAAGTCCTGTTTTATGAAATATACATTTTAGAAACTCAATCAAGTTTTTTAACATAATCTTAAAAATTGAAACACATCTGTAGTGACCAGTGGCTGTAATACCTGATCGACCCCTGCTTTCTCGTTTCATCTCTTCTCTCAACTACCACCCCCAAGTGAAACCTTTCACAGTTTCACTTCTCTTTCTGATCACGCATCCACCTCTGTTTTCTCTATCAAATAAGTGTTGGGTAGATGAGTATAATAATGCACTTTTACACCTGTTTTCTCACACACATGTGCAGGAAATGAACAAAACAAAAGGAACTTTATAGGTACATCGATTAAAATAATTATGTAAAATAATTGTATTGCCTTCTATTAAGTTGTTTCTCCAATTTTTAAAGAAAATAAAATAAAAATAATTAGTTAAAGAAAAATAAATAATAATAATTAATTAAAGAAAATAAATAATAATAATGAATTATAGAAACATATATAGTAATAATTAATTATGGGAAAAAATAATTATTATTAATTATAGAAAATAAATAATAATAATTAATTAAAGAAAATAAATAATTATTACTATTTGCTATATAAGTGAATGAGAATATTTAACTTTCTGTAAACTAAAAATAGACTGAACATTACAATAGAAAACTTTCGAAATGCCAGTGTCCCTCTCTAGCCTTCGGCTCCATGGTACTGACTATCCCCATGTGAGGACCTTGTTCTGATATTCAACACAAGACAGAAATTTTAGTTTCCTTTCGCTGGATTTAAATTTGCTTAAAAAAATATCTTGTTATCTTGGAGTTTAAATAGGTACTAAATATATAATTATTGTATGCAAGTAGATGGTTGATTTTTCGAAATAATGTGAACCGAAGCCACCTCGTTTAACCAAGTCGGATAATACGGACGTAATGAAAAAAAAAAAGGCCTATACAAAATTCTGAAGAGTAACTGTGCAGCATGAAAATACTACTGCTATTGCAAGATTCTTAAAACAAGGAATACACGGATCTCATGTTGTAACAAACAGCATTCTGCCATATAAGGCCCGATGCACACATCCGGTTTTTCAACGTGCGGCGCCGCTGCCGCAACGCAAGAGCGGTCTGAGATACATTAGCCCCAATGGTGCACACATACTTCAATGAGTGCACACATGCCTCAGGAGCCGCTGCGGCGACGTACGTTCAACTTGCGCCGTAACTCGCCGCACACGCTTCTCCGTTCTGAAATACCTTGTTTTCATAAATAAATGGAATATAAATAAAAATTAATAAATGGTTGTTTCCAATAACGACTATTTTGTTTCAAATATACTTTTTTTACACCAAGTAAGCGAAATAAAATGGCGTGAAATGAGTCCTTGCGTCATTTCACAGTTACGTGTGCATAGTTGGGCTCCGGCGTCGCTGCAGCAACGCAAGTGCGGTCTGAGATACATTAGCTCCAATGGAGTAGTGCACACATGTCTCCAGCGCTGCTGGGGCGACGCAGGTCCAACTTGGGTGCAATTTGTACCGCAGTTCCCCACGGCGCCGCAGCTCGCCGCACATGCGTCTCCGGACTGAAGTACTTTGTTTTTATAAATAAATGGAATATAAATAATAATTAATAAATGGTTGCATCCAGTAACGTCTATTTTTGTCTCAAAATATACTTTTTTTATACCAAGTAAGCGAAATAAACAAGCTATATTCGATAGAATATTTGTCGCAAATTAGTTTGGCGTCATTTCACGGTTATGTGTGCATAGTTGGGCTTTGGTGCCGCAGTGGCGCCGCACGTTGATAAACCGGAAAAGGGCATACTTGTGTTCGAATCTTTATTTAAAGCTTTTGAAAATGTCTTACCAAATTCAGCTCGACTGACACGAACACTCGGTTGATCTTAGCTCGGATAATCAAGATTCTACTGTAGGAGGAGTTATTTTGGCGGGTAGTCTCTATGTCGGCTTTGGAGCTAAGTAATTTCTGTTAAAGATGGGCGTGTGCTTCGGATCAAAACCATTAGTGTGATGATAAAACATGTCCACGATAGGTAGAAGAGCAGCAATTTGTCGTCTATGTTTACTATGTTGTAAACCTCTCTAGTGCTCGAAGCATAACTTATACCTGTACATGAAATATTTCATCGATAAGAAGAATAAATATTCGATGACATTTTCCGAATGCTCACGTTCGTGATTGAGAGCCGGACTTGTTTTAACTATGGATCTAACTGAATGTTCACTTCGATCTAGAATTAATTTGCTTTTAAAGATTTTTTGTCAAAGTTTAATTTCTATTATGTTTATAGTAGTTATTATGAGTGCATTGATGGTTTAGAAGAAAGTGTTCTCTTCTCGTGCGCATGTCCAATGCACCGTAATTTTTGTGCAAGGTGATTTTCTTGAAATGAAACCACGTGACAGAAAACGAATAATCAAAGTAATGAAAATATTGTATTATTTTTTAAAAATTCAAATCATAATTAAATGTAAATTATTTATTAGTTTGATTTAACCTTGTTATTTGACTATGCTTATTCGGAAACCTTTTTAGGAGTGAAATAATGAGAATTAACCATTTAAAAGGCAGAATTATTGTACATAATAAAAAGACATTATCAATACATTTTCCCGTGAAATTAATATTTGTTATCCATTCTAAATCATAAGTAAGTGATATTATTTTATTTCTTTAACGAAATGATATTTTAAAATTCCGCCAAAGTCGTCAAAGAAAATTAATGTTAGGCACCGCTTTGAAAGATGTCATAAAAATGACATCTTTCAAAACGGTGTCTAACATTAAATAAAAAGGTAACATTAAATATAAATGTGGCATTCAATAAAAAGGGCATTTTTAAAAGGTCAAACGGTTGTCAATCATCAAGATATATCCTGAAGTGTAGTTTTTTTTTTTTTAATTTGAATTTTTTTTCATTACTCTGAATGGATTTCCTTTTACAGAAATTATTATAGGCCATAAACACACACATACACATATGTCCTGTGCATCATTTTCCCATTATAGTAATACTTTTCAAAATGGAAATTATGAATTTGGTTTTTATTTGTGGTTGTGGAAGCTAGTACAATATTTTATTTCGCAATTCATTTGCATAAATATGAAGTATGTGTTTCATAGAACTTTTCACTTTGGGCCGATTTCATAAGATTTACACATAATGGTATTGGATACTTGAGTAGCATTGCACTTCTCTTACACCATCTACATCATCCTTAATAGATAAATCAAAGTACTAAATGCTAAAAGTTACTCTTTGAACTATTTCTTAGACTTTCCAGAAAACAAAACATAACTTTGTTCTTAAAATTTGCAAATTCATCAGAGATAAAAATTTCTGCATCAAAAAGGATTTCGTAAACGTTTTATATTTCCATACTGTATTGTTAAAAATATCATAATGCCATTCTGTTCCCTATAAGTATGTGAAAAAGCTCTACAACTATATTTGACTAGGTGGTGGTTTAAAAGGTGACAGTTTTAAACGGCGTTAAAAATTATTTATACGTCACAGAGTACATTGCACTTCCATCCTGTTATTCGTATTTGTAATTTATATTGTATAATATTGTAAAAAATTTTGAAATTTAAACCTATAATAATACTCGTATGTACTTTTCAAGTTTTCCTATCATCTAAATAAAATTTCTTCAAGGATAGGGACAATCCAATTATTTTAGGAGTCCCATTATAGTAACATTTGTAATTTTTTGTAATTTTGAATTTGTAATTTTGAATACAGCCGCAAATTTCTGAAATGTAAACATAATTCAATCTATCTAAACATTATTGTAGCAAAAGAAGTACAAGCTTTTGCCTTCTAAATTCACATATTTCTGTTCTTTCTTTTTACTTTTAACATCTTTATACTGTATTGTATTCATTTGATTCTTGATTACACCTTTATTCTCTTATAAATGTAATATTATATAAAGAGAAACTTGAATTCATATTGTAAAATATTAATTTTAATACACTCATCAGATTTGTTTTTATTTAATTCTTATACAAAAGTTTTTCTCGTTTGATATGTTTAATCTAATCGGTTGCGAAACTTCTAACATAAAGTGGATATTTTTTTTCTGTTCATTTAAGTGAAAAAGATTTAAATGGAATAGACATGTTGGGAAAAAAGTAATTTTTGGCTTTTAGTATTATATTTTTGTTTGTGTGGAAACCATATTGAGATTTATTATTCCTGTTACCTTGAGGATATCGTGACTATTTGTGGAAGGGAAAGTAATTCCATTCTGTCGTGATACTAAATCACGATGACATCTGTTATGTTCAGATTTCTTTATAACACTGTTTTCTTCTCAGGAAAAAGATTTCCGATAAGACTACAAAAGTAATGATCGATAATTGTGAAGCGCACTCAACTCAACCAATAGTTGGTCAGTTCTTGATTTCATTCAATAATAATTGGAAATGCGTCCGAGTAAATACAAAATTACGGAATGAATAATTCAATTTTAGGTATTAACAATAACATTCAACAGTAAAGCACATGTGAAACTATAAAGAAATTATCTATAATAGTTCAATTGATACAAAAGATATAAAACAAAGAATCTTTCTATAGCTCCAGTGCTTGAGGATTTCGCTGGAGATAGCAATCTGAGTCAATGTCTGTTTTATTCTTAGAATACAGATAAATCAACTTCCTCTTATTGTATTGTATTTATATTACTCAATTCAGCTCTTAAACAGGTCTGTATTGAAATATGAATTTAATTTTCATTCACAGTGAACGAATAAAACCTAATTTGAAGCCGCAATGAAACTCGCATGCCTTTCATGCATCACATATATCTATACATAATTTACACCCGCAACTCAGAATTCGCGATTGTTGCTCGTAATTTCAAATCTAAGATGTTGCAGCAATTTCTTCAGTGTATTTTTTCATACAGAAATATATATTTTATAAAAATAGTCTGCTTAGTATTCACTCTTCAGCAAACTAACAATTAACTGTATCTCTACTATTATAAAAGGAAGTGTTTGTTTGTCTGTCTGTTTCGCGGCCGCAAAATCCTGACGATCTATGGCACTTACAGCAATGAGATTTGGCACACAGGTAGTCCAAATTTTTTGCAATTGCTGGGTCGCGGCGAAATTTCTTTATAACTTTGTAATGAAGCAGAAAGTAGAATGATTTATGTCAATCAATTAAAATTTAAAATATGTTTTTCAAGTTTGTCTCCAAGTCTTTCTATACAAATATTTCAGAATGATATTCAGTTTTGATCAATTCTTCCTCCGAGTGTGAGCGCAAAGTGGAGTTAAATTAATTTTTAATTTTACAGAAACTTTCCTTTCATAAGGAAAATGTGTTCGATAGCATAAAATTTTATTATTCTTAAAATAAAGTTAGACTATGGAAAGTGCACGCAATGTAGAATGCCGTCCATATTGCGTGCTGTCGAGGTGTACTTACTCATGTACTTCATGTACTACGAAAAAGTTGCAAATTTGTGAGTAGTAAGTATGCAGTTGATCTCGTTTTAACAAACAAACAAAAAAAGAAAAAATCAAACAGAAAACTAATATTGGACGTTCACAAAAACATTTTATGATAAATGAACGCAATAGTTGAATTTTTTAAATTAGCCTCAAAAATATTTTCAGCACATCGAAACACAAAAGTATGTAACGAATTGCCATCAACGATTTACGGCACTTTCAAATGATTTCCGATACATTTATTGGAATTTCAGCTTTATTTCAGAATAGGAATTCATACGAGGTATTTGGGTTCTAATGTCTCACTTCTGGTGTGACGGATGTGGAAGAGATAAGGGAACTATAAAAAGCGAAATACGAGTTGAGAAAAGAGGCCGTTCCCATATGACTTGCAAATTGAACAGACGCAGTTAGGTTGCTTCATCCATCAGTGAATTGGTGTTATTTCACGAAATTTTTCATTCTTTGTTCATTTTTTTTCTTAAAGAACTACTCACCGACTGGTTAAGAGAGATTCGTTGATAAATTAACGTACATACGTGACCCTTACCAAAAATGGTTAAGAAGGGGGGGGAGGGGAAACGTATTCATAATACAGCGACCAGTAGGTCCTGTCCAAGCTTAATTTGAGATGAAGGAAACCATTTAAATCAAGAAAAATATGATGTCCACAAACACACACCTCAAAACGAACAAGACATCACCGAACTCCATTGGCAATTTTTAATACCAGCAGGTGTTTATAGGAAAAGGGAAATGTTACATGACAGTTAAACTTTTAGTTAATGATGTCGGATAATTCTGAGAGAATATCAAAGAGAGTGGTTTTTAATTTTGTATAAGGAAATTGAATTGCTGGTAAAGTTTGTTGCAGAAATATAAATCTTAACCCATTGGATTTGGTTTGAAAGTGATAGTTTAGTTAACTAATATTAGTCTGTTAATCTAAACTCAAATAGGTAATGGGTAATCTACGTCGTCTTGCTCTCCATAGGGACATTGTGGGGTACTTTTAAGTTTAAAATGTTGAAAATATTCCTGGAAAAGAACCATGAATAGCCATGAGATATAGTGAGGGCTGACATGTGGATAAAAGTTTTGACTCGAAAACCAGAGGGGCTACGTTCCAATAGATCTTTCAATCAAGAATTGCAAGATGGTAACAGAACCTGGAAAACCGGAAAAATCAGGGAATTCTCAGAAAACTTTTTATTTCTGGAAAATTTTCCAAATTTCACAAAAATACAGGAAATTTTGATAACTTAAACGGTCACTATTGTCGTTTCTCCTATTTAGAGATGCGCGATTACGAGTGCTTTTGAGAATCGAATAAATCGTTTTCGCAGAAATTGTAATTCGAATAAAAAAAACTTGGCGTCGTAATTTTTAAACACCGCAAAAACCACCGCCGCCGTTTTTTCGCGGCTGCAGCGTCTTGTCGCCGTAAGGCTAGCGATACAACTTGTGGTATACAATTTTATATTTGTGTAACTAGTGATAATTATTGTGCATTAAATTAATACCTTTGCTTGCAATTACATTTTTGTAGAATTTTTTTATGTATACTTTCATTTGATTTTGATGAATAGTATGATAATGTAGGGTTTAGTGTAAAAAGTTCATATTCAAACTATTTTGTATTTTTTCTAATGTTTTTTCAATTTGCTATTGCAAGAGTTCCATTAAGGGTTCCAACCGTTACAATAACAATTAAAATATTTGTGGATAAAAAATACAAAATATTTGTGTAGAATGATCCTTTTACCCCATCTGACCCTAAACATTTAAAAACATTGTTGTGTGGATACTGTATATCCATACCAATCACGGATCATAACATTTCATAAGGGAATTGTAAAATCAGGGAAATTTTTGTGTGACTATCAGTGAAATATCAGAAAACTTCTTTTCAAGGATTTTGTTGCCACCCTACATTGGTTTTTGATATTTAAATTAACGTCGTACTAGAGCAACGTAACGGACAATTGACGACGGTCCGGCACTCAAACAGTAAAAGAAGTAATTTTTTTCCTTATGAGAAAAGTGTAGATACAGGAACTTCTGCTCCTCACCACACAGAGTAACTGATTTGTGGAAATAATCTGCGATCTCAAGCCTGGTGCGGATTCAAGCCCAGGGCTATCTTCATTCCGGTAGGATATACTGATTAATTTTTGTGTGGAAGATGGATTTATTATTGGTAGATTTTTAATACAGTTATCAAGCTCCCGAGATCTCCAAGCTGACTTTGTAATTGGTCTGAGCGCACTGGCTGATTTTATATATGGTAAAAATCTTGGAAAAGAGTGTTGAAACATGACTTGGATAAAAACTCCAAAGAATGATGAAGGGCGACATAGCGGGAGACTGCACTGTCTCGACAAACATGAAAGGTATTTAAAGATATAAAGATGAAGTACGAGACGAATGTCAACGTAGGTGACGCGCACTGTCTTTATGGATAGGAAAGAGACTTCATTGGTGGGATTCAACCCACACATACACAAAAAAAAGAAGCTTCATAGCGTGGTAACTTATTGCGAGAGCGGAGAACATTGCAATCACAATATGGAATAATGAAAAACACCTCATGCTAAGTGAAAGGGAGTTGTTCTACTTCGTGACGTCGCAAAACCTTATATTGCAAATGTGACGTAAAATGTCTTCACCGTATATGGATGGAAGCAGGAGTTTGCCCACCATACAATCCAAATACGCCACCCATGTACAATTAGTTTCCCTGCGCTGACCAGCATTTCCATGGTGATTATCTCAGGGCGGAGTTGGAGTTATGGGAAAGACTCTCCAGTGGGTAGTGTAAGTAGCTAAAGTCTTCAAAGATAGTAGTTCATTGCTCGAAAACAGGAATTTGAAAATAAAGAGTAAACAGGTCAGATAATAAAGTAAGTAAAAAAAATAATAATAAAGTAAACAGGTAATAAAAATTAAACAGTTTCTTAAATAATAAGAAAACTGGTATTTGAAAATAAAAAGACGGAATATTAAAAACTGTAAAATAATTTTCTATAAATGTAACAAAATATGCTTCAGGGGCCGTGCAAACTGAATATTTTGCCAATAATTATAGCTAAAGGCAACAATAATTGATAATAAAGTGTAATTTTTCAATGAGCATGTGTTGCATAACTCCTACCACGAAAACAAAAATTGTAAAACCGAAGTACTACTTCCTTTTAGTATGTATTTGCAAAATGTTTTCAGTTTTGGTCACTAAGCTCAACGGTTAAATCTTTTTCATACACATTCAGCTGTATTTTTTTACCTAGATAATTAAAAATACTCTACACGATTCACATAAATATTCATCTAAAACATATTAAATTATAAGGTAAATGTAAAATATACTCTATAACAAAAAAAAAATCGACGCACCAAGAAGGAGTTGTCCGATTGCGATAAAAATTGTTGGATATGAGGAACATACATAGAAAATCAAACACTTAAAATTTCAGAACAATCGAATAATTTATTTCAGAGTTTGACCGTTACAAAGGGAGGAAGTCAATAAGGCGTTGATCCACCTCTGGCCTGAATACAAGCTGTCACACGGCGTGGCATGGACTGAAAAAAACTCCGGATGGTGTCCTGCGGAATTTCTTGCCAAATTGTGTCCAACTGTCGGGCTAAACAGCCAACATTCCGGGATCTCTCATAACGTCACAAATGTGCTATATGGGAGAGAGATCAGGAAACCTAGCAGGCCAAGAAAGTGTTGGGAAAGCGAAGGCAGTTTATAGCAACACGTGTCGTGTGCGGCTGGGAATTATCTTGTTAAAAAGTAAATCCGGGGTGTCGCTAAAGGAACGGTAACACAGCCTGCCGTAGAATGTCATCAACGTGCCGCTGTGCTGTAAGTGTGCCAGAAATGACTACCAAAAGGGTCCGGCTATCAAAAGAGATGGCACCCCAGAGCATAACTTCCTGTTGTGGGCATGTGTGGTGTGCGATAAGAAGGGCAGGATCCCCAAGCTGTTCTGGACGTCTCCATACAAATCTGAGGTTGTCGTCATGACACAGTTGGAAATGGGACACGTCACTGCAGACTATACGTTCCCAGTTAGCGCCGTTCTAAGTTGATCGAGCCCGGCACTACTGCAATTCTGCACCTTAATGGTGCGTCGAAGGTTTTTTTTTTTTTTTTTGTAAAAGATTGTTAGATTTTTAATGTATATTATGTTACACCAGGGGTGGCCAACCTGTGGCGCATGCGCCAAACTTGGCGCATTGGATGATTACAAGTGGCGCATTGTATCCTTGTGCCTACATATTATTTGATTACAACTGAACAAGCATTTTCATCCATGAAATTCACTAAAAGGAAAACGAGATAGCGAATGAATGATACAAATTTGAAAAATTCTCTGTTGCTCTCAGTAACAACTTTACACCAAACATTGAAAGACTAGCGATATCCAAACAGGCTCAAAAGTCTTATTAATGGTAATGTTTATGTGCTGCAATAGACATTGTTTTACGTACAATAGTTAAAGCATTTACAAATGTTAATTATGTCTATAAACATACTTTTATTAAAAAAGTTATTAAGGATATGGCAGTACCATGAACGTAAGGTAGAAAAGGTGCTTGAGTTGTATGGCGCATCGGAACTTGATTTGAAAAAAAAAATTGGCGCATGGTATGTAAAAGGTTGGCTACCCCTGTGTTACACAATAAAAAAAAGAAAACGAAGAGAAAAATTTCTACTCGCTTGCTATATTAATTACCTATACATGGTAAGAAAAATGACTTAGTGGACTTTACCTGTCTAAAGATCACGACATTCTGCTCTAGAAAAGCTAAAAAATCTCATATCTGAAAAAGTTTGAGTTTGTGTGTTTCAATTGTATGCCGATGAAATATCCCAATTGTATTTAAGTTATCACTTTATTATTTTCTGCTGTTTGTGAGTTTTACAATGCTGGCTGTAACTAGTATTGCTCGATTTTAAAACAGCATTTTACTTTCGATAAGTTTCGATACACAGGCTGACACAAACTAGAGGTGAATATCCTTTCAGATACGAGCATGAATATATTTTCAGACCTTTACATATTGTCAGCGTCTTGCCAAAACCACTAATATGTAATTTTTAGTGTATTCTCTCTGTCTCATCTAATTGCCTTTTCTAGTCTACTTTGCATATTTTCTGTTGTTCTCAGACAAATTCTTATCCGTAACCTAAACAGCCTAAATTGAGACCGAAAACTTTCGCCTTTAAGCAAGTTTTTCTGGTGACAAAGATTTTTGAAGATTTTTTGTCTTTGATCCTATTACGGTTCGGTGTGTTGCACGAGTGTGACGTTAATTCAACTACCCCTACCTATCATCATTACGATTCAGATAATATCTTTGAAGAACAAAGATAGCGTTTTTCGGCGCTTAAAGATTTACCAATTACACAACACTAATTATGTTACTATAGTTTCCGCGTGGATATTTCACCAAAGCGTAGTCATCTGAAAACAGCGGTCCCTACCTACTTCCTAGTTCAGGGTTTCCGTACACTGGCGACAAAAAGGCGACTTTCGTTACTATTATTCAATTTTGGCGACTTGGGGTATCTTAGCAAAAATCTTTCAAGCTCCCATTTAAAAAATTTGGCAACTTTCGAACAAATTGGCGATTTTTTTTTTAATTCCCCAAAGATCTACGATTTAATCTCTTTTTTTTTTTCGCTAGTAGAGGACAGCAAAAATTATTTTTCGGATTTTCTTAAGGTAAAGATCCGAGGATTTTGAACCACGGTCAGATGACGAGATAACACCTGAGCTGGCACTCCACTCTCCAAACTACCACACCAACCCAACGTGAGGACTTTCGACCACGACAGATTAAAGTTGCATCAGCCGCCTGTACACCATGACATCCATGCCCGGGCCCGGATTCGAACCAGGAACCTTCCGATCTAGAGGCTGGATTTTCTAAAGGAAGAAAATTTTCCAAGGGACCCCCAGTTTCGAAGTTTTGGAGCCAAGCTATGACAACAATGAAAGTCGTTGCCTTGTAAACCTTTTTGAAAATAATACTTTTTCTCATTCAAAATTTAAATTTCTTGGCAAGATCGTCATAGTCTGTTTCATACATGTTTTTCACATTGTGTGTTAGCCCATTCATTCACTTTGCACACCTAAATTTGCAACTAAAAATAGGGTTTTTGCGCGGAGACTTTCATTGCTATTTTCAAAAATTTATTTTACTGTTTCACAAGCGCTTTGGCTGTGGCAGCCCTGCTAGTTGCACTTCTTCCCTTTTCAACACGAGTTGAACGGTTGCTGAAAGGAAGGTAGAAGTACAACAGGGCTGGGCTTCGTGAGCAATGAGTTGAAATCCCCCGGAATCCTCTGGAATTAGAAACTGATAAAATACTATAGCGGCGTGTTTCGCTTTTAGCCTCTCTCTCTCTCTCTGCCTTGCTGAACTCTCGTAAAATACTTCCCAGACACGTGAACTGAAACGCTCCGGTGAGTCTAAAAATGGGTGGCCTCCTGCCGCCCTGCCTTCCCACCACTGTCACGACGGATCGATATCGCCAGCACGTGGCTTCGAGGGGACTCTGACTGCATGTGCAATCGAAGCAGCGGTGATGACCGCCGCAATTTATTCTTTCCTGTTTTTGTGAGTTTTCTTAATTTTGCTGCTTGCTGAAATAGAACACCATTTCCTGAAAAGCGCGAAATATGATGCGTGTGGTTTGGGAATAGCTAATAAAGTTATTTCAGAGTCCATCAACATTTCATTTCTTTAGTGGCTACCAAACTTTTCAGTCCAACGACCCCTTTAAAATAAAAAATTTCGTAGGCTCTTTGAGATTATAAAATTAAAGGATCACATGATACCTGCATTTTAATAACCCTTCTTTTGTTTCCTCTTTTTTTAAAGTGAAATATGTAGATATATTTTTAAATATATTATGAAACGTTAAAACTTCACATTAAGGATTAGTAATAACAATTTAAAGATCTGAGAAATAAAGAACTGAAATAAAATAAGCAGTTAATGTTGAACAAACTTTCATTTAAATCAAAAGCTTTTGCTAAATTATAATATAAACATCAAAATATGTACTTTATCTTCATGGGAACAATGAACACTTCAATTAACAAGCTCTTAGCAGTAGTTCAGGAATGTTTGGCTTAATTTATATGATAATTTGGACACACACATAAGTCATCCTCAACTTTAAATCTATTTCAAATCAATGTATACTGGAATCACCTAATTGTTGTAGATTCTAAAATTTAAAATTTTGGAACATAAAAGAATCAGAGATAGTTTGGGGAAATTTTATTTTTTCGATAAAAAAGTAAATGTTTTCGGTTCTTGCCAACAAGAGAGTGAGGGGGAGGGAACAAAAGCCTGAACTACGTGGGTCAGTGTTTCTCAACCTTTTTTTAGTTGACGACAAACTAAAAATATCTTGAATTATTTGGGCACACTTTGAATACAAAAATGTAAAAGTTGGTATTTCCAATACTGCTTATGTAGTTATTATTACTAATAAAATTAGTATTGGATATTTGAGATGGCTGAGCCTGTTTTCTTGAACAATTAAATCAAAAAGAGGTTTCAAAGTCGCCAGACAACTTATCGGCGACACATCGTGCCACTCAATTCCACGGATAATCGGGAATGATAATTATAAATTTCGTTATTAATTGTATCCTAGAAACGGCCTTGCCCTTCTTTATTCCGTTCCTTTCTTGCGGATGTGATTGTTATAAAAACACTGATACAAATCAACAATACTCGGATAGTTCTTTTCCATGATGAAAACTTATAAATCGAAGTATTGAATCAGGCCTATAGATGAAAATTTAGAAAACACTCTGCACCTGTGTATTAGTGGGATTGATCCCAACATTGATTATCTTGTTTCGCAAGTTCAAGCTCATACTTCTCATTAATTTCTGGTGATTGTAAGTAAATACTTAATCAATACGATATTATTCTGTTCATGTAACTTTACCATTCTACTTTATAAATATATAAAATAAAATAAACCTTATCCTTATTACTTTTTCACAACTACCTATTATCAACTGCTCGCGACTTCATTAATATCCTAAAGTTTAGCCCGCAACTTTCCAAAGGTTACCCATACCTACTTTAGTCAGTGGTGGCTTATAATTTTAAAAATAATATTAGGGCTGTTTTAAATATTATATAAAAAAAGCAAACGTTTGTGTTTTTATTGAATTTTGTTTAAAGGTTATATGATATTTGTTAGTTAACATTCCAATAGGTTTCAACGAGATATCTCCTTTAATATCTGGTCAATTTTGCCAATGACAAGATATCTTGTCCAATAAGATGGGTTCGGTTTTGCTAATGCCGAGATACCTCGTCAAGACAAAACTGTCTTGTTACTCCAAGGGGAATTAAGATTCAATTAGAAAAAATAAATTATCCTTGCCTAGATCTAGTGATAGTTCAGAACAGGTTTTTTCGTCAGCGGCTACAGGGTGGTTTTCGATGCCAAGATGAACTGCCGGGAGAACTAATTTACACTCAAATAGGTAATGATCTGCGCCACCAAGCTCTTCTCAAGGACAGTGTGAAGTAGAGTTTGAGGCAATTCTTATATTTAAAGATTAATATTATCCACTCTTGAATCCCGATGTCCTGAAGGTTGGTAGGGTTTTCGGGTGAAAGCGCCATATTTATCCAAGGTACGCCAAACAACATGTTCTGAAGAGTGTCTTTTAAAGACATGTTGACTTGGATTGAGATCTATAAAGACTTTCCTTCTCCACAAATATTTTAGTGCGAATCTAATAGGGTACGCTTGGATTGGCCCATGTGTGGGCGACAGCTTTCCCCGCGCTCACACAACGCCTTTTACAATACATGAGAGATTGACTTCAAATTGATTAGATGCTCTTTATTATTTGTAGACATTTTTTCTAGCATATCTGCCTTCTCATTGCCAGCGAAGCATACTGATTATTACTGGACACTATTGTATCCATTTATAAACAGCGGCCAATCAGCATTAACGAAGCGCTTCCAAAGCTATAAAAGATCTTGGTTCAGTAAAACTCGTTTCTTTGTCTTAAACAATAATTATTCGAATTGGAAACACAAATGAATTGCTAATATTATATTTTACTGAATTGCAATACTTATCTTAAATTGCATTTTTAAGATATAATGATAAGGAATAAAACCTCTTTCATCTTAACTTTCATTGGTTTCTTTTAAATCATTGTTATCGATAAATTCACATATATGGTGGAACATTTGTGTTAAACTACTGTTAAACACAGTTAGAAAATCCCTACGCGTCAACTCTTTCTCCCAACAGTTCTTTCATGGTCAAACAAGTTAAAACGTGAGACAAAAAGTTTCAGCTTAGCTTCTCTAAACTTTAAGTAGGAAGTGGTTAGAATGTTGTCAATGACTTTTAACTTTCAATATCAATTTAAATTTGGCCTTCAAAAGCTTGGCATTAAAAGGACAGTAAACCGTTCAGATTGTGATGCAGAGAAATCTCTAATGCTATCAATAAAAAAAATGTTGTTAAATAGGAATGGCTTTTAAGGTGTTCGAAGCTACTTTTGAACAATAATTTTGACTTTATCTAATGATATCAGGGTAAGGAGATGAATATTAACAAGAATTGACTATAACTATCGATTTGACACGCTCAAGTATTGCGGGTGTTCTTATACCTTAACGTCTTGGTGACCACATTCAGTAGTTGAGAATCTGTACCTTTCCTCTTAAATTCCATAATACTTTTGTTAAGGGGGTCCGGGACACATCAGAAAAAAAATTTTAATAATTAATTTAGAATATAAAATTTTTTTGTACTGATTACCCATCTAACTAATAAACATAATCACAACACAAAATTTTTCCAAAAGTTTTTTAAAAATTTTAAATTAAAATTTTTTGAAAAAAAGAGGGGTCATTTTAAATTGCTAAGGCTCAAAATATTCTTGGTCCATTTTCAAAATTCTTGCAGTAAATTATTCACAAATTTATAAACTTTAATTTTGATTCAGCAATTTAAAAAATATTAATTTAACAAAAAACAAAAAATATTTGAATGAAAATTTTTGAAAATTTTAAGGTATTTTTTTTTAAGTCATATTTTTAAAAGTAAATATTTGTTTCAAATTTGCTGAATCAAAATTAAAGTATAATGTTTGAAAAATATATATTCCAAATTTCAACCCTTAAACTTTATTGGTTTTCGACTTATAGCAATTTGAATACAGGTAATCTTGAAAAAAGTATCATGGAGAAAAACGCATTTAAAGTTTTAAAGACAGATGTCGTTGCTATGACAACAACTGTCAAGAGTGTTAGATTTTCAAAACAACGCACTACAAAAATTATTATATCTCTAGTTCTAATTAAGATAGAAACATGATTTAGACGTCATTTTAAGCAAAAAAACATAGAGAATTTCTTAAAATCATAAAAAAAAATTCGAAAATTTGACGATTTTTGTGTCCCGGACCCCCTTAAGCAAAATTAACATAAACTAATCGCTGCTTTCTTTTATCTTTAAGATTTTATCGCACTTAAAACTCTTAATTCATGGTATTGTAGTGTTTAAACTTGAAACTTCGTAAGAAAACATTTAAGACCTCATCTAATGAGAATGTTGGATTAATTTTTCAGCTCCAGGAGCAGAACTTTTAGTAGTCATGTCGAAAATCGACATGATTACTTTAGCGTTCGTATAAGCTGCTACATAAGTATTTATAAGCTTCTAAATTCTGCTTCACATTTGTGTAGTTTTAAACTACACAAATGTGAAGCAGAATTTAGATGGAATTTCAGAATTTTGATGGATGTTCAAAATGTTTAGTGTGACGACCCAAAAGTATTGGTTCTAAATATGTGTTTTGGCAGAAATGAAACAAAATAAATACATATTTTTTGTAATTTTAATGCATCTTACGTTAATCCAAATCTGGGATATTTGTATCACATGTAACTTCAAATTACGTGCTAAATAAATAATTGTTAATTGTTAATTATTAGTTAACGTCCCTTAAGGGAAAGATTCTAAGACAACACCTCGTAATTTTGAACCACACGTCTAAATAAATAATTTTGGCATTTTTAATATGGCTACTAAACGGGACGGAATGCGAAAAGTATATCCAAAAATCAAACTAGTCTTCTTGAAATTCTACTACATTCCAGTATTAAGTCTATTTATATGAGAGGGATTTTAAGTGTAAATACACAAGCCAGATGATCTGCGATTTTACTTCTGCTGTTCAAAAGCACTTGCATGATATAATCGAAAGTTACCTTAAAATGTAGTTCATCGCCGTTTTGACGACGTTTGTCTTTTAATCTAATTGGTGCTGACCAATCAACTATCATACATCAAATTCAGAGTTTATTCTTTAATTCAGTGCCTTCTCCTCTTCAATTGGCGAAATGCTGAAATCGTTTTCGAAAAAGAAACCAAGTGACGTCACGTTCTGCGACAACACGTATTGCCGCAAAAACAGTACCGCCGCCTATATTTAGCTTCACAAAAAGTGATTATTTTACCCAGTTTAACACCTTCTTTATTGTCACATGAAAAACTTAAAGAATAATGAGAAAATGAAATCAATAGAATTGCATCAAGATCCTTGACTAGCGAGTCACCCACAACTGCAGATGTTAAAACATGCAAATCAAAACTAAGCTGTTTTGATTCCAAACCCTTCGTGTTAAAATCTCGGTACAAGCATGGGAAGAATGTTTGCTTAGAAGCAATCCATTTAAATTCAGCAATGTTTCTACTTGTTACTGTAAAAATGCTCTTTTAGAAATAAAGTTGGATGGTCAGGATTTTTTCCGGTACCGTTCGTTTGCTTTTGGAACCATTGCTCTAAGGTTGACGTTTTAGAGTTTCATGTTTTTTTGTACTTTCCCAAAATAAATTAAAATATTTCCGAAAAAAAAAACACTCTGTTATAGGAATGCATTATCTATCGTTACTCATCTTACGCATTTGAATTGCAGTGATAGCTATTTAACAGCCTGAATAAAGTTTAATGCCATTCCAAATATATATCGTTACCACCAGTTCAAAGGCACCTGTCTGCATTTTAATGATTTTCACCTAACTGCATTTTCCGAGTCACCATTTTGTGTTTTATACTGTTGCAAAGTCATGAATCATCTTGATTCTTAGTGGAAATGCCGATTTTCACGAAAAAGCAACCTTTGAGTCGAAACTCGATTTTTTCCGAATCATCAAAACTTTGAACGCGGTTTCTTGGCAAAGTCAATTTTGCAGATTCGTGACTTTGACGTGGTGGTAACTATATAGTATCTTAAAATGATACGCATATGAGTGTTAGTCCAAACACACATTGTGTTTGTTAATTCGTGAGAACTGCCATATTTCTGCGGTCAATGTGTTCGTTCTTTCAACCACCTTGTGTCCATATTCGTTCATTGGTCCATGTAAATAAACACGGGACAGGTACTGGCTAATCCATAACTCTGTTGATTTATGGATTAATTTCTGTAATCGTAGGAAGAAATAGACTTATTGATTTATTTATGGGACTTGTTATGATTGCGTGTTGTTTTTACCTACTTCAAACACTGGGGCCATATTTACAGGGTGTTTTAAAATTTATACTTGTTTACAAAACGGTTTTGTTGCCCCCTGCACGTTTTTGATAGTTTCATTGCACACATGCATTGACACAAAAGGTTGAGAGGAACCACGTTCGCTTTTCAACAGTGTGGCTGTTTTCTTACAAACAATTGTTGTTTCGTAATTGTTATATTCATTCTTAACTAAACTGTTGGAGGCAATTTGAATATTAAGTTTAAAAATCTGTTTATTTTGAATTTTCTTAATGCAACCTTGTTGCAGTATGGAAGCATTCTACCATGCTTGTCAAGATAGAAATAAATTCTGAGCAAATTTATCAATTCACAATCAATCGATATTTCGATAAATGCGAATGTCTTTATATTACAGGATTAGAACAAACGAATCGTCAGATTTCATTTTTTTGTGTTTCACAGTGTATAACACACAAAGCAATGAGTACAAAATCAAAATATATATTGAAATTGACCATTCAGTTTTGTCATAATACTGTAAATGCTATTTGTGTGTTCTTCTCGTTATACTCGTAAAGCACCTATACAGTAGTCAAGTTGTATTCAACACGCGTTGTAGCATTTCTCCGTTGATGGTCATCATATCAGCAATTATACAATCCCGGAGTTCATCCAATGTTGCTTGCAATGGATGCACGTAAGTAGTGACTTTTCCATACTCCCAAAAGGAAAACAATAGTAGGGAGTATAGTTGAGAGACATCGCTTGTCATCTAAACAGCGCTAAATCATCCCCACCACATAGCCCAATCCAGCGGTGTGAGTTAGTTTATCTTGCTGGTAGAGAAGCAGCTCAATGTGCAAGTGCGACTGAGTCTCATATTGCTAAAATCGGAACATTTCTGGAATTATTTTTCATTTTTCCAACTACTACATATCGAAGAACAACACTATACCCACCTGATTTGTCACAAAGAAGTCTGTACTGGCGGATTGTAACATTTGAGATATTCCATTTGGTTATGTGATTGGCACGATCGAGTGAGATTTATAGCCTGCAAATCAACAGACCAATGAATCATTTGCGATAACCCTGTATTTTCATGTCGGATCGGTGCCAGACGCTCTCAGGTAATCGACCACAACAATGAATGAAATCCTCGCATGCTTTTCCAAACAGGAAGAACGTGGCAGAGCAATCCGACACCCGGCGCCAAAACAGATATCTTTGCAACAAAAGAAACACTTTTTTCTCTGTTTGACCCTGGAATGAGAACGGAAAAAGCAAGCACATGTAGTCCCATCGTATGATCTACACTGTTTACAACCTATTTAAATTGGCCGTCCAGTGCGCGTGCGCCAAGAGCCCAAAGAGTTGTTTTTCTCTCCCCACCATCTGCTTGGCGCCGAGGAAGTGATGAGGCAGCAGGCTCTCTCTCTCTCTCTCTATGCTACTGTTGCGGTCGTAAGGTCAATTACATAGAATCGGTTTCGCCGCGATTATTAATTTACTCTGATTGCATGCCGGTTGCAGCGATAGGCATCGATGAAGAACCGCAATACATAGCGCTTTAGTTTAGGTCGATCACATTTCCATCATTGTCTCTGTTCTATGGAAAAAGGGAGCCGCGGAAACTAAATGGTTGAGTCGCGGATTAGGAACCGAGTTTGAAACTAGATTCAACCAAATACCGTTGTATTTGTGAAGGCTGGTGCACGTCAAATCTGTCGCGATCTTAAAAGTCCTCACGTGAGGTATTGGAGTGTGGGGCGCCGGTTCAGGCGTTCACCTCGTCATCTTTCCGCGGTTCGAAATTACGAGGGTTGTCCTCGGATTTATCCCTTCGGGATTGATCCCAGACAGTCGCCTAAATCCCGTAGGGTAGGGATTCCCAACCTCTTAGTAACTGCGTACCACTTGAAATTTTTTAAAATTTTTGGTGTACCACCAGTTTAATATTTTTTTAGAAACATATATCTAATGTCAGAAAAGCGCCTAATGGCTTGTTTTAAAATAAAATACTAAGAAAGCTTCATATTTTATGATTAATGCACTTGCATTTCGTATTAATGATGTTTTAATAAAGGAAAAAAATTAAACGATTATTGAAAATTACCGTTTTATTTTTTACTCACATTTCTAAAAACAAATAATTTTAAATTTTTTGTACAAACTAAGCAAACAAAGATTGACATAATCAAAAATTAATTTTTAGTACGAAACTTATTGTTGTTTGTCTTTTATTATAATATCAATATCAGGAGCAATGGAGCTTAACTTCACTCTTAAGTCCTCTTCAACACTTTCTCTGTTCTTATATTTATTTTTTTATGTACAAAAGTTCAGAAAAACCACTCTCACACAAGTAACTAGTAACAAATGGCATAAGAAATAGCATAACGTGGTTGTACATACTAAAAAATCGAACAAACTTCGCAGGGTCGCTCGTATCATCCTTGCGTACCACTTGAAACATTGCCGCGTAATACCGGTTGGGAATCCCTGTCGAAGGGCAACCAAATGAGTCAACTATAGATTCACCTTCGTTTCTTTTCCTCAAGGACAAAAAGTACAAATCGTTTTCGCCCCAAGTTAGAAAGAAGTTGACCACCTCAAGAACTGCCGTAAAATTCCTGATAATAGAATGTTAAATTCTGTTTATCGTGTTTTTAAGTCGTATTTTATCACTTCAGAACTATGTAGAGCCAAATGACCGGAGATAGGCTTGGGATAAAAAAAATTTCGTTGAAGAGAATAAAAATAAAATACAACATTACGTACTCCAACTATACATCCAATTGATTCGAATACGATCTCAAAAAAAGAAGATCGTGAATTTCTTCTAATGTAGTTAGCAGATACCTATTTTTCTGCGGTTACACTAAAAGGACATTGAATCAGCACGCATAATTTGTGGTGATGGCGGAGGATTTTCGGTTGAACGGTGAAAAGTCCAAAAATAGACAATAACATAAATTTGATAACCATACAGACGAAATCAGAATATATTTCTCATACAAAGTTATATAGAAATCATTTTGTCAATCAAAGACAGAGCGAATATTGTTTTTCTCGTATAACTCAAACAATCTATCCGACAATGCTACCAGTATGTATTTTGAACTTTTTGTGTAAATTAAACTTAACGTGTTAAAAAAAAATTTGTGAAAACTTTTTTTTGCCTAGAAAGAATACCAAAGGTTCACTCACTCCAAGCAGGTTATTACTGCGCTGATAAGTAGAATTTGTACCTATCGTTACCAGAAATAGACGATAAGAGTTTTGAATATTTGTAGGAAGTAAAATCCTCACTTTCCGTCTGTTTTTTTTATTTTTTATTTTTTTGCACTGAAAATATTTTTCATACAGTACAGTTTTTTTTTATTTAATTTTACTTTTTATCCCATGGCATTCCATTTCCATAAATTGTACTGCAATATTAATTAACTGCATTCCACTAATATAGTTGCTGTTTCTCAGAATTCGTACATTACAACCATAGAAACTGGATTAGAAACCAATAGGTTAAATAAATCTGTTAAAAAATTGATCAGTAAAAATAGTTAATATAATTATCTCTAACAATCATAAGTTGATTGTCACGCACTCAATGTATTATTAATAATGAATACTAATCCCATATTTCAAATACAAAGATGAATCTTTTTAAATAAGGGTTCATAGAACTCAATAATCAAAATGCTTTAAAGGTACTAGAGTTTGTAATTATTCTTTATATTTTTTAAAGGCAAGTTTCAAATTTTCATGAATTCATATTTTTTTTCAGGTAAGCAAATGACGAGTTTCATCTCTCTTTTGATCTCATTATCACATCTTATGTGAGTATATTATATATTTATCTTTAATGTGAGCAAATAGTCATTCCTTTATATGTGATAGCTATTGATTTACATTTTAATTATGTAGTGTGTAAGATGCGTATGTTTGTTTATGAGATACTTTCTACGCAATAAAACACTGAAGAAAGTAACTTTTCATTCCTAGCAATAATTTAATTCTAAGCTTTTAAGCAATTAATTGTTGAGTGAAATAACAATATTGCTGAACATCTTTAAACTTCCTACTGAAGATTCATACTTTTTTTGGTTCCTTATAGCTACATACGACCTATTTAAAACTATACATAATTCCTAACCACGTCCTAGGTTATCTGTAATCTAGGGCATGGTTATACAAAGTGGGCGAGGCTACCACCCCCTGTGGACAATGAAGGCATCTTGGGGCAATGCTGGATACAAGGTAACTAGGGAGCGTTGAGGAGCAAGAGTGGGCAATAAGATGCCAAAATAATTGTGCCTAAAACATGGTTTAAGCAAAAATTTACCTACTTTATCATACTGACAAACTTACTATAGTGATGTGTTATCATTGATTCTTTTAACTAAGAATAGGAACCAAATGAAAATAGTTGGCTGCGGAGATTTATGGATGCTGATGACTAAAATAGAGCGTAGTGTATGCAAATTAGTTGTACACCAGGCTCAGCCTTCTCATTAGTGATTCTTTTAATTTTAAACCGATTTTATTTATATTAATTACTACTAACAATGTCGAGCGTGTTTTCTACCATCCCCCTAATTTATTTTTTATTATTTGTAAATATTTTGACGAAATTCAAATCTGTAGGAGCTATTCTTGTATTTTACGCATTACCAGTTGAGATTGGAGTCTCAGACTGGGAACTGAAAAAATTGTCTTTGAAAGAGGAGTTGTACCAAACAGCTTGGCCACTATGGTTTAATGGTACTCTACGTCAATGTTTTCGACTTTTTGATAGTTTTGCTAGAGAAATGTTTCTTCAATTTGATGTATTTTTGCTTTTAACATTCTGTAATATTCCATCAACAATAGAGATTAACAAAATAAAGTTTCTTCAAAATATTTCTTAAAACATTGACATCTAAAAACGAAATCGAAGTTATTTATACGTTCAATACACATTGACTAAAGTAAATACATTCTAAGCATTAAATTTAACAGCTGAAACTAACCTGTAATTTTTCTTCAGGAGACATAAAACGTGTTTGTAATTTCCCTGAATTAAAAAATATAGTTTTTTTTTTGTTTTCTTCGTTGTTTCAATACTTCTTGCAGCTCCGATCTTGGTTCGCATACATACAAAATTTCGAGTGGAAAAAAATAAGAGGTAATTTGTTACTTTTGTATTGATTTATTTCTCAATTTCTAGCAAGTTATCAAATTATCAAAGACTCTGTGATTGCAGTGTAAAATCTATCACGTTATTTTTGCCTGTTTTATTCCTCCCAAATATACCTCTGATGAATAGAAACAAAAATATGTATTTCCCCCCAAAGCTTGTTACGAAATATAATAAATCAGGTAGTCATGAGAGTAAACATTATTGATTTTCATTTTGAAACATTTTCTTTTTTTACGTAACAGTAGGGAAGTTGACGTCATTTCCACGTCGGATCGTCGAACTCTTATGTGTAGAGAGATCCGTCATTCTCCGTTGGATATCGTCTGTCTGGCTCTGCCAGACTCGTTAAATTTTATGTTTCTTTATCTATTCTGCTAAGTCAAGTCTCGGACTCACTATCTGAAAGGCTGACTCTGGAGGATAATTGCTTTTTGGGGTTATATTTAGGCTTGGTTTTGAAATTGTTTTTTCAATCTTCGGAAGAAAAAATACACGTATCTGCTTTGTCATATGACGTATATTTACTTTTGTGACCCACTGTATGTACAGTATTTGGGTGATGTCATATTCTGCAGTAAAGTGCCGTTGAGTATAAGATATGCCGAAATAAAATAAATAAATGTTTCATTTGAGAGTTATTCCAAAGCAAAATGGTGCCCCAGGATTTTTTTTATCTTAGGGCGCCATTTTGATCTGAAATAACTTTTTTGTAAAGTATTTTTATTTAATTTATATTTTCTTATTGCTTACTCAATTAATGCAATCATTTTATGAAATATGACATCAACCAAATGACCACCTCTGGCCCCTCTACAAATATGGTTCTATTTAACATTATGTTTGAACACTTCCGGTGTGATTTGTTCAGTTTCTTCTCAAATGTTTTGTTTAAGGTATTGAATTGGCTTGTTATCATATATTCGTTCCTTTAAACAGCGCCTGAGAAAAACCCGACACGTTCAAATCTGGGAACGAGGGGGCCAACGACGTATCCATATTTTGTCACAATGTGCCCTTTAGAATTCGCATGGTTACACGAGCTGCATGACGTATTGCTACATTTTGTTGAAGCCATATGTAATTCAAACCTTGTCGATCAATTTCAGAAAAAAATTAATTTCGAAACGTCACACAATATCTTTAACAATAAACAGTGACCGCATTTTCATTGGCATCCTCGGAAAAAATGGTCCGATAATGATTGCACACCAAATTAGCGATTGTTATTGAGTAAACAATGTGTAAAAAAAATAATTGAAAATGTAAAAATTAAAAGTTATACCAAATCATAGTGGGGGTTCCCTTGCATAAAAACACTTAAGATTTGGAATTGATAGGTTTTGTATTTTTTTTAATGTATTCTTCCACTTGCTTTAAAAAACGCTTGTGGTAAAAGAATATTTATCATTATCACTTTGAGTCATTATTAGGACATAAATTTTGATCATCTAAAACATTTTCTTAAAATTGTTCACTTTACGAAAAATTATTTCCCTTAAAAAAAGAAAAAATGCCCTCTGTGAACGAAAATATAATTTCTTCAATAAAAAACTTCCCTCTAAAATTGAGAGAAATAATCCCCCGCAAGAGTTTCTGTAACGTTTTTGAAAAATTATAAATAAAGCAAATTCAAATGGTGTACAGTTATGAAATGAAATTTCGTCATTTCTTTTTACATGTCTAATTGAACCTCGAAGGAAAAGAAAATTGCCTCGTAAAATAGAGAATCCTAATCGTTCCAAAAATGTGAAACAAAAATTATTTCCTTATACTGGATTGCAGCAAAGTGTTCCTGAGGGAATATTTCCTAGAATACGTTTCTGGTTGGTATTTTCTGCTTAATGGTCTTCTGTGAATTTTAGTTTTTATTATAATTTAATAAAACATTCAGATTAAATTTCAATGAGAAAAGGCTGGAAATCGAAGTAGTGGAAAGTTTCAGGCTCTAGACATTGCTTACGCGTTCTGTTTTTACATATATTCGTAAAAAAAATTTGCTAGAGAACATTTTTTCAACTGAAGGGAAATGTTTTGATATCATTTACGCCTGACGTTCTACAGATATAATTTCTGACAGTGAACTGATGTAGTTTTACGAAGGTGCGAACTTATATAAGGCCCGACAACTTTGCCTCCACTCCCAATATTTGTATCATTGGGGTCCAGCTCTACAAACAAGAGTGCTGAACATATCAAATATTCATGTAATATGAATGAACAAAAAAAATTACTTTAATAAAATAATTTGCCTTTAATTTTTCAATATGAAGCAAATGGGATCTTGCTTCCCAATTAGTGTCATTCGCAATCATTTTCCACTGAGCGTGATTTTTGAACATGAATCTGACCTCTGTGGCCTTCACAAACTTACTGGATGGTCACTTTAATTTTCTTACTAACCATCTAAAGCAGGGGTGGCCAACCTTTTACATACCATGCGCCAATTTTTTCACATACGAGTTCAGATGCGCCATACATTTTAATACAAGTATATTTATCGACATAATTAACATTTTTACGTGATTTAACTGTATTGTATATAAAACAATGTCTATTACAGAGAATTCTTCAAATTTGAATCAGTCATTCGCGACCTCGTTTTCCTTTTAATAACTTTCATTTATGAAAATGCTTGATCACATCTGTGTGTCGTTCCGACACGACATATATAACTTTTTGCAAATTTTCTTAGTTCCGGAAAGTGTTTACATTGTAATGAACGCCAGAAATTAATTATATCAGAAGCATTTTTATATGAATAATAAATCTCATGAAACTTCAATTTCAATAATGAATTTATTTTGAAAGCAATAAGTACCATTTGTATGTTACTAGGCATCTTCATTACGTTTTGTTCACCAAGTGAAAATACTTTATTAATGCGAGCATGTAGTTTTCTTCTGTAGCCAAATCAAGAAAACAACTTTCAAATAACCCTTGTTATAACTAATTTTAATATATTTGGTCAAATTGTTATTATCCGCAACACATCCCCTCTGCTCTTTTAACAGTGGAAATTGACTCAAATCCTGATTTTTTAACTGAGAGATGAACAGATTTAATGTCATTTTAAATGAATTAATTCTATTTACTAAGCTAGAAAATAATTTCTTCTTGCGTTGTAGATAATTGAGATGGCTAGTACAGCAACTAAAAATGCCAATTCAAATAGCTAGTTGTTACCAAATAGTAGGATTCATTCATCAGGAAAGTTCAATTTTCTGTTTTCAAAAATTAATAACATTTTTAAATTTCTAAAATCTACTCAGAACCTGTCCTCTAGAAAGCCAGCGCATTCAAAAAAGAATAAAGCACCTCACAATAAAGAAAAGGTTCACCATTTTCCAAATCTAATAATTCAATATTCTCTGAATTCTCGGCTGTTTAATGCTCTTGTTCTAATTTTAATCACACATTTCATAACCGGTAACAAAACATGCTGTATTTTTTTTATTTTACACACTGTGCCTCTTGGTGTATAATACATTGATATTTTAGTGCAGTACGATTTAAAAAAATTTTCCAAGCAAAGTTGTAGTGCCATTTACGGCGTACCGTCAGTACACATACTGATTAGTACAATAATCTAATTTAGATTTTCTTGGTGTGATTTTACATTTTAAATATCTCTGATCCTCTTGTTTCATCATGCAATAACTCCATACTGGCAAGTTCTTCAAAGACATTAAAATTATAATCAATTCGTCTTATAAAAATGCTTATAACTGGACTACATCAAATATGTCCATTGATTCATCCAAAACTAGAGAAAAGTCTTCCAGTTGTTGAAATACATTCAGAGATAGTTCCATTATACATCTCGCATTAGTCTGCCTTGGTATAGTAATTTCGTCTGATTTCTTTTCAATACCTTTATAATCAAGATGGAAACAAGGCTTCTCCTTCAGAATAGGTTTTTTTTCGTCAATGCTAAAGCAATGTCATAGGACACTTCAGTCATCGCCTCTTCTTCACAACTTACATTAGCAAAAATATTTTGTCTTCTGATTTTTTCCTTTTTTTAGTCACATATTCTTTACGTAACTCCGTACCGAGAACAAGTTTAATTTTTCCTTCTATGTTAGCCTGATGCTGTGTTTTATAGTGTTTATTAAAATCATGTCTTCTATTATGTAAAAGAGTAGTTTCCGAAACAATGCAAAAAACGATTTTCCTGATGGACTTGCTGTTAATAACTCATTTTCTTACTGTTCGTTAAATTCACCTTTTCTCTCATACTTTTTGAGCTTCTTTTCTTTTGCACAGTGATAAACAAGAGGAATGTAAAAAAAAATTTAAAAAGTACAAAAAATCTTGAAAAAGAACAGATCACAAGTACGTCGTATCATACAGAATATAAATTGAAAACTCAAAAAATTGTTCATCAGTTATGGAGCCTACTTCAAAAGAATAAAGAGGCACAATAATGCATTGCGCCACTTGTAATCATCCAATGCGCCAAGTTTGGCGCATGCGCCACAGGTTGGTCACCCTTGATCTAAAGTGTTCACACCTTACACCATCTACAAGATGTTGTCTTCCCTGCATGACTTCTAAGCAGCTTTGACTTTGACGAATAGTATCTTTCTTCAGATTCTTTCAACCATTCGACGTGATTATTTAGTCATGACTCCTAACCAGCTTTGACCTTCTTGACGTATAGAATCTTTCTTCAGATTCTTTCAACCATTCGACGTGATTATTTAGTCATGACTCCTAACCAGCTTTGACCTTCTTGACGTATAGAATCTTTCTTCAGATTCTTTCAACCATTCGACGTGATTATTTAGTCATGACTCCTAACCAGCTTTGACCTTCTTGACGTATAGAATCTTTCTTCAGATTCTTTCAACCATTCGACGTGATTATTTAGTCATGACTCCTAACCAGCTTTGACCTTCTTGACGTATAGAATCTTTCTTCAGATTCTTTCAACCATTAGATGTGATTATTTCGTCATGTGAGTTATGGAGAAATATCCATACTGCACTAGTCGGAAATTTTGTGACACGGCGGACTAGGAATGCTTTTTCCGAAAACTTAGGTATGTTTTAGTTAAGTGTGAGGTGGAAACTTTTTCTTGTTCAAGGATTTTTCAGATAAAAAAGTATTTTTGGTTCTAGGTGTTTTTTTGTTTGTTAAGTAAAAACAGAATTGACCCACATCTTATATGAAATATCTAGCTTTTAATTTGCTATTTTCCTGTTACTCTTACAACGAAACTTTGATCTCTATAATTGAGTAATATCAACTTTTCCATTTGGACACTCCCTACTTACATGGAGACAAAAAGATGAATTAAAAAAATATTTCAAAATAATCTTTTTTTAATATGCATATCCTCGTACGTATTATTGCAAGAACTTCGTGCGCCCTGGAAAACAGCTACTTCTTTAGGACTAAATGATCCGTTTACTGTAATGGCAAACAAAAGCCGCCGTCTGTGTAGCAAGAGATCGAAAGATGTTACGGCGCTGTTCGAGAATCAACTGATAAAGGTTGTCAAGGTCGAAAGAGCAAGCACACACAGTCGGGGCACGAAAGATTCTACTCTAAAGGTTAACATAAGCTGTAGGAAATCTAATACTTAGATTATTTAATGCGTCATTGATACAAAGATTTATTTTTATTGTTTAAACTACAAAAGCTATCGAATAAAGGTACATAAGTGAAGTGCAATTTCCCCCATCCATGGGGATAGTATGTGAGGATTAAATATAATGTCATTTAATAATATAATGTTTTTCACCTTTGCTTCTCTTTCTATGGAATTTGTAAATAAACCATTTGTCTTGTGAAATTAGTTATGTTTCAATAATAATTTTTTATTTGTACCAATTTGAACAAAAACTACGGACCACCTTGGGTTTGCTTGTTGAGATTCGGCCATTTTTACTACACGAGGGCTGTTAAGGGCCTACATCGTACAATGTTCGAGCCAGTAAAACCAGGTTTATTCATTTAGTGACTTTGGCTTCGATCAAATTGATTTATTGCTTCAAACGGTTCACGTGTGCAATGAATTTTTTTAAATTATGTACACCCGTCAAAAAAAAAAAGACTCACCCGATCGTAATTGCACAATTCACAACACAGAACAAAACGGAAGGTAGCTATTGATGGGGATGAATGTTTTTTACAAATATCAATATTTAAAATTTGTCTGAGGGGGCCGTCTTTCTCTTATAATTTTAATACGAACCCCCATCTTTAGTCATAAATTTGGATTCTACACACAATTTCAGGCGGAAAAAAAAGTTTATCAATTTTATTGGATTTTTCACCGATTTGTAAATGTTTGAAAATTAGATCTCCTAATGTTAAATTGGTGTTTCACGTTTTTTGTTATATTTGCTACAAATATTAATTTTTTTTAAAATTGTTTTTTCAATATTTCCTACCTAAAAACCCAAACACAATCTATAAACATTTTAATTATCAAACTAAATGTACTATTTTTTATTAATTATGAAATAAATATTCATAAAATTTTATGAATAAAAATATGGACAAATTTTGACACCATGTGATTCTACTGTTACTGAAACATCGGAATTCCAAATTCCAGCTTATTACGTGCATAATTAGTAGCGCAGTGAGACTGATTGTAAAATTCGATGAATATTATCGTTATTGGGGATTGTTCAGAAAGTGAAACCATAAATTTCTGCCAACAGATCCTGGGATTCAATCAGAATGGATTCTAACTTAGTAACCATCTTAATGGACTCCATACCAAAGTGCCTGCAACAGGTCATTGACAGCGACGTCCCCTAAACATCTTTATTAATATTTATAATGTGATTTAACTCCGAACATTTACACTCCCTCAATGGTTTTATGAATTTTATCGGTCAATTTTACGCCGTTTTACATAATTTTTTCATCAAATTCACCTGAAATTTTGTGTAGAATCCAAATTTGTGATAAAAGATGGGGGTTCGTATTGAAATTATCGTAGAAAGCACCCAATTTATAAGATGAAGACGGCCTCTTAGACAAATTTTAAACATTGATATTTGTAGAAAACATTAATACCTATCGATTGCTACCTTCCGTTTTGTTCTGTGATGTAAATTGTGCAATTACGATCGGGTGAGTTTTTTTTTTTTTATGGGTATACATTGTTCGGTAACAGTTTGTAATAAAGCAATACAGTTAAGACCTTCAAAATAATGCAAAATAACTTTTGTTCGGCATTTGGAGAGGGATCGCAAAATTTTGTGATTAGAAAGTTAGAATATGATTTTTTAAAATTTGGTTTTCGATTCTATATACCTATTCTAGGAATATTAGAAAAAGGGAACAGTACGAGAGTTTTGGTTGCTTCACTGCCTAAATATCGTGTGCGCAGTGAAGACCAATTGACAGTTTCGATCGCATCCACATTGAACTAGGTTTTTCTAAGAATGGTGAATTGGAATGGCTCTTTGGAAAGCACTTCAAGTTATTTCAAAATGCAAAGCATATTCTTTTTTACGCAGTCTATTCTAAATTCATTTAATAATTTTTTTTGAAGTAAAATGGAAATTTGACGTTTTTATTGTTTGTTTTTTGCCAATTTATTTGTCACAGCAGCTTTGAAACTCAGCAATCAGAACAATAAGCTTCTGAACAATAAAAGCGAAAACCGTTGTGAACGCTTAAGAATCGCGTCGCTTCACGCTATCATGTGATTAACTTTGCCGATTCAGATGCTCGAATAGTTTCGTTTTGTAGAACCGTATTCTTAAGTAGTATAAATAAAACAAAACTATATACTCCCTCTAGGATGATAATATGTTATTTAGGTTTGTGCATCCTTTTTAATGTTTTAGTTCGAGACTCCCTTTACTGGAACCTAAATCTTAATGACTCCTTTGTATAAAAAATTCATGGATAAATTTTAATTTAATTGAATTAAATATTAAAATAATTGATTCTTATGAAAACAAATGTCCCTATTTCTCGCATCTTATGTAATTGTATAAAATTCATTCTTTTTTTTTTTTAAGTTTAACTTAAATGAACTTCAATAATCATTTTATGTCAATATTAAAGACGATGGGAAAGACCTTCTCTTGGTATATGCTTCATTTGGATTAAAAAATTCTGCATATCGTCACTCAAAGTACAAAAGGTCGTATGTCAAAATTCAATTTTTTTCCCTTTTATTTTTGCTAAATGTGGCATTTTGTGAACCCCAAGTATATAATAATAGAATTAAATCATAAGGAAAATATTAATTTTTCTGCTCTCCTTAAAATGCAGCTTTTCGACATACGATCTTTTGAACTTTGAGTAACGATATGTCCTTTAGCAAAATCCTTAAAATCAATTAGTCTCCTGACAAAGCATTGACAGCAAGCACAAAATTTTCCTGTCCTGTTTTGAGAAAATAGGGATCTTTCGATTTTGTCATTTCAGACGCCGCTTCTTGAGTTGATGATTCTGTAATCGCCATTAATGAATCCGCTTAATTCAAGCTCCGTTTCAAGTTCGACAGGATAACATAATGCATTCCAATGAAACATAAGGTTAGATCGCGCTCCTTTTGTAAACTTAGAATTTTAAAATAAAGGTGAAAGAACAAAAGTTTTCAGCATTTTTATCACAATTGAAATTTATATAAATAGATAACTTATATCAATTTATATTTTTTAAAAAATTCAGAGGTGAAGCCATTGGTTTTCATCCATCCTCCAAGAAATCCAAGATCAAATCCTGATTTAAAATGCTTACTTCATTTTGCTCAAAGCCGGTGGTTTCGCTTATGTTCGTTTTTTTAGGTGAAACAAGCTTACTTCTTTGTCATAAATTGTATATCGGAATAAAAATTTGGAAAGTTTGATAAGATATTTTTCGACATTTAATCACCATATGCATTTCTTAGATTACTGATACAATTGAAAATTCTTCCCCCTAAACTCTGCCTCGTGAAAATCGATTCTCAAAACTCCAATCTAAAACTCCTAGTTTTTAGATTCATCTCGACAGGGATCTCAATCAATCTCATATTATCGAGAAAAAAACAAATGTACATTTGTATAAAATATTCTTTGCGGCAAAGGACTCTTCTGGTATTTTCTTAATCCTCAACCCAGAATACCCAATATCATCTCTCAGAACAGATTAACACAGCGCAGTTAAACGTCTGAGGCTCCTTTGGGACCCCGGATTCAAACTAGGTACTTTTTGATTCAGAAGCCAGCACCCTGACCACTAGACTGATTGGTCGGCAAACAACGCAATTCAATATATTAATCAGTATTTCAAACCTGTTTTGTTTAAGTAAATTTTATTTTTATTTTTCAACATGTTAAAACTGTATTCATGTTGAGAAATAACTTTCTATTCAATCATAATAATTTCTACTTCGTTGAAAAAATACAAAAAAAATGCACACCATAAACCCTATCTGGACTCTATTGTCACGGCGAAGAGTTTTCATAATAAGTGAACCTAACATAATGCGTAGGGAAGAGAGAGAGAGAGAGAGAGTTGTCTAGATAAGAATAAGTACAACGCCATAAAGATAGAGTGAGGATAATAGACTGGGCCTTGTGTGTGTTGTTTTTCAGCAGGCTCCTTGCCAAAGGGTACGAGACCTTGGATAATTGGCGGAAAAGAAAACTGTCAATGATGGCTATTATCGACATGGGCCCTCTTTCCGGTTACAGCTTTCCATGATGATATTGGCGCGTCGGAGAAAAGGTACGGGGCGACGGAGTCAGGTTTTATGTCTGCACAACAGTGTCTTATTTTCGCCCATCTAATCAAATCATGTTTACTACAAGCCGAAAACCAAAAAGTTTTTTGCAGCGATTCAAACACTTAAAGACCACTGACCAAAAAGATTGTTTTGATGCTGCAATAATTGGGAAAATTCCTAGTTACTAGAGTTCTAAAGCCCTCCCTCCGAAACAGTTCGTTTTTGTTTTAATTTTATCAAAACACAAATGAAACGTTGTAAATTGATATTTTTTAACGACCGACCATGACCTCTTCAGTCTCCGGCACTACAAAGAGGCGAACTGGCTACTATTTGTGAAGGAACACCCCCAGTGAGCAAGCCGCCGCTTATCCCAATACGGACAATCACCAACATCCATACTATTACGAACCGGAATGCGAACATGGGATCTATACTGAGTGGCAGACAAACACTTTTGGCGTCGTTAAGTGAATTTACGTCGTACTGAAGCAACACGACGGGCTGTTGGTTATGGTTCGGGATCAACCCCGAAGGGAAGAATCCGGGCATACAACTTTGGAATTTTGAACCACGGATGAATGGCAATGTAATATAATGTAGTTAAATAAAACAACAGCTAAAATAATTAATCATTCACTATGCAATGAGTGAGTTGTAAGTTTTCTCTACTCTTTTCACGTATATCGGACGATCAACCGGTATAGTGGTTAAGGTGTTAGCCTCTGGATCGGAAGGTCCCTGGTTCGAATCCGGGTGCGCATGTTTGTAAACGTATGGTGTAGAGGCGGCTGCTGTATCTTAAATCTGCCGTGGCCGAAAGTCGTTGGGTTGGTGTGGAAGTTTGGAGAGTGGGGTGCCAGCTCAGATGATGCCTTGTAATATGACAGTGACTCAAAATTACGAAGTGTTTGTCCTCGGACCTTTCCCTTTAGGGATTGATCCCGGACCGTCGTCAATAGCCCGTTGTGTTGCTCTAGTACGACGTTAATTAAAAATTACCAAGTACCATGCATATCGTCACTCAAAGTGCAAAAGGTCGTATCTCAAAAATTCCATTTTTACTTTTATTATTGTTGTATTTGGCATTTGTGATTTCCATCTGGTGGCAAAATCTCTTATGTCATCAACTGATCCAATAAAAGTTACAGCCAAATTTATATGATAATTAATTGAATCAAATCATATTGAAAAGATTAGTTTTTTTGGCTCTTCTGAAAAATGAAGATTTTAGATACACGACCATTTGGGCTTTGAGCGACGATATGTCATGCCTAAAATATTTCCGTTTTATTTCAGCGTAATTCATTGAGCATTATATTAATTTCGCCTTTCGTTTCCTCCTTTTCCACGCTCTCCTTGAACCCTCTCATTTGAATATTTCTGTCTCAGAGCTAATTGTAAATACTTTCTCAAGCTCTCTTGGGCTTGACCATCATGTCAGGAGCTCTAAATCGAGTTATAATAGAGCGTGGGCCCACATTTCGGATTTACGATTGCAAATTAATCTGTTTAATAAAATGGTAAAGTTTAAATTTAGTCTTGTGTTAAAGCAGGATACTATATACATGTTATATCAGTGCTTCAAGTGATTGAAAAATAAAATTTGAATTTTGAGAACCAGGATTTGAATATTTACTTAATTCTATAAAAGTGACATATCTTTATTGGATAAACACAACCATTCTGATCCGCGGTAGCTCAGGCAGTAGAGCGTCGGGCTCGCATCAGAAGGGTTGTGGGTTCTGTCCTCGGCGGAGCCTGCAATTCTAATGATTGCGAGATCGGAGCTTCGACCTGGCTAAAGACTGTCGTGTTCACGGTGACTGGGGCACGTTAAATAGGTCGTGGTCACAAAGTCCCCCATGTTCCCATACCAAATCAATACTTCTGGGGGTACCTGATCAGGGGGTTATCGGCCTCTGATTGGGATCTAAATTACGATATGTGTGAGTGAATGGATGTATGTATGAAAGGGACCTTCCTGTAAAACGGATGTGTCATGTATGTCGAGCAAAGTCGGACTTCCTCCCAATGGGGATCAATAACACGGAAGGCGCACCCCCCTTCGCCTCTTGCCGTCTTCGATAGGCCTGGCACTCCTCTGGTCTGCCAGTGTAGGCATGAGAAACAACAACACAACCATTCTAAAGAGAATACTAATATATTCACTGAGATGTAACACTTTTGTACATTTACAGTTATCCATTGCTTTAAAATTTAGTCTTGTAACTATACGAACTCATAGTGAAACCTGATAAAATCCAGATCTTAATTTGGTAATAAAAAATTATGATTTTTAACTAGCTCTCCTCCGAACTGAAATTATAGCTATGGTAGTGAATTTATCTTTTATATTAATACTAGCGCTCTTATCCGGCTTCAACCGTGAACTTTTACTGCTTCAAACAAACTAAATCGCGCCTTGACAGTTCCGTTGCTTCGGAGTACATCTTTTTGAGAGCTTTAACGTGCTTGTGTTTTTTCCACTTCCGATGTCTCAGCTCGTGAAAGCTTTCGACATTGTGTGTTGACTGATCTCGCGTAATGTTCTGGAAAATTTTTAAATGCGAGAAGAAAATAGTTGCTTTGACCTTGAAATTCAAGACAGAAGATTGTGAACATTTCAGTGCTCAATATTTCGCGAGGTTTTGCTGCTGCAGACCAACATATTTTCTTTATTAGCGGGGTAAAAAAAAAAGTAAACAATAACTTTTGCTAACAAAATAAATTTTTCTAAAATAAGGAAGGAAAAAATATTCACACTCTCCGCAAAAATGCAAACAGCTAGTTTGCGAATTCCTACTCAAATTCATAGATTCAAGATTTTACTTTCGTTGTAATGTAGAATGATTCATCTACTGAAATGTTGCATTGAAATTCTAGGCCATTCGTATACTATCTTAGCATTTTATACAACCCCTAACCGCGTGATTGATAAACTGAGATGGAACATGATTCCTTGTTTGGTTTGCCGCGATACGGTCATTTGCATATCCCTGGAACTGGTTTGACCTCTATCTCCAAAAAAGAACACAGCCTTGATTTACTGTAGGTAAAGGGAAGTTCTTTTTCATCTTGCGCTGTTTGAGATTTCTCGTTACCAGAAAGGAAAACTTGAGGGTCCCTAAGTCTGTAAGCTTGTATTGCACCTTTGTAACCTTTTTGCCAGGGAATTCGCTTATAATTATTGAGTCACTCACTAGCAGAAAGATTGATACTTTCATATTCCTCTTTTTTTTCTGCATCATGATGCTATACATAACGATACTTTCGAGATTTAGTGTTGTTTTTGCTTATCTTATTTGACATAAATAAATTCCACTGTCTATTAACTCGTGAGCAGAAACGGATTACTAACCAGAGGGTCGCGCGTTCGAATAACAACAAACACCGTCGTGTGCAATTTAAATGTGTCTTTGCCTAAAATGATTCACGTTGGCGTGGCGTAGAAGTTGTGAGAGTGGGGTGCTAGATAAGGTGTTGCCTCGTCATCTGACTGTGATTATCCTCGGATCTTTCCCTTAGGGGTTGATCCCGGACCGTCGTCAATAGCCCGTTGTGTTGCTCCTGTACGACGTAAATAAAAATACCTACCCAATAAGGAAACGGATGCAGATGTTCGTGAAAGATATGTAGCTCTAGTATTACTCGGCGAAGTGAGTGTTCAATTCGAAGACAAAAAAAAAGAATACATTTCTGTAAATATCATTGTTTCGAAAACCTATCGACTTTAAAAATTTTATTCACAACCAGCATAGGGAAATGCAAAAAGAAAAAGCATAGGGAAATACAGAAAACAGAAAGTGTGCGAAAACTAGTTTACGTCTAAGGGCAAACATTCAAGTTTTAAGGGAAGTTGGAAGTTCCAATGCTTACTGTAACGTATTTTTTCTCAGAATACACTGGAGAAACTGTCTTGAAGCATTTTTGTTATAAAAGAGAGGCATTTTGTTATTTAAAATTTAAAAAAACACTTTTTAAAAGGCAAAATACAGTTCTTTTTGTTTTTAAGAACTTGTAAAAAAGTTTTTTCTCTATGTAACAAAACTATCACTTCAGTGTAATTTGTACTGCTTGTAGAACGTTGTGGAAAGTTTTATTTTCCAATGCTGAAGTTTTATTTGACAGGGTGATGTACAATAGTTTCTTAAAAAAGCACTTCAAAATTTAAAAATGTTCACTTTTAGAAAATCGAGTTCAGAATTTCAAAATTTGTCAAAATTCATGAGTTCAAAATTTGAGTTCTGGGTTTGTTATTTTTTATCTTTATTTTAAAGCTTCTGATACAAGTTGAAACAAAAATAAAATATTGCTGGCGAAAAAATAAAATATCGGTTACATAAATCTCTCAAAATCTAAAATTCGATTTTCTTTTTAAGTTTGGGTTCACTGTCCTTATGTTTGAAAATAAAAATAACGTCACAAATAATCAAAATCCCAATTATCTCCATATGTATCAGAGAATTACTTCAAAAGTTCTTTCTCATGGCATGTAAACGTAGCATAAATTGAACACAACACAATATACCTCAGCTCATCAAACAGCTTGTAATCGTAGGAGAAATAGGTCAAAATAAGGCAAACAATGGATAATAACTAATGGACTCTTAATTAAGAAAAAAAAGTTGACTCCTAGACCAAGAAAAAATTTTAACTAGACCAGATGAGAGAGTTCCGGCACTTACTCGCATAATATACAATTATTTGCCAAGCACCCTGGGGAAGAGAATCAAATCACTTTGAGAGTGTCGGCTCGTGCGAAAAATCCAGTATGGCCTTAATTTCGTGTCAAATTTTCCAACCATCTTATACCAAGTAAGGATGCGCATTTATTTAAAACTTATTCGTGGCTATTTCTGAGTAAAAAAATTTTCAAAAACGTCTGTTCACTTGTCGAAGTGCTAAAAAGTTTTTCCGTGAATGAAGTATTGAATCCGTGATTTTCCGTGATTGAAGTATCTCTTGTGAATCTACTTTTCGCGCTACCTTAAACTCAGATCTCAACCCAATTGAAAAAAACTTGGATTGCTTGATATGCTACACTCATGCTAATGGGGTGTAATATGACTGAAGTTTCAACAAAGGCACCTCAAATACTTAACTCAATTTGGGCGTTGTTTCGCCCTTACTTGATTATAAGTAATGGACTGTGACTGTAATCTGGTAAGTAACAAAATGTTTATACTCCTTCTCATTAATTACGTATTGTAAAACGCTCGTTGGGATTAAAAAGATTTTAAACTTTTTTCCTTAATTTTCGGATTATTAAACATCTATTTTAAAACCTTGTAATTTTTCTTGATTCTGTGGAAGCTGTGTTCTTAAAAAGCATCATAATATATTGCCTTTTAGTGTGTTTCAAGGTTATCTTTCAGATAAATAATAGCTGTCGACAGCCATTTCGTTGTCGACATCAAACAACTTAATCTACTTGCTGTACGGCTGAAAATCTTGGGATACATTTCCGTTTTCCGAAATACATCTGTTGCTTGTTGCCACACACAGAACGACGGCAATGTAAATGATTTTAAATTCAAACGATCAGATAGGAGGCTCTTTGAGCTACATTTTACCTTGTTGGGCGCAGAAATTTTTGCACTGCTTTGCTCATTTTTGAGCCACAAATGTTATGCTACGTTACATCATTTTTGTATCAGCAGAGTAAAAAGGCCAATTGCACAAAAATATTGTAATTTGCGGAAATATCCCTTTCAATAGATACATATTTTACAATTGCTGTCAACATTTTGATTGCATAACACTCCTCTGAAGGGTATAAGAAAGTGTTTCCTACAAATATATAGGGGACACTAGTGTTTTAAAAGGTCCTACTATATATCTGAAGTGAGGTCACTGGTTGTTTTGAATGCGCTTTCAGCACGTCGCAACTGGGTCATTCCCCAAAAAAATCTAAAAACTTTGTCCAAGAAGTTAGTATTTTTTATTTAAAAATAATTATAAAATAATAATTTTGAAAAATAATTGTTTGTTTCTTAATCTTCATCTTATTTTTCTTATTTGAGAATATTTTTCAAGTGCAAAAATTAACTCTAATAATTTACAAAAAAAAACCAATATGTATAACTGGGTATTGCATGCCGGATGTAAACAAGCTGTCCCAGGCTCAAATTTAGAACATTTGAAGATGTTTGTAATGAACTGGTAGTGAGCTATAATAATAAGTCATGCAACATATAATGAAACACCTAACTAATAAAATTACTGACAAAGCACATTTATAAATTTATTTTATTTTTAGAGATATAGATTTTTATGTGTGTGTCTCAAATTTTATTCAGCCCTATTAAGTCCACTCTGTTACAAGGAGTTTTAAATATAAAAATGAAATTATATTAAAGTTGCCAACTGTACTGAACTCTCTGAAGGGTTCACTTCCTGTCAGTCATATTGTGTTGGATATTCAAGAAAAAGGTAAGATGGATTTTACGTCTATGATTATTTAAACGTAATTAGTTAATGTCCACTCGGTTACATCATTTTTTTAATCTACTAATGAAAAAAATAACGAAAAGGAAATATATTATTAACAGCTGTTAAATACTCTTTAGTTTTTGGACTGTGCATGAAATTTTAAACTACAATTCTACTTTTAGAGTTAAATGTCCACTCTGTTACATTGTCTACTCTGTTACATATACAGTGCAACAGAGTGGACCGGTATTGTAACAGAGGGGACATAGTTTTTACATTTTTTGAGAATGACCCAAATAAGTTATCATTAATTTATGATTTTTTATAGATTTTTTAACTTTTGGCAAGATTAACACAAGTATTGCAAATTGCTTCTCCATGTGAAATCGGTCTCTCTCTCTCTCAGTTTTCTCCCCAAATAATTAAATATCGGGATAAATTAATGTCAAACATCATCTAATGGCATTAAATCAAATGGAATTGTAATCAGTGAGTATCAAATTTGTCTGTCAGTGATTTGGTCGCGGTTACACTGAAACGATCACAAAGAAACTTTTTTATTTGATAAAATATTAACAAATTGTTTGGACGGGTCTTTTAGGAAGAATTGGGCTCTTTTGGGTGAGGTTTTTCAAAGCAGAACTGGGAACTTTCTTCTTTGAATCTGGAAAAATTATCTAAGTAGTCTTGTTCACACAAACTAAAATTATTTCATTACAATCCGCACAGAACATTCATTAGGGGTAGGGACGGAAATGATAAAAGCGTACCTATTTTACTAAAAGAGAAACCTTTCTCGTTTAGTTTATAAAAAAAACACTCGGATTCAACCGTAGCTTAAACGAAATGAATATCAAAAAAGTGTTTATCTTTCTTTACGATGTCTATTTTTGGACATAAAAACAATTCTTCTCTTGGACATAACTGTTTTGCAGTTAATACTAAACTATTCTTCAAATAAATATGTGGGTCATTTCAAGTGACGAATCTGAACAAGTAGAGAAGATTTCTATTTCGATCGTCCCTCTTCCTCAAACCATAAGGAAATTTTAGTTATTTTGATGGCTTTTACACCATGTTTGAAGTTTTTTAAATGAATTCAAATAAAAAAGTACTGAAAGTAAATTTTATCTGAAGAGTGTGATGGATTTGTGGATAAGCAAAATGCCGAAAAATTTTCTAAAGGAAACTTGATGTCTGAAATACACTGAATAAAAACTATAGTTTTTAATTTTTTAAATACATCAATATATTAACAAACTTAAATCCACCAAGAATTTCATTAATTAAAAAAAATTATTAAAATCAGATGCGTGCGTGTGGCGGAACTGAATATCTTCCATACAGATGTAAAATTTTTTATTTTTGCATTTACGGAAAACTTATAAGCATTGATAAGGAAGAAATAAGGATAAAAAAGAAATATTTGTGTACTTGGATCAGTAAAACGTGCATTTATTTAATCAGCGTGGCTAAAGCAAGTTACGGAGGAAATTTTGCAAGGTTCTTTATCAGTTTTGATAGACAGAGGTTGCAAATCATTGGACGTAAGACGAAACTTACAGGCTGTTAACACTTTTCTTATAATTTGTATTTCAAATTAATCACCATCAATTGACAGCTATTTGCCCTATACAATTATTTACATATTTATTTACCTCAAAACGTCAATTCAAATAATCAAGCAATATTTTAGAAGCGTCTCATATGATATACAATAAATATGTTAAACTTTGTACTATAACTCTAAATTATTTGGTCAAACAATGGAACTTTTTACAATTTCCTTTGATTGTGAATAATTTCTACACATGGTAGTATATGGAGAGAGTGCTATATGTGACCTTGAATGGTATTAGGCACTGATTAAGCGTTTTGAGCTGCAATACTGACGTAAAGCAGTGTGTTTCTGACATATCTTCTTTTTAGTTCCTGTTATGGATTTTAAAAAGGATTTTAACCAACTGTAAAATGATTTAGTTTCTATTACTTTTTCTACTTAATATAGTATAGTCCACACTTGGATCTTTATCTTACCGAAGATACCATAAACGCCTACATTTGTCATGACTGCAAAAAAGTGCAAGAGAAATTTAATTTAGTTTCTTCATGTATATGCCATGTTTTACAAAGAAATTCTCTTCTTGAACTTTGAAATAGTCGCATCTGTTATAAGAAAACTCAAAAGTATCTGAAGATATTTAAGCTGTATCTGTGATTATGCACCTCTTGGCGTTTTTTCCTTGGATGATGGAACTGAAACATTTGTAGTTTTGTCTTTTCTTTGAGACTTGTATCAGGTTTTTATGGTGTTTCAGTATACATCAAGTTTTTATGGTGTTTTAGTATGCATCAGGTTTTTATGGTATAAAAGACAGTTCAATTTTATAAATGTCTTATTTCAGATGTCACCGAAAGATTTTGGCTTCTTAACAACAATGATTTTGAATTTGACTAGACTTTCCAACTCAACAGTTTGTATATTTTTCCCGAGTCTCATTTCTCTATATTTTCTTTCCCAAACTTTCTTTTTATTCTCTACTTTATACAACTATTTTCTCCATTTCATATTTTGTTTTGTTTTGAAACTGAAACAAAAATTTGAGAAGCGCAAAAAAGTATAGATTTAATTGTTGCCTGTTTAGGAACGGGATATTATTTCAAAAGTTAACAGTTTCCCCCCACCCCCCAAAAAAATAACTTTTTTAATATTTAAAATTATTGAATACCTAAAATTGATAATAATAGTTGTTGTTCTCTGAGGAGCATTCTTGATAAAAGGCACTTACTTCTGACCCGAATAAAAAAGGGAGGGATTAATATGGTCCTGGTGAATTGAAGACAAGACGAGATATTTTCGACAGTTCATTGAATTGCTCTGAAGCCAAACATTGTGTTTCTCTAGTACGACGTTAATTAAAATTACCTTATCTGAAGTCAAATTCTACTGGGTTATAAAGTGTACCCGAAAGGAGAAAACGTACCCACATTTTAAAGAAATGCAATGTTCTCCAGAAAAAACAGACAGCTTAAAATGTTTTCCTATGTGGTTTACATCACTGCACTTACACGCGTTCAGGGTCATTCAAAGGGAGCTTCGTGGGGTAAGTCCCTGCTTTAAAGTTATGGACCAAGTGGTTTGCTAAGATAGTTATATACATGATACATTTAAGATCATTGTTTATTACACAGAAGAATTTACACTATTTACATTGAAATTTTAAATTATGGTCTATGGAATATTTGTCTCTCGGCTGTGGACGCTGTTTAAAGGAATTAAGATGTTAAAAGGATCAACTCAAAACGGCCGACGACCGAGGTCAAAATAACCTTCTATCAGTTCGAGAATCCAAAGTCTTCTCTCGACCCTCCAGTGGACACCGAAGAACAGTTAAGAGTCAAAAGTTTTTTCGTGAAATTCTTCTGATAAATTCATGGTATACAAATTTCTAGTAATGTTTTCTATAAAAGTCTTCCATCTCAAGAATCATCAACGAAAGATTTTTATATAAAATACTGCCTCGTTTACCCTTATTTCACAATTATTATTACTTCATTTAAATATAGTTTCGATTACATGAAATTTAAATTTAAAACACCGCAACTCCAGGTGACGGATCGGTATTGCGATGCATTACGCAAAAGTCATACATTGTCATCGCGGTATCGCCGGACTCGGCTGCGATCATCATGGTGCTGCAGACATTGTCGAGATTCGACTCAAAAGACGATGTCATGTCATTCGTTTGTGTGACTTTCAATGCACCATCGCAGTCGCAGACGCTTGTGAGTAGGGTCAAAAATACTCAGCAATGGGCGAATTGAAAAAATTCCCCGGAGCTACAGACGACCTCGAATTATACGTACGACACAGAGTATTGTGCACTCACTAATTCTTGAGTTAAGATTCTTGATGTTGCAGTATAATATGCAATGACCATGAGCAAAAGATGTCTGTCTTTCGGTCCTTTCACATCGGTCAGTATGTCATTCCTCCACCCACCGATTGCTTATTCGCAGGAGTATGGCTTGATTTCGTCCAACCCGAGCTCTGATATTTCACAGAAGGATAATCCGAAGTCTCGATAAGCCACAATTCTTACTGTGTCAAACTCAGGAAAGTGCTTGTAGGACTTGTATTTTTCTACGAGGCATAATTAAGTTTCATATACACAGAAACAGAGAAAAATACGATTCCAATACCTAAAACCGACTCTGTTCACCCTTTTTATACTTCTTACAGGGGCGTTACTGGCGTGCATGATTTCCACATACGCTGCAGCGCTTATCATTATTTGCATTTCTATGGTTTCCACAAACACGCATCGATCGTGCAAATTTCAAGGCTGTTAAGTGCTTCGATATTATCAGCATTGTACTGTAAATTTTCTATTATAAATCATAAGAAACATTTTTTTTAGAAAGTAATAATTTTTCATTTATTTGTAGAAATAAATAGCAGCTTAAATCGATCTGGCGATTACATCCACTTGCAGTCGGGGTTTTAAAGTTGGGCTTATTTATATGATTGTTAGAATCAGTGCACATTCTTTCTTTCTAAAAAGTATATTTCTTAAATTGTCTTTCATTTTGAACTATCCTCCTTTCAATCGATTTCAAACAGAGTGCCCTCCTCTTTCATTTTTGTGCATTTGGTGACCATAACTTTGTGTGGAATATTTAATTCCTATTTATGGCGCAACTTGGCCAAGCCTTTGCGCCATAAAACTCCTAAACAACAAACCAAGATATTTACAGAGCGTGAATGGCCTGATCAAGTCAAACATAAAAGTACATGTAACCATATTCAGAAGCTAAAAGTCACAACATACTTGCACTCAGCACATTTCCCAAATCGGAGAAAGTAAAGTGTTTTAAATATTAATCGCCAATTATAACAACCTATGTGCTGTATAAAATACCGTTTTATACGTACCATTGAAAAAAACCTCCGATCCCACCCCTTATAAATGACTGGAAAATATGTGCCAGGTGGTGTCAGTAACAATTTCAGTTGATTGGAACTAAATTAAAAATAATTTCGATCACATCGCAAGAAAAACGTATACCAAATGACATCAAGAACGACTTAACTAACTCCATCACCTGTGGTCGGTAATCTGCAAACCGTTCACGTACTCTGTAATCACTGGTATCGTGTAAATGAGAAATCTATTCTGTTGTGAACTCGTGCTTGTGTAAAAGTAGTCTTCCTTTTCTGTCCCAGAAATAAGTGCTCCAAGATGGCGACAGTGGGGATATCGAGAAGGGAGCTATTCGTTATGTTATCCAATTTTCGAAAGCATATGTGATTTCCAAGTATTAGATTGAAAAGGTTTTATTACAAGTAATTGCAGAGAGAATTTGAAATAAGGGGTTTTGTTTTATCGGTCGGCATTAAAAAATTGAGGATATCGTCACAGGATTTATACGGCTTCAATAAAAAGTTTCTTACGTTTCTAAAACCCTGAGTGCATCGTGTGTATATGCTTGATCTTTACTTAAGAAAGCTTAACCTTGTCAAGGGCGTTTGATATCCCACCCGCCAGAAATAGTTAAGTCTAGGTATATAATATTCTTGGTATTTATTCAAAGAAATGGTTAAGGCTAGGTATATAATATTCTAGGTATTTATTCAAAGAATGCTCTAGAAAGGCCTTGCGGTCACACATGCTGTTTCATTTCTATCGAACCAAGACTTCAAGGTGTCGAATTTTTTTTTTGCACAGTGTGCATTCTTTTGAGTACACATACCGCATTCCTAGAAGAACAGTGACACAACTAAAAATAAAATTCTGTTTTTCAGTTTTGGGGTACCTCTGATGAAAAGCGGCAAAATTCTTTTGGGATATTGTTATTAGAAACCCATGCCTATAATTTAACCAAATGTTGTGCAGTAAACAGCAATTTATTTTTTATTTACAAACAAAAGCAAACTTTGTTTTCCACTTTTTATGAAAAACAGCTTGTTTTGAGTTGTGACATTATTCTTCTAGGGATTCGATATAAACTATTAGAATCCGAGAATACTTTTAGTGACGTAATGTTTGTCACAATTTAGATAGAAAAATATATTCAAGGAAGATATTTGCCTCGGTTGACATCTTAAAAATTCCACCTTTTTACTTTTTATCGGTGTAGTTGTTTATTTTTCTAATTGTTGTTATGTTGAAAGTTCGGAAATGTTCTCAGATCGAAGCTTTTAAGAAAACGTGAATGACGTTTTGCATTCTGACTGAAGGTCTTCGTAAATGACTTTGAACACCAATCTTCTTAACAACCTTGAATATGTGACAGGATAATTTGACGTTAGCTTTCAACAAGCTGGGTGTTTAATTTTAATATTGCCTCTTAAAAGCAATCCCAGTCCCTAAAAAAGTGTTATTGCTACAAAATAGTAACAATTGATTTGTTTCTTCGTATTTTTTCACAAGGAACTGATATTTGGTAAAAACTGTGTGACTTGTGTAAGTTTTCAATCCTTTTTATTTCGAGTTGGCGATAAATCAGTCACGCAATTGAACAAAATTACAACTGTCTTTTTAATTTAGTTTTATCCAATAACAATTTTTGCTTATTCTAATATTATATAATTAGAAATATCTTTCTAATTGCGCATTATGATTTTTGTTTTGAAATTTCTTTTTTGCCAACTTTTTTAACCCTTAGAGGGCCACGAGATTTTCGAGTAGTACAGTATAAAGTCCAAAATCCGGCAGTTTCGCTAACCGGCGTTTTTTTTCTGTCACTTTTTTACATCTTTTCGACAATTTTTAAAAAACAAGGAATTTAAACCTTGATCTAATTGATGAAACAACGCAAAATACCGGACATGTTCAGAGTAAATACCACACAGAAAAATTAGAAGATTTGCATGTAAAATTTGTTGCATTGTATTGAAAAGTTTTTTTTTTAATTATTCCTATTTCTACAACTGCTATTTTACTATTTCAAACGCAAAATTTGCGCGAGAGGGGGGGGGGTAGGTTAAGTTAGATTAAGATTTTTTTTTGACAATCCGAAAACCGGAATGGCCTAGGTCCGGAGGACTCCGGATTTGGGTACTACTGTTTTGTACTGTAGTAGCTTTTACACATCGTAACATAACGACAAAGTAATCACATCGATTTATTGAAAGAATCCTCGTTAAAAAATCAAAAATGGTTTTTGTCATGCAGTTAAAACTGCAGGCCACAAAAAAAGATAAATGCACATGAACCCTTCAGAGAGTAATTCATTTTTCCATAAAACCAAAATGATTTCATTTTCTTGGGCGAAACATTTTGCAAAACTATTTAACACCAAATGCGTTTGCTCTACTTTCAATGTAATGACTGGAATGAATTTCTTCTAGAGTTGTTTCCTTCGACTGTTCAGACCTCTACAAAAAACGCACCAGCCCCTATTTTAAGAATCCTTGTCTTTTGGTATGAAACATACAAAAGAGACCTACAATGAAAAGTATTATCTTCCATTCCTATGCAAAAGAATCGGGATCATGTTGGGTATTTCTTGTGTGCAATGCGCGTCTCCTCATACTTAAGAGTTCAAAAAGAGAGTTTGAACTCATTTAAACGAAGTCATTGTCCTGCTTCCGGTGTGATGAAGAACCATTCATTAAGACAAGAAGCGTGAAAGAGGCCATCGATGAGAAAGAACGCTGCAAGCAGAGCACAAGGTCGTTTTCCTTACGCTTCGGGTTTGTTGTGGAGGGCCCCGTTCCCGACCTTGGCTCTTCGGATGGCATAAATTAGTGGCGCTTCCGACGAAAATATTTCCCCCATTAACTGGCATTTTTGTTGTCCTGTTCCGCTTTGAATGAAATCAGCCTTCCTTTCATGCAATTTATTCCGTCGTGGTCATCAGGCATGCACTCAAAATATAATTCCAAGTCCAATCCAACACCGTATTTCTAAATAGGCTGTTAAGCTTGGCAGATGTTATGGCAAACAGGAACTTGAATTTTTTATTTTGAAATTCTTCACAACTTGCAACATGTTAGACTGATCCGAAAATAATCCATCGTACCCCCAGGCGTTTGTTTTTGTATACCGTATATGTTTTTGTATATGTAAAAAATACCAACCCCCATAGACTAATTGTTAGAATATACTACGTTTTGGATACTACCGTATTTATAATAGGCTGCCGCGCGTAATGCTAAAAAATTTAAGATTTTTCTTGAGAAAAGTATTTTTAGTAGAAAAAAATATAATTTAAAATACGTGGTTGCTTGGGCTTTTTAACGCAAGGGCCATATTTGTCCCGACTACACCAAACATCAGGTAAACAAACAATGCAAATTGAATAGACACGTACACAAGGAAGGTTTTTACTGACACAGAAAAGAGGGGAATGCTGTCAAGGCGAGAACTCCTTAAAAATCCTCGAAAAGTAGGAATTTATTAATAGCGATAACGTATAATAAAAGCAGATCCGCCACGAGAAGTAAATTAGGTGATAGACAAAGCTTATGATCAAATCAACAATATGGACAGCAGATTTTAAGTTATCCTATATCTGGTAAAAGGGTAGGCTTAATCAGAACATTCTCTTTCAGATTAATGTTCAGCTTAAACCGAAGGTTTTGGGGGTCGTTGTGTTCAATGACTTTTTCGACTGTTTTTATATGTGTCTACGAAGGTTCAAGTCTAGTTAGCCCTCGTGCAGAAAAAAGAAAAAGACAAATCAAACCAGTCAGATACGTCTACACATAGTTTTTATTTGCGTGGTTAAGGAAACTTCAAATAACATTGATGAAACTAGCTTTGATTCTTTTCTAACTCCAAAATAATTGAGAGGAAGGCTTGAACCCTGTGAACCATTCTTCTGGATACATATCGATGGTTGATGTTCACATATCAAATCAGCGAATCTCCATCGATATATATCACGAAGCACTTCTGCTCCATAAAATGCGGATTTCACCTCTGTAAAATATTTCAGAAATAATATGCTTAAGAATTAATGGATCGGTTAGAATATGTTTTAAAAACAACCCATTTTTATTCTACTTTTTCAATGTTTATTGCGCATCAAACATAATAAACCATTTAGTAAACCTTAAATTATAGTATGTGAAGAATTCTTTTTCTTAAGTATGTGTGTGTGACTTGTTAATTTCATCATAATAATTTTATCTTCACCCTAACTCTCTCTCCCTCTCTCTCTCTCCCTCTCTCTTTCTCTCTCTCTCCCTCTCTTTCTCTCTCTCTCTCAAAAATGTGTTTACTGCTCCATGGTAAGTTACATAGTGAAAAATAATAAATTTTTATATCATTTTGCACTTTTTCATCATGATTTCTGAATTGATAAAATTATTGCTACATCTGGTAAACCGTAGATTAATTTTGCGTTTATGTTCTAGATTAGACAGATTCTTTGTGCTTGTTATACATATGTAGTAAATAGTAAACAAATTTGGGAATAGAAAGTTTTGCCTGCAATGAAACATTTTCATACATGAAAAGACCCGTTTTAATTAAAAATAAATAAATAGTTCCATCTATAAAAGACTCATTTGTTTATTTTTTAATAAATTCAAGCTTAGAATGAATAAAACTTTAGTGTGATATTCGTGCCAATTGTTAAACTGAAACTTGTATAATCTGAAAATTCACATCAATGATTATCGAAACCGTTAAATTAAAATTTTATGCTCATTTATACCAGACCATATCTGTGTAGTTTCTTTGTGGAATAACATGAAAAAGTACAATAATTGCCAGCATATAATAAATTGTAAAGTGATAAATATGCTGGAAAGTGATTTCTTATACAGAGATTGAAAAATATGTTGGATTGTTGCGAACAAAATTTTTCACCAAGGTATACCAAATACCAATTCAAGTTAGAAATTATAGTTATCGTAACATTTTTTATCGTATACAGATTTAGAATTCTTGAAAATGTTTCATTGAACATTCAATTAAATTTTTGTTTGTACACTATTACCATTAGCTTGGCGATTCTCAGACATAAAACCCGAAAAAACGTGGTTTTTCTATGATAAGGCTAATTTGAAATTTCTGTCACAAATAGTATGACAAATTAAAATTATAAAAAAACTTTTATTAAGATTCTAACATAGATGGCTGTCGTTAAAAGAAATAAATTCGAATGACGTAATGTTGACCCAAAATTTGGTTTAACTTCGGCTTGGACAGTTTTCAACTATATTTTAGATTAAAAAAAACCTATGAACTAGTCGCAAACTATTGCATTTTTAGTTCCAACTTTTAGTGTAAAACATAAAATGAAATGAGTGTTTGACAACCGTAACAATGTCTGACCTGACTCACAAAAAAATTCGATTAGAAAGTGGTTACTTTAAACTTTTTGTTGTTCTAAATGCTTCTTTTTTATTAACTGTTATTTTCATATTTTATTTAATTATAACCTGTATGGAGGAAACAGAATAAATCTATTCTCTTATCTATTCTTATTTTTCTGCCATCAGCACGCAGTGTTAAACTAACATGTGCTAGTTTACATAAATCAAGAGATGAGGTTTATGAGTAGAAATAAAATGTACCATTGATAAGATCAAGGAAGTGCCAGCTGATCAAGTAATTATTATGAATAGTAAAAGGATTTTTATTTCCCTATTAAGTCTCACCATTCAAAGAGGGTTAGAAATATTTATTTCGGGTTCAAAGAACTTGACTCAGATTTCTAGATTCAGCTCATCTCAATGTATCCTGTTAAGATGAATAAAACAGTTATGGATGTTTGGGTGATATGTACATACGGTATAGTGAATTACTCTTCGATCATATACGTTGTAAGTAACTGAATATTGTGGAAGGACAAGAAAAGTATCTCTCGTGTATTATTAATCTATTTTCGACATAACAGCCTATTTTACCAAATTTTCACTATCATCATTATCATACCATTTTTCGTCATTTCACGTCTGAAATTTGAAAGTTAATTTCTATCCTGAGTTCTCAATACCGAGTAGCACACACACAGACATGTGTTCTTTCTAATTAATTTTCGAAAACATCTTTTTTAAATGTAGCGCTGACTTTTTCCAACTCAATAACAGTATATATCGAATGGAGAAAAACTATTGTTTCAATTCCGATGTCACAACTTTGCTTTAAGTACCAAACAATTCGCGATATAAATGGAATGACGGACCAATCCACGGGGTTATTACGAAATTTTACAGAGGCTGGCGGCTTCTTATTTAAAATTCTCCAAATCTGAATAATATAAATTTGATTGTTCTGTCTTAATAATCTTGACTCTATCATTTATTTTATTTCTATTATTAAATTTTATTGTTCATTGACTCAAAAAATTAAATTTTTTTTTCATTGACTCAAAAAATTAAATTTAATATTCTCATTGACTCAAAAAATTAAATTTTATTATTCATTCACTCTATTATTAAATTTCAATTTTGTTCTTCGATTTCAATTTGTATGGTAGATATGTCTATGTTATGCCACCTATTTGAAACACAGAAAAAGATGCTTTTCTGATCCCGATTCAATTCTATAAATGCATCGAAAAGACTATCATATGAGCGCCCCTCAATTTAAAGAGATTTGGTTAACGGTCATTGCTACACAAAGGCTAGTTGGACAGGGAGCTACGGCTTATAAAGGGGTTCCGAACCACTACGAGCATGCAAGACCGAGATTCGAACACTGAACCTGTTGAAAGAAGGATCGAGCACTAGTTATTCGGCTCCCAGGTCGGCTCTAAATTTAAAGAACCTTGGAAGAATTAAAGAATATACTATACAGGGTTTGGGCTCTATGGAGCAAGGGATATCTATGTACAAACTACGCCTAGCAACGATTAGAAAATGGACATACACACAAAAGGGAGCTTTACCGACACATAAGTGAGATAACACCCAGGGACCATACTAAGCAAATGTCGGCAATAAATGATGGTGTTTATAAACATGGGTCTGTTGGTATTAACATCCTCGTTCAACATTTCGAAACGATTATCAGCATGAATATGATTAAAAAAAAAGTAAATATTGAGTCTCTCGTGGATGATTTTCCAGACTTGTCTGAAGGTCAAAAGCTGGTAAAAACTTTTCACTAAGGTGTGTTTAAATTAAAAACTGTTTCTTAATTTTTTATTTTTATTATTGTTATTTTAATGAATATATTTTCATGCGATTTTCCAAAATTCATTACCATTGTTTAAAGTTCGTGTTTTTTCATGCTTAAGTGAATCTTCCAAACGTAATGGAAATTTACGACTGTCAGGTATTCTTATCCTGTCTTGCGTATCCTTCTATTAGTCACTTAGCTACGCACCATTAAGAATTATTGTGTGAATAAAACTTGTGCTCTAACGTTTGAGCTCGTATAGTGTTCTCCTATTTCAAGTAAATCGTCGTTCTTCGTGTATGGCTTGACGCCGATGCAGAGGTGGCCTACTACGCAGATCATAAATAAAGAGTACTGTCTGTCTCTCTCAACGTTTCTGATCCCTGCTTTTTTTCTCTTCTTGACACTTCAACGTTCAAAAAATACAGCGTTAATGGCTTTGAGGAAAAAAGGTTCAGGCGCAAGGCCAAGTCTTTCCTCCGGGAATATAATTCGAAAGAGCGTGCAACAGTTACAAATGGGAATCGCCTTTTGAACGTGACTTGGAACTATTTGTTCCTTTTAATTATCTGAAACAAATATTAATGTACCACTGATTACCGGAAAGTTTTTATGGAATTATGAACAAAATACTTTGAAATAATTAATGCTACCAAATATATTTTTGTAATTATTTTCATGTTTTTTTATACTGAGCTCTTCCTATTTACCTGGCCACGCATTGGAGTACCATGTGACTAGACATGCGCATGAGTACTCTTTTTCTTTATAGAAAGTCATTAATCAAAAACGTGTCGGTATGCATTGGGACGCGTACTCAATCAAAATAAACAGTCTTTAATAAAACCTTGTTTATTAATCAAAGTATGCCTGGGCCTTTGAACAGACATGCATAATAAACATAAATTTCAAAAATCAATTTGAAAGTTCATTTCTCTGCCTTTTCCAAACCAACACCGCACCTCAAAGTTCGAGTGTGAGTTTTAAAATAGAGAACTCAGCCAGTCTTATGATTTCAAAATCCTTGGATTCTTCTTCGAGGCCTTGTCTCATCTTGCCAATTTTTGGAAAGATTTTTAGTGTTAAAGTAGCGTTGGGTCATGTCCCATTTCAACAAATTTAGTGTCGCTGGATCGATATAGTGACGGTGTGTGCCTTTCATTTGAAATAAGGAGGCGGATTACAAATAGACGACCTCCGTTCAAGACAAGTCCAGCCTTTACGAAGCCTTTAACTGTAAATCATATTTTAACAGTGTTCACATTTCAATCTTCAACGTTTTATTTATTTTGATTCATGCAACTTAATCGTGGATGACATGGTTGGTAAATATCCCCATCACCAATTTTAAAAATTTTTAAACAGCATTTGTCTTACCTGTAACATTTGTTCTGCTGTTTTGTTCATCTGATTTTATTCATCATTGATTTTACTGTTTCCGATCCTACAAACATGAACATTATTTTTATTAAATTGTAATTGTATCTTATTAAATTATAATTGGATCTTATCAAATTATAATTGTGTGCACGTGTGGTTGGTTTATTAAATTAAAAAAAATCAATTATTTTCATTTCTTAACTTATGCTCGGTACAGATGTTTCGAGTGAGCCCCAGAGTTATAAATGCCAATCAACCATTCTATATGCAGTAGCTTTTGATAATCGTTGTGATGTGTAAACCCCCCCCCCCCCCGTACATCAAAATAAAATACTTTTAAAAATGGAGTAGTTTTAATGTGTCGGGGAAAATAGGAAAAAGAAAGTAATCTTTCTTTCTATTATAAAAGAAAATTTTTCGGTCATTTTCAGGTTTATTCGCTTTGTGATTGGTAGATAGCGAGTCACGTGACAGTGAGTCTTGTGGTTCAACGGGCTAATGAATTTGGAGCAAGCACAATTTATTATTTAAAAAAAATTATTTACAATCTTATTGAGATTGCTACATCACGTCCAAAATTAAGTAATGATCGACGCCGTCGCCATTTGAAATCGATCGTTACATGTTTCCGGACAAGTGCATAGTAATGGTATTAATATTGAATCTGCTAAATTCACTTTATTTTTCGATAAAAAACTAATAATCTGATGAAAAGAGATGATAATTAATGTTTTTTTTTTAATGTTTTGGGACATCGGCACCTTTGTAACATAATTAAATCGGCAAAAAAAAACGGCATATCGATCGTTACGTAATATTTACATCGCATTTTTTAAAATAAGAAAAGTATGTTTACGACAAAGAAAATGAACAAAAACACATAAAAATGCTTAAAAACGTTTAAAAAGTTATTTTAAAGACAAATAAATGCAGTTTAAAGTACTTACAATACATATTTTGTTTCCGATAACAGCTATTTCGATCGTTACTCTTTGACATCGCGAAATGCTAGAATAGCTGTAGTTTTGTCTGTTGTTAATTCTTCAAAATTTTAAAGTAATGATGCCATCCACTGATCAAAATAGTAAACAAACTACCGTTATACTCTATTCATTTATTATTTTTTTCTGCAATTCTGGAAAGCACAGAATTTATTTTCTGGCTGATGTACTGATCAGTTAACCTTTTAGGTGTCAAAAATCCGACATTTTTAACCAAATAATTTAATTTTAAGGATATTTTCACCAAACTGTTGCAACAAATTATACTAATTCTTGTCTCTGAACAGAACTAAAAGCCCATTGAGAAAAAAATAATAATTTTAAGAATTAAATTTACTTGCTGTCAAAGCTTAAAGGTATGAAATGTGTCTTGTTCCCACCTTTTGAGAATAACCCAGTTATAATTTTTTATTAATTCATTCATAAAATTTGAGAGTACGCGCTAGAAAGTTTGCAATGTTTTCAAAAGAACCGGCAAATTCGGTCTCCGTTTCCATAGCAAGAGTCGAATATGAAAATCTTAAAAAGCACTATTACAACACGGATGAGCTAAAACATTTAAAATTGTGATGAGATTTCCTCTGAATTTTAACAATATGTTATTTATTTAACAATTTCCTTTTTTATGTGGAAATGAGATGTTTTGTTCTTGACAATTTTTAAAACATTTTGTTTTTATTTACCGTATATTTCCATATATAAGCCGAGAATTTTTGGAACGTTTTTTAAAGCTAAAGTATGGGAGTCGGCTTATATACGAATCCGCTAATCTCGCAAAAAAAAAAGAGAGAATTTTCCGTTACTCGGGAGTTTGCGATAAATATCGCAATGGGAAGGGAAGGGAACCCTCAATTAAAGTCTTACTAGAGGTTCGGGATCATTCCAGCAGCGATCCCAATAGTCCTCATTGTTAAAAAGTATAGTTCGCAAAGCGAACTAAATATGATTGCGTAGCAATCATCGGGTATTGACGAGCGATAGCGAGGAGGGGTGGAGCCCCCTAGTACATAAAAAAATAATAATGAAATGTAAATCATGATTTACTCCGTTGGCTATTTATTTGTAAGCCGAACAGGCATATAAGAAATGTTTTTCCAATATCTTCTATGTTACTGGTTTCAACTTGTTGATTAATCCCTGAAATTATCTATTGGTTTCTATGGAAATTTCTGAATTCGTGTTTCGAGGATTCGTACTATTTGCGAAAGACATTTACCTGTTTTATCTGTGAAAATGCCATAACGTGTTGTGACGCATATTGTTCCACTGTCTAAAATTATTAATATCCTTCCATTAAGTAGATTTAAACGTTTGGCAACAATCCACTATATCTCAGCTGCGTAAAATACCTCTTTTCTTTTTCAACCCTATATATGTTTTGAAAATGGCACAAGGCCAGTATTTCTAATCTATTTGACTTTTGACGTTTTACACTATAGTGGGAACGGTTATTAACATTTCTATTTAATTAGGTGTAATGATTTTCAGGTCTTCTGAAAATATTTTTACTGCCAATTTCTGATGCTTATGACTCGCCACATGTTTTCCACTAATTATTCTCGTGGACATTATTTTTATAGTTAAGGTTCAAGTCTTTGAAATCTCTAAAGACATCTGAAATTACAATCTTATTAATGCAACTTATTTCCAACTTATGCCGACCAACCGGTCTTGTGGTCAAGGTGTTGGCCTCTGGATCGGAAGGTTCCTTGTTCGAATCCGGGTCAGGGCATGGTTGTAAAATTGTGCTGTCCTTTGTTAGGGGCAATGATGGTCCACCCATTGGGTGCCCCTTCACAAGTGACTATCACTTCTGGCCTTGTATAAGGCTACAATGACTTCGGTCAATTCTGTACTGTATTGTATTTCTGTATTGTATTTGTCTGTGCAATCTGTACCCAACCTTGTTTTTTTTTTTTTATATATTGGAAATAAAAAAAAATTTCGAACTTATGAACGAAGAACAAATCAAAATCCAATGTTTCAATCGTTTTTAAAATAAATTAAGTTTTTTGATGAAATAATTATTGCAATTTGTGAAGACAATAAGAAATGTCCGATTATTTTTTTGACTAACGTTGTTTATTTTTTAGCCCCATATTTGAGTTATTTTTTAACAACTGTTTCTGATTGAATCGCTTACATTTAGGAAGATAATTAAAAGCATATAAACATTTTAAACTATAAAATTAAGCTTCATATAACAATTGTAGTCTCGGTTAGCTTGCATAACCTTTCGAATCAGGTATTCTATGTAGAGGAAATTCGCCTTTTACTCATACTTTTTAGTTTCTAACATCTGTGCCTTGTGTTGTTTTTGGTATTCATGGTCCATACAAAATTTTCTTTAGTATACTCTAAAACAAATAATTCGATGCACCAAAAAGGAGTTGTCTAGGAGTTGGGCCGGGCTCGATCAACTTAGAACGGCGCTGACTGGGGACATATAGTCTTTAGTGACGAGTTCCGTTTGCAACTGTGTCTTGACCACTTCAGCAGACGTGACTGGAGACGTCCAGGGCAGCGTGGGGATCCTACCCTTACTATCACATGCCCACAACATGGCGTTATGGTCTGGGGTGTCATATCTTTGGATGACCGGACCCCTTTGGTAGTCATTTCTCGCATACTTACAGCACTACGGTACGTAGACGACATGTTACGACCGGTTGTGTTACTGTTCTTTTGCGATACCCTGGACTTACTTTTCAACAAGATAATGCCGCACACGCCACGTGTTGCTATGAACTGTTTTCAAGCTTTCCCAATACTTCCTTGGCAGCTAGGTCTCGTAATCTCTCTCCCATAGAGCACATTTGGGACTATGGGAAGACGATTGCAACCATCCCAGAATGTTGACCATTTAACCCGACAGTTGGAGACGATTTGGCAGGAAATTCCGCAGGACACCATTGTAACGTCACCATAGGCGTCCCTCTGACCACAGCTTTCATGGTGGTCCATGAATTTATGACCGGATGGGGGTATCCCCTTCTCTTTGAACTGGAGCGGCTTCGGAAAAACGTGTGGGGGGGTCTTCTCTCGAGGAAAAGGAGAATCGTGGAAAACCGAAACGTGAGCGGACGCAGGACGACTCTGCTCCGTTTTGAAGCCGCGGGACTGAAACCCTAATTTGTACAATATCTATTAGCCTCGAAATAGTTTTAACTTATATGTATTCTTCTATAATTAATTAAATGTGCTGTAATTCTAAATGTCGTTTTAATTATCTTCAAGTCACTCGCCACGCAAACTATACCCACGACGTTACAACCATCCGGGAACTTTTTCATACTATGCCACGCCGGATGACAGCTTGCATCCAGTCATTATTCTATATTTTGTGCACCTCTAATTTTAAGATCTAATAATTTCTTGGTTATCGTCGATCTGTTATACCTCGAAGTTTAATTCAATACTACATAAGGTTTTATACAGAAGCATAACCCATTCCTTTCAAAAAATCTAGACGAATTTGTTCCTCAAGTTCAGGGGGTCCAAAACAGTAAGGCATGAAAAAAACCTTATGCCACCGTATGCTGCACGTGTATCACACACGATCGGCCATGCCCATCCGCTGGCAGGGATGCCCAATAATAGGTCCCGTTTTTCACTCGCAGGGACCACTTGTCTGATTTTTCCGGGACCTGCTCTGTTACACCGAAGTGACCAACCGGTCGGGGCGGAGGGTCTGCGCCCCCAATTAAGAAAGAGAAAAGAAGGGAGTTCCAACCATAAAAATATTTTGGGATACCAAATTTTTCGGCCGCTTGGAGTTGACGCCATTGATAGTCCGCATGACGCCTCCTCCCGATTCTCTTGAACATTTATTTCCAATATTCGCATGAATAGCCAAAATTTCATTTTCTCTTCTGTCAGATCCATACGCATTTCCCTATTGCGTCACTTTTTGCATAAAAAGAATAGACGACTGTCCTTACGAATATCAGCCCCGTCAAGGCTGCTGAGCCAGCCAAGCTCGAAATGTTATCCGCTTAACTCCTTAATTCATGAAACCTATGCCTCTTCTCCCCGCGGCATTTGAGAGAAAGGAAAATCTTCTCTCAATATCTCGCTCGCTCTCTCTAAATCGAGATGAAGAGGTTTCCTTTCTGTTCCTGGCGAACAGCTGGTCTCCTCTGGCCTTTTTCCAAGAAAGCCGCGAATTTGTATATCCGAATCCGTACTTCGGCACGCTGTGATCTTGAGGTAAATCGATGACCGGTAGAACAGAGAGAGTAAAACGCACGCACTCGCCAAATCCGGATATTCAAGGATGCTACCATTTTGAAATGATGAATGGCTTGTTTCGGCAAGGTCGGATGACTACTACCTACGTACACTCACTTTGGCTACTTAGTTTCCTATTGTGTTTATTTTCCTAGGCTCCTTTCGCGTTCTTTTCCGTTTCACATAAAATCTTTTAGCCTATTAATCGACGGTTTTTGTTGCTATATATAGTTTTGGAATGTTCCATACTTGTTCGAATTCTTTTAACACAGATTATTCTTGCCTTTGGATTAATTAATGTAGAGTATCGTTCGAAAACTAATTAGCATGACTTCATTACTCCGAAACGAAATCATTCAAAAAAGTGCAGTTGCTTTTGTTCGGATTCCCTACGATTATAATTATCCTTTTCATATTTTCTGTTGATGATCGAAGATTTAAGACATGTTTTCTTTTGCCCAATAGGAAGGAAGTTGAATTTACATTGCACTGGAGTGACACAATGAGGTATTGGTGACGGTTCGGGATCAATCCCGAAGGGAAAGATTCGAGGATACCCCGTAATTTTGAGCCACGGTCAGTGGCCGAGGTTATCATCTGAGATGACAGTGTAACCCAATAATGATCTAAAACAAAACAGCAAAGAGGAGGTATAAAATTTTCTCATGAGTCTGAATAAAACCACCACAAAAACGTAGGGAATGATTAATACTGACAACACCCCCCCCCGCCCCCAACTGTGGTTCGGTTCAGCACGACGTCCTTTGTGCATCAAGTTGGCTGGTTAGGGGTCTATGGTTCAAGATCCGATAGCGGATAAACTGGGCCAAACTCAAGATTCAATACAATACATACAATCTTAATGCATGATTTTTTTCCTTTGCATTCAAAGTCAGGACAGACCTCTTCAACAGTTCCAGTGTTATTACATTGGTTGTTAACCAACCTAAGTTAAGAAATAAATAAAATCCGTACTTCAAATTTACACAATTTATGCAAAAAGTACATATTTTAAACAATCATATCATTGAATAAATAACTCGTAATTTGTAGGAGGGATAAGCCTATTGTCCATTGCACATCTTCTAAATTCTCATAGCAGACATAACCACCCTCATCTCCAGTTCCAAGTTAATTTTCACACGATGCTTGCTTTTTATCATAGCAACCGTCGAAAACCTTGCTTCGTGTTGTTGTTGTTGTTTCTTATGCCTACACTGGCAAACCAGAGGAGTGCCAGGCCCGTCGAAGACGGCAAGAGGCGAGGGGGGTGCGCCTTCCATGTTATTGAGCCCCATTGGGAGGAAGTCCGACTTTGCTCGACATACATGACACATCCGTTTTACAGGAAGGTCCCTTTCATACATCCATTCACTCACACATATCGTAATTTAGATTCCAATCAGAGGCCGATAACCCCCTGATCAGGTACCCCCAGAGGTATTGATTTGGTATGGGAACATGGGGGACATTGTGACCACGACCTATTTAACGTGCCCCAGTCACCATTAGTGAACACGACGGTCTTTAGCGAGGTCGAAGCGCCGATCTCGAAATCATCAGAATTGTAAGCTCCGCCGAGGACAGAACCCACAACCCTTCTGATGCGAGCTCGACGCTCTACTGACTGAGCTACCGAGGCTCACCCCCTTGCTGCGTAAAAATATGAAGTCGAAAAATTATTTAGATTCGTTGAATTTAAGCACTTAGTAGCGGATATTCTTTTTCTGAAAATTAAGTTATCTGCTGCTTAAATTTTATCTTGGGTGTATTCATTTCAATTAGTGGCTTCTACAGTGTCCGTTAAATGTCCTTCCTCTCGATTCTATGATTTGATTCTTAAACTACGTGGGCAAAGTGTCATTTCAGTGAAGTTATTGGAATGTGTTATATGTTGCGCCCTTGTAAGCCAGCCACGCAAGTTTGGGAACCACTGGCCTTCAAAGATGTTTAGCCTTTGCAAGAATTTTTGAGTGGTCCAAAGAAATTTCTGAATGGTGAAGTCTGGAGGATGCACCAGGCCTTCGATATCGAATGCTGAAGTTAGCGTCAATGCCGTCTAGTTATCCATGCACGAAGACTGCATTATTAATAAATGCTAGCATGGTGTAGATGTCTATCGATCATGTTATCATTCTCACCTAGAATTTAGTGTTTTCTACATTGCACAACAGACTGTCCATTGCGTCCGAATATCTCTGACCTTTATCAGTTATCAAATGTCTGTAAAATCACAAGTTATTCAAAATTTGCTATTGGAAGTATAAGGTGGAGTCATTATATCTTATTGAAGATAGATTAATTTTTCTGATCGCTGGCGGCTTGCACAATGAGTAAGGTTGCTAGTTCGAATAACATTACACCGATGTTGTTAGAACATTACGCAGAAGTGTTATTCTCTCTTCTGTGCGAAAAAACATTTTTTGTATTTTTTCATGATGTTATATTTGAGAGTTTAAAGCGTGTATGCTATATCAAAATTGATGCGCCGTTTTGTGTTCATCAGTATTTTAAAAATGTATTTACGGTTATTTTACTTAGTTCATTACTACGTTAGGACAAAATTAAACCGGGAACTAAGAGTGCATATCAAATTACAATGAACACTTAGTCGACTCGAATCCGGAACCTGTTGGACCGAGAGCCAATGCTCTAACGGCACTGTTGTCTGACCATTCCTACACTATCACTATCAGAGCATGTAAAACTATCTGTCTTCTACGAAAACTGCCTCCAGACTAGGGATGCGACATCGATGTCGATGTTTTCAAAACATCGATGTTTTTTAAAAAAACATCGATGTATTTAACATCGATGTATTGGGGTCAATGTTTTGGTAACATCGATGTTTATACTTGTCGATGTTTTTATGTTGTCGATGTTTTATTTTTAAATGAAAAAAGTACCATTTTAAAAATAACCAAGTGACATAATTTTTATAATCAGCAAATTGAACATACTTTTAGACCAAAGTGACCAAGGATGAAGGGTCTGAAAAGTAGGGATGCGACATCGATGTCGATGTTTTCTAAACATTGATGTTTTAGAAAAAAATATCGATGTATTGGAGCCGATGTCGCATCACTAGTTGCTAAACCGGTTTTAAGAAATGGGGAAACAAATTTAAATACACTGAATTTTAAAAACATCGATGGTTTGGGGGCGATGTATTATCAACATCGATGTTTTGCTGTCGATGTCGCATCAATAGTTGGTAAACCAGTTTTTAGAAATGGGGGTATAGTTTAAATACACTGAATTTTAAAAACATCGATGTTTAAAAACATCGATGTTTTTGGGTCGATGTATTATCAACATCGATGTTTTAATTTTAAACATCGATGCTTCATCGATGTTTTGCTATCAATGTCACATCCCTACTCCAGACACAAAATCTCCCCCTGTGTGTTGCCGTTGAAATGGGCCTTGTCACTCTTTTCAAAGAGGATTCTTCATGACACTTAATCACGAGTTGGAAACCTTTGTTATGTGGGATTTTTATTTGTAGCTATTACCATCGCCCTACTATTACCGCCCTGTTTCTTTGGCGACCGCCATCACCCAGACTTGGTTTCGGGAGTAGTTCTCCTGGTAGACAACAGGAAAGTTTTTCCCTCGCTAAACGATATGCACGCTACAAATAAATTGAATAAGAATTCAGATTAAAACCCTAAAATCCAGGTTACTTTTACCCTAATACATATTTTTTTTATCCCTTACCACGATATATTGCGGAAGCGCCTTCTTCTCGGATATGGGTGAAGGAGAACTATCCATTACTTGTCTCTTATTTCTGCAGTTCCTTTTCAATGAAATAAGATTCAATTTCTTTAAATTGAGGATGCTGGTGCAAGAATCAGATAACTCCGTTTTGGTGTTAAATTAAGTTATTTATGTAACCGTACGGGGTTAAAAATTCCTCTTTCAGTCGGTACAAGGACATTCGAGGTCCGATGTTGGAGAAATATTAATGGAAAGGATGTCATTGACTCGAAACACAAAACAGTTTCATCACTTTTTGACTTTTTGCTTTAAAAAAAAATTCAATCAGGATGTCTGGTTTTTACGCCGACATCCTCAATTTTTCTTTTCGATGTCATTGTTCTGTCATTTTAACCTGACATATAACTGTATTCAAATCTAAAACAAGAAAAGGGGTGACATACTTAAATTTAAAATTTCTATGCAGAAATGTCTTTTACTTATGTCATCAGCCACCATTTAGAAAACCTTCGAACCAAATGCATTCAAACAATTTTCGAAAATCGGGACTTTTTTTCTCTGAAATGTGTTAAAAAAGTCAATTTACTGTCTGTCTACTACAGCATCTGCTTCCACCACAATGTCCGGTTGGCGGCGGTCACGATAGGAGCAGGGGTTGTTCTTATAGAGTAAGATTGATTCTGGTGGAGGTCTTATTCTTTTATGTTTTTGCGAATGATGGCTACGAAAAGAGGCAGTTTATTAGTAAGGATCTTCTTGGCTGCAAGAAAAAATCAAATTAAGTAAAGTTTTCAAACCGACAAACAAGTACAAGTTTCCAAATTGTCATGAATTGCGCGAATGTGACGAACTTGAACACAATCCTTCAAGCGTCTCTATGGAGATTGGGATACACTTTGTTTCAACGGCAACAGACAGGGACAGACTTTTTGGCGGGTGCAATTCTAGTGATAGATAGACAAGTACATCAATTGACTTCTTGACTCAAATTCAGAACACGGTCCAATACGAAAATCCAATTTGGAAGGTCCAATACGACTGCGTTAAATTATCTCATTTCTATGTACTTTTATTCAGAATTTCAAATTGGTAAGTTCATTTGAAATTTAGTTTTTTTTTTTCTGCAGTGAGGATTAATAATATTTTTTTAACACAATTTTTGTTAAATATTTATGTAAAATTAACCAAAAAACTCTTAAAATCTTTCTTTTGTTCTTAAAAATTGGTAAAAAATAATTATAAACACTACGGTTACTAAGTATTAACCATGAGGCTTGTAGAACATTGTTCATTGTTCAGGTTTTCTAAGTGCACCGAGAATATCTATACCAGTAAATTACCTGGGCCGTAGAGTGTCTTGCATTTACTGAGTATCACTTCATTCTAAGCTGAGGCATGCTAATGTGATATTGTACCTTAGTCTAATTCGTCTATTTGAATGAAAGTAAAATTGTGTTGCAGTCTATCCTAATACTTTTGAATTATCGATGGACACACTCCAATTTGATACTGGAAACAAAGAGTCATTCCATTCGATGCATCAAACCTACCTTGTCCAAATTATTCGCCATAAAGAAGAGCTATGGTAATAAAATTTTGAGAGATCTAGTAACTTATATCCTAAGAGCTTCGTTTAAATATACAGAGGACAAAAAAAAATGACAGATTGCCCATTCTAGACTTGGAATCGGTATCATATGATCTCTATCCTTTGTATTGAACCATAAGTAATTTCTGACTCTCCTTAATTTTTTTTAAATTACCATCCTCTAGTCATCTTCTAGCTTGTGTCGGTCTGGCAAGAATGAATCTCTGTGGAAGTCCTGGTCTAGCGTTGGACTTTTGGAGCTTTAGAGTCTAGCTCTTTTGCTAAGCTTAAGACATACGTAACCACTACAACAAGGAATCCTTTTCATTGAAAAACTCGCTTCTAGATAGAATCGAATTGTGGAACTCGTACATAGTTTGACTCGTTCCTACGTACATGGTTTGAAAAATTTATGGATTTTTCATGGCTGCTGTAGTCAACGACTTGCATGGAGGGGATCACTGATACCATAGAACGAGAGCCCGAAGTCGAACGGTATGCCCGTAAGTAAGTTTTTGCACCATAGGATTGTGGATGACACATAGAGAAACATTTCAGAGAAGGTTAACTAGTTTAATGAATTTTATTAAGGACAGCTATGCGAACATATTTAGAAAACACTCGATACAGTTCACATCATGATTGGCATAACATCTCTGAGCTCTACGTCTTTTTGAGCTCGCATCTACCTCCGTGAAACTGTGTCCGGAAGTCTTAAGCATACCCCAGCGTATGTTTTGCGCGTTTGATCATTCATTCTTTAATCCTGTGAACATCTCCGCAGTACTTTTATGAAAATCTCTGTTTTCCAAGTTCAAAAAGTTAGAAATCACGTTTTATTGCTTTTATAATCATTAAACTGTATTCCAATTGCATAAGAGTAATGAAAAGTCGGCGCATCTATATGTGAAATCATGATTACTTGGGATGCATATTTTTATTACAAGAGGGGCCCGTTATTTAAACTAGTCTGGGACCCAACATATGACGGGGTGATAGGATCCATGTCATAGATCTGTAGGGCGTTGTTTTGTTTCCATTTTCCAAACTAGTCTGGGACCCAACATATGACGGGGTGATAGGATCCATGTCATAGATCTGTAGGGCGTGGTCAGAAAGGTCATTTAAGTTACTGTAATCAGAAAATTTAAAATTTTCTCATCGATGCAGTCTTTTGTTTCTATTTTTCTTTTGGCGAGCGACTACTCCTTTAGCCTACTATTGTTCCAGTTATGATCTAATTTAAATAACACAATTCCCAGTGAAGTGGAATAACTTACATTTACTACCATAAATTTCAAAACAATACTCCATCGTGTTTTTCTTGCTTAAAACGGCTGCTAACGTCTCAACAAACAAAAAAGCATGTCGCTCAACGCCAGCCTAACGACAATCGACGAAATTTATGAAGTAATATAAAAAGAATTTCATCCCAGCGCTGGAGATTGTGCCATGGAACAGTCCGTCGACTCAGTTTGCCCATTATTTCAAGACGCCGTCTCGATGGCGGTGATATTCACACAGCTGAGAGGCATACTAAATTACTTGGGAACTGTCTCCACGTAACAGAAACGATATATGTACAGTTGCGTGTGCGAACGTACCAGTTGCGTTTGAGTTGTTCATGTTCCCTACGACCTCTCTTCGTCATTGTGACGGAACAATCGAAGTTTTGTGGCCCAGGCGAGCTTCTTCATCGTCTGCGTGGGCATAGGAACGGTTTTTGAATGGAAAAAAAACTGCCTTTTCGCATACTTATTTTATTCTCTTAAAATCTTCTCTTCCTAATCATGACAGAAGAAAAGAAGGTACGACTCTTTTGAAGTATTTACTCACATTTTAAAAGTTCTTCCGGATATCATTGTACACCCATGTCCAAAAAATTAAGGATGATGCAATCCGAGATTTATCCTGTGCCAAGTACTTGAACCGACGTACCTGAAATGACAAATTAACATTCCACACTACGTTGATTGAAATAAAAATATCCACTTGCCTCGTGGATGTTACTGGGTACTAAGGGAAGAAATGTTTAGGTGCACACATACTAAGTTTTAATGATTGCGAAAAAAATATAATTTTTGCACTGTCAAAAGGAACATAATAGGGAATGTGCTAGTCTTAGACCCTAATGCAGCCTTCACAACCTGTAGACTTGCTTTCCTCTAGGCTATCCAAGTTCCTGTGGTGAGGAATCCCATTCGCGTACTTTCCTCTTGTGCGGATCTTGGTGGTGGTGTGTAGGCTGCAATCTGATCGTACAAAGGTATCCCAAACATGCTCTTTGGATTGATATCAGTTGAATTTGCCTGATTTTTTTTATTTGCTCCTTTTTTAATGCATATAATAGATTTCACACATTACAAAGCAAGCGAATTTCACAGGGTTCTCCTTAACCATGAGCCCTGATACCAAGACCCTTTGTGTGTGTTTATGTGGATCCTTATACAATAACAGGTTGAAGACCGTTTGTTTGACATGGTTTGCGTTCTACTTGACAGACTTACTGTATACGTTTTAGACTAATCGCAAAAAAAATTCATTTTCGTTATTCTACGTTGACAAGATACACACTCAAACAGGTAACAACAGCTAAAATTACGTACTGATCTACAAATTCAAAGCGTTTCTATTTTCACACAAATAAAAATATTAAGGATAATTCTGTGTCATAATAATGGTGTACAATTGTTTTACGAATAAGAGAAATATACAAATTTTTGCGTTAAACATCAAATACAGGGTGTTCTAAAAGTTCCCGTATTGACTATTCATGAATTTATCATACAAAAGCAACAAACTTTAAAACGATTATTTTTAGACTAATGGTGAAAAGCACTTTTAACATGACGTAGGAAAAAAATTGGATTTACATTTTTAAAAATGTTCAAAATATCCGCCCTTTTCTTGGAGGCAAAGCTGAAGTCGTTTGCGCATATTTTTAGAAACGCGTGTCAAGATTCTGGGGGTGAGTTCTTGTATCCTTTGAGTAATGGCAATTTTCAGATCACCTATTGTTTGGTGATTATCTTCATAAACTTTGTTCTTTAAATATCCCCACAGAAAAAAGTCAGGATGCGCAGATGCCCATGGTCTCATAACTTGTATGACAGGTTGCAAGGTCTTGTTGGAACCAAGAGTCTCGCTCATTCACTTCTAATAATGCAACAAATTGTTGAATAAGTTGATATTGCGTATCGTTACTCGGTATTGCATCACTTGGATATTTATGTGGCCAAAATTATTTACATCTTTCATATGATTTGCATTCAAATTAAGCCTCAAACAGCGCAATTCTCTGAATGCGTGATAAATTCATCTTGAAATGAAGAACAAAATAACGTAGAACTTTATTATCGCTCAACTTGAGTGCGAAGAAAGTCAAACGATAAAAATTAAAGAGTCGATAAAACTATAAGCAGACGATAAAATTCAACAATTAAAAAAAACATGGGCAATAAATATTTTTAAAAGTTGGAGTACGGGAACATCTAGGACGCCCTGTACTTTGTATACATACTATTTTTCCATGAGGAGCCCGTCATCTATACTGGAACTGGAGTGCACGTGTGTGGGGGGAAAGGGGAGTTTGTGTAAAGAAATCATGTTCACTTCTTCTACTTTGAATTAATTAGCCGAATAGTACCGTTAAATAAAAAATATCAGAGCATAACATTTGGGGAAGCGGTGAAATTTCTCGCCAATAATTATTCCTTCATCTCCCAATTTATTGTGCCGTTCTCCAGAGAGTCTTTTTCACTTGATTAAGGAGCTTTCTTTTAAGTGTGACTGTGAATTTGACGGATGCCATCCCCTGTTTGCTTTTCTTCGTCTGCAGGAGTGGCGTTAAAGGATTGAATGAAGGAGTAAAAACAACTCTGAATGATAAATTACAGGTGTCAACACCATTTGGCTGCCTACGGGAAGGTTGGCATTCGGCCTTGCGCTGTCTAATTGCGGGAGATATTTGCCTGCGGACGGCGAATACCGATAGTAGGCCGGAAATATCAATTCGGAAACCTTTTCTGCCTTTTGCACACACATCCCGACCACTGGGAATTGCCTATTTCCTCATTTGGTTGCAGATCCTTTCTTTTACACTCTCCTGCTGGCGGAGGAATTGTGGCGGTGTTTGGGAGTGGGAGTACTTTTTTAATCTGAAAAATGCCCAAGCAATTCAAATTTTGTATAATTTGGTCATTTAAAGCTTAATGGCACTTTAGGAAACAAATGTTTATTGCCTTCTCCAGTACCAATTTAACCATCGTGAAATTTGCGTCTTTAATACTACCAAGTTTTACGGTTCGATTCCTCCATGGGTGTATTTATATTTGTCAATATAACTTTCCTTGTGTGCATAAGTGTTTCACTTGACTTTGTTTGGTGTAACTTGGCCAAAATATAGCCCTTGTGACGTAAGTACCCAACCAACACAAGTTTAATATTCAACTAAGTTTTCTACTTTTTGATTGAGTTGCAGTCATACGTCTTGCTGAATTGATGACCCGAACGTCATTACGAACTTGCACTTAAGCAGGGTGAGGTTTCTGAAAAGTACCAGATGACGCTCGTAACTATCGGTATGCACTTCGATGGATAATCCACGATGAATAGTTGAATTGTCAATCACTTCCAACGATTGTATGAAACTATGTGATAACAGATACTGCTTCTATTCCTATCACGGCTTCATTTTTCATTCCACTCAACCTTCTCTTATCACGGTACCTCGCATTTGGCTGCTAAAGACATCAAAGGAAAGCCCATGATCGTAATCATCCCTCGCAGGATCACGCATACGAAAGTACAGCTGTGATTTTAACCATTCAATTGTTTTTGACGAGAGATCTCATCTATCAAAATCTGATTGATTTCGTTAGTGACGAAATACCTCGACATCAAAATACTGATCATCTTTTATGATGAAAAGATCAAGATCTGGTCAGTTTTCTTCTAATGACCATATATCTCTTTCATCAAGATCGGGTCAGTTTTCTTGAAATTATGAGAGCCTCATCGCTACAACCAACCTCCCTTAGGGTTAATATAGTTTTTACGGTCCATCGCAACTGGCAGGCGCAACTAGTGGTAGCATTTATGGAATTCAGCCAAGTCTAAATTCGTGAGGGTAAATATATATAGTAGTGTAGGCAATACAGTAGTGTTATGTATCAGTGTAACACACACAATAAAGTATTATATAACAGTGTACTTATACTACAGTAGTATATGTAGCAGTGTAGCCTACCTCCAGCGTGAAGTACTTTTTGGTAAACAAATTGCAGTCTTTCACACGTCAATGAAGAATTGTGACTTTTTGAACTAAGAAAAAAGATTGCGAAACATTAAAAAATCTTTCACGATGCACCCGGCTCTTCTTTGATCTCGAGCTATGGAGGCCATAGGAACTATGGCCTCCTTCCATATTAGCAAGTCATATTCGTATCTTCTGTTATTTAATCATCTCATTATGCGAGTGCATTTCAATGATTTTGAAAATGAATTACTTTTCAAAAAGACGCCTTGCTAATAACATATTACTTTTATAAATTAGCTGAGACGTTTGAAAAGTGTTTTTTTTTAATATGCAGATTATTTAAACGCAATTTGAGTATATTTTCAGTTTCGAAATGGATCGTTCGCTATGTGGGACTTTTGAAGAAATTTGTTATAGGACGTTTTATAGACGAGTTGCAACTAAATTTTGTTATTTTGCGTTTTTTCAGTTTTAATCTATTTATCATTTTAACCTTCACTTACAGTAAAATGAAACTAAATCCCTGTGAATCGTTGCAATTTGATAGTCAAAAAGTTAAAATAATTTTTATTTAAGTTCAATATTTGTCTCGACCATAAAAACTAAGGGGATTTTCCAACTGTGCAGCTAAGCCTTTAAAATCGACGTTTATTTATAACCAGCAAAACTTCTCAATCTTACCCGGGTTAAATTGGTTAACGGTAGGTTGAAAATATGATTAGAGAATAATCAAATTCTTATTTCGATAAAAAAAATGACATCATTTAAGTGCCTGGAAAATAATTTGTTGACATCTTTTCGACATTTTATAATTTCTTCAATTTACTTTGGACGCTAAACGTATACATTCCTTATCCATCAAAATAATACGTTTCACATACATTACACTCTTGTTATGTGATCAAACTACAAAAGGTGTCAACTACAAAAGTCGATTTTTATGGGTGGTTGATTAGGAATTTCCTTTCCTATGTTAGCTTCCTGCAAAATTGCCTTAGCTCTTTTTGTAATTCCAATACCTTTTTACCGGTGTCATTCTTGTACCAGCCATGCTACATTTTCTAATTTAGCCATATTTGAGAAGGATGACAAATTAATTTTATTAAGTATTCGTGAATAATTTTTTAAGCGGATGCATTTTTTCTAGAAATTAAAATTGAATGTTGTTGGCAAAGGGAACCCTTTACCACTTTTCAAAAAATAATAGATCGATTTGACTGCTGTTTTTTTTTTTTTAAGAAACCATTGTTTTCAACAAACTTCTAACAGGTATATTACAACGAACATTAGTATTCTTCCAATGCGTGAAGTTTCAAATCGAACCCTTAGTAGTGTCGTTGCGCATGATTAAATAATTTTTCGATTTATTTTAATGTTTCTTAAATTTACAACCACCATAGAAAAACATAACGAAATAAACCTAAAGTCGGCGGGGGGAAAGGTTGTTCTGAAGATATATTAATTCGTAATTCTTTTTTTTATCTCGGATCGCCAACAGTTAAAACACAACTTACTTCTAAAAATACAACAAAAATTAAAAATGCAAAATTAAAATTCCGAGTAAAAAATATCAGAAAATATTATTACTGCACGTACTCAACGATCACGAGTTTTCCTTTCGAAGAGCACCGCGTTAGATCTATAAGTACTTTTTCCATTCAGATTTAGTTTTAAATGGAAATCACGTATCTGTTTAGTATCAGAATTGCCGTGTTACTTGCATATTGAGTGCAGCTTTCAATGGATAAATTCCAGTATGAGTTAATCGTTTTGCAGAGGAAACTTATGTTAAAATTTCAAAATACTTTGAACAAATTCAATTGGCTACCAGTTTTGGTTTAAAAGGTTTCGCGCTACATTTTTGAATTCTTTTAATGAAACGAAATTAGACCAAGGCTTAAAACCAAGGATTTTTGAGAAAAGTTGGTCGAAATGGACACGTGTCGTCCAGAAAATGAACACACGTCTTTAGCAATATTGGACCAAAAATAACAAATTTCTACCTTGTTATTGTTCTTGAATATTTTATTCGCTTTAATATGATCTGTCTCAAATTTTCAGAAATTGTTTGTACTTTGCAAAGAAACATATGACTCAAAATAAATAAATTATGAGTTTAAATTCTGTAGAAATAATGATGGAGTTGTCGTTCCCGGTTTGACGTTTGTCGCCAAATAATTTTTGTCGACAATGAAACAACGCAAAAAATACCATTCAGAGCGTGGAGTGCGAGAAATTTTGCAGATAGGGTTGCCATAACAAAAACGGCAGATGTGAAGAAAAACCGCAAAAGGTGAAGGTTACTATATTTGGCGACAAATCGCCTTCTTACCGTGAACGACAGTTCCACCGAAATAATTCCTTTTTCATCTGTATACAGGTAAAACAATCCGAGTAATCGCAACGCTCAATTTCTCCATCTTCTCCAAAACTTCCAAATGAATGTTGATTTAAGTATGGATATTCAGCTGCGTTAGCAAACTTGCCTGAAAATGTTTGTAAAGGAAATGAAACACTGTATTAACTATGATTATTTATGATTTTTATATAATTAACATTGCATGAAATATGTGACATAGACAGACGCAATGAAGTTCAGTCACAGAAAAGACTGTGTAAAGATTAATGCTAAAACTAATTGTTTACACTTCGAAACCAGTGACAGTTTGTTTGAATAAACATTTGATTACATACAAATTGCTTCAGCTGTAAAAATGTGTAGCTTAGGAAGATAAACGCATAAATAATGCTTAATCGATCATCAATGACGAAATTGCCTTGAATAATGATTGCGGTTTCTCGTGAACGAATGCTTCTATGGTTATGTAAGTTCATGTTGAAGTTATCATTGTTTGTATTAGAAGCTTGAAATTGCAACAACTAAAGGCGGTTCAGTTACATCAGTGTTTCTCTGTACAAATAAAATACGAAAATTATACTTCTTTGATATTTCGCCGGAACTGGAAAGATTTCATATCACATAATCATAGAAAACCCAATATTTCTATAAGTAATTTCACCACCGAATCAAAAAGAATACATGAACTCTCTACATTGTGCATCTAATATTTACTTGCCCAACGATGTATTTTCGATTTTGAAGTGGGTCTTGGTAACTCAGTTGGAAGAGCAACGGATTAGCAACCAGAGGAGTGCGAGTTCGAAACAGTCCAACCAAATACCGTCGTATACACGGGGGTTGGTGCAAGTTATATCTGCCATGGCCTCAAATGTCCTCACATTGGCGTGATGTGAAAGTTTAGAGAGCGGTGTACCAGTTCAAATGTTGTTCTCGTCACCTGACCGTTGTTCAAAATTACGAGGCGTTGTCCATGAACCTTTCCCTTCGGGATTGATCCCGGACCGTCGTCAACAATAGCCCGCTGTGTTGCTCCAGTATGTTGTTAATTAATATATCTACCTACCGAATTGGAGATGTTAATTTGTAATTATTAGTTAACGTCGTACTAGAGCAACACAACGGGCTATTGACGACGGTCCTGGATCAATCCCTTAAGGCAGGGATTCCCAACCGGTGGTACGTGGTACGCGGCAACGTTTCAGGTGGTACGCAAGGATTATACGAGCGTATTTGTGTTTAGACCTATGAGTAAAAAATAAAACTGCAATTTTCAATAATCGTTTTATTTTTTCCTTTATTAAAACATCATTAATACGACGTGCAAGTGCATTAATCATAAAATATGAAGCTTTCTTAGTATTTTAATTAAAATAAAACAAGCCATTGAGCACTTTTCTGACATTAGATATATGTTTCTAAAAAATATAGACCTGGTGGTGAGACAAAAATTTCTAAACATTTCAAGTGGTACTCAATTACTAAAAGGATGGGAACCCCTGCGTTAAGGGAAAGATCCGAGGACAACGCCTCGTAATTTTGAACCACGGTCAGATGAGCTGGCACCCCACTCTACAAACCTAATTGGAGAAAAATTAGAATTTCAACGATACCTTTAGAAAGTGAAAATTAAGTTCTTAGTTGAAATTTCACTGATCACTTGTTTTAAGCAGTGTTGGAACTCAAATGTTAAAAAAAATTGGGGTATCTTAAAATCGCGAACGAAAAGGTAGGTAGTTGAATCAACGTCACACTGGAACAACACGACGGGCTATTGGCGACATGCGTACAGGAAATAAATTTATGTTCTAGCAAATATATTCTTTTTGTCAAAACGTGAGAATTTTATTTGTATATCGTTATGTTGGTAATGATATGGAGAAGGTGAGAAGTTTAAAAAATTATCTAAGTCCTTGGGGTGTACGTGTCAAAGAAATACATCAAGCTGTTTGTTTTTCTTTCTTGATCGTGTAATCTGTGCTGAGGGATCGGCCAACTAGTTGAACATCCGGTTCGAATTCATATAGATGTGATTAAAATCATAATAACGTTTCTCGGTTGTTTTTTTTCACCTTTTCCATTAAGCGCCGATGAAGTCGAGATTTATTATTACGGCACTGACAATCATTGGAGATACGAAAAATCCTCATCTGAAGAAGCGAAGTTAACTGGTAGTTTTCATTTTTTTCACTTACTTGTCGTGGATTTATTTTTTGTAGACACGCATACCTTAAAAAATATATAAAAAGCTTTTCAAAACTATATCTTCAGCATACTAAATAAAACATTTTAAAACATGAATTTGTTTTCCTGAATGTGGTGGTCTTTAAACTGGTGGAAATAAACGAGTCATTTTTTTTTCTTTTCATGAAGGTTAGATTTCTTCTTGAGAAACAAATATATATTATTTATTTGATTTTATTAATGTTGCTATTGCAATACATAATCATAATGAAGGTTCTCTTCGCTGCTTTATTGATCATTTGAGTTAATACGAAGCGTAATAAATAATTGTTAAAATGATGAAAATTACAATCGTCACATTGCTTAATAATTAAAATTTTTCCCTTCCTTTTGTCCGAACTGCTTTTGGTTTAGTGTGTTTCACGTATAAATCAACGAAAAATGTTTTTATACCAAACTATAAATAGCAAGTTACATTTTGAGGACATTAAAATAGTTTAAAGTAATAGTAATTAAATTGTGAGCGACACTGTTTTCTAAACCTGGGAAATTTCTTGTTTCCCTATAGCGTCGACTTAGAAGCAGAAACTCACTGATTGGCAAAATAATTTTTTTACTTTACAGGTCAAAATTAAATCCTATATTCATTTTGAATACAAAATATCTTTTAAACAGGTAACAATTAGAAAATGTATTTCTCATCATCCTGGAGATAAGAATTGTCTGCGAAAAAATATCAAGTAATGAATTTCTGCTATGAACCAATCTTTCTATCGCGCAAACGATGGCAATGACGTCTTCTCAACAAACTACTGTCTGATAGTTTTTGTTACCTTTTAAATCATTATTTATGCAATTGATTATCATGTTATTTATGTGTCATGTCTGACCTGAATATTTTCAAATGAAGCCATCTGCCACATATACATTTCGTGGTTCTTAATAAATTTCTTCACGAATGCGGTCATTCACTTGATTGTCCATACGCCTTCAACAAACTTGTACATGTTTGCCTGAATCCTCAGTACGAGACTTCTCGATGAGCTACACCGTTTCCTGAGAACGGTACGGTAACGCCTGTAACATACATGTATGCTCAGTTGACCCGAGTGCACGAAGCGTTTACACAAATTTTGTTTCTGAATGGCTAAGTCTGGTGTTCGCAGAATAGCCTCGCTTTCGCAATTGCATGTGCGGAATCGAATATGTCTTAGACGTCATTGTTATGCATGATTAATGCGTGTATAAATATAATCAAGTGCAAACATGTCTTCGGGAAGACAGAGAGGGACGCATCGGACATTCAGAAAGACGGCGAAAAGCGGAAAGATCCCTTTGATTATTTTTTGAAGATTCTTTTGAATTTTTGTTTGTATAATTTCAATGCAACAAGGAAATAAATGGAGCTAAAACTAAGATTCACTTTTAAGTTTAAAAAATTAAAATTTTTGTGAAGATTAAATGATCGTTTAAAAATATTTTTAACATTGTATTTTTCGAATCATTTTATGTTAATCTGTTTGTACTTTTTCCACTTTTGAAATGCAAATGTACGGCTCCCGGAAGAAGTTAAGAGTTGCCCTTAAGTTAGTTTATTTTTAATAGGTGTGAAAGCGCGTTATGAGAAAGCTGCCAAACGCAAAAGCATGAATGGCGATTGGCGTGGATGTTTTCCCACTGCCAACTCGTTGTAAATACCGACATAGAACGCTAAACGTAGTACCAGAATCGACGTACGTCAATTGTGGAAAGGATTTGTTTACGTAACCACCAGTGCTTAAGGTATCTGCATAATTTCGGAGCACTTTTTTGAATTGCTATGCAGAAGCAATTTAATATTATTTTTACAAAATTTGTGTTCAAAATTAATTTTGTACTATCAATAATTAAAATTGAAAATATATATTTAACAAAAAGTGAAATTTTGTGCGTAAATTTGAAAGGTTTTTTTTTCGAAATTTTGAAAAATGATACAGAGCATACAATTTAAATTAGCAGCAAAATAACATGATCAGAGTAAATTTCATGATGTTATTTAGTGCTTCCACTAGAAGTAGAAATATATTTAAAAGAAATAAAGGTTTTATGACTCATTGAAAAATTGTTAAAGAATTTTTGACCATTTTGCAATATCGATATTCAAATGCAAGCTCATAAATAAGAAAAATAAATAAAGATATCAATTTGTTTCTAGTGTATGCACTAGCAAACACTATTTCGAATGTGCATAAAAAATTTTATAAATATACATCAATAATTTTTTTTTATCATTTCTGGATTTCAATGTTTATGCCTAAAATGTAATTCTGAGAAAAATTCTTGTGAAGAAAATCAAAGAGTGTAAAGATAATGTGAAGTATCTCAATCAAATATTTTTAAGCTAGGTTGTCAAGAATTTTCGTAACGGAAAGTTTCATATAGTTTTTTTTCTTTTTGTTGCCATTCGTCAATGTATAAATATTTCCTCACATTGCACGTTTGCACCCAGAATGCGTTTTCTGCTCGTTGACAATTTTCCCCTGAAACCACGCGATTAAATCGACTTCCGAAAATTTTCCCCCGCACCGGATGCCACAATCACAATCCCACCGAAATCACAGTTGACTTCGGAAAACTTGAGTATGAAGTCACAAAGGCTGCCATTCTTTCGCCACTGCCGCAACCAAGTTCTCGCGTACGCTCGTCACTCAGGTTTCCTGCTTGTGTGGGCGCCAAAACCGAAGATCCACAACATCTTCAAGGACAATCTGGGGAAAACAATAATACGGTCTAACCCTACATGCACCTTCAACTCCCTCCCTCTCTGATCTTGGACGCAAATATTTTTTTATCCTCGTGTTTTTCTTTGTTCTTGGTGCGCAGAAAAAACGTCCGTTCCTCGAAGTGGCATATCCCACGAAAACACGCTCTTTGTTTTTCACATCGTTGGCCTCAGCTCTTGCGATGCTGGCAATTAATGTGTACACAACTCTTCAAGGACAGATGAACGTAACCGCATGAGATCTGGTATGCCGCTGCGTTTTAAACCCATGAGTTCAAATTAGGGGTCTGTTTCATACAGCTGAGCACGATCTGCTATCTTTGGTACCAGGACCAATCCTCGGTTATTAACTGCCCATTTACAAACCTCAGTATGCCTTCCCCAAAAATATTTGATTTCCTAAGCGACCGACCCCCTCATCAAGCACGTATTCAGATTACAGTTGATAATCCAGTTCTTCTTTCTCTCTGTAATGTAACTGTAATGCCAAATAAGCATTGCATTGCTACGTCCAAAGCAACAGTTCTTTATCAGAGGTCAACACCTCTGACCTACGCCCGAAAATCTCGAAATATCTATCGGGTGGTCACCCACCAGATGATCTTCAAGGGAGCACGACAACCCCCTGTTATTCAACTGTATAACAGTCAAATTGGGGAAAACTGTTACAGTGCTCGAGCTGAGCAGAGATGAATTGATTTGGTTCTCGTTCGAGACGGCCGTTTGAGTAGATCTTATTTTTCCCTTTTTGTAGCGTCCACAACCTATGAATACAAATCCCTGATTGTACGTATCACAAAATACAGTATCGTGAAAGAAACGTTAGTTTTTTTTTTTTTTTGTAATTTTGTCTGTGTCGTTGTGTTGTTTAGCACACCACTCGGCCCACTAAGTTATAGCGCTTAGTGATTATTTCGACTGTTTTCACTCTAAAGACGAATGAATTCAGACGTATATTTTAATTACGTTGTTTACAATACTTCGATTTTTTTTTTCTGATGATATGAATAGCTTTAGCATGCAGATTTTTAAATTCCAAAATTATTCCGGGAAGAAATCGTGCCCCGTGGATTCCTCAAAGCATCACTTGCCTTTAAGATGAGTGCTTTTTGAATGTCCTATTTTAACCCTTTGAGGAACACTATTTAAAGAAAATAAAAACCCTAGTTGCACAGAATTTTTTTTAATGTAAAAAAAGTGGGAAAAAAAAACATTCATTTCAATTATTTAACATAAAATATTACTCGAAATAAAAATAATAATAATAATATTTTAATAAGTCCTTTATTACAGAGTATGACATACATAATCCCACCATGCAACTAACGTTTCAAATGAAAATTATTGTAACACAACTTTTTTTTCCCAAAACAAAGTGGAATTTTGCATACAGAGCAGCACCAGGTAAAGCGAACTTCTTTTTTTTCGTGTTGCAGAAGTACTACGTTTTGATAGATGTTTCGAGTCTTTACCTCGTATTTCCCATGAAACAGTGGGATTAGATTTTTTATATACAGTGGAAGTTCAGATGTTGATAGTGCATTTTATCAATTAAAGTCTGGGCAACAAACCCTGCAGCGCACTGCCCTTTGAAATGTTTCAGCTCCATGTTTTGACCCAATTGTTTAGAAACTATAAATGAATTAACAAACAGCTGCATCCAAAAAATAGAATAGTATGTGGTGCCACCATTTTTTACTACGTCGGTACATAATGCATTTATATGTTTATAAATTAAAAATAATAATTTATATTATTATTTTTAATAACTTGCATTGTGGGATTCATACAATCCAATTACTTATTCAGCTTCAAAATTATAATAAAACATCAAATAACATGTTTTTTTTTAATTATAAAACAATTTATTCCCTCATAATAAATTTTAAGAACAGAAACAACATATACCGTTATGAAAACCTAAAATTCACTGCACCACACAATTCGCCAAACTTAATCACAACAGTGTCAACAACTTACTAAGGCGTTTGGATTAGTATCAATTTTTGTTTTCACTTATTTATGCATTTACCGTTGGTTCATCACATTGCCAACTGAATGAAATACTTTAAATAAAATATTAAAACTGTATGACTATGAGTAACTTCAACTTTTCGAGGTGGGTTAAAATATATCCCACCATGCATAAAAAGTAAGCAAAAGGTGGGACAGTTTTTAACACACCTAACCCTAAAGAGTTAAAGGAAGAATGTAAGATGCAAATTGAAAAGTATTTATAGTTATAATTCCAGAAAGAATCCACAAAGATCGAACAAGTATAAAATTAATTATGTCGGAAAATTTGTTTCTGAGAATGTTTATTTAATGTAGGAGGCATGCTCAGCTTTCGGCCACCTCTATTTTTTTACAACCCAATACACTCATTCAAGAACTTCCCTGTTTGTACTGAATTTGGTTAAGTGGGATTTTCTCTCTCTAGTCTTGGTCTTTCGTCTTGGATACTTCACCTACCATTATAAAATTCGAAAGGTACATCTCCTTCAACAAAATCTATTAAAATATAGTGTCATGTCCACAATTGAAGTGTCGACCAGCTGAACTGCTATTATAGTTGTGAGAGAATTTCAATGTCATCCACATTACTCCACTGATACAACTGAATCTGATTTGTTTAATAACTTACACAAGAACGACACTCGTTTTTCAGAGAAAAAAGCTGATGATAATAGACCTGTGATTCGTAACCTTTTTGCGCCATATCCTATCTCGATTCTTAAAAAATTTATTCCCATTTTATAACTCAGAAACAAATATTTAAGAGGAATAATAAAAAGTAAATATTTCCAAAACAATATTTTTAACGATAATACCGCACTTTTAAGAGAAACATTTCGATAAAAGAAGCTTCTTGGGGGGAGGGGAGATGGGCTGAACTGGCTTCCCACTCTTCAAACTTCCACACCAACCCACGTTAACCACCAGACCGGTTGGTCGGCTAATATGACGTTTTCGACGGTCTATGGTTGGGTCGAGTTTCGAACTCGCAACTCTTCAATTGGTAATTCAATACACTTCCAACTGGTCTACTACGGCCCGTCATGCTAAGAAAGATGACGACTGCAGATTGCAGAACGATATATCGCACCCCGGCAAGAAAAGTGCCACAAGTCAAAAAATAAAAATTTTGGTGCTATGTCATTGAAAAATATGCATGAGGTGCCCCATCGTGTTATATTACTATTCTATAGAATATAATAGAAGTTACCACCATAAATGCTTACCTAAAATTTGAAAGAAACTTATGCTATTTCAATATAAGTTTTATAGTATCCTTTAAGTTGGTGTTTCTCAAATTCTGCAATGTTGAGTTGTGTCACTTTTCTTGCCGGGGTGCGATATGCTTGTTAAACCCCTCAGTATTAAAAAAATCTAAACAAGAAATACAAATTTGAAAACAAAAACCTTCTAGTCCATACAGTCAGATCATCCCTGATGATGCAAACAATGAGCTACGAACAAACCTCATCCTTGCGTCGTGGAGGCATCCAAATTTTGTATTACCAATTCAAATAACAAGGGGCTAAATTAAGAAAAAAACGAAAATTAGTCAATTCAATTAGTATAATTTAAGTAATTAAATATACTATACTTCTTTTTGACAGCAGAAGGCCAAGCTCCGCAGATTTAAAAAGAGATTTCAACACATGATTAATTTTTAGTAAGATCCTTCAGCTTGTGTTGTTTGCTGCAAATACTTTTGATTTATACGTCAATTTAATTAAAATAGGTCTTGAAACGTCAATTGCAATGAATGCAAATCTAATAATCACTGGCATTAAACGACGAATGAAAATTATCAGGCGACTCAAATCTGAATTACGAAACATTTTTCTCTTCTACTAAATGAAAAGTTTTTCTTGTCCTATTTTGCAATTGCTTTCTGGAGTCGACGTGTCTGAGCGTATTTGCCTGCTGCACTAACAACATGCGAGTTTGTAGGCCACCCAGGTTCGATTCTTTCTTGTGCGTATTCTCTCTTCTATGTCTGTAAAACTTTCCTCGTGTGCATGTCCATTACTTGAATTTGTCTATCTTGTGTTTGGCGGCGCTTGGCCAAATATGGCCATTCGCCCATTAAAATCTTTGCTGCTTAGCTTCAACTCCTAGGAATCGGTCATACAATAATTTCCCAATTTCAGCAGGCGCTTGTGTTCTCTTTATAGGGCTGCCAAAGTTGACTTTTTGCAATTATATTTCAACCTTGGCAACTAAGGGTATCTTTTTAAGAAAAATTGTCTAAAAACTAATATTTGCTATTATCTAAAGCAAATAATCCAAATTTTTGCGATTTTCTTGAAAATTCGCCGAAGATCAACGAAAATTTGGCATCTTTTTAGAAATAATAGCAAACGTTTGGTTGGTAGTTGAATTTACATCCTACTAGAGCAGTGGTCGGCAAACTCATTAGTCCAAAAGAGCTAAAGATCAGCAATACAAGGATGAAGATTTCTTTTCAAGAACCATGTATTTAGGAGTCGGTTTAAACTAGCTACTAACATTAAATAAATCCTGATATCATATTAGTAATAATCTTATTTGTCGACAAAAAAAATACTTTTTACATTAAAATAAAAATCTGACAAAACCTGCATTTAATGTGAACAATGACCTTGCATTTCCTTGAATGTTTGGATAAGTCAGGTTTGTATGTCGTTTTTAATTTGAAGCCGGATTTCAGGTTCTCGTCAATAAGGCGATTTTTTAATTTATTTTTGATAAGGTTCAAGCTTGAAAAAGATTGTTCGCATGGATATGTAGAGCAAAAGAGTGAAAGAACAGCAAATGGTAGGTTTTTTTAACTCATAATATGAGTAAGGAATACTATTCCAGTTGCTGAAATTTTTCATGTCTTTCTTCTCCAGATCTTTCAAAGCATCCACCTTATCTGTGAACTAAGATCATATTTATTTTTTTTCCGATTTTTCCATATCAGCATTAAGGTTTTCAAATTTGGAGCTGTATAATTCTCTGTTTTTTAACTCCAGTAATTGCATTTCAAAAGCGCCAATGTCAATATTAAAGGAAAATAAATTCAATTCTGTTACGTCAGCACTGAGGTTTTTTAACAAAGGCTAACGTCGCTATGCTCTTTCTGAATTCCTGAAACATCCATAGAAAAGCTTCCCTCATATTTAAAATTGTTATTCTGAAATAGTGAATGTCAATTACCGAGTTATTTTCTTGGCGATGTTTCAGCAGGCTTAGAAAATGAAATAATGTTTCTCTTTCAAAATCTTGAGCAAAAAGGGATCATTTGTTTTCGAATGAAATGATTTCCAACATCGAAAAAGTTGTGTTTCCTTTCTCCTGTAGTTTACGATTAAGATTATTTTAATAAGACACAACGTCAACCAGGAAATAAAATTTCTGCATCCTCTGATCGTTCGTTAGTTCAAGATAGTCACCCTTCTCAAGGAGAAATGTTTTAATTTCAAATAATAAGGAAGCGAAACGTTTTAAAGCGTTTCATCTTGCCAACGAACCTTATTATGCAGCAGAAGATCTGTACGTATTCACTCTCCATTTCAACTAAGAATTCTTTAAATTTTAGGTTATAAAGAGCTTTTGCTACAATTGTGTTGACAATCTTGATCACTAATTCCATAACATTGCGAATTTCTTCTGGAAATGTATGCGCACAAAGCGCTTCTTGATGAACAATGCAATGCTAAACACGTATCTCGTGATTAAGTTTTTGCTTCAATGTAGAAACAAAACCTTTTATCACTCCGGTCATACTTTTTACTTCATCTGTTGAAATTGAAACAATTTTATCGAGTGGAATATAATGTTTCTTCATGCATAAAATGACAGTATTTACAATATCCTCGCCACATGCTTTCAGCGGAAATAATCCTTAAAGTTCTTCTTTGGGACCCGAAGACGAAATAAATCGAACTAAAAGTGAAACTCTTGTGCTGTGCTATTTATGTCACAAGATTCGTCAACAGCTATTCATAAAGCAGAAACCAATTTAACATCTTTTATTTGCTGATTGGTTATATTCGAAGACATTTTGACTGTTCGGTCATTTACTGTTTTTGCAAACAGTGGTAACTCTTTAATTTTTTTAAGAGAATTTCTGCCTTGTTCTTAAAATTCCGGAATAGCTCTTTGGAAGCATTTATTAAACAACTTTTAATGTATTCTACGACTGTGTTGGGTTTGCCTCTCTTGACTAACAATAAAGCTTGAAATATTAACATTTTTAGATTGCACCCAATAATTAAATACAGAACTTGATTTTTCTTGACTCTTCTAAAATTCCTCAACTGCTTTCTTCCTCGCGTCACCGGCGGGATATTTACTGCCAGCATTTTTGTCGAAATCGATTCATGGCTGAGCTGCACTCAACTGGCTAAAGAGCCGCGGTTTGCCGACCACTGTACTGAAGCAACACAACGGGCAAAATCTCAAAGAATAGTGGAAGCAAAAAAATATATTTTTACTTTTTCTTTCGAAGAAATTTTTCAAATGGACGCTAGTTTCGAAGTTTTGGTGCCAAGACTTGACAATTGTGAAAGAGAAACATCCTAATCTGTGGTTACTAGATTGTCAAGAAAACCGTATACTATTAAGAAAATATTCAGATCTTTAACTAAAAATTTAAATGGCTTACCGGCTTCTTCAACGTTTGTTGCATACTTAATTAGTATATTTGTGTTTTAAACCCATTCATATTGTATCTGAGCAACTAAAATCCCTTCCCAAATAGGGTGAGAAAATTTTTGTTACCATTTTTTAAAACTTATGCTTTTAATACTTGTATTACAATTTTTCACAAGTTCTTTGTCTGTGGCAACCTTGCTATAAGAACGTACTTTAATAGCGATTGTCAAATCTAAATCAAGAAACTGATTATTTGATTCACAATGATTAAATGTACAAATAAAAAAACACGAAACATCTGTTTCCCTCACCCCCCATTCTTGGTATCCCGCAAATCTCCATGGACTCGTTTCATTTTAAAGGATCAATACTGCACCAGACTGCTCTAATAAGGTTTGGAAACAGGCACCCAATATATATGACTTTCGTTAGAAGAATAAAGAATTTCCAACTCCTTGCTCCGCAACATCAACAATTCTCATATTTTGGATTGTGTCGGTGTCTCTGTGGGACAGCTCCTGGATAAACAGGAGTCGGTCCCAGTGCGACATGAAAAATATTGCCTCTTCGACGGGGTCTAGGTTTCACCTTGAGCCAAGGGGATTCATAACTACAACAACCATAGTCAGATATTCTTAGGATTGTTACATCGGAAAGTAGATGTTCGAAACCTTTAAGTTTGTTTTGCTGATGATCAAGCCCCACCGTTCGCGTCAACAAATGTTTTTTTTTTAATATCTGAAACAAAAACTTAAAATGGAATTTATTTCTGTTAGGTCGATGTGGTGGCGTTTAATCTAATAGGTGTTTATCAATCAACTATTCGGAATTTTTATGCATTGAATTTTTATCAGCGAACTTGTATTCGAATATTGAGCCATGTGACGTCATGTTCAGAATACGTTCAGGAAATACGTATCGCGGCAGAAACACTACCGCCACCTACATTTAGCTCGACAAAAAATTCCTCTCACAGACAGACATGCGAACACCAAGCAGATATTTTTTAAAAAATGTTCATAAATTTTGAGAGCCTCAACTTTTTACAACTTAGTTTTAAAAGTACAACTAGTGCCCGTGGAACAAAAAATATTTCATAGTGACCATCTTGAATTGGGCATCGCGATTTTAAGCCATGGTAACTGCTAATTTCTTTTCGCCGAAGACTAGCGCATTCACTTCAATATATAAGTATGTAATTGAGTCGCGTAAAAAAATTCGAAAATCACTCAGTGGATTGGAATAGTTGGTATTCCTGGGAATCTTCATCAAAATGTCTTTGGAGAGACTCATAGAGAGCTTCTCGTGAAGGGAGGTCTTCGAACCGCAGCCAATGATCTTCTTTTCTCTTTCGCCATTACAGTTCCCACAGAACTATCGATAGGTTCATTTCTTCCAGAATTGTCTAGAAAGAAATCGATTCTTCGTCCACGAACAAAATTTATTTTCTTCTCTCCCTTCCTAAGATCTTTTTCTCTCGGTAAAAAATAAATAATAAATTTAGTTTTCCAGGAAACGGCGAATAAAAATATCTGCTACTCCGTCCCACGCTTCGGGTATGAATTTCACTGCATTGGCGTCTGGGGAAAGACATGCTGGAAACATATTTCTATCACCGATTCCGCACGTAATGGGACATATCCTGCAAAACATGGCCATTTTTATTGTTTTTAATCACAAGCAGACAGTTATTATTTAATCAGCTGTTCCATACTTTCGACAGCTGTTTTTTGGTTTGTTCCATGACCCTACTGACAAAAGCCGCTCAACTGGTCTGGTAGTCACAGGCGTAACCATTGGAAGGGGGGGGGGGTTTAACCCCTCGCCCATTCAGTTGACAAAAATTTTGCAAATATATATATGTGTGTGTGTGTGTGTTTTTTACAAATTAATCCTTTATTAATAACAACTCAAACTATTCATTAACTTAATTTCAAGAATGTTTTACTTGTCTCTTTATATTAAAAAAAAAAGGTAGCCCGGTTGGAAGAATAGAGGATTAGCAACAGGAGGGTGTGACCTGGAAGTGACGGTGTGTTAACGCGAGCATCATGGAGGGGGGGGGGGGCTTCCACAACGCACCAAACGTGAACTTGGAGAGCAGTGCTTTTTACGGAGGATTTGGAGAAACTGGGCCGCATTTACGTACCGTCTTGAAGATGTTAAGAAACTCCAACAGTCAACACGACTTCGGAAAAAAAAGAGGTTCTGACGGAAGCAATAAAATATTAGCGTTTGTCATGTGGCAACAGTTACGCAAAATTCAAAACTACTTTGCTTTCTTTTTTTATTTTTTATTCTGCAAGAACTTGTGTGTGCATGTGATATCCTTCATTAACAAATCTGTTTCGCTAATTGATTACTTTTACATATTTCTCAAGTTTGTCCACTCCTATCTCAAGTTTGTTCAAGAAGGATCTGTTAGATATTTCAACTTGTAACCAACTACTTCAGGCTCACAGTTTCTGAAGAGCTACAATCTCATTAATTTTCCACTGCAATGTTAATTTTACAGTTATTTTTTCATAAATGTTTAACTTTCGGTATCATATTATTAATTTGAGGAATTTGCATTGACCTTTTTTGTTTTCAGTTTTTCATTCATTATTCTTTATAGTATTAATATCCAAACAGTAGAAAATTCCAGAAGCAATTTTATGATATAAAACTATTTTCTCTTTCATATTTATTGTCACTGACGATTATTAACGTGATAATTTTTTTTTACTTTTCACACTCGTCAATTTGGGCACGAGAAGACGACTTGCAATTTCTCAGTCTTTCTTTTTTTAAATGGGTTGCTTTTTATTCCATTAATTTCTCTTGTAACAGTAAAAATGTTGTTAGCTCCTTGTCACTGATACTTTTTGAAAGTAACTTTCTTCTGACATGCTATGTGATCAAATTAACATTCAATTTAGTTTTTGTGAAAACTGTAGTTTCTCTATATTGCCCAAGTGGAAGAAATGTTCAATAATTACATTTTGTCAAAAGCTGCACGCCCTATGCAATGAACTAGCTCTCGCCTAGGAGGCGCTCCCCAGAGAATGGAAAACATTGCCGAGATAAAAAAATATATATAAATATATTACCCTTTTAAATTTAAAAGAAAAATCCTTTATTTTATCCAGTGACTTTTTTTTTGTTTATAAAATACACTACCCTACAATAATGGACCGGAAAGCGAGATGTGATGGTATAAGGGAAAGAATACATGCTTTAATAAGGGGGTGGTCCCCCACGTGCTGTAATTACACTAACAACCCTTCTGGGCATACTTTCAACATGGTTTTGATACACAACTATGTGTATTTGTGTCTATTCCTGCTGCAAGAATGTCGCCAGCTCAGCTGTAGGTTTCGGACGTGGTTCCCTGGTCCGTAAGCGTCGCTCTAACTCGTCCCACAAATGTTTTATGGGGTTTAGATCGGGACTCTGAGCAGACCAGGGAAGACGTTTTACATCCATATCTTGATACTACTGCTTGACAGAGGCTGCAACATGACATGGAGCGTAGTCGTCCTGGAAGTAACATTCGTCCATTCCATAAAATTGCTTGAGCGTAGGAAGAACCTGATTGTCCAAAATGTTCATGTTGGCGTCGGCGTTCAATCTACCAGGTACAACATGCAAAGGTACCTGGCCATACCATAAAAAACACCCCAAACAAGTAGTCGGATTTTATGCAAATCATCTGGCGTCCGGTCCACTATTGTAGGGTAGTGTAAATAAATTCAAATGTCGACGATTTCTGAACAAGCATTTCAGTTTTCTGTACATAGAATGTGCTTTGAAACCTCCAGAAGAAAATAAAAAAACTGTTCACTAACCGAAAAACAATCACATTAAAAATGGGGATTCTGTTTATCGGAAACTGGTTTGTACTAAACAGTCTTGAATAGAGTTGGAAGAAACAGCTACTTTCAAATATTTTACTTAGGTCATCCATCAATCCTGATTTGAGTGTTATAATTTGAAGCCAAAATGAAAGTTTAACGTTTTATTTAACATACCTTTGCCAAGCGTCTGCGCTAAGTTTTAATAATTGACATAGAAGTTGTTACTCACATTTCAAAGCTTATTTCAATCCATTGATAATAAATATTCAAATAAATACATCTCATACCACTAAATGAAATTAAACAGTATTTCGGTAACTTGCATTGATTCTTCTTTTTCACAGAAAAATATATGGCCAAAAGCTTACCTCAATCATGTTCCCACTAGGGATGGCGACATTGATGTCAGTGTTTTCAAAACATCGATGTTTTGTAAAAAACATCGATGTAATGGAGCCGATGTTTTTTTAACATCGATGTTTATACTTGTCGATGTTTTATTTTTTAAGTGAAAAAAGTACCATACCACACCAAAAAAATAATCAATTAGCTTAATTATCATAATCAGCAAATTGAACATACCTTTAGACCAAAGTGGCCAAGCTTGAAGGGTCTGAAAAGTAGGGATACGACATCGATGTCGGTTTTTTCAAAACATCGATGTTTTATAAAAACATTGATGTATTTACCATCGATTTATTGGAGCCCATGTTTAACATCGATGTTTATACTTGTCGATGTTTTTACGTTGTCTATGTTTTATTTTTAAATGAAAAAGTACGATTATAAAAATTAAAAAAATAACCAAGTAACATAATTTTTATAATCAGTAAATTGAACATACTTTTAGACCAAAGTGGCCAAGCGTGAAGGGTCTGAAAAGTATGTATGCTACATCAATGTCGATTTTTTCAAAACATCGATTTATTGAAGCCGATATTTGTTTAACATCGAAGTTTTAACACTGTCGATGTTTTTACGTTGTCCATGTTTTACTTTTGAATAAAAAAAAAAGCACCACACTAAAAATTAAGAAATCGAAAAAAAATTAATCGTACAACTATGTATTTGTCAGTGATGGCGGCATCTGTCCCATTAGAAAGAGTTTTTTCCATAACTGGTGGGATAGTTAGTGTAAAAAGAAGTCGGCTTAAGGTGGAGAAAGTTAACAAACTTCTTTTTTTTTACAAACTGTAAATAACAAGTATTGGGGCATATAATATTTTTTATTTACAGTAAATAAAAAATAAGTTTGTTGCGTTTTCCCCCCATAAGTTGATAAATAATTAATAATAACTAACAATTTTTTTTGTTATGTAGCTACCTAATTATACTTATAGTTATTGTTACCGATGTCAAATTGTTGTAAATACTATTTTCTTTTATATTATTCAATTTGAAAATAAATTATTTGTTAATTGTTCTTATCAATTGTTTTGACAGTTAAATAAAAAGTCTTAGTTATAAATTAATAAACACGGCAAATGCCAAATTAAATCTCCCTCCCCCCGACGAACATTTAATGTCTGAGGTTGTTAAACCAGTTTTAAGAAACGGGAACAAATTTTTTAATACATTGATGCTTAAAAACATCGATGTTTTGGGGGGATGTATTATCAACATGGATGTTTTGCTGTCGATGTCTCATCCCTAGTTCTCACAATTAGATTCTAGACGCCAACTTCAATTTCATCCCTTCCCTTGTTCAAAGAGGAATTCTGCATTTTTTAAACTCTAAACCTATTTTCTCTCGTATTTTATTATCTGCGCTAATTTCTATCCACCTGATTTCTCTTTCCTTTCAGTAATCAATCTGCTGAAGAATTTAATTGGAGTTGCGAGCTCTTGCGTGTACTTCTAGCAATATTATGCAGCTCTATATATCACAAATCAAGCATATTTAAACTAAACAACAAAATTGGCAAATAAATTCTGCAGTGGTCGATTTTATATTTTTTTTATCCGTTGTTGCTGTTTGACAATAAATAAAAATGACGTCTATTTTTGTGCCCCAAACAAACAAAAAATGCTTTGGAAGTAAAAAGTTTCTAACAAAACTCAAAAAATGTCCTGAAAAAGAATAAATAAATGAAAAATGCAAATAAATGCTTTTGTCCAAGTAATGTTTCGTTTAAATGTTTTCTTCTAAAATATATTATTTAAAAAGTCAAACAGGGAATAAATCATTCACCGAAAAATTCTTTGACACAACCTTCATGGAAGAGAGGAAAATATCAGACTCTTACTAAATCCGAAATACAGCTGTTTTAATGAGGATCTGTACACCAGTCTGAAAAATATACCCTAAGCTTTGTGTTTCTCTATCTATTTTTAAAGGGTAAAATTCTTGAAATGATTATATATTTACTTTTGCGATTGAATTAGTTATATGCCAATCAGTGAGCTAATCTCTAACCGAAAAATGTCTTCCAAAATTATTTGGCAGTTTGGTTGGGTTCTATGCTGCGTCAAACACAAAACAGAACTTCAAGTAAAGGACAAACAAAAAAGGAAAGTTTCTATGACACAGAAAAGAGGGTAAATTTCATGAATAGAAATAATCAAAATTACCTGGAGTTTCTAATATTGGTAGATTTGGTTTGTTGTTTTAAGATCCTTTTCTGATACACGAGACAAATTAGACTTGGACCTACGGTTTAAAGTGGATGTCGTAGCATTACTATAGTGACGGCAACAGCTTGCTGCCGACACTTACACGAAGAAAATGAACTGAAATACACAGTCCAATCACATTAATGTGACCACCACCTACTTTCAACGTCAATGTGAAATAACCAACCACAAAAGGCAGGTGGCAACACTTTGCAGTGGAGTGTATATAAAGCATGTCCTAGGGCATCGGAAAGCATTTCAATCGTTGGCGTGATGCAGAAACGTAGCGATTTATCCGACGTCCAAAAGGGCAGGATTATTGGCTTTTTGACCAAGGGTGGAAGCATTTTGGAAACGGCCAATTTTGTGAACTGTTCGCGTGCCGCCGTGGTAAAAGTATACCGTGCATGGCAAAATGGCACTATCCGAAATCAGCTGCGTGGCACATGTGGTGCACCACGGATGATGACAGAGGCGAACGAAAGCTACGGCGAATAGACGTGCAACTGTTGAGCAACTGACCACCCAGATAAACCAAGGGGCTACCAAGAGTGTATCCTTAACAACGGTTCAGCGAACGTTGCTGCGCATGGGCCTCCGCAGCAGACGCCTGGTTAATGCACCCATGCTGACTGCTGTTCATCGGCGACGAAGGCTGGAATTTGCACGCCAGTACCGCAACTGAACGTCCTCAGAGTGGCTTTTTCCGATGAATCACGTTTTATGCTCCATCGGACAGATGGACGTTGGCGTATACGGCGTGAAACGTCTGAAAGCAAACACCCTGCAACAAATGCCGGAAGGATCCAGGCTGGAGGAGGGAGGTAATCAAGCGCAGCTGGCCACGGCACTGGAGTCGGCATGGCTCAACATCCCAGTGAACACCTTCAGAAACCTAACTGACTCTCTTCCTGCACGTCTCGCAGCGGTCCGCTCTGCTAAAGGTGGTTATTCTGGCCTTTGACAGGTGGTCACATTAATGTGACTGGACTGTGTAAAATCTAAAATACTTTATTGCACAAACGCGATATAATGAACAAGCATAAAGAATAAGTTGGGCAAATCCAGATACATATTTATAGTTTGTTGAGCTTGGTTACAGTTTGAAAGACAGGATATGTATATTAAGTTTAGAGCCAGTTCAAAATTTAAGATTTAATCAGAGTCTAGATTGGGGGACGCCACAATTATGAATATGGCGCACTTACGGAGCTTTACTACGGCGAAAGGAACTTAAACCCCTCTCCCAGACAGCAAAAAGGCAAATATCTTCATTGATGTCGTTAAAAGTCGTGCATGTAGATGTTTTCTACATTTTCTCCTTGCTCTTCAATCAAAAAATATTTGTAGTACATTATTTTTTTATCTCATTTACAAGTGTCCCATCTTTGTTTTGCAAGAAGATGGACAAAATAATATTTATATTAAAAAAAAAAAAATTTTATGTTTTAAAATTAAGTGCCTTCTATTCGTCAGGAAATAAGTCTAACTTCAAAAATGGTATGTCTAAAAATAGTCTCTTGTCATCAGTCACGTTAAAAATAGTCTCTGGAAGCACTTTCCAAATCAGCTGTGTAATAATAGATTTTAATCAGACATTTAAAAATGAAGCCCTGTGTTTTGAATCACTTGGCTCGACAAGTCGATCATTTCAAATGGCTACTCACATTATTACCTTGGAACACGAACTGTTTGTGTAGAAAACCTACCATTCCGTTCAACGAGAAGATTGATCAATCAAGTTGAATCGAACAACCCCACCTCCGACGATTTAAATGAGACTGAATCAGCTGTTGGTCTGATAAAGTCAGAGCCAGTGACTCATGCGCAGTTGGTCGTCTGGATGTCGCACGTGTACAATGTTATTGAAATTTCAGTCGATTTGTCGATCCATTCAAAGGATACCACCGCCATCTATGTGTAACTTCTAGTACTACACTTTATATTACGTCATTACGAATTTTTATTACGTCATTCAGTTTGTTCAAAACGAAAAAAGTCAAAAGAAAATTATATATATTGTGCCGTAAAAATCAGCTTCCAAAACCCTTTCGTGCCCAAATCATTTTTTCATCGTGATTGAGCTATCAGAGACCTCGTTTGAAGCATGATAATGATTTTCAAAGTAATTTGTTGGAAAAATTCGAAATTTTTTACAATACTTCCCTTTCAAAAAATGCATTTAATATTGTGAGGCTGTCAAGGTAACCAATTCAAAATTCACAGGGTTTATGTATCTACAAGAAAAAGTGCGGTTTTATATTGTTTATGCTTCTTACATTACTGAATAGAAACTTTTAAAAAATGGAACTCGCAGAAAAGTTTTTATCTTAGTAATTTTTTCTAGTATTTGGTAAAATTTAAATATTTATCAGAGTTCGGAAAATTTTCTTCAAACCAGAAAGTGATATTTTATCCTGAAAGGATTAAGAAATAACAAATACGAATTTGAATTTTGTGTGATGTAAATATTCGTAGATTTCTAGGTACTCACACAAATCGCTTTATAAGCCAGCAATAAAGCAATTTCTTTGTATGAATATAGTGTCGTCTCTCGTGTTGCGTTAGTTGCTCAAACAAAAAGGATTTACGAGCAAATTGATGTTTTTTAAACCCTTCTCTAAAATTTAAGACCACCATGTGGCTAAAAATGGCAGTGTCGCCATCTATTGTATATTTTCAGCATATTCAATACAATTCATACACAGTATTCATGTTATTTAATTTTTAAACAAAGAAAATAATTATTGAAATTTTATGTTACCTTTTATTTAAATTTTTATGTTATTTTCTATTTAAAAATTTTTGATTCCTATATTCACATTTGTTTTTGATGAAAAGTATTGAATGTGCTTTGAAAAACGGAAGGATCCGATTAATTGTGAATCTGACTGAAGGGTTGAGATGTTATCTCCTCACCCCACCCCCACTATTTCGTAAACATTAAATTCTACCTCTGTTATTGTAGCCACAAAAGAATATTTAAAAAAAATTAAATACACAGCAATGCTTAATAATATTCTATTTTTAATTAAAAATGCTAAATTTTAATGCAATACTTTTATTTTGTTTGAAAAAAAGATTAGTTTACCAAATTATCCTTCTTCTCCCTATCTCTCTCTTTCTTTCTCTCTCTCTCTCTTTCTTTCTCTCTTTCTTTCTTTCTCTCTCTCTTTCTTTCTCTCTCTCTCTCTTTCTTTCTCTCTTTCTCTTTCTCTCTCTCTCTCTCTCTCTCAATCTATCTATCTCTATCTCTGTTTCTTTCTCTTCTCTTTCTCTCTTACACTAGCTTTTGTAACCACAGAGTTCTGGAGAAACTAGACACCACTACACATAGACAATGTTAACTAAATAACTTGGAACTACGCATAGACTGTGTTAACTAATTTTAAATTATTTAAATTTTGATAGACGATTGATGAAATTAATTTATATTTTTTCAGTTTAATTCTTTGAATATTTTTGTATAAAACCAAATAAATGGTTTTGATAAATAGGATTTTAAAAAATATTGTATCCCAATCACAGTTCTTTTCATTTTAAATATTTAATCTATTCCTCTTTTCTAATCTGCTGGAAATATTTTTCAAAATAATCTTTTGAAGTGGATTGAAGGCCACCATTTTTTTTTCGACTTTTATCTGTATCCTCCACACTACTAAATAGAATACGAATAATCTTTATGAGACTCCTAATTGTATCAATTACTAAATTCTATCGTCTATCTGAATTATTTACCTTTTTCATAGTGCATTTCCACTACCTTTAACTTTCTTCCCTCATTTTTAAGTTTACAACCATTAAATTCTTTATTAATTCTGATGTGGAGATTTTCAGTTCTCTGCAATTTACTCCGTAATTGATACGTCCGTTCCGTTTAATCTTTATGAAGTAACAATTTTACAGGGTGCCCTCTGTTGCTATTCTTAAAAAGCAATTTGCTTCATAAGATCAAAGAAAATTGTTTCATCTGAATTTTTTCTTCATATCGTCCTTCCATAAAATAATATTTTTTTACCAGAGAATTTCTTCTGTGTGTTACTTAAACTATTTGTTTTTAAAGCCAAAATTTGATGTACAAATCACGTGCTGGGGATATATTAATGAATGTGAAACTTTTAATTTACAAAATTTCAAACAGAAAGGGATTTTTCATCTTAAAGTTATAAAGGTTACATATTTATATAGTTATTAATTTTGTAGTGTTAATAAGAGTATGCATTATAAGCACTACGTTGTTTGATACAAAATGTACTGATCTCAAATAGTTTCAAAAAAAAAGAAAATAGCATGATAAACTTTAGAATTACCACTGCTTGTTTTACTAAAAATTTATTTGAATGTAAATTGTCTTACTCCAGTCAATATTTTTACTTCTCATTTTTTACTGGAATTTTTAATCGTGTGAAAACATTCGTATTCATCACACTATGTTTTAAAAGATAAAAATGAAGTCTGATAAACTCAACAATAAAACGCCGTTTTATTTCGATGCTTCAGTGTAAAATTTAAAAAATGCCACAGTGTAAAGTGAACTTTTCAAAATGGAATAGGTTTTGAGCGAAGTTGGTAGGGTTTCTCCTTCATTATCATGTAATTATAATGTTTTTAGGGTTTACAATTCGAATATTAAAACGATATAAATGCTTCCTGAACGTAGTTAAGATTCGCACAATACACACACACACACACAAGTTTCGAGAGTTTGGAACGCATACTACTTATTCTTAACCAAGATCTATTTCTTCCCCCCCCCCATTTTATTCCCCTTAGGTGTTGGGATAAAGTTAACCAGAATGATAAATTAAAACTAATAGTGTTATGCTGTAAATTTATTCTTTAAAACATTTCTTTTTGTAAATTTCTCGCGTCTTGCTGGGGAGCACATATTTATGTAGTTAGTTAGAATTCACAATTTTATGGCTGAAGGAAACAATTTAATTTCAACATGTTTCGCCAAATAAACTGTCCCCGAAAGTGAGATCCCTTGATTACATGTGTTCTGCTTTCCGCGACACGTGTTTCAGTTTGCGACTTTATCGCATTTGAAAAATACGGATAGCATGTGCTGCCCTCTGTATGTATTATTCTTAAACTACTCAAACAAGTATGCTGTGGTAAAGATATTTGAGTTTTGTAAAATGATAGAAATGCTCCTCTCGTTTCTAGATATTTCAATGAAAAAGGGGTACTTCTATTTTGAAATTAGTCGAAAGATTGCAATTTAAAATTAAATTTTTTATTATTTCTTATGTATCTTGATCTATTTTTTATCTATTTGGCACTACAAGGAGCGAACTGATGGCTACTTGTGAAGGATCACTCTATGGGTGAACCACCCCTACTTTTAACAGGAACAATCCCCAACATACTTGCTTTTACAAACTGATATATAAACTAATACTGGGTTGCACAGATAATTTCTATGGCCACTATACCAGTTAGGTAGCTTTAAAAATTAATATTTTAAACAATTATTTATTAACAAAACTTATTTGGTTCCAATTTGAATATTTTAACCTATTTATTTAACTGTTTTTTCTTTTCCTTCATTTAAAAAAAAAAGACCACTAAAAGTCCAACTTAAAAAAAATAATATTTGAAACAATAATTTACTAACAAAACTTATATGGTTCTAATTAGAATATTTTAACTGTATATACACTTTACCTTTATTTAAAAAATGCCACTATACTAGTTAGGCAGCCTTAAAATTAATATTTTAAACAAGAATTTATTAACAAAACATATGGATCTAATTTGAATATTTTAACATATCTATTTAACTGTTTATACTTTAACGTCATTTTAAAAAAAAAAGTACATAGGTAGTTGAGTTTACGTCGCACTGTAGTGAACAACAGGCGATTTGTGACGGTTCGAAATCAATCGAATCAATTCGAAATCAATTCGAAACAAAGGGAAGATCCAAGGACAACACACCGTAACTTTGACACACGAGGACAACATCTCAGCTGGCTCCCCACTCTCCAAACTTCCATACCATGCCAACAGGAGGATATTTGCAGCTACGATAGTTTTAACGTGCATCAGCCTCCACATACAGAATCGGTGTTTCTGTTAAGTCGCAAATTCGAAACCGCGGCCCATTTTTAAAAACAAAAATTGTTTTGGTGCCGAGTGTTGCATCAGCCTCAGTTGTCCCAGGTCACCAAAAGTACAATTTCCCTGTTGTTACGAAAGCATTTTGGTCTTCAAACAGCTACTGATGAAAGGCTGGAAACTTTTGACTAGAAGGAAAATGTATCCGGGACTTAAGGTTTAAAGTGGGGTGTGGTGAGGCAAGGGTGAAACCCAAATTCACCAAAGTTCTTAGTGAAACCAATACTATTCTGTCCTCTGTCATTATTTAAAATTTCATGTGTTTACATCAAACTACTCAAACCCTTCACTACGTTTCGTGTAAAAATAAATGTAGTACATTCTAATATTTGTTTAAACGGACCACATGGGTATAATTTCAAAAAATACTTTCCAGTGCTATTTCAGGGAGTCGCACTTCCACACGATGGGACAAGTTTTCTTATTTGTGATGTGATATTGTGAGTGAGCAAAATCATATAATTTCATTCACGCCCTTCCTTGGTCAGCGCAACTTCCCATTTCGAAATTCGAACATTGTAGTGGTGAAACTAATCTATAGAATTCCTTCAAACATTTCCTAACAGGTGGCAGCCCGTTCTGTAATCACCGATATATTTTACACTCAGTAGCCTAGTATACTAGTTGTCCCGCCCCACCCTATTCCAACACATGACATATAGAAACCAGGGCCATTGATCAAACCACTGATCGTATAAAAGTGACCCCTTTGAACAAAAATGTATAATAAGCTCCTTTAAAATGTCTCGAATCTTTCCCTTAAGGGACTGATTCCGGACCGTCGTCAATAGCCCGTTGTGTTGTTCTAGTACGACGTTAACTAAAAATTACCATTACCATTACCATCCTTTAAAATGTCAATTTCAAAGAAAAATAAAAATTCTATCCTTACAAAAAATGGATAAAAATATTTTAAACCTCTTAATATTCTAATAATATTTTTTTCATTTTGGAGTTTTTTCTATTTTATTTGTTCACTATTTATTTTTGCTTCAATTTTAGTCGAATCTAAAGTTAAGAAAAAAAGCTATGAAAAGATTCGAAGCTTCGGTAGTGTATAAATCGCAAGAGAGCAGCGATTAACAACCGTTGCATACTAGTGTGCTTTAGAGATGGTGAATTTTATTACAGTGGTTTAGTTCTGAACTTTTGAGCATAATCTCTACTACTATTATAAAAGGAAGTGTTCGTCTGAGTGCGTGGACAGTCCTAACGAATCTATGGCACTTACAATAATGGGATTTGGCACACAGGTAATCCGAATGTTTTGCAATTTTTATACGAAGCCTGAATTTTAAAATTTAATCTAGAACATTTAAAAAAGAATTTAAAGGAATTTAATTTTAATTATAATTTTTTTTTTTGTTGACAGACTCTAAATTTATTTTTTCCGTGCTTCTGTTTGATTTTTTGGAGGAACGCTTTCAGCCGTTGAACAAAACAAATAAAAAGTTTTTAACTGGAGATATTGAGTTCTTTTTTCTATCTCCTAGATCGTTAAAGAAAATTTCAACGGATTTGAAATCTGCGGAAATTTCACATTAGATCGATTCCTAAAAATATGATTTTCTTTAAATAAATAATTTTTTAATTGAAATTTTTATATTTTTATACATAAATTTTATATTAAAATTGAAATTTTTATACATACAAACGGCCGTTGCGCAGAATGACCTTCGTTTGATTCGATAATCGAGAAATCAAAGATTTCATTTCCACAGCAAAACAAATAAACATTTTGAGTGGTATTGTATAGTTCTTTTTATAAAAGCGGGATTGTTAAAGACAGATTGAAAATTTCAACGGATTTGAAATCTGCGGAAAATTTTACACCAGATCGATACCTTGCATTACATTTTCTTTTAATAAATAATTTTTCAATTAAATATTAATATTTTCGCAAGAGATTGTGACTTCACGCCGATTAGATCTCTTCGCAATTGGAATTTGGCCGAATTTGACAATGACGAAACCATTACGGCGTTGAACCTGCAGTTGGCTTGTGAAGCAAACCAAATTGGAATTCACAGTGATAATTCATTCCAATAGACAAAGTAAACCAATACCACGTGCAACGCCATGATGGCTGTTATCCAATAGGCTACGAACTCACATAGCAAACCAAATGGGAATTCGTAGCAATCACCGGGGCTTATCGAGTTATCGAGCAGTGGTCACACTTAACCCCACGAGAAGAACTGTCACGGGCAACGTCGTGCTTTCCACGCAGTGGCTAGTTCACAAATAATTTCAAGCACAGTACGCGAGTAAAATCTTCTTATTGTAATAAATTATAAGTAATTTGTTTCAAAAAGATTTCTTATGTTTGACCATTCTGGAGCAAACAGGGTAGGTAACTAATGCCATTGTTTTGTAAATAAAAAACAATTGTACCTATTATTTCGTCGGGTCAGCAAAATTATAATGTAATATTTTGATATACAAGCAGAATTTTAGTCTATATGTGCTGTGAGTGTTTTTAAAAACCATTTTCAGCGAAAAGGGTGGGTAACTATTACTATTGTTTTGTAAATCGATCCAAATTATACCTATTCTTTTGTCAAAATCGGCAAAAAGTATGTAATATCTTTATTTGGTATGCCGGCGGAATTTTAGTAATTAGTTTATGTGTGCGTGAGAGGTTGAAAATCGATGCATTAGAGTATTAAAAACGATTCGTCACGTACCAAAAGCACCCGGTCACGTTGAAAAATGATGCACGGTTCTCTGCTCGAGAGGTCAATATGCTCCGCCCCCGTGATTCATTAGCATGGCTAATTTATACGCTCCACCTTTTGTGTCAATGTTCTCTTACCGCAAATTGCTGAAGCGTGTGAATGCTATTATTAGGCTGGAAGATACGTCCTTGGGGCAGGGGTGAGTTCGTTAGCCCCTGCCTCCTTTGTCTCGAAGCCTTCGTTTAAGTATTCCCCCATCAAAAAGACCTCCATCCCAACAGTGCTTTTGTTTCTCGTTCCATAAAATATTTTACAGTAACATTTCAAGTAATCAAAGAATTTGGGACAATAAAGAGCTGAATGATTCCGACCAGGAAAGGTTGGCATCAATAAAGCTGTTACACAAGAATGGCGCTTGATTTTTCTTCGATTATTCATCCGTGTGTCTGGTGACTTTAACGACATTGTTAAATCTGGAAAGTTTGTCTATTTGAAAAACTGATTTAATTCATCTAAAATGCGCAACGCCATTTCCCTGTTATAAGTTAGAGAAATACTATTTATTTTAAGGAAAATTGCAGAGTTTCAGTTTAAAAAAGAATAGCTAATATATAATGAGATATAAAAGAAGTAATTTATAGATAATAACAAGAAGAATGAATAAAGAATGAAAAGAGAAATGATTAATAAATAATAAAAGAAGATTAACCAATAAATAATAATGAAATGAATAGAAATGGTAAAAAAAAGTAATTAATAATAAAAATAATAAAAAAATAACAAAAAAAAGAAATAATTAATACAAAATAAAATAATTAAATGACAATAAATAAGTTATTAATAAATAATAACAGGAATAACTAAAAATAATATTTTAAAGAATAAGATAAGAAGATCCAAATCAATAATAATAAAAGGAATAAAAAATGTAGAATACTAATTAATAAATAACAAAAGAATTGAATAGCAATGAAAGAAATAATTAATAAATTACAAAAGAATTAACTAACGATAAAAGAAATAATTAATAAATAACAAAAGATTTTAATAGCAATTAAAGGAATAATTAATAATAAGTGTTCAAGTGTCTGACCGGTTTTAAAAGTACGTGTGAACACTAAGTTAAGCATATTTAAGATGTAAAGACTTAAGTGTACGATGAAGAAATAACTTTTAGTCATCATATACGAAGAATGACGGGTATATAGTCATAATTTTCATATGAAACCAAGTGTATATATTTGTTTAAAGGTAATAATGATAATTAATTAATAAAAACGTAATGTTGTATACAATGGACGGTATAATTAAAGTATGTATACTAAAACCTTAATAAAATTTTAATATTCTTGTTTTTCCAAATCTAACAACTGATTCAAAGATATTTTTTCTAAAAAACAAAAAACGAGACTCAATTTTATTTAGAAAATGGGTTTGTACCTTGGAAAATATAAAACCAAAATTTTGATAGATAAAGTGAAAAATATAAGCGCCCAACGTGGGGCTCGAACCCACGACCCCGAGATTAAGAGTCTCGTGCTCTACCGACTGAGCTAGCCGGGCTACGCGAAGCGTGATCTAAATAGCCTTCAAAACAAAATTCAATCTCTTGGAATATAGGTCGTTTGTATTTGTTTTTTATTAACAATATTAAATACTGATTGTGCTCAATTGTTGTTTCGTGTTTCTATTTTACCTTTTCCTTCAAAACCTTTTCAAGTTCAATCCGACAGCAGTTTATTACTAGCATGCATGAATTTGCTTTCCGGTATATCTTGCTTTGTGCTATAAACCTGTGCTAATCAAATCCACTGAAAAAAGCACCAAAGTATTTTCCCAAGTAGTTTGACAATAAAGTAAATATTGATTTTTATTTCATTAATAAATTTTTGTGATTTGATTATTTGAGTACGCTTGAAACCACTTTCAAAGGCAGTAAAGCTGTTCATAGGTTGGAAAATTATTCTTACCATTTTTGAACTCGAACTCATGCTCCGAGATTGTTTATCATTTTTGCTAACAATAAATAAGCTCTAGCTTTGTCAGGAGGTTGAAAGTTATTCTTTGTTTCATTTTATGAGAAACGTCGTTTAAAAATTAAGCATTTATCGTGTTCTTCAGAGAGAGAAAGAGAGAGCCTTTCCTCGATTAATTCAACTTATAATTCAATCAAATGGATAAATCGGTCATGCCGGAATTTTTTTCCAAAACATTTCAATACTTATTAGTGGTTAACGTTCTTCCTTGAATAAAAATAAATGATTTTACAATTAATATGAATTTAGTGAATAATCATTCATTAGGTTGATGTTTGTATAATAGATGGCAGCACTATATATATAAAGCTCAAAATTCCTTTAAGTAGTGAATTTTATATCAATTTCTCTAGAATTCATCAAGGTTTAGTAACCGGATTTCTATTCTTTCGTAAGACATTTTCTGTATTGGAGCCTTGAGTTGACCGTGGAATAAAGTTGCGTTGTTCAAGGCATAAATATTCTTTTTGTTTTCTTTTAATTAAGAAAAACGATGTTCTTTGTCTGCAAATTCCCTTTTTGAAAAGACAGAAAATGTTTAAAACATACAATTAATTTTAGAGATATTGTTAAATGCCTTTATGAGGCAATTATCTGAGTTTGTATAAAAAATTTTAATAAATTTCACGAAAAACAAATTATGAGACTTCTTCAGCTCTCACAACACCAAATAGTTATTTGTCTTCAGATAGAAACAAAACTAAAATTAATGTAGAATTACCTGAAATGCAGCATTTTTCATTTGATTGGTGAAAAATCTTGAAATGTGTATATGGTTAGAAATCTTGAATACAAATTGTATTAAAAAAATTATTCCAAATGAACTTTGCTTTACAAACCGTTACTTAAATCGATTTCTTAATCATATTTGCTTGCATAAAGTGTAATTAAAATTTTTCCTTGGTGTTTTTCAATACACACCTTTTTTAAACTCATTGTCTCCTTTTATCGGTGAATTTTATTTCAATTTCTTACAATTAATCAAGGTTAGTAAACTCATTTGACTCAAGGGGGACTGAAAACTCCACCCTCCACGTAAACTACTTATTCAGACTGGACGTAACTTTATTCCCGGCTGTAATTCTTTTCAAAAACCCATTCCCGTTTTGATTACAGCTTACATTTATCTGGTAAATTTCTTGTAGTGTTGGGTCTTCTACGTTAGTCTGATTTCTTCGTAAATAACTAATTTCCACATTTTGTAGTTCCGAAATGTTTTTAAATTTGATTTAAAAGTATTTATTTTTTCGCAAACATAAAATCCCAAAGTTTAACGCCCTTAAATTTCTGCGCTTAGCTGAAGCCTATTCGCCTTATATAGAAATATGGCAGTCTTTGTGCAGTGAAGTCATTATTAATAATTTCTCAATCAAAATGTACAATACTATTATTAAAAGAAACATTCATTGCTCATATCTACCACGAAATCTTGAAGTTGAACAAAACAAAATGATTAAATTTGCTTTGTTTCGCGTGATTTAGGTTTTGTACTTTTTTTTGCAGAAGATCCAGTTCTTGCATCTCCGATAAACGTATTTTCAGTTCTGCGTAAATATCTAGACGTTAATTTTTACAATATTTTTAGACCCCTCCTATAACAAATCTCAACTATGTCTTTATTCGATTGGGTAGGCGTAGCCAGAAATTCACATTATGTTCTGAAAGAGACTCGAAGGAACAACTCTGAGGACTCGTCTGTCCGCCACGAGAACTGCTCCAGACGCCAAGTCTGTGTGGAAGTGGTGGTGGTCGCTATAAAAACAAGTCTTGTTCATTTTGAGTAGGGATGTCTCAGGATGACTTAATTTCATATTGTTTTTCGCGAATGTTAACATGGAGAGATATTTTAGTACAGGGTTCACCAAACTTCGTTAACAATCGACCCCTTCAATGGTTTCTTAACTTTTTTACGACTTCCACTATTACGTAATTATAATAGGACAAAACGCTTGTGTGATTTTTTATATGTTTGTTTTATAGTTAGTGTTTATTGTATGTGTACTATTGTTTAATCGTAATAATTTGAAAAGTAATTCGGAAACCTTCATCCCATTCTTTTCGCCTATTGTAGTCTGTTTATTTTTCACATGATTCAATGTTGCTTGGAATATTCTACAAGGAATATTCTAGGTGGCATGTTCTACATGGAATATTCTAGATGGATCACACAGAAATATGTATAAACGAGTAACAGTAGCAAACTATGTTCCTTTTTACATTCAGAACAAAGGTCAGATAATATCATAGTTTTTTAGGCGTCAACTTCGTTCTTATTTTTGGATTCGTATTCCGAGTGTGTGGGGAGACAGCGTGCTGCCCAATCCATGAGGGATTTTGCCTTGGGGTTCAATACCCTTTTGTGTTATTTTCTTCACAGGAAAGAATTGTCCATTGGTGATTGAATTCATAATTCAACAATAAAATTCATACAGTCCACTATCACTGGTCGTGTGTGTGAATTAACTTACTTCCAAACGCGCTTCGACGAGACTTCTACAACTAATACTTTTCACAACTTCTACAGCTAATAATGTACTATATATCTACATATAATTATATATCGACTTAACGTCAAAGGGATAACTTTTTGTATTTGACGTCCTTATTAACGTTACATATTTGATAGGATCATCCTTATATACCTGTATGTGAAAATACAACTTTGAACTTGGTATACAATTTACCAAAGCTGTCGATGTTAAAGGTGTGCTTCGAGACTCTTTAATAGATTAGCAATGTTAGGTTCAAAATTAGTAAGTTTCAGCCTTAAATCACCTCGGAATTCTATATTTAGCTTATTTCTTTGTTTTGTTTAAATGGAATTAACGTGACTGAAACCAGCTTCAACCAAGTGGTATTCTTCCTTTTGCTTGCCAAGCAATAGAGAGAATAAAATTATCAAATTAGAATGTCAATTTTAAATAAATGCAGATATATAAATGCCTGGTTGTAATAATTAAATTGATTATAATTTATACGTGAAAATTATTCGCTGAAAACTGTCTCCTGAAAATTTGTTTTTTTGACGTACCATTTTGCCCAACATGCTAAATGTACTAACAATCTGTCATCTAGTGAACCAAACCAATGTGACAAAAACATGTCTACAAGCATCTCCTATGGGAAATAGTATACGGTCCGTTTCTATGGCGACAGGCAGGGGCAGATTTTGGCTGAAACTCCCTGGAAGACAGGCAGTACTTCACTTATTAGTAGGGATTGGCCCATACCAAGATAGGGGTTTGTACTGCCTGTACCCGAGGACCAATAGCAGGGGGGAGGAGCAAGTACTGGCCATGTCCAATGGAGTCTACGCAGGAGGCGAGCGTAGGGGAGCAGAGGGCGGAGACCTCTAGTAATCTAAAATATGGGAAGGAGTTGCTGGGGTTGGAGAGCATGGATAAGCTTAAAAGTTCTAAGCTCCTCTCACAAAAGTCTATTTATCTTGTGTGCCCGCTCTTCAAGTCTTGCCGGAGCAGTCTGGGGCAGTCTTTTAATGCAAAATGAGGTCCCGATCGCTGGCCGAGATACCAGGAATGCGGGGACAGATCGTGTTTTGGGGTTTTTCGATTTATGCAATGTACCAGTTCTTTAAATAATTATTGTTAACAATGCTCTTCAGTACTTATAATGCATTTTCCCTTTGAAACTAAAGAGTTGGTTCCCTCTAAAGAGTTGAGCATTAATGGGACTTAAAACGTTGGAATATTAGGAAGTGGTTGGGAAACTGGTCTAGACCTGACACATTTATTTGACTCCGACCTTCCGAATGACTTCACCGTGTCTAAAGTTGTATGCTGCCAACATGCTGGCTTTCTTTCTGAAGTCTAATTAGCCAGCAGTTGTAGTGAGTAAAAAATGAATCGTTTGGATTTCGAAGTCATTTGTTTTTCATCGAAAACAATTTCCACTTCACTTTCTCAGACAGCGTTTCGTCATACGTGGCCGCCGGCCCAATTCATTTCGTTCAACGCTAACGGCAGCGAGAACCATTTACCTCAAATGTACCTGAACTTTTCCATCCGTTGTAAGACAAAGGGATGCTCGCCATGTTCCGAGAGATGGACACTTTTCCAAAGACGCCTTTGATGCTCGAGTGAGATTTAGACGCGTTCCCCGGAAAAAGCAGATCTACTTTGAGCAGTAATCGTGGAAATGCGACGGACCGGAACGAAGTGGAGCAATTTCATCACGCGATTTTCGACTAGCCATAAAGGTGGAAAAAAGCATAATGCTCGTCGAAATGGCGTCGTTACCATTCAAATCAATAGCGTGGTGTCTGACTTGCCTTCGGGTATTTCTTCGGAGCGTGCCAACTCGGGGGAAAAAGTTTTTATTAATCATTCGTACTTCAGATACTAAAATTGAAATTGAGGTTTCGGAATGTTTAGGATCCTCTCGTTAGGTTGCTATTGAAATTCAATGTCATAAAATCAATGGTCGTGTCCTTAATTCGTCTAAGAGACATTTTCTGTCAAGCTAAATGTAGGTGGCGGCAATACGTACTTCCTGTACATATTCTACACGAGGCCATCAATTGGCTTTTTTTTTTTTTTTTTCGAATACTTTTTCAACACTTCAGTAAAATTTCTAAAGAATGAATTCCGAATAGTTGATTGGTGTTCGCAAATTGAATTAAACGCCAAACATAACCAAAACGGTGATGAACTACATTTGAAGGTAACACCATACGACAGCAATTGGACAAAATCTTCGGAGACGGTGGTTTGTTTGTACTGAAAATCTCTACTACAATCCCTTTTTACGCATTGTTACCACCAATTTTATTTACAGTGGCGGGTGATAATTATAAAAAACTGATCGATTTGGTTGGGTTTTATCGCGCAAGGGCCATATTTGGCCCAGCTACACCAAACAACGTCAAGTAAATGGACTTACACACACTGAAAGCTTTACATACACAGTAGATAGGAATACACTCGGAGAGAAATCGAACCTGCACCGCTTACAACGTACAGGATGCCGAACGCAGTGTGAAAACTCACTTGGCCACGGCGACTTCAAAAGACTGAAGCTAGTACTTTGGACAAACAACAAATGGCTACGGAAGAAAATTTCTATGGACCCCATTCGGTCCCTCGTTTCCCATTATCTCACCCACATTGCTATAGAAGAGAGCAGAGCACAGGAGAAGCTATGTACCCATATTCTCCTGAAGAACGCAGAGCTTGCAAAAAAGATTGTTTCGTATAGATATGTCGATGCAGGTTTTTGGCAAGGCCTGGTATGACTTGCATCAAAGAGAAATTCAGACATGGCTCTCTTCCTTGACCAACACCGACTCTATATATTGTATTGAGTCGGTGTTGTCTTGGCCAGTCAAGAAGGTCTGAAATGTTACTCCACCATGTTTCATGGGAATCCTCTCCAAAAGTCTTTGCACTCAGGGGCACATCTCCTTTAGATGTATATTAGCATTTTCCCCTTGGGGCTTACTGTCTGTTCTAAACAAGTGGATAGTGATCCAGGGATATACCCAAGCCATTTTTTTCTACTTTCATCCCACTATTCCAATCCCTTTTCTTCCTCGTCATCTGACCGTGGTTCAAGAGTACGAGGTGTTGTCCTCAGATCTTTTCCTCTGGGAATGATCCAGCACCTTCACCAATAGCCCGCTGTGTTGATCCAGTGCGACGTTAGCTACCTACCTTCTTTTTTGTTTCACTACATTTTTTATTTGACGTTGTCTTTTGTTGAGTGCACCTGGGCCAAATATGGCCCTTGTGCCAAAAAACCTCAAAAGAATCAACCAACCAAAAATTATATTGCGTGGTAGGTACGTAGTTAATTGACGTCGCACTGGAGCCGCACAACAGGTTATTAGCGATGATATTGGGTCAATCTTCAAGGGTAATGGGCCGACCAACCGGTATAGTGGTTAAGGCCTCTCGATCGGAAGGTTCCTGGTTCGAATCCGGGTCCGGGCATGGATGTTTGTAAGCGTATGGTGTAGAGGCGGATGGTGCACCTTAAATCTGCGTGGCCGAAAGTCCTCACGTTGGGTTGATGTGGAAATTGGGAGAGTGTGGTTCCAGCTCAGGTGTTGCCTCGTAATCTGAACGTGGTTCAAAATTACGTGGTGTTGTCCTTGGATCTTTCCCTTAGGGGATTGATCCCGGACCGTCGTCAATAGCCCGTTGTGTTGCCCTAGTACGAAGTTAACTAAAAATTACCATTACCATCAAGGGTAATGGTAATGGTAATTTTTAATTAACGTCTTACGATAGCAGCTCAACGGGCTACTGACGACTGTCCGAGATCAATCCCCTAAGGCAGTGTTTCCCAAACTCTTGACATATGTGTACCCCTTCTATAATTTTCGTAACGCTGAGTACCCCTCGTCAAAAGATGGATTTTTTTTTACAACAATAAAAAAAAATTCTTTTTTGTGACATACACAAAATAATAAGAAAAGAGAAATAAAATTATTCATAATAAAATATAAATGAAAGTTATATTATAAATGACGTTTAATTGGATCAAGAGACGGATGAAATTGTTTGTACTGAGATAACAGATCGTCATAATTTGGTTCCCTGGTTGTTAATTTTACTCTGAGATGTGGTTCCATGTCCAATAGTCTGTTCCTTTTTTTCGACTTAGTGTCTACCAAATGCTGAAAAAGCAACTTCACGTAAATATGAGTTGGAAAAGGCAAGATGTAATTTAGAACTTTTTCTGTTAAAACCGGATACACAAGTTGCATTTGTAACCAGAATGATATTAAAGTACTCTCCTTGTGTTTATTTTTCAAGAATCCGTCTGAAGCCAATTCCAACAATTGCTCTTCTTCCGCATACGACAAATCTTCTGGCATTGATGTTGTGTTAATGTTAAACGGATATCTTAGCCATTCAATATTTTTGGTTAAATCAGAGAAATAGTTTTTCAAGCCCACTTGCAAACTCTCCAAATGCTGTGTTATGCATTTCAGAGTATCAGCATCAATTTTAGTAGTCGAACTTGTTATAAACTCATGAAGAGAGGGAAACGAGTCTACTTCTCCATTACCAACTCTCTTTTGCCATAACTTTAATTTTGCGATGGCAGCGTTCACTTTATCTTGAACGTGAAACAATGAAATTTCTTTGTCTTGTAACGTACTTTTATGCGTAACGCATTCGGGCTCAATGTGCCTGAGAGATCAAAATGACGCTAACAGCTGTCCACGAAGGGCGCGAATAAAATTAAAAGGTTGGGTCCAAACATCCGGTAAAGATAAGAGACTACTAGAATATGCAGATTTCTACCCCTTCTACGAGAGGAGTGGGGAACGGTTGCGCCCGACAGAGGGTTAACGAAGTAAGTTGTTTCTGTAACGAAGTTTGGTATATTTCCGCCGTGTCACTCCGGACCATCACATGCCTCACAAGACTGTCATGAGTCTTGACTTGACTCATGAGAACGTAGAATTAGGCGCAGCTAAGCACAGTACAGTGTATATCCCCTCCAAACTCCGGTGCAACGTGTACCCCATCGAACTCTTCCCGTACCCCCGGGGGTACGCGTACCACACTTTGGGAAACACTGCCCTATGGGGAAGTTTCAAGGACAACACCACATAATTTTGAACCACGGTCAGATGACCAATCTTCAAAGGAAATATTCAATCTTTAGCGAGGATATTCTTAAAAGTTGTCTTAATTATTGATTTGATAGCGTGATGGTAAAACAATTCCTAATTTGAAAACAAATCACACATTTCACAATTTTTTAATTGGTGAGGTAAGGACGTTAACGTCGTTGTAGAACAATATAACGGGTTTTTATGACGGTCCCGGGTCAATTCCCTAAGCGAAAGATCCGAGGACAACACCACGTAATTTTGAACCATGGTCAGATGACGAAGCAACACCTGAGGTGGCACCTCACTCTCCAAATTTCCACCAGCCGCCTCTACACCATACGCTTAGAAATATCCATGCACAGACCGTATTCGAACCAGAAACCTTCCGATCTAGCAGCTTGACCCCCAGACCGGTTGGTCGGGGGTCAAGCCGCTATCAATTTTTAATTGGAGACGTTCGCCAAACTTACAGGTCCCATTAACACATCCCTCACGAATGGATGTAAATCTGATTATTATGTTTTGAGGGGTGCGTATCAGCCATATTTTATGTAATTATAATTTTTGCTGTGTAGAATTTCTTTTCATTAAATTGCACTTTATCCCCGAGGGGGGGGGTTGGGGGGGCATAGAAAAACAAAACAGCGAGCTCTGTGCCCTTTTCGTGGTCTGAATGGGGGTGCTTGAGCTCTCCGTGTCCTCACTTCCGAGGTTCCTAGATGTCTCAACAAACAGATCAGAATAGTTGCACCTGCTTGTCTTAAGAAGTGCGGTTGCCTCAATCGCTAGGTTATTTATAAGACACAATCGGAAGTCGATGCGTTAACCCTTCTTTCTCGTGCGTCATCAATAGTCTTCATCATCTGTAAGGATTCTTCGGGAGATGACAGAGAGAATTGAAACCTTTCTTCGTAATTTTAGATGGTCAGGGAACAGACTCACTTGGCTCTGTACCAAAATCTCAAAGCTTCGGAAGGCCCGAGAATATTTCCCTCTCTCCCTCCGTTTTATTCTCATTCTGTCTTTCTTTCTCTTTGGTATTTTGTTATTGGGTTGCATTTAAGTTGAATGACCGCACATTTGTAGCCTCCGACACAATGAAAATGTCGAGGCTATGCTCAAGTGTTTGGCTTTTTTTTCAACGGAGGGGCATTATCTGCTTTCTCTTTCCTAGCGTGTACGAACCTTCTTGTCCTCTGAAATAAACTCCGAGTTTCCGAGAAGATTCTTGAATAAACATCCCTTTGGGATTGATCGTCGCCAATAGTCCGTTGTGCTACTCCCCAATGCAACTTAAATTCAATTATCTGTCTACCTACCTCTGAAATAAACATTTGAAAAATTAAGAGGCACAGCCCTAAAGTATGGAACAAATTTGAGTAACAGAAATGGAAAAGTTTGTTTGAACTATGGGAACCCTCATCATGTCTTAGTGGGTTTTCAAAATGCTTTAGCAACCTTCGAATTGCAGGCGGCGCTGGTTCAATTCCTGTGCTTTATTTGGATGTATTTTTCTCTTCTGTTCGAGAACCAAAAAAATTTTGCTTGTGTGTGTTTGTCCACTACTTGACTTTGTCTTCTGTTAGGCGTAGTTTTATCCAATATGGCCCCTTACTCCCTTTGCACCATGAAATCTAACCCAACTAACGTTTCGAATTGTGAGCGTCACAGCAGACTGCTTGATTCGGATAAACGAAAATGTCTTCAAAGATTCTTTAGAATTTAAAACATTTATTGTCCAAAATGTAGGATTTACATGTTTTTTTACATGAATTTTCAAAAACAGAAAATGAACACGCAATGACATTTTTTCTTTCAAACGCTTAACAAATCCACCCAATCTTTTCGAACCGGAATTGGAACTCGAGTCTTACTGGGTGGATTTTTTAAAATTAACGTCGTTCTAGAGCAACACTACGGGTTATTGACGACGGTCCGGGATCAATCCTTATGAGGCAACACCTGAGCTGGCACCCTACTCTCCAAACTTCCACATCAACCCAACGTGAGGATTTTCGATCACGACAGATCTAAGGTGCACCAGCTACCTCTACACGCTTACAAACATCCAATCCATGCACTGACCCGGACTTGAACCTGGAACTTTCCGATCTAGAGACTAACACCTTAACCACCAGACCAGTTGGTCGACATTACTGGGTAGAAGACAAACATTATGATCAAAGACGTGAAATATAAGTAGTTGATTGAGTATTTCTATTGAAAGGAGTTTCAAAAAGCGTGATCAACAAGCCGACTAGAAGTCACGTGTCAACCAAAAATTAACTAGGTTGATCGATTTGGCATCTTATCGCCTCGTTTGGCGATATATCATCTTTGACAGGGTAAATGTGCGAATGCGCATTTCTATCGAATGGCGATAAAAATCATGAAATCTCCAGTCTAGTTCTGATTTTTCCCTTAGGGGATCAATCCCTGACCGTCACCCATAGCCCGTTATGTTGCTCAAGTGTGACTTTAATAAAAATACCAAATACCAGTCTGGTACTATCTCGCTCGGAACAGGTGAACCTCTCCCGTCCCGTGAATCAACCAGGTTATAAATGTTCGTTTCCGCCCAGCAGACAAAAGTAGCCAAGGGTCATGTTACTACTTGTTTTGGTCACATGATCCTAGGTGCCTAAAAGGTTACCATTCATCACTCTACTTTTATAATTCCTGCATGCTCTGTACTAGGTTGGCGACTGTAACAAAAATATCATTCGATCAATTCTAGAAAATGTCTTCGAGGAAAGCTTACTGCCATTTGATGGACTGCCTTTTTTATTCCACTTGTTGATAAATTTATTCTAAATATTTCATTCATGACATCGGAATATTTCATTTGTTTTCATTCACTTCATTCAGAATTACTTTAATCATACCTTTAAACTCGTTACTGCTTTTACTACACTCAAGAGGAAGTACTATTTTTCTGAAGTCTGGGGAACATGAAATTCACATAGTCGAAAAGCGTTTCTCTGTCTATCGAAAATAAGTCGCTATTGAAGAAAAACAAAAGCCGACCATTTCAATCCAGACACGCCGTGACCGCAAGTCCTCGGGCTAATAGCCCACTTTGTAACCTTCCTTTCAAGTTCTGGAAATTTCGAGATAATTCTTAATCTCGGAGTGAATTTTCTTCTGAAATTTCGCCCATTTGCTTCGTTCGTTTTAATCAGAAACGTCATACCTTTTGTTTTTGATGCCATTTTGTATTTACCATCAAATTGCATATTTTAAAAATCTTTTGTTGCGATTATTGTTGTGTTTTGGTCGCTTTTATTGAGAATTATATTCTATAAATTAGAATACAGTAACCCACATTCAGGGCAGTAGGACGTCTACCGTCCCACCACCTCTGAAAGAGTTAGACGCATGGATGGGGTTAGGTATGTCAATAGTAGCAATTTTGTAGGGCTAAGTATATTTTCTAATAACATATACCTAGGTTACGGAGTGCTATAGATGGGTGGATACAGAGTGGGAGCACGTTAAATCTTTATTGTCCTCACGTTGGCGTGGTGTGGAAGTTTAGAGAGGTGGGATTGCCACACAGGTGTTGTTATCGTTACCTGTGCGTGGCTCATATTTACGAGGCTGGTCTTCCTCTTCGGGATGGATACCTGTCCATCGCCCGTCGTGATGCACTAGTGCGAGGTTAATTAACTACCTACCGCTATTGTTTGAAAGAATCGTAGAAAAGATTCCTTTGGGCAAAAAGGTCGTAACTGGCAGAGGACATGAAGATTTATTTCCGATTTCAGAACGGATATAAGCGTGACAACCCTTCAAAGGGTTAAAAGTTTCTTTTCTGTTTTGTTCTATATTGTTTTTAAGAACATTTTTTCCATGAGACGCGATACTCCACAGAAGAAATTAAATGTTGTCAGAACACTGAACGATTCTGAATGTAATCAGGGTCAGCGTTTTCTCGCGGACGAATTCTTCAGTGTTGGCTTAAGTTCATGTTGCAACTTTCGTGTTTGTATTACTTGCTTGAAAGTGTGGCTCAGTTACATCAGTGTTTCAGGACAGAAGTAGCCCAGTTAGTCGCAACTGGAGGGTTACTAGTTCGAAACGCAATTCAACCAAAGATAATCGTGTACCTTGTGCTGGTGCATGTTAAATATGGACTCAAATGTACTCACGTTGGCGTGATGTGGAAGTTTGGAGAGCGAGGGGGTCTTTGTATTGATCTCGTTGTCTGACCGTGGTTCAAAGTTACCAAATGTTGTACTTGGATCTTTCTCTTGAAGATTCACTGTCGCTAATAGCCCGTTGGGTTGCACCAGTGCGTCAGAAATTCAACTACCTATCAACCATCTTATCGTGATCAGATCTGTAATCAATCACTTTGTAAAACACTATTCACTTAATTGAGATAGTCACGAAAAAAAGTTAATTTAAGCCAGCCTCTTGTTCTCTCTGTTATAACGGATAGTGATGCCGCAATCAAGTTTTTTTGTGGTCGAATTCTACGATGTCTTCTTTCTTGGAAAGTGCAATGGTTCAGTCGGAATGGTACCAAGTCAGTTAGTTCTCCGACTGAAACCTTTGCACTTTCCCAAATGATGGGCTTGAGGTGGTGAGACCATAATGATAGTCTTCTTATGGTTCAGTGCTTGATAAAATGAGTCTCCTAACGTCAGAAGTTGAAAGTCAAGTGCAATTCAACGAGAACGGATCTTGGAAGAAGAAAAAAAAACACTAGTGTTGCAAACCCGCTGGTATTTTTTTTTTTTTTTTTTGCTTTCAGAATGAATTCCTATTACCTTTTATAAATAGGTTTGTTCAGTTAATATGCGTGTATTGAAAATTTTCCCTGGACTTGTTATATCCAGCACATGAAAATTAATTTCTATGGAATGAGAATCCATATAACAGGAAAACTCATTTCTGTTCATTAGATTGGATAGGTCTCGATGACAACGTACTAAACTTATATTAATGGAATCAAAATCATGGTGACTAATTATCTAGTGGTTTTGTAATTAAATCAATTTTTTTTAATTAGTAAGTGGGTTGTGTTTCTCTTTCCAAAAAATTTTGTATTATGAAGGATATCTAAAATCAACGCATTTTTAAAAATTAAACTTACAGACTAGACTAAAATATTACATCTATCGCATGAATTTTCGATTCTTTCCTGGGTGTTTCTCTCTTAAAAAGTCAGCAAAATAATTTCTTTGAGAGTTCGTCCATTTACTGGACGTTGTTTGGCACAGTTTGACAGCTTGGCTCTTGCACCGTAAAACTCAATTGAACATAGTATAAACTGTGTTTAAAGTATCTTAATTTTATCCTTTAAACACAGTTCATACTATGATTGGTTGGTTAATTAATTCTAATTTATAGGGAAGAAAATATTTATTCTGATAAAACGTTTCTGATTATTAATTTGTCACTTGGACACGACACAATTAAAAATAAAGATTTTAGGTTTTTTTTTTTTAATTGGAAATGATTAAATTAAACTTACAAGTCGCAAATATAATCAAGATGAATATATTTTCATAATTCTTAAAACAAATATGAAGTAATTTTAGAAATTTCAAATTGTAAAGTAAAATTAGGTTAATTGCTCTCCAAAAAAATGTGTTCTTTTTTGCTGCGTCACTTTTTAAAGATGATATGATATGTTCCCAAACAAGTTGTACTAGCCACTAAGTGACCCGCACGGCGTTGCCCGTGACAATTCAAAAAAGGTCGAAAACGTTGGTTTCAAGGGAGAAAAAAAAAATAAAGCTCTCTATATTAAAAACGAATTTGTAGCCTATTGGATAACAGCCATCACGGCGTTGCCAAATGCGGATAATTTCGAATTAAGAAGAGACCCAATCGGCGTGACGTCGCAATCTCTTGCGAAAATATAATTATTTAATTGAAAAATTATTTATTAATAGAAAATCAAATGTATAAAGTATATATCTGGTGTAAAATTTTCCGCAGATTTCAAATCAGTTGAAATTTTGAATCCGTCTTTAACGATCCCGATTTTACTAAAAAGAACTAAACAATGCCAATCAAAATGTTTTTATTTGTTACGCTTTCCTTCGCTGAAATCGTAAGAGTGAAGGAAATGTAATCTGTTTATTTTTGGAACGCGAAGGTTCACGTGACGTCACAATCTCTTGCAAAAATATGAGATGTATTCAATTTTTAAAATATTTATATATTTAAAGAAAATCTGATTTTTAGGTATCGACCTCATGTGAATTTTTCCTCCGATTTCTAATCCGTTGAAATTTTTACTCTATCTTTAACGGTCTAGTAGATAAAAAAAGGAACTAAATAACCCCATGCGTAATATTATTATTTGTTGTGTTGTTGTACCGTTTGTACTGTTTGTTTGATGTCCGAAAATAAATCACAAAAAGACATTCTTGGACTCGATGAATCTTTACAGTATTTGTTTTTTAATCTGCTGACAAAATTGTTCCTCTGCGCAAAATAAAAACGGAAACGAAAAAAATCAATTTAGAATCTGTGATCTATTCTATGCTGTTGTATTCAATAATGATTATTTCATCAAATTACCCTTTATTGTAAGTGCCGTAGATTCGTCAGTACTGTGATAACGAAAAACAGAAAAACAAACGCTTCCTTTTAACTAGTAGAGATATCCTTTTTGTAAAAAATAATATTTCTTAAAACATGTTTTCAAGTTGGGCAATCAGAAGGTGAAGGTAATTTCTGGTAGTCCGCCAGGATTAGTTGCCAAATTCTTGTCTTTCAAACACAGTAGAACTTGCAAGTTACTAGCTTTACATATAAGATTGGAAATACATGTGTATCAAGATCATCATTAACTTGTCTACTTTCAGTCTTTGTCATCACACAGGGCAGTTCATGAGTGCTGTACTGGGCGCGCACATGCATGTAGTCAGAAAGAAATAGGGGAAGCCGAAAAAAGTACGCCTCTAGTCTTAAATAAACATGCCCAGCAATTTCCTCTATTTTATACAGATTTTATCTTTGTAGGTTCTTTTAGCTATGGTAACAAAATATACTTTTGAATTTGCATATTTTATTTTTAATTTACATTCGTTTATTAGAAAGACACTCATCCCAAGAATAGGGATGTTTTCAGGGCAGGAGTCCACGAGACTGGAATCCTTTCCGAAATGATTTTGCAGTTAAGAAACCATCAAATCTATACTGAAGCTGGTTATAGCGAAGAAAACCGAAGTTTCGTACATAAGCAAGTAACATATACTGTATAACTTTATTTTAACGGACTCTATTATAACGGACAGTGAGAAAAGTGAAGACCGTTTACATTTTGTTCAATATGTTGAACAATCGGCAAATGAAAATGCGTTTGCATATTACCCTTACGGCACCTCCAACAGTTATTTACTGAAGAAATAAGCAGCAAACAAACCCAGCAAAAAATAAATTATTTTTTTCAAACCAATGAATGTAAGCAATCAACATGATCAGTAATCAACAACCTTCTGGTTCTAAAGATTAATGCAGTGTATACGTACTCTCATCTTTTTCAATTCAACCTATATTGAATGCTGATTTATCTTAGAATATGTGACTAAGAAAAAGGAAGAAATCAAAAGACAAAATATTTAGGCTGAAGTAATTTGTGAACACTTGATGATGACAGAAGCGTCCTATGAAATTGCTTCAACATTGACGAAAATAATAAATACTTTTCTGACGAAGAAGAAATTAAGCCGTGTCTCCAAATATATGCACGCCCTCTTGATAATAAAGGTATTGAAAGGAAAACCCACGAAATTGCTATATCAAGGCAGACAGTTACGTATGGAGGAACTCTCTCAGGATGTATTTCAGCAACTGGAAGACCTCGTCCATTATTTTCTCTAACTTTGAATGAGTCAACGAACATATGTAATGTAGCCCAACTAAGCATTTTATAAGAGGAATCGATGATAATTTTAATGTCTTTGAAGAACTTGCCAGTCTGGGGTCATAGTATTGTAAAACAAAAGAATCATACATATTTGAAAAAGCAAAATCTTGCCTAGAAAACTTAAAAATAGATTATATTAAACACATCAGTGTGTGTACTGACGGTGCACCGTCAATGATAACTAAAGTCAATGACACTACACCTTTACTTGAAAAATCTTTAAATCTTCTTGTGCTAAAATATCACTGCATTATACACCAAGAGGCACTGTGTGGAAAAACTTTAAAAATACAGCATGTTTTGTAAATGGTAGAAATAAGTTAATAAAACTAGAGTGCATGAAACAGGCTAGAATTCACGGAATATTGTGAATTGTTAGATTTGGAATATGAACTAGACCTTCATTGTGAGGTGAACTGTCTCTCTAGAGGACAGATTCTGAGAAGATTTTGGAAATTGAAAAATGCTGTTAGTAATTTTTTAACAGGAAAATGAACTACCTGATGAAAGAACCTGTTTTTAGTTTATGTTACTATCCATCTCAATAATCTAAATTCGAAACTACAAGGTAAGAATGAATAAATTATTTCGTAGCTTAGTCAATAGCATCAATTCATTTGAAATTAAATCAAAACTGTTCATCTCTCAGTTAGGGAATCAGGATTTGAGCCAATTTTCATGCTTGAAAGCAGAGAGAATGTGCTGAGGATAATAGCAATTTGACCAAATATATTGAAAAACTCAAGTTATTGCAAGGGTGATTTGAAAGTTGTTTTCATGATGCTCGCATTTATAAGCCCATTTTTACTTAGAGAACTAAACGTATGAAGATGCCGCCTAGTAACATACAAATAGAACTTATTGATTTAAAAACAAATTCGTAATTGAAAATTAAAATTTATAAGTTTTTTCAGATCGAAATGCTTTTGACATGCTTAATTTCTGGCATTCATTACCCAGTGAACATTTCCCAGAACTATGAAAATTTGCAAAACATTATGTGTGTTGTTTCGGAACGACATACATATGTGAACAAGCAGTTTCATCCATGAAATTTATTAAAAGCAAAGGGAGGTCGCGAATGACTGATTCAAATTTGAAGAATTCTCTGCTGATTTCAGTAACAAATTTAACACCAAACATTAAAATACTAGTGAAATACAAACATACTCAAAAGTTTTAATCGTAAGTAATGTTTATGTGTTGTAATAGATATTGTTTTACATATAATAATAAAATCATTTAAAAATGATAATTATGTCTATAGACATGATTTTATTAAAAAGTTTATTAAGGATATGACAGGACACCATTAACGTAAGAAGGTAGAAAATGTGCTTGAGTTGTATGGCGCATCTGAACTCTTCTGTGAACAAAATTGACGAATGGTATGTAAAAGGTTGGCCACCCCTGCTCTATACAAATGTACACCGTTTGACCAATCCACACCAAATTGGTACACTTATACTTTAGAACACTGTGGAAACCATAGACTATTTATTTCCAATCTTCAGACTAATCTGTGGTCATGAAAATTGGCACACAGGTAGTCTTAATAGTGCTCTTCGAAGCCCTAATTTTAAAATATAAAGTTTGTTTTCCTGCAATAAATGGACATGGTCAAGGAAACACGTTCTACGGGGTTTGTATACTTGAGTTAACACGGAAATGTCGTAGTCATATTTTATTTGATATATAATAAACACTTTATAGCTAACTACTGTACTTTTATTGATGTAAACCCTGTTGCATTACACCCCTTTTTAAATTATTTTATTAAACCGGACTTTTATTAAAGCAGACAACCTTCAGCCCCTTTTACTTCGTTATAATGAGGTTCTAATGAACGTCTAAGTTCGTCAATAGTTTGAAAACAGTCGTAAAATTTTTTAAACGCATTTCTCGTTAAACATTAATTTTTCTGATGTTTGTCTCGACGAGGTTTCTTGTCATTATGCCTACCATTATTTATTTTACTCATTCCTCAAGGATGGCCCTCACAACACACTAAACTACTTGAATGAGATTATCTAGTTATAGAGTTACCAACGCTTAACAAGATAAGAATAATACATCGAGTTTAGTTTTGATATATATTTGATTTTCATGTTCATATTTTCAATGAATTATGTTAACAATTTGGCTTTACAAGAGATCATGGAATTGGGAATAAAAATGAAATTACACTTTGATGTCCAATAGCATCTGAGCTCATCGTTTTCTTATACCACGGTTTATGGTATTTTATTCGCCGCACTTTTAAATGTTATCTCTCAACTGGCCATTAATACTTTTGAGGATCTATGGATAAATTCTGAGGATTTTTGGAAAATCTGTCTCTTTATACTATTTCTTTTCAGTTGCTCAATCCTTATCCTTATTTCATCATATATTTTATATTGGAGCAATATTCAGCTATTCTCTGAAACAAGCTCACTAAAATCTAGTATTATATAAAGGAAAACACCAAGCGGAACTAGCTAGCAAAAATGCGTTATAAAAATACTTTCATGTGAAGTGTTGCTATTGACTATGTGCCAAACCCTCCTCGCAATCGCAAACAATCGCTTTCATTTATTTACATCAGAAATTCGACGATAGGGTTAGAGAGAGTGAGAAAAAAAAAGCCCATTCTTCTTTTCTTCCTTATCTCTGAGAGTCAATACGGTTATCGGCCAGTTTCCAGATTTCTCTTGACAAATTTCGATATCGCAATAGCACAACATCCGGGAATAGCTGTCGAGGAGGCTCTTTCTGTTCAAGAGCGGTGTAAAAATAGTGCACTGATCGCGATACCCTTCTATCTATGGTGCTCACTTCGAAGAGGTACGCACTTATGCAAATAATAATATTCACGCTTGGGTGGTCCTGCATCATAAGTTGTATTAAGTGGTATTTCACATGACTCAAACCACAATCAACGTAAGACTCTTGCTCACATATATGATCCTGTTGGGACCACCCATGCAAGTTACGACCCCCTCAATTTTCACCATTCTTTACGTGTATTCTTTACGTCAATTGTCGAGTTTCCGCAACCATATCTGCACTCCAGGTGAGACGAGTACCTATGACGACTTCCACTACTAATTTTGATGATGTCCCAATGCCTAAGACGAATTTGAGTACCAATTTAGATAACGATCCCAGTTCCAATTTAGATAACGAGTTGCATCTCCGGTTTTTTTTATGATAAACCCCCCTATGTCAATGACAAATTTCAGTACCAATTTTGATAAGAAACACCAGTCAGTGCTAATGATGAATTCCAGTTCCAATCTATGTGACGAGCCCCAGAACAATAACGCATTGCAGTCCCGATTTAGATGTCGAACTCTAGTACCAATGACGAATTCCAGTACCAATTTACATGACGCGTTCCAGTGCCAATAGCGAATTTCAGTATGAATTTAAATAACGAGCTCCAGTACCAATTTAGATGACGAGCCAAAGTACCAATGAAAATTTCCAGTTCCGATTAAGATGAGTAACCCAAGTGCCAATGACGAATTCCAGTACAGATTTATGTGAGGAGCCTTAGAAGAATGACGAATTGCAGTACTGAATTAGACGACCAGCTCCAGTACCAATGACGAATCCCAGTACCAATTTCGATGACGCGAGCTCCAGTATCAATAATGAATTACAGTACCAATTTAGTTAACGAGTCCCATTACCAGTGATGAATTGCAGTTCCAATTAAAATGACGAACCCCGTTACCAATAATGCATTCCAATACTAGTTTGGATAATGAGCTCAGATACCAATAACGAAGTGCAGTACCAATATCAATGACGGATTCCAGTACTAATTAATAGCGTCTGTAAGAATGATGAGTTCTAATCCTGTGTATATGTTACCCCTGAAGTACAGTAATCAGTTATTCCACAGATTATCTAGGTAATGTGCAGATTAACTAGTGTGATCCGTTAAAGTGCCGAAACTTGTTTCATTTCTCAAATTATCTAGGTAATCTGCACATTTCCTAGATAATCTGCACATTCCTACTAGGCACTCGTCAAAGTGAAAATAAGAACTTTTCTGGAACAACAGCACCGTTTCTGAATGCTTAAATTAACATAATGTTATTTATTTTCGATATCTAAAGAATCAAGTTAATACAATCAAACAATCAACAAATTAGTTGATAGAATCAATCATCAATCAATTAAAAAAACTATAATAAAAAGATTCAAACGGTTTAAAATATTATTACAGTTAAGGAAATTAATTTGCAAAACATATGATAAAATTATGCTTACTTATTAGTGCAATCTAAAGATTGGTGACACTTTGAATTACATAGCAATTGGTTTTTGCGACAAGCACACCTATTTGTGGTACATTTAGATTTGCAGTCCCATTTTCTGAAACCCTGCCCAGTACCAAGGGATTGTTTTATTTATGTATGACGTAAAGATATTTCTACCGCAGGGACATCTTCTTTCGTTAAAAATCTCTCTTTGCAAAAACTGAATTCATATTTTGCATACAATTGTTTTAAAATACCCGTTTTAGTACCAAGTTTATAAAAGCCATCCTCTGTTTTACTAAGAACCACAGCTGAAATCGAGCGGGAATCAGTTTTTGATCTGTCTACTTCGGGTACTTTAATTCTTGCAGTGACACCTTCATCGACATTTGGGTGCTTTGTATTAGAAACTGCTAACATTTTCTTAGCTTGCTTTTCTAAACCATTCCTGGATTCATCACGCAGTAAAAAACTAAAAGTGGAGGGATTGGGGGAAGGTGTATGGTAAGGAAATGAGAGAAACAGGCGAAACCAAACTCAAAGTGGAGGGAGAAAGAGAAGGTGGAGGGAAAGGAAATGAGAGAAATAAACTTTTGAACTTTAACGATACGGAAGCCTTTAATGTGCACATTACCTAGGTTAAATGCGGAAAACTCTTGATTCCGTATGTTAACGGAGCAAATCAGTTAAGCTCCAGATTAGCTGTGTAATGTGCACATTAACGGCTTTCGAGCTTTAGCGGTAACATATAGATGACGAACCCCAGCTAAGATGACATGAACCACATCTAAACTAATACTGGGAAATAACTCATGAAACGAAATATGTATCCCAAGCACTCTATGTTTAACTTGCACAAATGTATACATTTTTCTCTTTTCCATTGATACAGTTATTGAACACCTTTTGTTCAATTTTTAAATATAAAATTATGCCGATTTGATAAAGTTATAATTAAAGGTATTTCTCGTGATTCTCCCTCAACTCATTTAACTAATTTATTAACTCATTTCCATATTTTTAGAAATTTTCATTTGGTAGTTCCAACTAAGGATTTTTATATGTTTTCACTATTTTTATCAATTTCTATATTTTGTCCGATTTTGCATTTCCGAATTACTTTATTTTAAATTTTCTGATTTAGCAGCAATATCAAAAACGTGTTTTGGTAACTCTTTAATGGTTATCCTTTTGTACCTAATGTGGTCCAACTTCATCGAAGAGTCTTCTGGGAGAACATATGTCCTTCCCCTGTGTTTCGAATAATTAAAAAATATATGCGCGAATGTACAATTGGGGTAAGAAGCTAAAACTGAAAAGCAAAGCTACTTACAAAATAAAAACTTTTACTTTGCGTTAGAGAGAGAGAGATAATGTGCGTGTTGAACATTTTTTTACCATAGGATTTTTATCTAAAGATGCCCTTCGTCTGAATGCATTGATAGGCAAACTCCCGTGTTCGTTATTTGATCAACCAACAGATCAGTCCGGAATCCAACCTAAAAACCGACTAAATGGATTTTAGTTATCAGACATTCTTAGGTTCCAACTCTTTTAGTTTATTGTTTACGAAGTATATATAAGCCTTGATTTGCTAACTTGTTTCGATATCTTTAATTTGCATGCAATAAATCATTATGTGCAAAAACATTGATACTTAAGGTTATATACAAATCGTCAAGTGTTGTCTATGTCAAAGGTGATCGTGTTATAGCCATCCTTTTATTTGCATGATACTAAATATAATTTAAAAATTTTATGTAGCGATATATATTTTGATTTTTTTCATCCTAAAGGTTTTTCTCTTTAATTATAGGTAAGAATATCTGAATTGTGATTTGCTTCGATTGTTTGAAGATGAGTAAGCATGCTTTTCATTTATGCAATATTTTCAATGTCTTATGTAGAGGAAATGTTAAAAACTATGTAATTCACATGCAGTTCTTTATTCTGTTTCTCCGTGTACTGGTTTCTCATACGTTCAGGACATTTTATTGAATATTGCTATAAATAATAGACAATATTTTAAAACATTCTGTAAGTCTATCTTCTATAGATTCATTTATCAATAAATTACTTTAAAAGCCGGAAAGTTAAATTACATTGAAATACAGACGTACATTGTAATTATATTTTTTAAAAGCTCTTTATAGGCTTTCCTTTTTAACCTTTTGTTCACTTGTTTAATTTTTTTATAATTATAAGTTTATTTATTTTTTATTGCTTTTGTTTCCTAAATTTTTTTTTTTTAGTTTCTTTGGTGACAAAACTAGCTTTGTTTTATATGTGTCTTTTAAATGTAGTTCACGATCATGAAATACTGTTCACAATGTCTTTTGTCTTACATAGGTCCTTTGCTGCACCTTTAAAAGAATTAATAAGTTTTCAGTTTTACTTGCATTTTTATTTGCATGAATAATAGTAAAATTTAAGGTTTCTAGTATTAATTTATTCGCGCGCGATTCTATTTTATTCTTTTTTTTTTTGAAGGATATTAAGCCAATAGCTTTTAATTCATAATAAAGTGCAAAATTGCATGATCAACAGTCAGAAACGCCTTAGTTTCGCTAGAACTTCGAATGCTCTTGTCATTTTACGTTTTGTGCCGATTAAAGTGATAGTGTGACCGTGTGCTGAGAAATTACTCCTTGAAGCGGGCGAACAAGCGACAAATTATCATTACACTCAAAAACATTTATTAATCTAATTTACATTACCTGGACACAACATATACTATTTACCGAACCTTTCGTAACTACCCGACATAACGGACGCTACGACGCGTCTTCATTCAACGCCTCCGATAACTCCCTGACCTCCTGAGGGTGTCCTTGATCGGAAAAGGGGTAAGATTTAGTTTTGGTTCTCACTTTTAGTTCGGAGGTTTATAGCTCTGCAACTGACGCTGTGCTTGTAGTTCATGTGTTACAATATATTTTTAAGTTATCTGAAAACGAGTTAAATTGACTTTATGAAGGAAAACATTTTTATGAGAATGCGTACATAGCGCTTCGACCATTTGAAAAATTTGAACTTGTAACTGTAATTTATTACAATCTGTGCAAAAATTATCACCGATATTCTAAATTAACCAATTTTTGCTTTTAAAAATCTGAACCTATATTTATTTTTTTAAATCTAAACCTATATTTATTTTTAAAAATCTGAACCTATATTTATTTTTTTAAATCTAAACCTATATTTATTTTTAAAAATCTGAACATATATTTAGTTTTTATTCAAAAATTGTTAGATGAAAGTAAATCTTTAACAGGAAATAATAGTAAGTGTTAGGGTTACAGTTTTCTATAAAATTTTACATTTTTCTAAAATAGCTGTGTATTTATTTTCTGTTTAACTAGATTTATAGTTTTAAAAGTAAGAATGAACTGTGTCCTAAAATATTTCATTATTTATACAGCCATTAACATTTACTATTGTCATTTATTTGCACAATTATTACGCTTCATTTATTAATAAATTGTTTTAACGTGACTATACCACTGCAACGGGATCCAGTCGACTAAGAACCAGACTCTTATCAATTAGAAACTAGTTCTCTGTTCGCACATAACGAAAAAGTATTTTCAACTTTCATTCAAATTGACGGATAATTCTCACATGCCACACATTCGTATGCTATGAGTGGAACCTAAAGTTTTTTAAGCCTCTTGGGACATCAGGGCCTCAATTTTATTACACTGTATCAAGTGATTTTCACTGGAACTAAACGAAACTGGATAATTTTTGTGCCATTTGTTTTGTATCTGAAGATATCTAAAAATAGGATAGCGTTTTAATTTAATACATTGCTTAGTTTTCATTCTAACCATAAAATAGTTGAATTTGTACATAAAAATGTAAATACAGAAAACATTTGTACTTTGCCTTCTGAAAATAATTCCATATAGTGGAAGAATGCAAACACTGAGCCCGTCAACTGTTTTCTTAATCATTTTCATTCATGTTTTGTTATTCATGTTGAGTCAAATCGAATACTGGTACAATTTATTCAATACTATCAACAGCAAAAACTGCGATAAAAACCCAGAAGACCGAATGAAATAAAACAATAAATCCTACCGTACATCAAGTGTATCCAAACGCTAACATCTATAAATAATTAAATTGAAGATAAATGGTTAGAATACTCCGTATACAAGCAAGAAATAAAACAAAAAACTCTAGCATGTAAAAGTATTTCTCCATTGAAAATAATCGATTATATGTATATTTTTCAAGATGTGCTGTATGGTTTCTATAAGTCCAACAACATTACAAAAATGTTAAAATATGTGTTGCGTTTTCAATTTTATACAGAGTGTATAACAGAGATAGTGAACCTATTAGGTACATGTCATTGAGTGGCGTATGAACGTGAGTTGAGTGGCATTTCGATATAAAAACAATAAATTTAATAAAAAATTTAGATTTTGTAAACAATAAGTTTTTTTAAAGAAATACTTCGTTGTGTGGATTTTTTTTACTAATAACTGAACTCTGAGACTGGAGAAATCGAGAATGCTGTTGGTGCTAAAGAGTCAGAAACCTAAGAAGATAGTTGAAGAGTGGAAGAGCTTCCAATAGAAGATTTCGGTCATCAGGAGCCTTGTTGCTGAGTTATTACTTTCTTCAGAGAATGGCTGAGAGTACACTGTTTGTCTATCACGAGAACTGCTCCAGATACAAAGCCTGTCTCTGTCTGTCGCGCCGTAGAAACGGACCTTATCCTGTTTTCCATAGGTTGATTGAAGAAATATTCAAGTTTGCCTCTTTGGCTCATTTGATGACGAATTGGAAACGTGTTTTATTTGTCGCCTGGAAGAACTGTACTGGTAAACTGCCTTTTTCCGCCACCAACATCTGGAAAAATAGAACTAAATTAAGTCATCCCTAAGTGTCACCCCTACTCAAAATGAATGTGCATTGATTCTAAATCTACCCCCCCCCCCCATACTTAGTGCCGAGAGCATTTGTGGTAGAAGATGTTTTCTACTGAACTCTGTTAAGTCAACTGACAAAAACGCCTAAATTGCCTCATACGTGATGGTGAAAACAACAGGTTATGAACCGAACACAAATGCATTGTATATGCGAGAGCATTCAAAAGCACCAAACAAAAGCAACACTTACAAAATCACATAAATATTAGTTTGTAATTATAAAAATAAAAATAAAAATTTTAAAACTTACAGAAAACAGGTTGTTTATCACAGTGCATTTTTTCATATTTGTTGGGATCCTTTAGCCTATGGACTCCTACGAGGAAGGAGTGTACTGTACTCTGGTACTCGAGTAGGAGTACTCTGTGTGGAAGGCTTATGCTGTACCCATAATATCTCCAGCTTGGCATTAATATCGCCAAGATGGTTAAACCTGGATAATTTTTTTAGAACTGATTTAATATCTTCTAACAGGTTAAGTTCCAGTTAAAATGGTCGTTTCTAAAACTTACTTTTCTATTTATAAGACAAATCAGAGTATAAAGCCGACTTTCTAAAAAGCAAAGCAGTACCAATGGGAATACCCTAAATGACCCAAGAAAACAAACATTCCAAAATCGGATTGCGGATTTTCCAAAATTGTCCGCCATTCTTAAACTTTACGATGCTTGCACTAAAAAAAAAATTCCTCTGCGCTCAAAATTTTTGACTTAGAGACTTAATTTATCTGTCATCTATTGCTTTTTAAAAGGGCTTTTTTTTGTTCTAAGAACGCAACTTATGCAAAATATTTAACTCCCATATTACTTGAAAATCGAATAAAATAATTTTGCTTTTATTCGCAAAAGTTTTCTTTGTAGTTGCTAAAACAAGAGGTGGCAACAATGGACATAAAAGCAGTTCGTTAAAGTTCAAGTAACCCATTAGTCGCAAAAGGTTCGCCATCTCTGGTATATAGCATGTGTATGATGTGTATTCGTCCGATCACGTCATGTCCGCCTTCTCTTTTAAAAAAAACTTTTTCTCTGCTGTTCTCTTGCCCACTTATTTAGCTTTGCCTTTCTGGACAATGAGCTGTCTCGCACTTCAGGCCTTCTGTCGCGTCAGGTTCCCTCTGCAGTGTTTGGCTTGAATGGCAATTGCTGCAGTCCAGTTCTGCCACCAAAGGTCGGTCCCAAAAGGCCACCGGCAAATCCAGTCGCTTTTCCTTCTCCCACCTATGTGGCCGATTGTGCTACTGCTGCTACTAACGTTGTGGTAACCTCGCCACCCATTGTGGTGGAAGTGAAAAGGTACATGACAGCATACAACTTCAGTTATTGTAAAAGCATGTCTGTTCTACGCTGTTTTACTTTCTATCAGAAGCACTTTGTTGTTCAGTTCTTTCGTTTTTGATGTTGTAATCCTCTTTTGTTTGGGAGTTTTGTTTTCCACCTGCATTTCTTCTCCTTTATACAAGCATGTATTTATATTTTTTTTCTCCTGGTAGTAATCTTTACCGAATGTAGTGGCCAGTTATGCTTTTTTTTTTTCTTTTACCGACCCATTGTCGATGTCTGTTATTTCCTTTCCCCTAAATATAAATGAACCTCTAACCCATCTCTATCTCTGAACACATTTTCTTTTCTTTTTTTCTTCCGATTTTAAATCACTAACTTTCTCTCCTTGAGCATGTTTTGAAAATTTTACGTTTGCTTCGTGAAGTATTTAACGCGGCGTTTATTCTTTTACAGAGCTATGACAAATTTTGAGATTAAAAATCAACTTGATTTGAGCATTGTGTAATTTTTATTTCAGCTGTCTGAGAAATTATATTTTTTGCTTTCTCCTTACCCTATTTCTGAATAAATAGTGTATTGATAAAAATGTGTGAAAATCTAATAGATGTACTGAAAGCGCAAATTTAAATTAATTAAAGGTAATTTAAAGTTTTATTATGAAAAGGCAGATGGCGAATCAATCACTAAACTTGGTCTTTCAATCAAGTCATCTGTCTTTCTATTTGTCAACCTAAATTAAACAAAGCAAATACATAATTGAAATAGATGTGTATGTGGTGTATTTATATTCACCTCACAAAAAATTGCTACATATTTCTTCCTGCTAAATTTTTCTTGAATCAAACTTTGTAAGGGATGTGCTCGCCATTAGAAAAAAAAAACTTTGTAAGGGAGAAAAATAATTAGAGTGTGTCGGAGGACATAAACCATAGTTTTGACGTGAATTCTTGGGCCAGATATTGGATTGTGGAATCAATAAAACAAACATAAGAAGTTTGAACAATTTTTTTTTTTGTGTGAATGCTCAACATGAAAGATTGTTGTTCAATATTAATTACTAGCCACCGCGTGGCTAGTCCGGCGTTGCCCGTGCCCGTGGTGTAAGGTATTGATATGGTGTAAAATTTTCCACAGATTTCAAATCCGTTGAAGATATATTCAATTTAAAAATTATTTATTTAAAGAAGATCATAATTTTAGGTATTAATGTAAACTGAAATTTTCCGCAGATTTCAAATCCGTTAAAATTTTTACTCTATATTTAACGGTCTTGGAGATAGAAAAAAGAACTATGACTATAATTAAAAGATTTATCGTCTGGCTGGAAAAACTTTCCTCCGCGCAAAATCAAAGCTGAAACGAAAAAAATAATTTTCTCCGCGTGCAAAATGAAAGCGGAAACGTAAAAAATAATTTTCTGAGCGTTCTCCGGGGCGATGAAAAAAACTTGGCATGGTTCCAAAGCTGATTGCAAGGTCACGTGGGTAGAAAAGTCAAGATTGGGGTTATTCTTCTTTCGCGGAAGAAAGGCGTTAAAGAACCAGGTAGAGAATAAAACGTTCAAATTCATTTAAAAATCTTCTAGATTGAATTTTAAAATTTCGCCGTGATACGAAAATTGCAAAAAATTCGTTACTACCTGTGTGCCAAATCTCATTGCTGTAAGTGCCATAGATCGTCAGGATTTTGCGGCCGCGGAACAAACTGTCTTTTGGACAGTCTTTTTGACGAACAAACACTTTCTTTTATAGTATTAGAGATAGCGTAGTTCGGTAGTTTTTTAATGACATGACTTATACAGTCCTCATTCCATGCAACCCGAAGTTACACTGGCCCAAAGATCGCCCAAAACTGTAGAATTGCGACATATTGCGATCCCCTTTCCCGGGTTTAATATACCTGCGCTCTCGATATCTTTTGTCTACACGACACCATATTTATCTTCTGGGTGTTTCGTCTAGTTCTGAATTCATAAGACAAAACGGTTGCAACGCTTTTTTTGTAAGGCTAGACTTTTTGTGCATGCCCTCTGTACTGTTCCATATTTAAGACCTATACAGGTAAAAAAAATTACGTTTTCTAACATATATTTCGTTTTAGAATGAAAATAATTGCGTAATATTCAATATGACGTCCTCTCCGCGAAAATATCAACGAAGAGGGAAAAAACTATAAATTAATTTTAAAATGTTCCAGATTAAATTTTAAATTTGGACTCGACATAGAATTTGCAAAAAATTATGACTACCTGTGTGCCAAATTTCATTATTGTAAGTGCTGTAGATTCGTTAAGACACTGCAGAGATACAAAGATACAGACACACACACAAACACTTCCTTTTATAATAGTGGAGATTTGTATGCATACATTGGACATATGAGGTCAGTGGTAGATACCATGGGACAACTAGTAGTACCATTATTGTTTCTTCAGAAATTGCTAGGAAGTATGGAAAATATTAATATCCTGGAAATTTTTAGAATTGCGGAAAGGAAATTAGCATTTTCTAACTTCAAATTTTCAGCCAGTTCATTATTGCTTATTTGATATTAATCTTTTATTTTTCACTACCAACATTGTGACACCACAAGTTTATACCTCAAATTCCAAAAATACGCTTAGTAAAACTAATAAAACTTATTTTTGCACTATCAAAATTTAATGTTACTAAATTATTTTGTTATTTCGACTGTTTTTGCAAATTCATTCCCAAAGTTTAAAATATCTTACCTTTAGGAAAACAGATTTTCAATCATTAATAAATAGCTTCATAGTCTCTAATGATACCATGTTATTTTTCTACCTGTTTGTCGGGTTTGCGTGGTCTTGGAGTAGGCTCCGGTTTCCCAGGAGATGAGACTCTGTAGTTCCCTTTCGAGTGATTTGATTTATGCTTAAGCATGCGTTAAATAGTTGTAAGATTTCTTAACAACACTATTACTGTCTGCAATTTTCAAAAACTCGTTCTTGCAATTCAATTTTATTTTGTTTACTAACTATTGTTTACTGCTGTATCTGCAGAGTTAGTTTCCTTTGCTCCTTTTAATTTAAATGTTCAGGGATTTCTAATAAAGCTTGCACTTGATTTTTCATTACCGCTCGTTCACAATACTATTACATTTTTTTCCAAATTAGAAACTTTAAAGATTTTATGAGAAGGATGTCCAGTTTATGTAAAGAAACCAGACGGTCTGTGAAGATTTCATTTCTGCTGTCCAAATGGTCTCTTATGATACATATCCGGGATAATTTAAAATATAATTTGTCTCCGTTTAAGACAGAAAATGCCTATCGTCATCTGACCATGGTTCAAAATTACGAGTGTTGTCTTCGGATTTTTCCCTCCGGGATTGATTCCAGACCGTCACCAATTGGCCATTAAACTAATTAAAATTTCTATGCATGCTTTTGAAAATTGTAATGCATAAAGTCGTGATTGCACTCCCAAAATTTTTTTATCATCCAACTATCAAAATTATTTAGTCGGGGTTTAGTCTGGACTTTCTTCGTGGCCCAGAACTGAATGCTTTTTCTTCACAAATGTTTTGGTCACCGCTTCGTAGTTTCTGGGTTTCGTCTGTGCATTTCATTCAAGTAATACGCCCCTGGATTCAGTTACCTTCCGCTTAATTACATAGTACCACTAACACAGACAGATTATATGTATGGAATCCTTTCCAAATGTGCCTTTCACATGTATCTTATTAACCCAAATGTCTGTAGCATTTTTTAAAACTTACATCATTTGGTATGCTGAGGGAATAGTTAATATTCTCTCGTGACGGGGATGAAAGTTCTTTTTAGCAGTAATGACTGAAACCCCGTCATTAATATGAAAGAAGTTGGTATTTAGCGGAACTCTAAGTGGTACGAAGAGGAAACAGCGAATAATGATGTTTCTTCTGGTAGAAGCTGACAAGTTGTGATCTTTTGGTCTGTCGAGAAGCTTGGGTCAATTTTATGGGTCGAGTTTCGGCTTTTAGGCGTATTTGTGGTGTATTAATGAATTAATAAAGTAGTGTTTGATGAACAAAATAATAATAAGGGTCCGGACAAGAAAAAATCCTTCCGGTTAAGGACTAATTTAATTCGTCGTTATTTTAACGATGTATGGTGAACATTTTTAATGAGTGACATGGCTGAAGTTGCACTCAGGCCAAAATTGAGCCTAAGTTACAAAAAAAGTAGCCAAACACTAGCGCCCTCAGAATGTCAGATTGACAAAAAAATACTCTCCGTTAAATGCAAATTTATTTTGTTTATCATTTCAAATTGAGAAGGCACTGTCATTTTTATAAAAGTTCAAAAGCGCCAACAAATCGAAACATTTTCTACATTTGGGAAAAAAAATTCCAAATTGGCGTAGTAAAGAAACGAACTTGGTTCAACTCATACATGAAGCCACAATGGAAACAGTCTCGTCAACAACGTCTAGTGTTCAAAAAGGAATTTCAAGTTTACTTCATGCTTGGATAAGAAATGGAAATCTACATCCACTCATATGCGTTTTCGTATTTGTGTTCCCAATATCTTAATCTTAATTCAATAAATTACATTACGCGCTTCAAAAGTTTCTTTAACTAAAAAAACCGCTTCAAATTTACTTTAAAATCGCCCGTTTTGTATTGAGTGTAGTGTCTGAGTACAACCATGAAATAAATGTAAGTGAAATTGAAGGGTTGTGCGATCTCCGTGAAAAGAAATGACCGGTGTCGTATTTCTCCTCTTATTGAACCTGTAATTTGCGGCGCCAAACATACTGTCATCCCAATTGTGAAATCGCTGGTTTTCCCGACCCATTCACGATTTTCGCTCACCCATATCCGCCGTTCGACTAAACAGCGTTTCTTTATTCCGAGAACCATCATAAGAATGTTAATGCTATAGATAGTTTTTTTTTCTTTGGTGTTTCGTACCTTCCACAGACCCAAAAAGGAAAAGGGAAAATAAAAGTGAACGACTGTAAGCTCTTTCATTGATGTAGGCGTTCACGAAGAAAAGCAAATGTAATCCAACAGGTGAGAACAGTGAGGTTCACAGCAGTAGAAGACGGAGACCAATCTCTGGGGTGTATTGAAGTCCATTTTGAACATTGACCCTCTGACATCTGCACAGCTACTCCCTCTTTTTCTTCTAGAATTGATGTTGAGGGCTGCCGCAGACGACTAAAAGGCGGCTTTTCTGTTTTTCAACCTTGCCGACTAAGGGTATCTTTCAAAGTCAAAGCGTCTAATCTCAAAATGTTTGCGACTTTTTTTAAAAATTCTTTAAGGCTAGGCCACCACTTGCAATTTCTAGTTACGGCGACCAAAAAATCGCTACCACAAAATCTCTAGGTACACACTAGGGATGCGACATCGATGTCGATGTTTTCAAAACATCGATGTTTTTTAAAAAACATCGATGTATTTAACATCGATGTACTGGAGTCGATGTTTTTGTAACATCGATGTTTATGCTTGTCGATGTTTTCACGTTGTCGATGTTTTATTTTTAAATGAAAAAGTACCGTTATAAAAATTTAAAAAATAACCAAGTTGCAAAATTTTTATAATTAGCAAATTAAACATACTTTTAGACCAAAGTGGCCAAGGGTGAAGGGTTTGAAAAGAAGGGATGCGACATCGATATCGTTGTTTTCAAAACATTGATGTTTTATAAAAGACATCGCATTACTATTTGCTAAACCAGTTTTAGAAATTGGGGAAAAAGTTTTAAGTACACTGAATTTTAAAAACATCCATGGTTTTGGGGCGATGTATTATCAACATCGATATTTTAATTTTGAACATCGATGTTTTGCTGTCGATGTCGCATCAATAGTTGCTAAACCAGTTTTAAGAAATGGGAAAAAAAAAGTTTAAATAAACTGAATTTTAAAAACATTGATAGTTTGGGGGCGATGCATTATCAACTTCGATGTTTCAATTTTGAACATCGATGTTTTGTTGTCGATGTAGCATCACTTGTTGCTAAACCAATTTTAAGAAATCGGGGGAAAAAGTTTAATTACACTGAATTTTAAAAACATCGATGTTTTTGGGGCGATGTATTATCAACATTGATGTTTTAATTTTGAACATCGATGTTTCAAAACATCGATGTTTTGCTGTCGATGTCGCATCCCTAGTACACACACTGCGATAGATAAATCGTTGCATTAGAACAGTTTTCCAATGAATGTCATTGAAACTACTTGTTCGATGGCTCGTTTGTTCCGTAACTAAACGGAGGAAGTACCGTTATTGGGAACATCCAATAACAAGTCAAAGATTATTGAAAGGACAGTTTTACAAGTTATTTGAAGATTTATGTGAGCACCCTGCAAAGTTTTTCCAGTATTACCGAATGACAAAAAGTAGTTTTGACGAATTGTTAGGTAATTGGTAATTTTTAATTAACGTCGTACTAGAGCAACACAACGTGTTATTGACGACGGTCCGGGATCAATCCCGGAAAGATCCGAGACGAATTGTTGGGTATGGTAATGGTAAAGGCAATTTTAGTTAACGTCCTACTAGAGCAACACAGCGGGCTATTGACGACGGTCCGGTACCAATCCCCTAATTGAAAGGTCCGAGAACAACACCACGTTATTTTGGCCAACGATGAATTGTTGGGAGAATAATTGGTCCTTCAATAACAACCTTCAATTTCTTTGAATTATCTTCAATTTCTTTAATGAGTAACTCAGTATCAATTACTGTTAATATTCGTCCATTATCACCTCTTGTAGATTCGTTGTCATACATTTTTAGCAAGTATTGGCAGTATTTTAAGCAGACAGCGACCAGAACAAGACTGCTTCAGAACTGCGACTAAACTATCGCAAGTGGGTGCATGTCCATGCCTGTCTGTGTGATTCATTGGGTAGAGCGACAGTCGCGTCGCAGTGAAAATAGGACGGGTTGCAACTTTTTAATCGTTGCGAATGTTTAGTCGCAAGTGTGTGCACTTGTATGGAAACAATGAGTTTTATTTTTGCGACTGAAAACTCGCGCGACTAGAAATCGAAAGTGCCGACCAACCGGTATAGTGGTTAAGGTGTTAGCATCTAAATCGCAAGGTTTCTGGTTCAGGTCCGGGCATCGATGTTTGTAAGCGTATGATGCAGAGGCGGCTGGTGCAATCTGTCGTGGCCGAGAGTTCTCACGTTGGGTTCGTGTGGAAGTTTGGAGAGTGGGGTGCCAGCTCAGGTGTTGCCTCGTCATCTGACCGTGGTTCAAAATTACGAGGTGTTGTCCTCGAATATCTTTTCCTTAAGAGATTGATCCCGGACAGTCGTCAATAGCCCGTTGTGTTACTCTAGTACGACGTTAATTAAAAATTACCAAATTTCCGAAATTACAAGTGGAAGCCTTGCCTAAAGGTCAAAGGAAATTGTAGTCTATTTTTTGAACTATTAGCGGATGCCTAAATATTCTTCGAATTTTTCTTCAAAGAATATTTTTCAAGGGTCGTCAATCAAAGTTTAGGCCTAAGCCGTGTCAACCATGAAAGAAAAACATCGGAGTATGTGGTTGCAAGATTGTCATGAAAACTTTATTAAGAAAAAAAGATGTTTTTGATTTTAAAATTCAAATTTTTGGTGATCTTCAACGTCTGTTACATACTGAATTGGCACATTTTGTGTTTCAGCCGATTCATTTTGCATCTGTGCCACTAAAATTGCTTCTAAAATTGGGTTTAAGTGCGGAGACTTGTTTTTCTAAAATCTTTAAAAACTCATGCTACTGTTTTATAAATATTTTGGCTGTGGCAGCTCTATTCTCTGTAGCTAGGTAAGTAGTTGAATTCGCATAGGGTTATTTTCGACTGTCTGGAATCAATCCAAAAGGGAAAGATTCGAGGACACCTCGCAATTTTGACCCACGATCAGATGATGAGGTCAACACATCAGATGTTATTCCACTCTCCAAAGGATGTTCATCGTAGCATCGACCTAAAGGCTTAACACGGCCAGCATTTCAAAAATTTCTAGTTGCTTAAAAAGATAACTGTTCGTTTTATAGTTTAAATTTCCATAATCGATTTAAAAAAATTAGAATATCTGTAATGGGAGATTAAAGTTAAAGAAAATACCCAATAAAAACAGCCCATTTCCTTTCAAATCTTTTCAATCATCAATCTCACTCACTGCTCTTTTCTCTCAATTCAGTATCGCCATTATTGGGCTTATTTTATCTGAGTCGTTTCACATGTATGTATTTTGGGAACAATCATAATTGCATATATCATATCCATATCTAATACTAATTTCACTTGTGTATCCCACCGTTTGAAATCCTTCTAACTGGTATAGTGTTAATAGCATTTGTCTGCCACCCAGCAGTTCCCGGGTTCGAATCCTGGTTTGTAATCGCATGGCTGTTGGTCCCTGTTATGAGTTACGGTCACCCCACTGCAGGGGCGCCGACTTCGGAAAAATATTGAGGGGGCCCAGGGAGTATCCACCCCCCCCCTTCCGGAAACTAAAAATATCCTCTTTTGACCAAAAAGGCAATCCAACATCCCTTCCGAATTTTTTTCGGCTACGTCTCTGCGAGGGAAGCTAATACCCGGCCACCAATAATAAAAAACGAAATAATTGGTGCATCATACTAATTTGGGACCGTCGCTAAACTTGCATGGCACATGTAACATTTTGTAAAAAATATTTCATATTTTTAAACCTCTAATTCTTTTAATACTTAAAAAAAAAATCGAAATAAAAATTTATTTTAGAAAATTATTTTTTAGTTTCAAAAGAATGGTTTTAGGATTTAGAATTTCATGTCTGAGTGATTGGTAAACTTCGTTTAATATTTTAAAATATTTTTCTCCTCAAAATTACATAAATATTAACTGTACAATGCTTGTTCAGAGAACCAATAAAAATATATTTCACAACACTAGGATATAAAGATAAAAATACAACAATAAAACTGAATTTGGAAGCAATAGATCAAGATTTGGAAACCAAAATTTTTATTTGCCGATTTAAAATCGGATTTTGCCATAAAAAATACTCATTATTTGAGAAATTTTAACAATTTCATACTTAATATGACAAAATTTATGTAAATTATAAGAATAATAAAAAATTAGGTACAATAGATACCAACTTAGGTACACTAAATAAAAATAATTTTAATGAAAACCCAAATTTAAAACTCAAATCTTTAAAGAAAATCATCTTTATCTTAATTAAAATTTTAATTTAAAAAGCAGCAAATGTAGACTTTCGTATTTGTATTTGATTTTTCGTATTTGAACGTATAGATAATTAAATCATTAATAATGTACTTTACCTAATTCGACCAAAATTTATATAAAAAGCACTTTTACCTTGAGACCATGGAATTATTTTTTTCATATTACTTTCATTCCTAAAACTGTTTAAAGATTTTGCATATTGATGTTTTTCGCTGTGCTGTATAAATATTTTATTAAAAAAAAATATAACATTGTTATGTCTAAAAAATAGCTTGCTTAAAATTTAAAACAAATCATTTCTAAAATAATGAATCATCATTACCTTTAAACATGGCATAAAGTTAGAATTTTCTAAGAAGTATTATTGTAATGGAATAAAAACCAGTACAAGATTTTAATATGTTTTCTAAATAACGCCATTTAAAAATAATGGGCGCCGGGGAGAACCCCCAACATTATATTGTTGTAGGGGGCAGTGTAATGGTGTGTAAATATCCACACGCACCAATACACTGCATTATAATTTCAGTACTAATTTTATTCATAAATATTAAACCCAAATTGTATACTTGGCTTGTACTGTTTTTTTTATTTCAAAGAAAATTAAAATATTCCTAATTTGAAACTATTTTATAGAGAATTTTTAAAGTTTTAAAAGTAATAGCACTTAAAATGTTTTGGTGGAGTGGTCGCAAACGGGACAGTCCTTTTTTCTCGCCAAAGTGGTAACCTTCCCTTTAGGTTTTTTTATGGCAACCCTATTAAGAAGATTAGGATTTTAAAGACGTTATCTGATTGGAATTAAACCGTGTTTTGAAGTGAAATTAAACGTGCTCTGATTGGTTTAGATTTTTTTTTTCTAGTTTAACGATAAGAGATAACGACGCTTAATCCGCCACTTTGTTTTTTATCGTTTCACCGTGGTCTGTGTTTTATCGTTCCTCGTGCATTTTTTTCTTGTTTAACTACTCCGTTTTTTTTTTTTTTAAATCCCGTTGTGTTACTCTAGTACGACGTTAACTAAAAATTACCAGTTAATTACCGTGTTTTTTTTGTGTGTAAAGGTTGGTGTTTACTTTTTTTCAAGTTGAAAATGAGCCGTTCGCTAACTCGGATTGCCATGAATATATTTGCTTCGGTAGGGAGATCTGTCCGAAGACTAAACGCGTCCATTGTCAGGACTATATTTATTTTAAACAACGGCGTAGAATATCCGAGATCAAGAAGCTTGACAATGATTCGCATTTTGAAGCTGTTCGTGGATCACCAGCGGAATGTGCAGCATATTGCAGAAAGGATGGTATATTCAAGGAGTTTGGTACTCTTCCCGCAACTAATGTAGGCAGTAGCAAATTTGCAGATGTACTTGCTGCCGCTAAAACACGGTGACATTGAGGTCGTTGAGAGAGATTATCCGGGCATCTTCCTCCGTTAAAATACGAATATTTTTTCGTGCATCGAATTTTCTAGCGATTTATAATGTGGCGACAAAATGAGGGTAAGTTTCATTTTTCTATACCATTTCGCAAAAAATTACTATAAAATCCATAGAAATTGCTATCAAATCCATTTATGCAAAGGTTCACAGTGTGAATTTTGCTACATGGACACCGCGCCATCTTGTTATGGCGATCTCCGCCATCTTGGTTTGGCGACCAAAACAAACGCCTTGGCGCTACAGTCCCGTTTGCGACCACTCCACCAATGTTTTATTCAAATGTTGGTTTCGGATAACCATGATCATAAAATATTCGTTCTTTTTCACAAAAACAAAAGTTTCAACAATTTTTTTAGAAAGAAAATGTTACAAATTTGAAGAGATATTTCATTGAAATAAAAATATTCAGAAAAATCCATGCTTTATAATTTAAATAATTTCTACTTCATACCTTTCGAATTTTAAAATTAAATGTTGACAATGGCGGATCCTGAATCTTCCTACCTTTTCGACTCAGAAAGCACTCATTTTTTTTTTTACTAGTTTATCAATCTTCATTTCTGGAATGCATGAATGACTATTCGCGGATATATTCTGATCTGATATTCTTCTGATATATTCTGATCTGATATTCTTGTTCCGCGAATGACTATTCGCGGAACAAGAATATCAGATCTCGCATAAAACAGAACTTACCTTTCTTTCACAAGACCAAACGCATATTCCGAGAGTGTAGCTTTCTGAAGAGAAGAGGGCAAAAAGGACACAGAGCAACAAATACAATCACGTATTGTGACAAAAACAGCAGCCTGAACGGTCGCTGGACTCTACGATTAGAACTTCTTGACCAAATTTCCCCCCTTAAGTCCCCCATCTTATCGGTTTTCACGGATGTCCATTCGTCCATCTTGTAATTTCTGATAAGAAAAAACTCCGTCCTTCCTTAAACAGTCGGACAACTTTCTGGAGTTCTCAGAACAGAGATAATGACCACCCCACTAGTAATGAAACCCCACTCTACGCTTTGGGGATCATCCCAAGCAGGTCCCGATGAGTGACATATCTAATTGCCATCCTTTGAAGTGGAAGCCGGCTCGCTGCAATTCATGGTCCCCACATGTGGTCAGCCAACGGCTACCCGTTAGCGGTAACACTTTGTAGATAAAGTTTGGTGCCATCCACTATCGGTGCAAATGGAATTCGTAGAGATACAGATAATCAGAAAATCCATACTGAAAACGAAAAATTACTTTAAAATTATTGGGGGGGCTTAGTCCCTCCTCTTAAAACATTGGAGGGGCTCGAGCCCCCCCAAACCCTATGAAGTCGGCGCCTATGCCCCACTGGATACTCCTTCATTTGCGGCTTGTCCACTATTGGACCTTGCGCCATAAAACCCAAATCAACCAACCAGTTGCGTGGATAAGGATCGGTGAGAGAGCCAATGTCTAAAAGGAACATGAACATCCTAATAATCAATCTGAGATGAGGGGTTTTGTAAAGCAATAATTCAAAGATTCCTGTTATTGTTATTGGGCGCAGTATTTTTAGCCCCCAGGTGCAAGAATCATTAGTAAAAACATATCTTCAAGTGGAATTCGATCTAAAATGTATAGTAATGATTACTACATTCGAAACTAAGTCTAAACCTTTACACTGATTTAAATTATAGTGGTTGGTCAATTTTTTAATTGTACTTTTTTTATCAGCACAGAAGAACACATTAGTAACTCACTTCAAATAGTTTTTATTCGCAGAAAAAGGGGTATTATCTTTTAAACTATCCCAGATTTGTCTCTCACATTATTACAATATCGGGAGTCTTCTAACTGAGTTCAACTTCATTGACATTAGTTTTTTCTTCAGTGTTTAATTTTAAGAATACAGCTTTAAAATAAGTCGATTGTTTCTCGGCCAAAACTGTAAGTTTACTTCTGTTATAAATTTCATTTTTCTTGAAAAGTATATTTACGTAAACACTAATGCCATGTATCATTTACTATTAAATCTATACAGATGGAGAAATGTGATACGCCCTTACTGTGAAATCTGGACAAAATTTGACGTGCTACGATTTTCTATCTTATTAAATGATTATTTGGGTACTTTTTAGAGTAATAATATTTACCGACTAGCAAAATACCCGACCTTACTCGGTTTGAATTGGTTTACTCTAGATTGAAGAGATGATCAAAATATATAATGACTTAAGTTTTTCGTAGACTAAAATAATATTTTAACACCTTTCGCCATCTTTATAATTTCTACCACTTTCTTTGGACACAAATCCTACACATGCATATCCATTCATGTAATACATTTCACATACATCGCACAATTGCTGTATGACAAAGCTACAAAATGACGAAAGGTGATACTAAGATTACTACTATAAAAGACGATTTTGAGGGAGATTTGGAATTCCCTTTCTTAAGTTCTTTTCATGTTCAACTTAATTAATTAAAATTACGATTTTCGGCGAGTGCTCTCGCACTCATAGTCAACAAAACAATATTTTTTTACTTCTGGCACTCTTGCCTCCGGTATGCGACATAGTGAAATTTTGCAATCTTCTCCTGTCATTATTACAACGAATTTTTTAATGTTGGAAAGAGTTCTAGTTTGGATTTTTAAACATTATTATTCTTTCAATAACGGCATTATTCTTTAAATAACGGCATTATTCTTTAAATAACGGCATTATTCTTTCAATAACGGCATTATTCTTCAAATAACGGCATCATTCTTTCAATAATGGCATAACTACACTTAAAATTTACTGAAAATTTATACTGACTTACCTAACATATTTAAGTCTAATACTTTGTGGTGCTGTTGCGTGTGATGAGAAGGAAAACACATTTATTAAAATAATAAATATTTAAAACAGAAAACAGTAAAATAGAACAAAATAAAAGATGTCGGAAAAATTGTTCTAGATATTAATTTGTGATTCATTTTTATCTCTTGATCTCGCACAGTTGCCACACTTTACAACTAAAAGTGCACAAAATTTGGAAATGTGAAATTAATTCTGAGCGAAAGAAACAGAAATATCACTGCTCACGCGATCTTGTTCATTCTCGTTTCGTTAAAAAATATCGTCTGTCTCAAATATTCCGAAATCGTTTTCATTGCGCAAAGAACAAAAATAAGACTCGAAATAAATGAAGTATCAGAGTTGAAATTCCATTAAAAAATATAATTTTTTGAAGAATAAGTACTTTTTTAGGAGTACTGGTAAAGCAATCGAAGTAATCGTAATATTCAATAGACATTCCAATTTTTCCAAAACTACCAAAGTATGGTTGATTTAAGTATACTTACTCAGGTGTTTTAGCATGAAACGCATCTAAAAAAACAAGAAAGAAATGTTTAATATTGCATTCACTAAACTAATAGATAATGTATAAAATAAAATACACTGCAATCAAATATCTGGAATACAATTCATATGATGCTTACACAAACACACAAACACAAAATCGAGCATAGAACAGAAAGACGGACAGACAGACTTTCGCAACCAATTCCACTCACTAAATGAAGATAAGTACTCACTGTATGCAAATTTCCATGAAAATATCTTAAACCGCGTGGACGTGTATAGGGCACAACATACAGACGGACAGACAGACAGACACCAAACGAGAAAAAGGCGGATTCGGCATCAGAAGGGTCCAAAACAGATAGAAAACTTTAAATGGGTCGAAAATATTGAATGTACAAACAAACACTCCATTCTTATTTATATAGATAACTCCATTCCTGTGTTCAGCTCTATTCTGTTAAAAAAACCTTTAACTCTCTGTACTTAAGGAATGTGCATTTATAAAATTTTTGGAAACAGTTAATTGTTACGAGGTGAATCTTATAGTTCAGCTACTGAATTTCTTAAAAATAAAAAATAAATGATTCATAAGATTAAATTTTGAATTGAACTGTCAGTGAACCATAAAATGCATAATGTATAAATCGTAATTACAGTTCCCTTGAATGAACTTATGATAATATTTCATTTTAAGTTTCTCGAATTTAAATATATCTCAAATAATCCAAGTGATTCTATTACGTTTTATAAAGCTGTAAAGCTATATTTATTCCAATATTCAATCAAAAAGCAAGGTATAAGATTTCTATAATATTATTTGCACATAAGTTTTCTCACACTTCTCATTTCTAATAGAATATTTTTTTACATTTTAAAAAATGAAATCATCATCGCTTATTTTTGACAAAGAGTGGGTATCAGTTTTATTCGCCCCGGTTTCAAAAAAGTCTAGATTAGCCTCTGTATTCCTTCTCAAACTGACTTCAGTTTGCCCCTTGTAATACCGTAGGCCGAAAGATCACTGGTCGGATATTGGAAAAAAAATGCTTATTTGTACAGACCCTTGGTTCTACAAGCTTTGGGTTCGAATCCCGGTGTTGGCATGGACGGTCATAAAGTTCCGAATCTACTTTAAATCATAGGTTCCGGTTTACCTAGCCCTCGAGTGGGAAAAAAATTACCGAGGTTGATTAATCAAAACCACTGTGTATTCGTAATCTGTATATCTCAGGTTTGGACCACTCACAAATTACCCCCAGTTGATCCGTTGTATAGCTGAAAGCGAATAGATCAGTGGTCGGGCAATAAAAAATATTATCTGTGATATTGTTAGGAAAATCATCCGTTGCATTGGTTGGTTGATTTGGTTTTGTGGTGCAAGGGGTGATATTTGGCCAGGCTGCGCCAAATACAATACATGCAACGTTAAGTAAAAGGACATACACACACAAGGAAAGTTGCGCTTATACAAAAATAGAATATTCTCAAAGGAATCGAACCTGCTCCGCCTAGAACTCAAGCTGTTTGTGCGTGCAGTGAGCAAACCTACAGACATGGCACACACACACCGTTTTAATTGGACGGCAGTCTTAAAAATACGAGGATGCCTAAAAGGTTCTGACCTTTTGGTGAATGGACTCGGCACCCCGATTCAAATTTAGTGTCAATTCTTGATGCCAACGCAACTAGACTCGAAATCGTTGAATCGTAATGATGAAATTTTATTAAATTATTTGTATTTTTTCGCTGTGTAGGAGTATTTTTTCCATTAGGATAGGGGCTTCTCTCATTGCTTAGTAGCACACTTCTCCCTTCACCATTCATATGTTCCTCAAGGTTGACTAGCCCCTTGCGTAGACCTTGTGTTAAGCGGTGAAGCCGATATTTTCGCACGAGTTTAGGTCAGTGCCCTTCTTTCTTTCCATTGCAAGGTTATCCCATTCATACTGAGCCCGTAATAAATAGTCTTTATGCACAAATCAACAATCAGGGGTGAACAACGTGTTCCTTGTTAATCCAATGTCATGAAGTTAGCGTAACTCCCTGCCTAGCATCTCCACAACAAAAGCAATTAATCATTATCATTTTTATTGAAATGTGCCTAGTACCCTCATGTTAAAATGCGTGCGTTCAGAGAACGTGGAAACAGAGAAATAATTTGAGAACAGAAAATTAATGTGACCATGAATTTATACATTTGTGTTCATTATATTTCAAATGAGTCGGAAATACGAGAAATACGTGGTCGGGTTTTGCTTCTTGTTTAATTTCGGAAAATGACCTTGCATCTGAACTCTCAGTAATTGGCCTCGCTTCTCCAAGGCTGCCTTTCTTCGCTCCTGCGTTTGTAACAGAATTTATTTGCCAAGGGTTTTCCATTCTGCGCAGTTCATTCACTCTTGGGAGAAGCAATTAATTGTCTGGCGGATAATTACCAATCCCGTGTGGGGAAGATGAGAACATTTAAATCTATTTTTCATCCAAAACAAAATTGAAAATTTCGTCTTCTCATTTTATTTTGTCGTATGTTATCCAAATCACCAAAACTATTTTGCAGGAAACCTTTTTCGGCAAGAATTATTTGAAAAATCAACCAACAGCTCGATTTGTCAAAACGATCAATAGTTTACACCAAACACCCTTTGATAATTTCACTGTCGATTTCATACATTTTAGTAATTTCATAACTTTAACGTTTGAAAATTGAAGTGTTGCCTTTGTTGTCTGTGGTTGCATTTCGATTATGACTTTTTTATTTGTCTGTATTGTTGTTCTATGTAGCTATTGTTTTGTGTTTTTATGATGTTTTGTTTAGTGTTAATTGGTTTTATTTTACATATAACTGAAATAATTTGCTTGACAGGTTTTTTTTCGTCAGCTGTTTAGATTACTTCGCGACTTTTAATGTGTAGGTCCACTTCGATTAACTAGAGTTTTTTCTTTTTTTTTTATGAATCTCTTTTTAAGTGTGTATGTCTTCTTGATGTTGTTTGATGCAAATTGGCCCGGTATGGCCCTTTCGCCATAAAACCAAACCCGACCAACCATGAACTTTCTTCAAATTTCGTTTTGAAAAGTGATAAAAAAATATTCGCATTTCTTGTATCCTTTCCAAGACAGTCATTTAACACGAAATTGTTATTTGAAATCCACACTTTCAATATATTTAAATGTAACAATGATGAGGCACATTTCTAAGCTAAATATAGGTGACTGTGGTGCTTTTGCCGCGATAATGTTTGATGTACTTATTCTGAATGTGACGTCAGCTGACTTGGTTTTTGAATACGGTTACAGCGCTTCGCCAATAATTCCACAGAATGCATTTGGAATTGAAATAAGATTGCTGATTGATGAACACCAACTAGTTAAGAGCCAAGTATTGCCAAAAAGGAAATAAACTGTATTTTAAGTTAACCCCGATCACGCAAGTGAATTTAGACAGCAGAATGATCTTTGTCCAGAGACCACCCGGTTTATTGTGAAACTGGAAACTCTCTCCAAAAAGTAAACAAATAAAAACCGTTTAGTTTCGATAACTTATTTCATGTTTTGTAGATTTTAGGATCTGCCATGATAGAGGTGATGGTTATTTCTTATTTTTAAGTTTCACACAAGTTTGACTTCCTGTTGATTTTTGAAATTGTAAATATTTCTGATTCAAATTTATGCAGGAATAAAAGAAAAGTTAAATCGAAAGAATATAACATAAAAATAAATATGTTAATAGTACATGAAACTTTCTCACCCTAATTGATCAAAATCATATTAATAAACCTTATTACATACAATATATTCAGAGAGTAATAAATACGTTTTATTAATGTAGTTTTTTATAAGCTACGATCGACAAAACTTTGTCCATTTTTATTTTAGCCTCTGCCTTCAACAAATCTTCTACCTTCAAAAAAAATATATATATATTTTTTTTTCAGTTTCTGCATAGATATTGGAATGGAATATTTATTAATGTAATTTTAATTTTTGTTTTTTCTTAAGCTGTGACTAGCTTTATGTGTGGAACCCAAACTGTAAAGATTATCTTTTCCACCCCCTAAAAAAATTATCTTGTCTTTTTTTTGTTTTTGCCCCTTCTATCAACGCATTTTCATCTACCCCTCCCCCCCCCAAAAAAAAAGGCCCCTGCCTTGAACTACCTCTGCACGGTACTGGAATATTTATTTATACATTTTCTGTCATCATGACAACGTGTTGGGAAAACACCAGCGTCATTTCTTTCCACAAAGCTTTGGAATGTATTAAAATTAAACTGAAAGAAAACTCGATAAATACGTGGAAATAAGGTCACCGCATCCAGTACACACCGGTATTATCCCACGCCCAGTTGTGGCGCGACCTTGCCAGGAAAAGACTCGATCGAAGGCATTAAAAGACAATGAACATAACGCTCTCGGAAAATTCCAAAGTTGATGAATGAGCTGGTGAGGGGGGACCGACGGACTCACTTTCACCCGAAGCCCCGACGAAACTTTGACCTACATCCGGCGAAGCCCCGCTAAGTAGGGCAGGACCTTTTCGCTTCGCGCTACCATTTAACTTAATCGCCACTCAATTTCTCGAGAAACGCTCATGTAATAAATACGGACCCTAAAATAAATATGCCCCACTTTTTTCAAAGAGGGATGATCTCTCGGAAGGTCAGGCCCCCGCTTCATTCAAGACCTTGGTCCTGCCTCTAGTGCCAGATCATGACTTAACTGAACAATTCCCTCCGTGTGTGTATCTCCCCTTGGTATCCCAGACGGCTTGCCGCGTGGAAAATTGTGTCATGGTCTTTTGTTCTAACTCTCCCTGAGAAGGTGTAGACGAGGAACGGCTTAATGGTTTCCGCAGCCATGCTGTCTGCCGAGTCTGCGTTTTTTGGTTACGTAGACGGACTGGAGGAGGAGGGGGGGGGGCACTCTGGGGAGAACACTCGATGTTGAAACAAGGACGTCCGACTCCGACTGTGGCAGCGCAAACGAGGTCGCGTGACACGACTGTGTTCGTACATGAGACTCGCGATCATTAAACATTCGTTTGTCAGCTGGATGATGATTGACGAATGGGAGCGAATTCCAAAAGCGCTCTGGATGCGGGTGTTATGTTGGTGAAACCCGCTTACAACAGGGTTCCAGTTTTTAATAAAATATCGAGCACAGTAACCCCTCTGTATAGTCTAGTACAGCAACCCCTCGCATTTCTTGGGGGACATGACAAAAGTGTGATAGGGAAGTGATACGTCAAGGATGGATGCTTTTTGCTTGGCCAATTGAGCACTACTGACATTGTGTCACTAAAAGGGCTGGTTTCCGAACAGCTTTGCATTACCCTAGTACACCATGGGGAATTGGGTCACATAAAGCAGAGCTGTCTCTGCCAAAGCACTTGTGAAATAGTGACATTAGTAGCATACATTTTAATATAATTCTCTTACGTGGCACAAAAAAAAAGACGTCATTTGTTATCGCGTTTTGGCAACACTGTAAGATTGTTTGTTTACCACGAAGAATTCAATTTATAGCGTTATCGGTTGAAATTTTACTGAAAAAAATGAATTTTCGTTGAGCTGTTGCAGTTTATAAACAACATGCTGGGTAATCGATTTCCAAAGCAGCGCTCACATTACCGAGTCAAAATTTGCTCAAAGTTTTCATTTTAATTTCAAATTGTTCGAGTTCTGATTCCAGAATTACTGTATAACTTTTGTGTAGTAATACTGCTTTGGAATATCATATTTTGTAAACAATTCCTTCTGCTGGGACACATGTCTTCATTGATGCGAGCGAAGCGATCAAGGTTCGCTGCAAAGCAATCCTCCGGGGGTTGGTGAGCGTTAGCAAGCAGGGGGCGGGCCCTCTAGTACATTTTAAGAACAGAACCAAATAAAAGTATCTTAAGGCACAGTTAGTTGCAGACATACAGAATGAATCGGAGAAAACAGAAAATATGCTGATTAACCTTTTGACTACGGCTATAGATATAACTAGCGCAATTCCTATAACTGTCAAGGTACAACTGCTGTACTGACCGTAGTCTAAATCCCTTCTTGGCGCGATCATAGTACAACTGCTGTACCGGCCGTAGTCTAAATGTTAAGTATGAAATAGATGTTGCAGATATTGTCTAGAAATAAATTTTATTTTTTTGAGAAGTCGGCAAAAATTTTGAATATAATAAGTTTTTGAGTCGATTTTGCTTAAAAAGATATCCCAAGTCGTCAAAAGATATCAAAGTGTTATGACGAATATTCATATCCAACAAGGTCTGCGACTTATTCACTTTGGAATCATAACTTACTGTATTTTGAATTTAGTATTAGCTTCAGGGCGTCAACTAGGGAAGATTGGGGCCTATAAAACCCTAGTTCCTTCATTTGTATGTATTTCTGGGACAATTTATTTCGTTTGGAGATTTCCCGATCAGTACTGTAAATATGTAATATTTATCCCTCATCTTTGAGTGGAAAAGGTAGATCCCAAACATAAAAATATGACACGGGGTTTTGACAAGTCCGTTCCTGAGAAGTGTAATGGTTATGCTTTTATACCTCAGCATACCTCTCACAGGAAAAAATAGTTGTGGAAACTCAAACAGGAAAATACAGGCCCACCACTCAAACAAGTAAAGAGAGTTGTCAACTTGAATAAGCGTTCAGTTAATAAAAAACGGCTTCAATGATGAGAGAGGCAAAAGTTTTAGAATTAAAATGTGATCAACTAAAATATTAATGGATTTATTACCAACAAATAGGCAGAAAAGCTAGAAGTTATGAGGTCAATACTTTTTGATCTGCACGTGTTGCGATGCTACCCATGAATCTGAATATTTTGATCTTGTTTCATTCAAATTTTCAAAAATTATTTATTAACCTATTCTTTTCTGGAGTGCCTTATGTATATCGACATTTAAAAATACCTTTTTTACCTTCAAAACCAATGGCTGATTAATCACTACGTACTCTACCTTGAATCGCGGCTCCTCGGCTGATCACCAACTAGGGTATTTTTGATTGACAGGACTCAATAAATTGATATTTGATTGACAGGACTCAATAAATTGATATTTGATTGACAGGAATCAATATATAGTCACGGAAAAAAACCGAAACATCTCCTTTAATTCGAGCAATATATACCAGAGCAAATTCAAATGTATCATTCAATAGAGAATAACGTCCCTTACAAATTCAAATTCAAATCCAAAAAATACTACATAAGGGGACGTCTTCGTATTAAATTATGCACAAACAACGAAAATTCTTGTGGAAACACCATATTTTGATGCCATAATCAGATTCCGCATCTTTAAATTAATCTAAGTATGAAATTTCATGACTTTACTAACCTTATATCCCGAGATATCCAATCCTAAAATTCGTGTCAATTTCAGGGATATTCTTGACATATAAAGTCGCTATTCGTAGATCGAGATAAATTGTAGTTGTAGCTCCCCGAATTTCGAATTTAAACACGCATTTTTCAGCGATCCGAGAATTATATTTACTATGCAAGTGCAAACGATCCGAGAATCATCATCCGAGGTTTGTCAGATGCTTTTTAAACTTTTGCTAAACTACATAATTTTTTCAAACATTAATTAAATCATTATTATTGATACTAAAAACTATTTCTGAAATAGAGTTTAGGTGGATTTTGTTTGGGTTGTTTAACAGTAACATGGTACAAAAATATCAGCGCTATAGAAATACGTATTATTTAAGAAGATATCCATAAAGGTGTAAGAAACTGAATTAACATTAGGAGCTCCAATCTTTTTGTCCTCCTAACTTCGAAGTGGTAACACCTAATAACATGAAATTTGGTATCTGAAGTTCAATTTTGATAGATTTGGAATTGTGTGTCAAAATAGGAGGTTTCTATTGCAAATTATGAAGTTGGTGCCCAATTTAATATAAAGACGACCCCTTATGCAAATTTTATTAATTTGAATTTACAGAAAACTTTAGTTCCTGTCAAACGCCATCTTTGAATTTTCTCTACTGTTAAAATTGGTTCGTTTTATTTCCGTGACTATACAATTGTATTTAAAGATATTTTTCAAGCAACAAGGTATTTCTCATAAAATTTCCAGCAAAACTAATAAAATCCTCTTTTATTTGCTTTTGTTTAGAATTAGTTCGGAATAAATCTAGGCAAAGATACATTTATCCACGTTAATTTCCCATCATAAAAACACTGGTACCTTGCAATGTTTTCCCTATTACCATATTTGTGTCCCTTAAAGGGAGGAGACAGCTTCTGTACCTCATCAAGATGTCTTGGGTGCGTTTTAATTATGTCAGCAAATTTGAGAGTAATGAGGACAATTCATCTGAAGTTACCTGCGCCTTAGGCCTATAATGACCTGATCCGTCACTGCAAAACGCTAGAAGAAAAAATCGATTCCTGTTGTCCCCTTAAGCTACAATGCTCTAAAATGAACCTTTTGGGGGACAAAAATTTCCAAAAAAACAGTCCATAAAATAAATTTTTAAGAAGATAATTTTTCTTGAGATTGGGCGATCTATTTGGAACATCAATTTTTGAAAGGGGTGGCGCTTGTTGAAGTATGCACATGGACAGTCGACACCTTAGGAACGACCCTGGTTCGTGGCTGTAAAATTTGATGCCTCTCTTCCTCATATTGCTCTTAGGCCCTGTTCACATGAGGTGCGTCTAACGCGCGTTTGGCGAAGCTTTCAGGGTCCCATTTCCCTAAGCATTAAATTATGTTTTTTTTATTCCTTTAATTTAAGTTTCTATCTTTGCGATCGTTGAAGACAGAGTAAAAATTTCACTGAATTTGAAATCTGCTGAAAATTTTACACCAGATCGATACTTAAATGTGATTTGCTTTGAATAAATAATTAATTATTTAATAAAAATCACTAAATAATCAAATGATAAATGATTAAATAATAAATCTGTTTTTGGTATCCATCTGGCGTAAAATTTTACACCAGATCAATACCTTAAATCTGATTTTCTTTAAATAAATCGTTTTTTATTTAATAAATAACTAAATAATCAAATGGTAAATAATTAAATAATAAATCTGTTTTTGATATCGATCTGGCGTAAAATTTTACGCTGATTTAAAATCGGTTGAAATTTTCCCAATATATTCAACGATCGCAGTTAGAAACTTAAATTAGAGGAATTAAAAAACATAATTTAAATGCTTACGAAAAGCGGACCTTGGTGTCCTCACCAAACGCGCGTAGAAACGCCTCATGTGAACGTGGCCTTACGAGTGAGGTGCAGTTATCCTGTAGATTTGCCTACCAATGTAATCAGTAAATCTGCAACACTTATACCTCATGTTTTGGGGGTAGTTGGTACTAGGGATGCGACATCGCTGTTTTAGAAAAAACATCGATCTATTTAAAATCGATGTATTGGAGCCGATGTTTTTGCAACATCGATGTTTATATTGTCGATGTTTTTACGTTGTAGATGTTTTATTTTTAAATGAAAAAAGTATCATTATAAAAATTTTAAAAATAAACCAAGTAGCATAATTTTCAAAAACAGTAAATCGAACATACTTTTAGACCAAAGTGGCTGAGGGTGAAGGGCCTGAAAAGTAGGCATGCGACATCGATGTCGATGTTTTCAAACCATCGATATTTTACAAAAAAACCTTGTATTTACCATCAATTTATTGGAGCCGAGGTTTGTTTAGCATTTTTTTTTTCGTTGTCGATACTTTATTTTTCAATGAAAAAAGTATCATTATAAAAATTTTAAAAATAAACCAAGTAGCATAATTTTCAAAAACAGTAAATCGAACATACTTTTAGACCAAAGTGACTGAGGGTGAAGGGCCTGAAAAGTAGACATGCGACATCGATGTCGATGTTTTCAAACCATCGATGTTTAAAAATAAACCAAGTAGCATAATTTTCAAAAACAGTAAATCGAACATACTTTTAGACCAAAGTGGCTGAGTGTGAAGGGCCTGTAAAGTAGGCATGCGACATCGATGTCGATGTTTTCAAACCATCGATGTTTTACAAAAAAACTTGTATTTACCATCAATTTATTGGAGCCGATGTTTGTTTAGTATTTTTTTTTTCGTTGTCGATGTTTTATTTTTAAATGAAAAAAGTATCATTATAAAATTTTAAAAATAAACCAAGTAGCATAATTTTCAAAAACAGTAAATCGAACATACTTTTAGACCAAAGTGGCTGAGTGTGAAGGGCCTGTAAAGTAGGCATGCGACATCGATGTCGATGTTTTCAAACCATCGATGTTTTACAAAAAACCTTGTATTTACCATCAATTTATTGGAGCCGATGTTTGTTTAGTATTTTTTTTTTCGTTGTCGATGTTTTATTTTTAAATGAAAAAAGTATCATTATAAAATTTTAAAAATAAACCAAGTAGCATAATTTTCAAAAACAGTAAATCGAACATACTTTTAGACCAAAGTGGCTGAGGGTGAAGGGCCTGAAAAGTAGGCATGCGACATCGATGTCGATGTTTTCAAACCATCGATGTTTTACAAAAAAACCTTGTATTTACCATCAATTTATTGGAGCCGATGTTTGTTTAACATCGATATTTTAACATTGTCGGTGGTTTTTTTTTTGTAATGATAAAGTACCATAATTAAAAATTAAGAAAAATAACTGCTTATGTAAGTATTTGTCAGTGATGGCGGCATTTGTCCCATTAGAAAGAGTTTTTTCCATAACTGGTGGGATAGTTAGTGAAAAAAGAAATCGGCTTAAGGTGGAGAAAGTTAACAAGCTTTTTTTTTTACAAACTGTAAATAACAAATATTGGGATATGTAATATTTATAGACCCCAAATATTTTTTATTTACAGTAAATAAAAAATAATTTTGTTATGTTCACCCCCCTTCATAAGTTGATACATAATAAATAATAACTAACAATAATTATTGTTATGTACCTAACTAATTATACTTATAGTTAGTAGTACCTATGTCAAATTGTTGTAAATATTATTTTCTTTTAAATTATACAATTTGAAAATAAAAGATTTGTTAATTATTCTTATTAATTTTTTTTACTTTGTTTTGACAGTTAAAAAAAATCTAAGTTATAAATTAATAAATACGGCAAAGGGCAAATTAAATCCCCCCCCCTACATTAACATTAATGGCGAACATTAATGTTTGAGGTTGCTAAACCAGTTTTAAGAAATCGGGAGAGAAAGTTTTAATACACTGATGTTTAAAAACATTGATGTTTTTTGGGCGATATATTATCAACATCGATGTTTTAATTTTGATGTTTTCCTGTCGATGCTGCATCCCTAATTGGTACCAGTCATACTTGGGGGCAAGGAGTTTTGGGCCCCAGCACTAGGCGTATCTGAGTTTTGGGCCCTAAGATTTAGGCGCTTCTCAGTAGTTTAAGCTTTTACAGAAAATCTGTTGATAGTTGGAGAAATACAGAGTTTAGCTAGGCCAAAACTGACCCTTATGAAACAAAAACCAATCAATTCACCAAATTGTGTTGTTTAGAGTGAATTTTACTCAATCGAGTTCACAAAACTGAAAGCAAATAAAACCTGAGATCTTGGAAAATAGTGTTCACATTTTTTCTTCATAAAATAAACAGGTTGATTAGTTTTTATAGCGCATGTGGCCAGATTTACTCAAGCTGCGCCAAGCAGTGTTTTTTGATCATGTCAATGAGCATACACACAAAGAGGGTTTTACTAACACACAGAAAATAATATAAAGAGGAGCTATTTAAGTTTGACTACGTTTGTCAAACCTATTTAAAATTCTAATGACGTTTCTGTTCTCTGATCAATACTTAAGCTTCGACTGCTAGAAAGGGAAATACACGTGTTAAAAAAAAATTATTTACATGTTTACAAGCATCTGTAGAGAAGGAACAAGAAAATGAACATAAAAACAAAATAGGTGCTTGTAAACAGAGAATAGATCAATGAAAGCTGCTGTGAAATGCTGCTCACATAACTGTCAAAGTTGCGTTTACTGACAAAAAGAGATAGAGCGGATCTTTTACTCGGAGCTGACCTTCCGAGAAGGTTATGGCCAATTGTTTTTCCATTCTTTCGTCGTAAATTTGGAATACGTAATAGCTTCCGCTGACCATGCTTGTCTCAGGAGGTGGAACGATGTGGTCTGGAGTCGTAAATTATATCCAGAGAGATAGTTAAACAAAACTTTTAACAAAAAAAGTTTGCTCTATCCACAGGTTTTCATATTCTTTTGTATGTAAAGTTATGTAAATTTGGAGACGTCTTCAGAAGTATTTCTTCAAAATTTGGGAGAAAGTTTAAAGGTTAAAGAATTCCAATCTTGTTTCGCATTTTGTTTATAACATTACGGGTATAAAAGAATGTTAACCCTATGGAACAAGTTCGTGGAAATCTTGTAAAAACTTGAAATGAGAGAAATATATATGGTATTCTGACATCAGAATATGGAAAACTTTTCATTGGTGCAGAATTTAATTATTTTCACATCTGGTACACTCTATTCTAGGATTATTTCACCCTTTTAGTCACACTTCTATTCAGGGCCCGATTTAGAAAATGGTATAGTAGGCACAACACGCAGGAAGGCCCCCCCCCCTTCCCCCCATGTTATTTGTTCATCACAAAAACTAATTTTATAACAATAATTGGTACTTACGTATTTGACTGTTGACCGTTTCACAGATGTCACCAAAAAGTTTGAGAAAATCGTGACATCACTTATAACTCTTGGCAAAACAAAATAAAGCAGATGAAAATCAAAAACATAATAATTAGATAATTAATGTAATTACAAGAATGTGATAGTGGGGGAAACGGTTGACGGACATTTACGTAAATACCCAATCATTTATGTAACTATTTAAAAACTTTTTTAAATTGTTAGATACTTTTGAAATTTAGGGGCCCTCTAAATTATGGGGGCCCTAGGCCCGTGCCTCACGGGCCTAATGGTAAATCATGGTAAATCAGGGACTGCTTCTATTTAATCAACTAGGAAAAGTACAGGCTAAAATTTCTATTTCATTAGCCATAGAATGAATCCAGTTGAACACATTGTAAGTAATCGATCGACAGATAGTACTGAACTTGTTTTAAGAACTTGTAGCGTGATTAACCGAAGTTCTTACACAATTAGCCTAGGAATTTTTAGAGTGATTTATTGGTAAAAATCACTTTGCTTGAAAGGTTAAAGCTAGTCACTCATTGGTCATCGTCAATCATGTGAGATTAAGTTGGCTGAAATAAACCTTCATATCGACATGTTTTCTGTACAGAACCTGAGTACGCATGCGCATGTCGTATCTTTTGCCACATGCTGCTCCAGTATGACCGGACTTAGATGACTTTTATCTTACAAAGACAAGACGTGTGCTTGTTATTGAAAATCTTGTGGTAAAATGTCGCACAGCCTGAATTTTTCTTTGAGGGGGTCTGAGAAATAGCCTTTTCCTTGGTACCGATCTAGTCATTTGGGGGAAGGGGGAAATTTCTTCTTCTCACGTTTAGGTAATGGTAGTTAATTAACGTCACACTGGAGAAACACAACGGGCTATTGGAGACGGTCAGGAATCAATCAAAAGGGGATATCCGAGGGCAACACCACGCAATTTAGAACCACGGTCCGATGACGAGATCAACACCTGAGCTGACACCCCACTCACCTAACTTCGACACCTCGCCAACGTGAGGACATTTGAGACCACAACCGATTTAACTTGCACCAGCCCACGTGTACACGACGGTCTTTGGTTGGAACGAGTTTCGAACTCGCAACCTTCATATTTCTATTCCGTTACTCGACCAACCGGGCTACCGCGCTCTTCCCATTACGTTGGGAAAGAGTTTAAAACTTGTTCGTGTAAATTTTTTACATAGATTTTGGGATGAGGTTCTTAACAGATAAGGCACAAACCTATAATTATTTGGGAGGCGCTGAAAGAGTGTTCATAATCATGTATTAGTGTAGTCATTTGAGAAGTCAGGAGTCTTTCTCACCAACTCCACAGTCGATTATTTTTTTCACTAGTCCTCTTCCCATTTAGAGCACAAAGATGAGTGGGTTGGGAAGAAAATATTTTAAATGTAACTAGTTTGTGCATGTGAAATTTGTTCAAAAATATTATGATGATGGAGAACGTTTAAGTATTTATTTGTGGATATCTTAACAGACAATTATCGTTATCTTTTAAAGACTGCAGATGCTAAGTTTTGCATATACATGGATAGCACTGATAGTTTAATTTAAAAAAAAAACGACTCGTACGCAACACTTCCCATTTCACTTGAGTGCTACTCTACAGAAACGGTGGAACTTTACTCTCACCTGGGTATAAAGAATGATGATGTCCTTGGGATAAGTTTGTTTTCTTTTCCTACGTCAAAATCTAAAAGATCAAAAAGAAATTTCTACAAACTGAGACTAGTGGAGTGTAGCTTAAGTCGACTTATCCCATGATCAGCCCCCTTTGGGTGAACCACTGTGTGAGCATAAACTTTAACAAACCATTAGAATGTTACATACACTTCATTAAAAATAATGTGCAGCTGATTTTCTCCAATATTGTTAAATCAACTATTTACTTGGAGAGCGAAATAGCAAGAATGGCAGGTAGTTAGTTTACGTCACATTGGTAACAACACAACTGACTATTGGCGACGGTCCCAATCCGAGGACTACACCTTGTAATTTTCAACCATGGTCAGATGACGAGGTCAACACCTGATTCTCCATACTACCTCACCACTCCAAGGTGAGGTAGTATTAACTTTAGAGACACTTTAAGGTCACGACAGATTTAACGTGCACCGGCATTAAGAACAACACTTTTTTCCAAATATTTCCTGCTGGAAACATCTCAACTCAATGATTTTCTCACGCTCGTTCTGAAATTATCCTATTTTGATTTGAATAATTTAAATAGGATTCGCGGAGAGAATAGAGGAACAACATACTTTTATTAGTCATTAATGTAGGGTATTTTTAGAGAGGAAGAAGTTTACTTCCGCTTTATTAAATCACCCATCAATTAAATGTTCAATTCTTGGGAAGCTTTTATCTGAAATTTGCAGAAATCCAAAGTACACGGATTGCATTTGAATGCTTATATCAATGATAATCTTCTGTACTTAGCATCCCAAAGGATCTAAAGTCTGTTTCAATTTCTACATTGTAAATAATATTCGGTGTCATAAAAAATACAATTACACACTCTTTGGATGCTGCCAACCGAAAACCAACCAGGAATTGTTCTAGGTATACTAAGTGTTTTATATTAGTCTCGTTACGGTCTCTGTTTAGCCAGCTTCACAACTAATAAAATATTAGTTTTCTTTGCATTCAATTATTTAGTCAAGACACTATGTCACAGAAAACACCTTGGCAATATGTTTTATGTTGTATTTCATGAGTATGGGAAAAAATAGTGCGAAAAGATAGTAGTATAAAAGTAAATTTTAGAACCTCTGGCCCGGTAACAGTGCCCCCAAGTTTAAAGGTAACATAGGTCCGTTGTGATGAAAGATCTGGTGGCAACAATGAAAAATGTATTTCGATTCAGAAGTTCGAACTCTTATTTTGAATAGATAGACTCTCGGAGATACGTGATTTTGTTTTGTTATTCGAGGTCGTTGGCGGAGGTAAGAGTTAGTTTACAAGCGTAGACATTCTCGGCAAACAAGTAAAGCTGAAAACAAGTGATGGCAATTTGTCATTAAATGCGCTATTTTTTTAATACCTTTCTTCGAACATCTCCTCGTCATCACCTTCAAGCAGGGCTGTTCTCGTGGCAGATGGACAGTTCATAGCTTTTTTGCAAAGAGCAAGCATTGTTGAATGTTTTAATGCTAACGTTTGAAGAAATTATGCATTTTGTAAACAGGCATATATTTTTTTAAATATGTTTTTGAAAGACCAAGGGGTAGCCTGAGATCCCATTATTGCTTATCGGAGGAGGGGGTATTTAAAAACAATTCGCAAGTAATTTGTGACGACTTGAAAGTGGATGCTAGTGCCGGATTTTGATGTAAAAAGAACTGAGACGATTTTTCATATTTGAACCTGACATTCTTTCCCCGTTTTGGTTTAAAGCCAATGAAACTCGTGAGTGTTCATAGCGGAGCAGCGTCCACCATGTCTGCTCCATCGTCTGGCTCTGTCTAGTCGGCGTCTGGCAGTTGACTCTCTCTTCTTTTTCGTCTCCATATGGGATTTGTTCGGTGGAATAAACACCATTACGTTTGTTGTGAGGGAACTAAAATCTCAGTTTGGTGAACAAATGAGAACTTGACATACTTTCGGCCTTGAAGAATAGGAGAATATTTACAATCGTCAGTTGTTCGATATTCTCACAAAAATGCTTCCAGTTTCTCTTGCAATAAGTCGTTTTTGTCCGATTATTCTAAGCTTTATTACATGATTTTATGTACCGTAGGCTATCGAAATTACAACACAGTTTTATTTCACGTTTCCAGTTGTGCTAGTTTCGATTTCACGGTGTTTTCTATACACATGAAATGCAGTGATAAAATAAGGATTAGATCAAATGGAAACAATCGAATATGAATCGAAAAGTGTGAATCATGTCGGAAGTTCTTCCGGCTCACCAGAGAGAACTTAGGACCATATTTTATTATTTTACAAGAGCATTGTGGCATATTCTATTTTCCTACACCGGGTTGCAGGAAAATAAAATATGCTCCAATCCTTTCTCCTTTTCCATTGAGAAATAAAAACAGAAATAACCAAATGAAGGTTATGTTATTGAACAACAAACAGTCTGTGTGAACCATAAATAAAAAAAAAAGAATGCGATGATTAGAAAATTATAGTCCCAAAATTTATTAATTGTAAGTTTTGCGGCGAATTTTTTGAGGTAATAAAGTAAATCCAATAATTATGATTATATATATATATATATATTACAAATATGTTCTTTTTAAAACACAAATAAAAATTTTAATTAATTAAAAAAATTTAATGTAGTAAAATATTTTTTAAATATTTCTGAAAATAAAAGTGTTGATGGATAGGGAGGCATCAGAAAGAAGCCTGACCTACCACTCGTTTTCAAAAATATATTTAAAAAAATGTTTTTACTATGGTTTAAAAAATATTTTTTTATTATTAGGTTTATTTATTTATTTATTTATTATAATAATAATAATTATTATTATTATTTTTTTTTGGGGGGGGGGTGTCCTGTATAGTTAATTTTAAATTTCCATTTGTTCTTGAAATAGTATTGCGTACCATGATGTTTACAGCTTCAGCGCGTTGAACGTCCACTTCAAATGCATTCCATTCACTATTTCTTATGGCGATTCATTATTTTTTGACGTCTAAACCTATTTTCGCGTTGGCTCACGTTTTCTTTTCTGCACTGATTTCTATCGTCGTAGATATCGTATAGATAGACCTTCTGTAATCAGACTGCTGGAGAAATTCATTAGAGTGACGAGCACTTCAGTGTAGATTTGTCAATATTATGTAGTTTCACAACTCAAATAAGTGTATTTAAAGTAATCTGTAAAATTGGGCGAATGAATTGCGTAGCGTTTGATTACAGATTGTCTTTTTCAAATTTTAAACGATGTCGATTTCAGTATCACGTACGATTGTACGATGTAAGGCCCGGTGCATACATCCGGTTTTTCAACTTGCGGCGCCACTGCGGCACCGAAGCCCAACTATGCATAACCGTGAAATGACGCACGAACTCATTTCGCGCCATTTGTAATAAATATTCTACTGAAGAAAATGTGTTTATTCCGCTTACTTGGTGCACAAAAAAAGTATATTTTGAAACAAAATAGACGTTACTGGATACAACCATTTATTAATTATTATTTATATTCCATTTGTTTATGAAAACAAGGTACTTCAGAACGGAGACTCATGTGCGGCGCCGTGGGAATTGCGGTTCAAATTGGACGCAAGTTGGACGTGTGTCGCCCCAGCGGCGATGGAGGCATCTGTGCACTGCTCCATTGGTTCTAATGTATCAGACCGCATTTGCGTTGCTGCAGCGGCGCCGCACGTTGAATAACCGGATGTGTGCACCGGGACTAAGTTGGCATTTCGGAGTAGGATTATTAATGTATTTGAGCTGTTATTGAGCTTTATAAGATTTACACAGTAAGAAAAGAGACCTAAAAACAGAATAGATCCCTGAGAAAATATATTCACGTTTTTCGTGAGGAACTCTAATAACTCTCGTGAGGAATTTAATTACTCTGTTGCTTTTACAAACTCGAGTAACTTATTTGAGAAATTGTTACATTGTACTCTATGTATGCGACGAAAGGAAAGAAACTTACCAATAAAGAATCATTTGCCAGTCACATCCTTATTAATAGACTTGCTGAATTTCAATATAAAAAGATTTTATTGCATTAATTAAATTTATTTTCTTTTCTCGAATAAGAATATTGCGATCCTCGAAACCCCAATAAACAGCAATCTGCAGAACAACGTACGAAGGCCAGTAATTATCGTAAAACCTTTTGATGGGCCTTTTGGTGTGTTGACTCCACCGTCGCCAGTCGCGTATTTAAATCATGCTCTGCATTGATTCCTGTTTATGGGTAGGAATTACCATCTTGCATTTTAACTTCTATTATTTTTCGTAGAATTGAACTCTGGTAATGTAATTAAAATAAAACTAAAATTGGACGTGGCTTATAAATAGCTCGTATTTTCTTGATTGGTAGGCTATTATCTGTGGTCAGGGCCAATTATCGTTCCTATGTGTTCAGAAAACAAGCGAAAGTAATAGAGAATCTGAATTTTTTTGTGAGTGTGCCTGCATCTTCGGGGTAAACCTTGTCAGTTTGATTCTCGGTGTTTGAAAGTATAATGAGTACTGTGTGTGTTTAACTTATTTCCCACAATGGTTTAGGTTGCTGGCTTGGAGCAGATATTGTTTGTTTACCAATCAAGTGGGACTGCAATTAATATCGGGTAAGAAATAATAAGTAAGTAGTTTAATTAACACCGCTCTGGACCAACACAAGAAAAATCGATTATTTTCTGCGCAATTTATCATCGATTATTATTTATATAACTTGTTTGTTTTCTTTCCTAGCACAAAATAACATGCTCAATTTTGTCATACTTCGTATCTCAGAATTGTGCATTTTCTTGATGCTATCGCCAAATCATTGGAGCTCCATATAACTTTGGAATATTACGCCATATAATTATTATTTGATGAATATATTTTTTGGTATTTACAAGACCCCATTTGTTTTTTAAAATGTGTGTTTTCGAAATGATATGTTTGCTTTTCGTTACCAATCAGCTTATTTGTTGTGGTTGTCCTCCACATTTGAAAGGCCGGGGTGTTCAAAACTTGGAACCGTTCTTATCGCTATTTCCAATACGACTTTTTGCTTCTTTTCTTTATCTTTATGCTCGTGGTGGAAAATGGCTGTTGAGTGAAGGACCAATAACAGTGCAGATAAGTCATCCATTTAAAGCTGTCGAAGAAAAATAAGTACAAAATCAAAAGCGCTATGAAAAAATTTCAGTTTTTGTCCATTCTATTGTTAAGTTTCTTTTTCAACTTTACACTCATTATTAATATTGATAACTGCATCCAAAATAATTTAGTTTTAAGTTATTCACCAGCTAAAACGAATGATTTAAATTCTAGCATAAAGTTTTCGTTCTTGTATTACTCACATTTGAAGTGACCTTGCATTCATTCAGTGGTATCAAAAATCGCTTCAGTTTCTATATTTATAAATAATAACAGGCTATTTTGTACTGGTGTAAATTTAAAAAAAGTGCACAGCAGAAGTTTGTTTAGAAACCAAACATTTTCAATAACAAGGCATTTTGTTCCATTAAAACCGACTAGTTACCACAAAAATTCTATGTTTTAAAACAGTGATATTTATTATGAAAAAATTTAAGAATTTCTAAACAGTTGTCAACCAGCAGTTGAAATGATTGAAAACCAGATCATTATTTAGAAATCTGATACCGTAGCTCAATGCTTTTCAACCTTTTCCAAAACCAGCGCATTAACTTGCTTAATCTTTCGACTTTATGTCTTAAATTCATTTAGTACGCATATATAACTTACTACCCATGTGCAGAATTATATTCAATGTTCTGCAACACAACTCCAAGCAATTGCAATTGTTCTGCAGGCATTTTTTCCGAATTTTGAAAACTGCAGTAAAATCAAAAACAGACGTAAAACACAATTATCGGCAAAATATGTACGAGGGCTGTTCAATAAAGAATGATGATAAATTAATAAAAAATAATTTTCTGTAGTAATCCTCCAAATTTGTATGGTCTTTCTCAAAATACTCCCCATTACATGCAATGCACTTATCCCACATGTTTTCCAGTCTTCAAATACATGCTGGAAGCCATTTTTTGACAGGTCCTTCAAAATCGCCTACGCAACTTTCACCATTGCCTGTAATGATGAAAACCGCTTTTCCCAGAGGTGTGTCTTCAAATTCGAAGAAAAGAAAAAAAATCGCATGGCTAAATCAGGACTATATGGAGGATGGGAAACACACATGACTCTCCCCATAATCTTCCTGTAGCATAACATAGACTTCAGTTGACGAATTTTTAAGACAAAAACAAAATTTAAATGCAGTGTATTGCACTTCGCGTGTCACATCCATTTTTGCCGTAGGCGAAAGAAAAACTAGGCGTTCTTGGCCGGCTGCCAAGGCCTCAGCAATGACTTCATAACCGTGAAACTTGCGCTATCTATTCTCCACTTATCCCGCTACACATTCAATACAAATTTTATTTTTCTTGATTTTTTAATCACCTTGAAAAAAATTATGATCATTCTTTATTGAACAGCCCTCGTATTCCATAATACTAGAGAGCACCACCCCTTGCTCGCCAACCAAACTCCTGCCCCAAGTGATTTCGCTCTTTTTTTTACTTTAACACTTAATGCACCCTAAACTAATAGCCGCATCAGTAAACAAACATCTCCATCTTGTTCCCTGTACAATTTTGTATAAACCATGTTAATCTCGTAATATTCTGATATGCACTTAATCGGCAAACCGTCTAAGAATCGAGCGAAAAAACGAGCATGACGTCACAGCGAGTTTCAAGGGCATCTGGCAAACCCGTTAGTCAGAAAATGTAACCTTAATTTCCGTAAATAAGAATGAATGCGTATCGCTCCACGAACTAAAAAGTACGACATTTGTGTGACCATCTTTTGATCGCATTGAATTTATTATAATAAACCAATTTCAAAAATAATTGTACCGAAGAAAGAGTACATTCTAAGGTATACTGCGATGTTTTCCAATTTAAAAAACTAATAATAATAAGATATAAATTTGACATTTTTAACAAAAAAGTAACGAAAATGTCCCGATTTTTCACAAATTTCAAAACCAAATTGAAATTTCTAAAAAAACTCGACGAGCAGCAAAAATTTACGTTTGAAAGTGCTCTAAAAAAATCACGACTGAAGACTGAAAATTTGTACTTCTTTTGCTCATTCGCGTTAGAAATTTCGCTGTTTCAATTTTGACACCTTATAAACCCTAAACTAATTTCCGCATCGGATAAAAATCGTCAGAATTGTCCAGGCAACACGATGAAGACCAAACCATGTTAATTTCGTAATTTTATGATGCGTGCTTTCTCGGGAAACCGTCTAACAATCGAGCTAAACAACCCAGTTTTCAATTCTGCAGCAGCGGCGGTAACTTTTTTTAATATAGAGAGAAAACACACATCAAAATTAATTAACTTACTTTATTTAAAACCAAGGCATACTTTCAGAATTCGCAATTCTGTTGATAACTTTTGAAGTTAAATATTTTGTCATTGATATAAAAGATGTGTTTTTTTATAAAGTGTTTGTGGTATACCTTGGGGCTGTGTAGGGAGGTTATTCCTTAGCTAGAGAAGAAAAAGAAGGCGTGGAAAGGAGCGCGCTTTGCACTGCAGAACATCCTAACTTTTGATTTAAAAAAAAAACGGCCAAAATTTTGATAAAATTAAGGAAAATTTGTTCTGCGACGTACGTCGTAATTTTAAGCACTTTCTGATCCCGGGACTTAAAATTTCAATTAATTATAAGGTTTTTTTTTTTATTATTATTTTTAATTTAACATGAAAATGGATTTTTAATGAAATGAAAACAAAGGAAAGCGGATAGTTTTCAAATGATAAATAGAAAAGCTGATTGTAATTTTGTGTTTTTTCACAAATAATTATGTAAAATAGTAGCTCCTTGAAGCTTTTTCTATTTTTGGTCAGATATAATGCTTTCTGCTCATACTCTTGTAATTTACGTAATGTGCTCGTTCTTATATCACTAGTGGCAGTTGTATGGACTAATGCCATGTAGACAATGTAGTTATGTTCTACAAGTCACGCCCTTTAGCAATAAAAAATAGGAATTAAAGGAATACCTGCGGTGAACAGTTGCCACTATTCACCAGTCAACTTTCAAACCGGAGGTAGGATTTGAGTGGAAAAAGTGAATAAATAGATAAGTGCAGAAAGGAAGCCACAGACGCTTTCTTTTTCAAGGGCGGTGAATGTCACCTGTTGCAGCTCATTGTGCCGTGACACCTACACGTTTCATAAAGAAACTTTCGTTCTTTTTAATATGTGCATTTTCCTCCATGTAATTGAATAATATTTAGGTTTGGAGTCTAGGTCAAAATGCTATTTGAGATTGTAGATTAATTTCCAGTGAAGAATAGGTGCGTTGGAGTTGCAGCGAGAAAATTATTTCTTGTTTTCATTCAATCGGTGTGGGAAACAACTTTTGTTGAGCAAAATTATATCAAGAAGAAATTGCTGTGCGAATGTTTCTTAATCGGCTATTCAGTTTTCTTAACTTTTGAAAACTTAAAATTCCATCTTCATTTTAAAATTAGGCTGACCATACGTACCGTTTGGAACAGGACTGTTTTCCGTATTTCTCGGTCGTTTTAATAGAAATGTCAATTATGTCCCGTTTTTAATAAATATGAATTACTTTTATATTGATCTATCATAAATTAATGACCTATAATCATATATCGATATTTCTTTGTTTTCAATAATTTGTATAATCAGGACGTTGCATTTAGAAAACAATTCTGTATCTGATTCACGAGACAGATTTTTCTAAAATAGAGAAAAATGTCTAAACTTTTGTAACATTGCAGAGTTTATTTTTCGTCTTCCAAAAGTACAATACCTGTTGTGAGGACATTTTCTGTTGTGAACAGTATGTGATTAAAGCATGAATCTAAATTAAGTGTTGAGATAATGATGGGCTATGTTAGTTGTAAATACAATGTTGTGTCGTGGAGTAAGAAGTTTTATAAGTTGTTGAAAGTGGAGAAATTTGTTGCGTAAGATTACTTCATAAGCAAATATTCATGGTACGATTAAAGTGAAGTGCAGTGTACCTAAACTGTGATGCAGAACCATCTACTTTCTATGGGATTAGTTACAGACGAATAATGGTTAGCTCAATATATATGTGGAAGAAAAAAAAACTTTTTTTTTGTCGTCATTCTTTTATATGAGTATAGAATATCACAAAACCCCCGTCCGTTTTTGACATCCCTATATTGAAATTTCATCTCAAGAAAATATGCAGCCTATTTTAAACTAGAATTATCATTTTCGTAACTTAGTTTTTCTTAGTTGATATATACGGTCAGTTCAATGGGTAACGGACAAGAGTTGTTATTTTTGATTTCCATTTTTTCGCTTTTAATACTCGAAAAATATTTTCTACAATTCTAAAATAATTCAATAAGTTGTTATGCTGTCCTAATATTATCCGATTATTGTAAGAAGAGATGTTACCAAAAGTTAGGTATTTTAATTAACGGCACACTGGAGCAACCCCACTCTTTACCAAAAGGAAGGAATAATTTCAGTTGTTTTTGTGTAGCATATTTTTAATCGAATGAATTATTCCAATTCCTTCGTATAGAATGAAAAGATCAGAAAATATTTATTCAATTCATGATTAGATTTGTAGATTTGTTTAGATTGTTAGCGCTTGATCCAAAAAAGGACAATCAGTGTCAAACTCAAAATAAAGTTTATGTGTTTGGATCTTTCAAATGAAAAGTGGGAAACATGACATTGTTTCGTTTAGTTCGAGACTAAATTAATTTTCTTTCTTAAAAAAAAATTTTTTTTTCATAAATTTTGTACATAAAAGGGAATGGCTTTGAGCTCAGTTTATTGTGCAAAAATCAAGATACATACCCCAGAATTCCAAATATTCCTATAGATTTCTCTGTAAAAGCTCGATTTCAATTTCTTTTTAAATCTCTCTCACTAAACACTTAGCATACATTTTACTTGTTCTTAAAAACGGCTATTGAGTAAAAAAGTATTGTTATTTTAACCTGACCTGTTGGTAGTAGGCGTCGTTCTTGAGATGCAAAAAATATGTTAATTTCTGTCCTGAAACAAGACACTAAGGTTCCGCCCTTCGGAGTACCTATGTCGCTAACATTTGAATTAATGCTTGTTTGAACGAATCTTCGTTACAAAAATACAGATCGTGTCGATCGTATTAACTACAGCTTTAAAAAAACTGAATCTGTGATAAGTGTGCCCTTGGTTTTCTCGAACAGTGATACATTTGATGAATTTTAAATTTGCGACTTAATAACAATACACAGAAACTTGACTGGTGGATGTAATTTTAATACTTATAGTTTTCAGATGAGTCTCATTCTAGTTACAGTACCAGAAGGTTTTAAGCGAAATTCATCTCCTGATTGTCTGCATGGAATGTAATCTAACCTGTTTCGATTTATTTTTATGAAGTTTATAAAATTTTCCACTCTGTGCAATTATTAATTGAGGGAGGGATATTAAACAGGGCCATTCCTGAAGTGTTAGCTGCCCAAGTGCAAACCTCAACAGTTCCCTCAAAAAACATTTAATTTTAGGGGGGGGGAAGGCCGTTTACAAAGCATGTATTCAGAAAATTATTTCGGATGGCATAGTCTTTTTCACCGGTCCTTTAAATGCCATAATGGTAAATGAGCAGTGCATTTAATTACTTTTCGACTGTTTACAGACTAATAATGAATTCAGATGCACATTTCAGTTGCGGGATTTATCAAATCTTGAATGAATGATGAATTCTGATGTACATTTCAACTGTGTGATTTATGGAACTTGTAAGTTTTGTCATGTTTAGAGTGTGTTTTTGATAGCAGTATAATTCCAAAATCATTTCGAGAAGGATTCGAACACCGTGGTCTACCCTTTAATACTCTAAGTAAAAACAAACGATGTAACTTCCTAATTATTTTTCATTACAATCCCAAAAATTACCACAAAACGAACCTACACAGAACGAATAAGCATCGAATTAATAGAAAAGCGAAACAATTTAATTGCTGGGAGTGTTAATTTAAAGTTAACATACTGCCCCTGTATATTGTTTCGTTTTCCCCGCAACGAGCAGAGCACACCACTTAGGCACGTCCCTGGCGACCAACGACGGATTAAAAGAACCTCAAATGAGGTGTGAATGTGGTGGGTCAGTGTCCCTTTATTTGCTGTCTTCCATTCAAAGATGTAAAAAAGTCACGAAAAAGCCTAGATCAATCTTTCCGATTGAAATTCAATCTGCGAAACATGTTAACTCTTTCAGCTCGCAAGCGCCTTGAAGCGAATCGTTAAAATCGAATTAACTTTACGCATGGTATGATTCATTACTTTAATTAGTTACAGCTGCGGCTCTCTTCTTTTTCCTTCGGCGATAGATGCTTCGAGATATTTCTCTCCCAGTGAGTTTTATTTCTTCTTACCAATCTCTGATTGGAGCGTGTAATTAGCACCAGCATTTTGTCCGACCACGTTTCTCGTCTCGAGTTCCCCATTCAGCCATTCAAGTCTTCACGTGCACGACCGTAACCTAAACGTGGTGGTCTTGCTGTCTGAAGGAACCTCTCACGTGTGTGTTTCCTTCCCCTCCCATATCCTTTATTTCGGACTCCTGCAACTGGTTTTCCGAGAATTTTCTTTTCTTTTTCCCCCCCACGACCGTCTTTCGTTTGTTTTCAAATGGACCACGAGGATGAAGAGTGTTCCCGGTCTTTGATAAGAAAGTTGGCATCCGAAAGGGTGGTGCTCGTGTTGCAAGATTTTGTTTGTTATTCCTCAGGAACATTTTTTTTTTGTCCACGGCCTCGCTCTGACTAAACCAAATCTTAGCGGATCCTTTGTGCAATTTTTTTTTTCGAACTACGTATTAATTTCAGTGATATTTTCACTAATTTTATTTTATTTTTACATTTTTAAGGAATTTTCATTGCATTTTATGATATTTTTAGTCAATGGGAAGGATACGCTTGCTTCTTTATCAGAGCACTAACATGACTAATAATGAAAGTGGAGGTGCTTTTCATTCGTTCGTCTTAACTACTAACGTCTTAACTTAATAGACCAATCGTTGGCTTCTAACGATTTTAAAAATTGTGAAATTTGCTAAGAATGAATTCCTTGTCACAGTGATGAATATTCTATTGTGAGCTTTCAAAACAAAGAAATTAAAATGAGCTCCCACGCTTTTATTTATGTCATGGATGTATGTTGTTTTAATTTTATTTTTGGAACGCATAATATTTCCCACTGTGCCTTCCAACATATCAACCTCACAACCTGATGAAACATGATTTAATATGTGCATGTGGCTATCCATGAAACTATTTGAATATTTGCAATATTTTTTTCTCTCTCGTGTTTAGTGAAGAGCAACTGCAGAAATACAATCTGCTGAGGAATATTTATCCCTTACAGGCAACTAAACTTGTAGACTTTGTATTTATTTTGCCAGATCCGCGTGTGTACGTTCTAGATCTTTTCAGTTTATCATGTTTTGAAAGTTGTTTCAGCTAGAAAATTGTTTTGTGACAAAGTAGAACAATTTTTTTCTCTTTCGTAGGAATTTAAGGTGCTATTCTCAATCTTCTTTGGGTTCAACATTTTTACTATAAAAAAGTTATATTTATTGTACCCATAGACGTAAATTATTTGAGCGATTTTATGTTGGCCTTCGAGAAGCATTTTGCAAAAGTGATCAAAATGTACTTTTAAATAAAATTACTTTAAGTCCACATAAAAACCGCATCATGTACCACCTCTAAATTTAACCCTTCCAAGTGAAGAGGTTTCGCTTAGTAACCTACTTAAATTGTTTAAATAAACTAATTTTATCGCTAAAAACATACATAATTTCATAAAACGTTTTCTATATTCTGTGCTTGGAAGTACTAAGTGCTTCGTCGCAATATACTAGGCAGATTTAATTCCTATTTACTTTACATTTTTAATTTACATTTTGTTTAATTGTCAATATGCTTTTTAAAATTTTAAATGGAAAATAAAAGAAAATTAACTTTCTGTTTTTCGTGTGTAAATAATTATAAGTACAGCTTTGAATGTGAATCTAACGGAATTCGTATAAAACGCTTGTCAGAATGAGGCATCCTGCTTTAAGGGTCAGTCGAGAAAACTTTTTTTAAATAGAAGCATATTTGTATTTCGAGGTGCTTAAATAATTTTAAAGTTTTTCATAAAACCAATCAGTCAAAAAATGTTTTTATCGAAGGATTTGTCATAAAATGAGTTTGTTTCTGAATGTTCAATATGAGTTTCATAGGATTTTTTTTCTTAAACAAATGCAACTTCTCTGACGAAACTCATGTATACGTAATATGGAACACCTAGATTGAACTCATTATTCTATATTGCGTATATTTTCCTTATTTTGAAACGTAGTTTGGAAAGAATAGAATTGTAATGACATAGAATACAATCTCTGTGGGAAATGAGTTTTCAGTTCATTAAAAATTATCAGTATTTTGCTCCCAAACTGTAGAATTTTGTGAAAAAAGCTGTTAGTATCCATGGAAGATTTCAAAATAGTCCAGGTCTTCCGTGGACGCCGTAACACACACACATTGTCTTTTAGTAACATAGGTTTTAATGTACATTATTTAATTATATCTTATGTGGTCTCGCGTATTGCTGTTAATTATTGTTTGCATCTAAGAAAGCTTAAACTACTCATGTAAAAAAATCATGAGATTAAGTGTGATGATAGTATGAAGATTCTAGACTTCAAAGCTGATTTAATTTTGCAATGATGTGGATAGGTTTTGGTTTGTTGAGGAAACTTGAAATTTAAATACCATATTAAAGATGTCCCGAACCCTTTTCCATGTGAAAAAGTTTAATACAATGAAAGTTGAGTGTAAAAAAGTGAAATCTGTTCATTTCTATTATTTAAGGACTAAATAAATTTACAGTTTTGTGTAAAAATCGACAATTCTGACTTTTATCTCTTTACTAGCAGTGCCCGCACGGCGTTGCATGTGACAGCATTCTTGCCATGTCCTTACTGATATTGAAAACATTAAAAAGAAACACAATAATTTTAAGAATGAGTCCTACCTCCTCCCGACATGACACGGGTATGTCGCCTCATTCCTTGCACCTCATTGATCCACAAAAATTGAAGAAATTATATAAATTCAAAAGTAAGTTATGCTTGTGTTAACGCTAAACCCCACCGATTCCGACTAACAACGTAAATGAAGGACAAATTCAGTGAAATCAAATCCAAACTAAACAGAAATAAACAAAATTGCATAAATAATAAAAATTCAAAAGTTTGATTAAATCTTTGTTACAAAAATTGCTTTTAAGAAGTCTTAACGCTAAACTTCACTTATTCCAACAAATTAAATGAATAACAATGTCAGCCAAAATCAAAACAAACGTAAATTTTTAAGTAATTACTTTTAACAAAGTTATTAGTTTCAACAAAGTAATTAGTTTTTATAAAGTAATTATTTTCAACGGAATGATTTGAGCCTGGAACCACTACACAGAAGTTCACACGGTACTACTATGTACGCACAGTAATTCCTATGTAAGCAACCCTGATTCCTTAAGGAAATCCAACAGAATTTGCTTATCTAGACATAAACGAACATAAAGTAAACGAGGTACTCTCTCACTTCCAAAAGTTTGCCTACGATCAGAAAAACTAAGCTGCGAATAACTGCGAGTAATTAAGAATACCCTGAAACCCATCACCACTAAATATAGAAGGCATGTTGGAATCGAGAAAGAAAAAAAGCAAGAAACAATATTGTACCAGTGACGTTATTTGATGACCATCATGCATCGCGGCTGAGAGTGGTGCTGGGAAAAGAAGAACCGCACGGAGGAAAAAGCTAATAAATTAATTTTAAAATATTCTGGATTAAATTTTAAAATTCGTGCTTCGAGGTGAACTCAGTCACCTTTAGGACTAACTACCTGTATGCCAAATTTCATGGCTGTAAGTGCTATAGTTCGTCTGGACGCCTCACACTCACAAAAACTTCCTTTTATTACAGTAGAAATATAAGAATCTTAGTCAATTTTTTGGTGTTTGATAAATTCAAACATCACATTTCCCTACTTATAACCTGCTGTTAAACTTACAAGTTCCATATTACGTACCGTTACCCCCTGAGTAAAAGTTTAAAATTTTAGTGGTCTGCCGGAGCAAGACAACATTTACATTTTTATTTTTAAAAGCGAGAGCCCGGTACAGTGGAAGTGAGCTGTTAAAAGTTTTAAATTAAGATGATTTGACTCTTTGTCAGATGAAGTAAGATCCGATGGAAGTTTTAGGAATTTTTTGAGAATGGCCAGCTGCGATTTTGAATATTTGATTGTGATGATCGAGCATAAAATTGTGAAACATTCTCCAATTAGAGGAACAGCTATTCCGGTTAAAGAAAAACTTGCAGTTACGTTGCGCTTTTTAGCAAGTGGAGATTCATACACTAGTCTTAATTATTTGTTCAAAATATCTAAAAGTACAATATCATTGTTTTTGAGGCTTTAATAGAACTGCTCAAGGACAACGTGAACGTAAGTACCAAATGTGAATTTTTTATAGTACTTAAGAAAGTATGACTCACTTTCTATAAGGTTAGGTCTCAGCAATACACTCTTTTTACAAAATCTCAACACATGGATTCAATAATCTCACAAAAAGGAACATTAAAACAATAGAGTATATTTCAGAAATGTTTTAATTATTACGGTCATGTTTATATTGTCTGTAGAAAATATTTTTTCTGCATTATTAAAAATATTTCAACTTCTAAATACACAGTCCAGTCACATTAATGTGACCACCACCTACTTTCGACGTCAACGTGAAATAACCAATCACAAAAGGTAGGAGGCAGCACATTGCAGTGGAGTGTATATAAAGGATGTCCTAGGGCATCGGAAAGCATTTCAATCGTTGGCGTAATGCAGAAACGTAGCGATTTATCCGACGTCCAAAAGGGCATGATTATTGGCTTTCGAGCCAAGGGTGAAAACATTTCGGAAACGGCTAATTTTGTGAACTGTTCGCGTGCCGCCGTGGTAAAAGTATGCCGTGCATGGCAAAATGGCACTATCCAAAATCAGCGGCGTGGCACATGTGGTGCACCACGGGCTATAGATGACAGAGGCGAACGAAGGCTACGGAGATGCTTTCGGGCGAATAGACGTGCAACTGTTGAGCAACTGACCGCCCAGATGAACCAAGGGGCTACCAAGAGTGTACGGTTCAGCGAACGTTGCTGCGCATGGGGCTCCGCAGCAGACGCCTGGTTAATGCACCTATGCTGACTGCTGTTCATCGGCGACGAAGGCTGGAATTTGCACGCCAGTACCGCAACTGGACATCCACAGAGTGGCGACAGGTGGCTTTTTCAGATGAATCACGTTTTATGCTCCATCGGACAGATGGACGTTGGCGTATACGGAGTGAAACGTCTGAAAGCAAACACCCTGCAACAATTGCCATGGATCCTTAACCGCGTAATCTAGCGCAGCTGGCCACGGCATTGGAGACGGCATGGCTCAACATTCCAGTGAACACCTTCAGAAACCTAATTGACTCTCTTCCTGCACGTCTCGCAGCGGTCCGGTCTGCCAAAGGTGGTTATTCTGGCTTTTGACAGGTGGTCACATTAATATGACTGGACTGTGTATTATTGAAATGGTGAACAGTACATGTCAAAATATTTTAGATTATTACCTGCTTAATTATTCTTGAGGAGGTTAGTAAAATCAATAATGGTAAGCACACTCAAATGCGTTTATTTTACCTTACATCAGTTAGTTAATGTATCAAATTACAGTTTTAAAAAAATACTAGGTATAAAGTAACATTCGACCAACCGGTCTAGTGGTTAAGATGTTGGCCTCTGGATCGAAAGGTTCATGGTTTGAATTTGGGGTCAAAGCATGGATGTAATTGTGCTGTCCTATGTTAGTGGTACTGATGGCCTCCCCCATTGGGTGCTCCTAAACAAATGACCATCGCTTACGCAGCCGTGACCAAAGGAATTATGATAATGTCCCTCTCCACCAGCTGAATTAGTGGGGAAAATAGTATCTGGAATAAGGCTAACAAAATCGAATTATTTTACTTTTCCTCAGTTGTTATATTATTTAGCGTCACTCTTTGAACGTAACTGCAGAAGGTAAGAATTGTATTTAGAGGATGGTATAGTCATTATTAAAAGTCGTATCAATTGTCCTTGGTAGACCTATTGCCCTAGTCCGTTGTCCACGTACAAATTCCATTTAGGATTGAAACGGAATGTTCAAGTGAGTCTTCTGCATCTGTTGATAATTAATAGATTTGGTTGGATAAATGCACCATTCAAATCTTTTCATACTTTTACCTTCAGTTGGATTTTACATCTAATCAATTTTTTTAAATTCAGAACGTTACTTTTATACTGTACATTATGTTGCTATATAGTCAACATGTTTTAAAGCACCACTTTGGAACATTCATTTTTAATACAAATGTTTAAACATGGCTTTTATTCTGATGCAAATGTGTGCGCTACATTTCTTCAAGAATTCCTTAGTTAAAAAATTTTTTATGCATGATTTATTGTTTTATCCTGCGTTTGGCGCAGCTTGTCCGCTTTTGGACCTTTCGCCATAAAACTCCAAAATCCATCCATGGTGTGGTGACAATGCAGAACCAACCAATTAGTGTTGTTGATTACGGAATGAACATAGCGCCGTTGGGCAGAGGTCTCCTTGAGGAATTTACTTGTGGAATGTCTTCAATATCATAAAAGCTCTGCAACTTTTGTCGACGACAAATGTCGAATTCCTTTTTGATCTTTACCGACTCTTGGTGGAAAACAAAATGTGTGTTGCAGACATGCCAAATATGTCAACGACAAAATTAGGGCCTTTTTTCGAAAAGTCGTCAACACATGGCTGCAACTCCGGTGTAAAAGCGGCTTTATAGTGGCAATCTTTTCAATATCGAAATACTCAATAACTTTAAGGACCCCTGGATTAATGGTATCCTTTGTAGGAAGTAAACACTGATTGACTTCCTATTTTAAACGAAGGCCAAGTTTGCCCACTGTGCTAACAGCCTGCGATCTGTTGGCTGCATGAATTAGATTTTTGTAACTATCCTGGATGTATTTCTCTCTTCTGTATTAGTAAAACTTTCCTGTGTGTACTTGTGTGTTTCCTGAACTGTGTGTACTTGTGTGTTTCCTGGACTGTGTGTACTTGTGTGAATTCTTTTTTCTCTTGGCCTTTGTGCCATAAAACCCAACCAACTTCATCATAAATAATTTTTTTTAAAGAAATAAATTGCACGGTAAATTTTTACAAACGTTTGCACATTAACAAAAAATGGCATCTTATTGCCTTCACAGGAGCAATTGCTGTCATTTCTTTCGGAAATGGAATGCGCAATGGAAAAAAGCTTGGACCAAAAACCGGTATAGAAAACTACTGTCGGTAATTTTCCAACCGTAATGATAGGTAAATTTGTTACACCACAAGAAGAAATTAATGTTGAGATATTGCAGAAATCGTCTTTTGCATTGTGTTCAATTATTTTAAATCAATTTGTGGAGGATTTAAAACCCATCTAAAACATCTCCCTTCTTGCGCTACGCCGAAATTGTGTTCCGTAAGCGGGAGTTCCAAGTTTTGACAGATTTCGCAACATTCTAAGAAAAGGAGCGGTTGTCTCGAAGTTAACCCTCACTTTGCCCCCATTCCGAATCTAAGTTTATGCTTTTCTTGAGAGCACACATGACGCGAAATAGAGTTAATCCTTTATGCTCTAAAATAAGGACGTGTAAGAGTAAATATTTTTTTTCTTGTCCCTGTTCTTTTTTACGTTGCTCTTTTCACTTTCTCCTGTGAGTTTTTGTTATTATTTTCTAACTACAACCACTTAGGTTGCATAAAAATGGGTCGCAAAAGCAGTGTTGTGTTCCCTCAAATCAATTAGTTGAGATTCCTTCCTGGATATACAAGTTGGATATGACGAGTTTTAGAATAATGTTTTAAATGCGAATAAAATTGGAACTTGAGTAGAGTAGAAATTAGAGCTGGTTAGAATTTTGTTTTGCTTTACTGGGTTACGTTTAAACACCTGGTTTGAATTTCCATTATTTTACCCGTAATTTTTGGAACTTTTGTTTTTAGTTTTAATGCACAAAACAAATTGCATCTTTTCTAGGTTTTAAGCTCTGCGTCATCTTTATTCTATACCTAATTTTTTAATAAATTATTACCTTTTACTGAAAAGAAAAATGAAATTTTAGTCATATATAAAAAGTCATGAATCGATTTACCTTAGACATACTAAACAAGTTTTCAATTTATATTATTTTGCAATATTATTTCATATTCATATTGCATCCTAAAAGCTATTTTCGAAAGAATAATTATGTTGACATTGTTTAGATTCTTTACTAGTAACATCAAAATTATCAGCATGCTAGGAAGATAATATCGTGAATAACTTGAGGTACGTATTTTGATTCACGTCGCACTGCAGCAACACAACGGGCTATTGGCGACGGTCTGGGATCAGTCCTCAAGGGTGACTATCCGATGATAGCACCACATAATTTTGATCAAATTAGGTTGATAGGTATTTTTATTAACGTCGTTCCGGAGCTACTGGACGGGCTATTGGCGACGGTCCGGTATCCATCCTAATGAGAAAGATCATAGGACGGCCAAGAATTGTACAGTAAGTAATGTAAACACATTAATATTTAATTTTTCTTGAAATAATACTTTTTTTTAAATGGATAACACGAGCTAAGGTCAATACGACGTTTTTTACTTTCCGTGAAATTCATCTTAACGAGGTTTGACTACAAAAGCTGTTCTAACTTCAAGCTCACTATCATTTACAGAGAAAAGAAAGCCGGGGTTCTAGAATTATAACGTTATTGTAACCTTGATAGTAATTGCTTTTTTGTTTTAATTATTTCATTGCCAACATCTTGTGCTACTCATTTCGATTCTACTCTTCTACTCACAATAGTGTAAGACTACCGAAGACTTGTTTTACTAAGATATTCCGCCTCTTGGCTGGACATCTGTGTGCGTATTACATTTTGTAAATCTTTGTTTTATTCATCACACGCTCCCATATGAATTGATTACTTTATCGAAACACATTAATCTGGTTCGTTTAAAAAGAGTATGTTTAAAAAAACGTGAAGAAATTTATTTGGTATGATTCAGTGTCAGCTTTAATTTTAGGGATACGATTTTAGCGATAGCTTCCTTAAAATATTGTGTTCCTTAGATTCTGAGTGGTTACTTAAAAACTACAGAAGGAGCATTGAAATTACAAAAACAACGCGTCCTATAATCCAATACAAATAATTCTTGAACTTATGACTTGTAAAGTGACGCTGGTTCGATTCCTCTCTCTCTCTCTCTGCGACTGTAAATCTTCCTTGTGTGTATTAGGTCCATTTACTGGACGTTGTTTGGTGCAGATTGTCCAAATATGGCCACGGTGCATTTGGCCAGGTATGGTCTACCTGAACGACTGTGAGGCTCTTTTCCCTCAGCGTGACTCGATTTACTCCCTTTTTATTCAAAAATTGTGAGTTGTTTATAGAATGGTAAACCATGAAAAAAAAAAAAAAGTTCTCCCAAAATTAAAGATCGAAGTGGACGATTCAATTGTTCAAAAGGGTGAGAGAACCCCCCCCCCCTTAAGATATTTATTCAAAAGTGAGAGAATTAAATTTTTTTGTGCTATGCCCAAAAATAATTTTTTTTACGGATGAATTAAGTCACTTCCCTTGCACGTCGACACTTTTTTATGAACAAAAAGAAAATAAATTTTCTGGCACTTTCTGTGTTATTCTATCTATTTTATGAATATTTCTACCTAAACAAAATGAATATTTAATAATTTGCTCTTGTAGACTGTTATTCAATTATCCGTTTAATGCTCTCATATAATTACCAACTAATGCGACATTAATTAAGTTGCTGTTAAATCACATGAACATAAATAAATACTGCAATTTCATTCTACTACTGCCCCAAATCCCTCAATTTTTTTAGAATTTTCGTTATATCTTCTAAAATAAACCTTTTCAAAATACTTGTTTTGTTGTAAACACTTCTAGAAATATCAGAAATTTACGTTGAGCACTTATGTTATTCTATTTCGTCGGTCGATTTATAAGTGAAATACAACTTGGTTCTGAGGAAACGAAGGGGAAGACTACTCCGTATGATTTACCAAATAAGTGTGTTTCTCAAAAAGAAATCTAACCTTCATGTTGAGAAGAAAGACTTAATGAACTTCACCCAGTGTAAAGATCATCACATTCTGGTTTAGAAAAACTAAAAAACACATATTTGAAAATTTTGATCAAGTGTTTCACTTGTAGGCTGATAATAGGTAGTTTACATATTTATTTTTAAAAATAAACTTTGTATCGTAGTTGTGTTATGAATACAACTATAGTTCATCGAATATTTCATTTAAAAATTGATACTGAGGGCTGGTTGAGAGAATGTTTTTGAATTGGTTAATTGAAATAAGTAACTCGCACTACTGTTGACAAGTGAAAAAAAAAGCAGACTAAATACTTTCCAATACCATAGCAACGTCATTCAACCTATGATTTGTCCTTTAGTATTTAACGTAGGTCTATACGATATCACTCATATAGATAAATTACGATATGGTCAAGTTTTGCTTGTTATGAATAGTCACAAAAAAGTAAGTGACAGAATTTTCAATTTGTTGTTGGTACAAATTTTTAAACATGAAACTCAAAACAATGCAGTTTGTCTTTAGAAAAGATTTCGGTCATTTGGGCTTTGAGACGCTGGCGTTCGTGCAGAGTTTCACGTCTATACGGTCGAACCATGACCCACTTTTCTGCGTCTGAACTAAATTTCGTCCTCATGAATTTTGCATGTGAATTTAATTGGCCAAATGTGGAACACTCAAAGAATCAATTAATCATAATTTTTCCTTTCTCGCGACTGTATGAAAGGGAAAGGGTAAATATGACCTCGAAATAGATGCAACACAATTTGCAATATATGAAGTCCAGTAAAATTAAAAAGATTTTCCCTTAGTGGCTTAAATGCACCGTTCTGGTTACATATCTAACGATGTCTACTGAATTTCCATAGTTTATGGTTCTTAATTACAAATCCGCTGCAAAAATTTATTGTAATAAATCTTTTAATTGGATATTTTTTTCTGATTCAACTGCTGCAATTATTTTTTGTATTTGCTGGAATGTTTAAAGTATGAATTAGAGAGAAAATAATTCCTTTTCTATTACCCTTAAATACAGAGGGAGGACAAAATAATACGAACACCTGTGAAAAAGTATGACGTATTTCACACCTGCAGTACAGCCGCGCCACTTGCAACAGAAGTCTGCCACCTAGTGGGCGTGAAGATGAAGGTATCAGTCTCTCAACAGCAGTCACCTGCGTTGCATGCGTCTATCGAACTGTCTGTGATAAGTTGAAATGTCAGACCTGTCAGAGTTCCAAAGAGGAATGATTGTTGGAGCGCGTTTAAGTGGAGCATCGGTTACGGAAACAGCAAACCTTTTGGGGTTTGCAAGGAGTACGGTATCAGACGTTATGACAGCGTACACGAAAGAGGGTAAGACGACGTCTTCAAAGCACAACAGTGGCCGAAAGTCAAAACTTGCTGATAGGGATAGACAGGCCTTGAAGCGCATAGTAGCCCGAAAGCACAAGCAATCGTTATCCGAGATAACATCCGAAATGAACAGTCATCTCCAGGACCCCGTTTCAATAAAAACTGTCAAAAGGGAACTTCATGCTGCGAACATTTATGGCAGAGTGGCAATTCGTAAACCCTTGGTGACAGCAACTAATGCTTTCAAGCGACGCCAATGGTGCAGAGATCACAAAAACTGGTCCCCACAGCAGTGGCAACAGGTAATATGGTCAGATGAATCGTCATTCACCCTATTTCAGACGACCGGACGCGTTTATGTCTGGAGAACGCGTTTAATCCTGAATGCCTCTTACAGACCATGAAGCATGGGGGGTGGCTCCATTATGGTATGGGGTGCGATATCTTGGCGCGGTCTTGGGCCACTTGTTATTCTGCATGGGAGGATCACATCCAATCACTATCTAAGCATTCTAGGGGATCATGTCCAGACTGTATTCCCTGGAGAGCGACCGCTTTTTCAAGACGACAACGCCCCTATCCATACTGCTACGTGTGTTCAAGAATGGTTCGAAGAGCATGACGATAAAGTTGAACATCTCGCCGGGCCCCCTCAGTCTCTGGACTTGAATATTATTAAACATTTATGGGAATATTTGGAGTCTAAACTTCTTTCCCGATTCCCACCTCCATCCAGACTTTCGGAATTAGAGACCGTTCTGCAGGAGGAATGGCTTAATATTCCTTTAAATATTGTCCATGACCTTTATGCATCTATCCCACGTCGCATTAAATCTGTATTTCAGTCAAAGGGTGGTCCAACCCCCATTAATAAAGATTTTCCATTATTTCACAAGTGTTCGTATTATTTTGTCCTCCACCTGTATATTTTTAATAAAAGACATGTTGCAAGTAGGTAGGTAATTACTATAATTAATTTCGCACTGGAAGGACACAGCGAGCTATTGTCGACGGTCCCGGATTAAACCCAAAGGGAAAGATCCGAGAACACCACGTAATTTGGAACCACGGTCAGATGACGAGGGCACACCTGAGCCAGCACTGATTATGTATTCGAGTATTATTTAAGAGTAGAATATACGTCTTACCTTTCGAATCCGGGGTACCACGCTTAATTTTTGAGTGTCACAAAAAAGGTATTGATGGAAAATTTAATTTGAATATATATAAATGATACATAAATGAACGATATCGTGATCAATAGAGCATTAAACAAAGGGTGTTATAAATGCTCATTGATCTCGCGCGAATGTCATCGGCTTTTGCAATCGCAGCGCAAAGTTGTCACAAAAATGTGCACTGCGCTCATTAATTTAGTCTACATAGTTCCGATCTCCTTTGTGCAAGAACAACGTTTGAGGTGTCATTTGTTTTGCCTCTTCGCGCCTTATAATAGAAATATAGAAATAAAACTTAAAATATACAATACTTTTGTTTATTTATCGGACTTCAAAGTGTGAAATTTCGTAAATATTTCAAAAGGTCCAAATATATCCATAATAAACGCAAGAAAAATTATAGAAACGTCAACAGCAAGAAAAATCAAGAGACGTTGAATCCAAGAAGTTCCGAACATCCGATGCTGAGCGACAATGGGCTCGGCGAAAGCGCTTCAGAGTTGAAGTGTCGCACCGCACCGCTCACATAATTTTGTACAGCTCCGGCCTCCGTTGTGCGAGCTCGACATTTGATGTGTCATTTGCTTCGTCTCTTTACGCTTTATAAATAAAAGTAATTTCTTGGAGAGTATAGTCGTCGCACCTAAGGTGAACATATGCCTGATACGAGTGCGCCAAGTACCTGCACCACTCAGTTCGACACAAATAGCATACCTGATGATCTGAACATTTTATTATCGAATGTTGGAGTTCAATTCATGTAGGTCGTTAATAAGAAACAAATTTCAACATCAACAGCGAGTGCATCAATTGTGATATATGTGCGGGGGGATGAACATTTGATCTATGAAATTAAAACAGTGTAGTACTGATTTCTTTCACTCACAAACTCTAATAGCTATATTACCTTACCAATGAAGTGCCCCCTCCGGTATTGTTTAATACAGTCAATGCTGATCTTATGAAAATCAACTAAGTTTTTTTTCTAAAATTCAATTCTATTTAAAATGTAATTAATTGATCAATTCAAACTTCCTTCGTATTATTTGAGAGAAAATTACGTCCTACAAAGTATGCAAAAGCAGAACGTCCTCCTTTTTCAATTTGAATATAATGGTAATAATAATTGGTAATTGGTAATTTTTAGTTAACGTCGTACTAGAGCAACACAACGGGCTATTGACGACGGTCCGGGATCAGTCCCTTAAGGGAAAGATCCGAGGACAACACTTCGTAATTTTGAACCACGGTCAGATGACGAAGCAACACCTGAGCTGGCACCCCACTCTCCAAACTTCCACGCCAACCCAACGTGAGGACTTTCGGCCACGACAGATTTAAGGTGCACCAGCCGCCTCTACACCATACGTTTACAAACATCCATGCCCGGGCCCGGATTCGAACCAGGAACCTTCCGATCTAGAGGCTAACACCTTAACCACTATACCGGTTGGTCGGCTTGAATATAATGTCCTCCAACCAAATGAAAATGTACTTCCTTTAGTTTTGCACTGCTTCTCAAAGAAACGATCGCACGTCTTGTATTATAGGTAGTACTCGGTTATAGGCCTATGCGTGCCCCCTTTCAACCAGTCCAAAAAGAACTCTGAGAAAGTGATTTGAACTTTTAATTTTGTTTTTCCCACTGCTAAATCGATGTCGAATGACGAGAAACCCATCTGTTCTGCACTGCTCTGCTTTTATAGTCACGCATGCTTATGTTTGTTGTTAGAATCAGCACACGAATAAGGACACATTTTCTTCCACAGTAAAATTGTTTATCCCAAATTTTGTCCCATTTTGAAATGTCCTCCATTTCAATCGATTGCCATTTGGTATTTTTAATTAACGTCACACTGGAGCAACACGAAGGACTATTGGTGACGGTCCAAGATCAACTCCCGAAGGGAAAGATCCGACCAAACTATTGCAGAATGTCCCGCTTTTTTATATGTGCATATGGAAACCATTTATCCAAGAACCTCTTTTTCCGAACCTTGTTTATCTTGTGGCGAGAGTCTAAGCCACTACAAAAATTAACTTTAGTTACACTTCTACTATACCACTGTATTCTATCGCCATCCGAAGTACTTGCCACTCGCCCTCCTTACACAGTGCCACACACTCGGCTTCTCAAAAAGGTCACATGGTCAGTCCACAGATGCAATCATACATTATATGACCCGTGTACGAAAGTAACCCGTTATCAACTAGTGGAAGCAACTATCGAATTCAGTCTCCGCTGTATTCTAGAGGGAGATTAGTGTTGGAACTTAGCCACCTCGACAAAACTTAACTTACACTAGTCTCTACTATTATAAAAGGAAGTGTTTGTCTGTCTGTTTCTTGCCGCAAAATCCTGACGATTATATGGCACTTACAGCAATGAGATTTGTCACACAAGTAGTCCGAATTTTTTGCAATTTTTGGGTCGCGGCGAATTTTAAAATTCAATCTAGAACATTTTAATATGATTTTAATGAAATTTAATCATTATTGAATGCTACGGCATAGAAGAGATCACAGATTCTAAATTTATTGTTTTCGTTTCCGTTTTGATTTTGCTGGGAGGAATAATTTTCCAGCCAGACGATAAAAACAAACAATCTTTTAACTGGAGTCAATGGGTTCTTTTTCTATCTTCTAGACCGTTAAAGATAGAGTAAAAATTTCAGCGGATTTGAAATCTTCGGAAAATTTCACTTTACATCCATACCTAAAAATATGATTTTCTTTATATGAATAACTTTAAAATAGAATATATCTTTTATATTTTCGCACGAGATTGTGACGTCACGGTAACTTTCCCTTTCCCACAATAAACAAATTGCATTTCGTGACCTTCGCGTTGATAAAAAAAAAAAAAAAAAAAAAAACAGATTACAATTTCTGCCCTTTTTGATTTCAGTGGAGAGAAAAAAAATAAAAAACATTTTGGCAGGCATTGTTTAGTTCTTTTTCGTAAAAGCGGATTCGTTAAAGATAGATTGAAAATTTCAACGGATTTGAAATCTGCGGAAAATTTTACACTAGAATAACACCTTATATCACGGCTTTGCCCGTGGTATGCAAAGCAAACCAACACCACGGGCACGGGCAACGCCGGGCTAGCCACGTAGTGGCTAGTAGTATATATAGGAAAAGGGTCAATGTCCAAACTGACTGATTTTGAGTGATGTCCTAAAATCACTTCAATGTAATGAAAGTTTTAAAATTCAAAATATATCAATGTCCGCCTCTCAATACATTATAAATGAATCAAAACATTTTAAAGTATTTTTTGCTCTGTTTTTAAAATTAAAGAATAGAAATTGCTAAATCACCTGTTTCCAAAAACTTGCAAAATGAACATGGACCCCTTTTCTACCAAGGTACAGATATTCCAGTGACCCATCTCCACCATGAAGTACTTTTTGGTGGACTAAGTTGAACTGTATTTATCAAGTCTTGCTAAACTTTTTATGAATTTGGCTTCCACTAATCAATGATGACTTCTTCGTTTGGATTTATCTGATTTCATTCGGGCCGCGATTGCCAGTTGGAAGAGTAACGGATTAAAACCCGAGAGTTTGCGAGTTTGATTCCAACCAAAGACCGTCGTGCACAAAGTGGGCTGTCGCACGTTAAATCTGTTGTGGCCTCAAATATCCTCACGTTGGCCTAGTGTGGAGGTTTGGAGAGTGGGGTGCTAGCTCAGGCGTTGCCTCGTCATCTGACCGTTGTTCAAAATTGCGTGGTGTTGTCATCGGATCTTCTGTTGGGATTGAGACCGGACCGTCGTTAATAGCCCGTTGTCTTACTTCAGTACGACGTTAATTAAAAATACTGCAGTATATCTGATTTAATCAAACCAGACAGTCTTGCTGCCCCTTTCGCAATATTTGTTCAGTATTGACTTTGTGATAAACTTCCATCTCTCACTCCTCATTCTGTATTTAAGTATTCTTATAACAAATAAAGTGTCTATTCTAGTTTATCATGCAAAGTTTTTTTACCCTATTTTTAAAGCACATTTTCTCAGTACAGAACAGGCTTGATGTATAATATTATAGCATTCGAAAATGTGAGTGAACAACTTCCTACTTTATAGCAGAATGCATTGATATCTCTCACATTGCACAATTTTGATGTTCAACAAAACACTCACACAGATAAATCAAGTGATGGCCACGAGCAAGAAGGGTTTTACTCCCAAATAATTTCCTCTAATTGATGCCAATGATTTTAACTGAACTCCTTTTGGTCAAATCTGATTTCAATTATGGGGAAAATTAAATTTGGTCAAATACTTATTGTATTCTTCATTTAATGTTTCTCGATGCCATTTTTAAAACGTACAATTCAAAGTTGAAAAACTTTTTTGAAATCTAGTTTGCTTTTGTTGGCTTTCAACACCTGAGGAATTTTCCTTGTGAGGAAAATTGCTGCACATCGATCTTATGAAATATGCTAAGCGAAGCCATGTGGGCGGAGTCTCAGATGTGTATGTCACGTGAGCTTGGGAATCGACATGAGCCGATTGTCTATCTAATGTTTTTCCATCACGCTCATAAATTAATTCCACAGAAGGATTCGCTCTTTTCTCAAAACTACGGGACCTCCAACCGGAGATCTTCAAACCGATGTTTCAAAGCTGGTTACATCAACTGAGAAGTGAAAGTCTCTCGCCGAGTCGGATACAAATTTTAACAACTGTCTTTCAACAAGAAAAACGATTTGTACTAAACACTGAAATTGTTCTCTGGAACAAGTAAAAAATTAAGTGAGCTGCTTGATTACTGTCTGTTACGTTACGAATTCATTTCGCTTGCCTCAAAATTAAATTAACATTCGTAAGAACCAGTTGCACTCGCAAGAAACGGCATCGTCATGATGAAATTCTTTTTCGACTGATTACCTACGACGTTGGGTGAAATCCAAGATGGAAATAAATGCAAAAAAGAGAGGAATAGAATTGTTTGTACAGTGACTTCATCAGCTTTTCTTTTCTCGAATGTGTCATGGCATAGCACAATAATAGAAATGCCACCTGCACTATCTTGACAGACATCTGGCAACGTGATAGACTGCTTGGTACCTCCTTCGTGCCCTTCCTTAAGATTTCAATCGGTCGACTTTGAAAACCCATTCGTTTTACAATGCGGGGGGGGGGGTCTCAAGAAGACTGATCTTTAAAATGGATGTATCTGCACAAACTGTCCGAAATCTTCTTCCTTTTGTTATCCATCGATAGTGATGTAGTTTTAAAAATTCTAATTGCAAAGTTTTAAAATTGCATTTTGTTCACACATTTTTTTCGTGTTCGCTATAAATTTACGAATAAACAATATCGACGTGCTCACAATGATTCTTAGTCGCCAAAAGATTACCACAAATATGCAAATATGCAATCTCAAGAAGACTGATCTTTAAAATGGATGTATCTGCACAAACTGTCCGAAATCTTCTTCCTTTTGTTATCCATCGATAGTGATGTAGTTTTAAAAATTCTAATTGCAAAGTTTTAAAATTGCATTTTGTTCACACATTTTTTTCGTGTTCGCTATAAATTTACGAATAAACAATATCGACGTGCTCACAATGATTCTTAGTCGCCAAAAGATTACCACAAATATGCAAATATGCAATCTCAAGAAGACTGATCTTTAAAATGGATGTATCTGCACAAACTGTCCGAAATCTTCTTCCTTTTGTTATCCATCGATAGTGATGTAGTTTTAAAAATTCTAATTGCAAAGTTTTAAAATTGCATTTTGTTCACACATTTTTTTCGTGTTCGCTATAAATTTACGAATAAACAATATCGACGTGCTCACAATGATTCTTAGTCGCCAAAAGATTACCACAAATATGCAAATATGCAATCTCAAGAAGACTGATCTTTAAAATGGATGTATCTGCACAAACTGTCCGAAATCTTCTTCCTTTTGTTATCCATCGATAGTGATGTAGTTTTAAAAATTCTAATTGCAAAGTTTTAAAATTGCATTTTGTTCACACATTTTTTTCGTGTTCGCTATAAATTTACGAATAAACAATATCGACGTGCTCACAATGATTCTTAGTCGCCAAAAGATTACCACAAATATGCAAATATGCAATCTCAAGAAGACTGATCTTTAAAATGGATGTATCTGCACAAACTGTCCGAAATCTTCTTCCTTTTGTTATCCATCGATAGTGATGTAGTTTTAAAAATTCTAATTGCAAAGTTTTAAAATTGCATTTTGTTCACACATTTTTTTCGTGTTCGCTATAAATTTACGAATAAACAATATCGACGTGCTCACAATGATTCTTAGTCGCCAAAAGATTACCACAAATATGCAAATATGCAATCTCAAGAAGACTGATCTTTAAATGGATGTATCTGCACAAACTGTCCGAAATCTTCTTCCTTTTGTTATCCATCGATAGTGATGTAGTTTTAAAAATTCTAATTGCAAAGTTTTAAAATTGCATTTTGTTCACACATTTTTTTCGTGTTCGCTATAAATTTACGAATAAACAATATCGACGTGCTCACAATGATTCTTAGTCGCCAAAAGATTACCACAAATATGCATATACATGATACATCCATCAAGATACTCTATTTAATAGCATCTTTTTCATCGCTATTGACCTTCGCTCTCCGCATAATCTTTAGCAGTCGACACCCGAACATCAATTAAACCGTGTGTGAACAACCACTCCCCACTTGCCGTTTTCTCGTTTAGTAGAGCTACTAAATCACTTACTACTCGACTAAATTACTGGCCCAATGTGTAGCAGCCTTTAGCGACTTCTAAACTATGTGTAAGTTCTTTAATTCTCTTCGTGTTACTTTTCTCTTCTGTAAAAACCCTAATTTCTTAAAAGTTTCCTACAATTTGAGAAAATGTGGACTTTTTAACATGCTTTTAGTATCAAAAGTCACTAGCTTCATTAATTTTAGGGATACGCTGAATATTCCTCATGATCCACCTTTCTACATGTTCAGTGATAAATTTTGAATGTCCATTTCGTGGTTTGTTTTCAATTAGATTTCTCTTCGGGTACTTGAAAATTATTTAAGAAATTGTATATTTACTTACATTCAGCATATCACGTTTGGAATAAGCTTTTTTTCCCCTCGAAAATGAACTCTTCTACATTAGAAACATGTTCTGAAGGTCGAACACGAGTCACGAAAACCAAATTCCTTTCCATTCATGTTCATTCTTTTATGCAAGAATCGAGTCGAAAACTTGCTCAGGGCTCTCTTTTGTGAAAGGATTTCTTCAGTAATGTGATATTACGTTTTGAATAAAATTTCTCCGCTACAAATATTTAAACAATTACTTAATAGATGAAAGTATAGTATATAGAGAAAAAGTTATACACATATAAAGAAAATCAAAGGACTTCAGCAGAGAAACGATAACTCACTGAGAACCTAAATTAATGAACTTAGAGAATACAACTCGATTATATTTGAATATGAATGCATAAATTCAATATTTTTTAAAGTTATGAAATTCTTGATATGTTTAACGATTAAATTTCAAGTGTCAATTTCACATTTATGATTGTGGTAGCATTTACTGCATTGATTTGTAACGTAACAACGAATTCTATTGTAATGAAAAGCAATTACGTAATAAAAAGCATTATAATTTTTCAATTTTGATTTTTTGCAAAAAACTAGTATTTATTTTTTAAACTGGCTACAATATTCTCCAATAATTATAAAAGGAAGTGTTTGTGTGTCTGTCTGGTGTTTTCAGACGATCTATACCACTTACAGTCCTGAAATTTGGCATACAGATAGTCCTAATTTCATGCAAATTTTGTGCGAAGACTGGATTTTAAAATTTAACCTAGAACATTTTTTATTTAATTTATTGGCATTTATTTATTGTTTGTTTTCCTTAGAATGGCAACAGTGTAAAGAGATCACAGATTATGAATTTATTTTTCCCTTTCATTTCTCCTGAGCACAAACAATTCCAGCGAAGCGAAACAAAGCATTTTGACTGGCATTTATTTCTTTTTTATTCTTTAGTCCAAGTTTCTATCTTCGAGATCGTTAAAGTTAGAATAAAAATTTTTGAACGGACTGTAAATCTGCGTAAAATTTTACACTTGATCGATACCTTAAATGTGACTCATTAAACTAGAGGGCCCGCCCCCTGATCGCTAACGCTCTCCAACCCTCAGAGGAATGCTTTGCAATCCTCATTGGTTCGCTGCGCGAAACTATGTTCGCTTCGCTCGCATCAATGAAGACATGTGTCCTAGCAGAAGGAATTGTTTACCAAATATGATATTCCAAAAAAATATTTTTCAAATCTAAATTTTATGCTGTTTTTCAGAAAAGATATTTACAGTACCTCTGGAATCAGAATTCAAATGGAAACTTTGAGCAAATTTTGACTCGAAATGTGAGCGTTGATTTGGAAATTGAAAACCCAGCACTCGAGCCACCCACGCTTTTTCATTGAGTTTTTTGTCGAAAGTTGTAATGCAAGCGTTTTGTTGAACTATAATAGTTTGCCCCGAAACGGACCTTTTTTTAAAATGACCATGAAAAGATCCTCCGTTTTCTTTGATTTCTATTATTTACTGCAACAGCTCGCGACTAAAATGCATTTTTTTTTTCAATAAAATTTCATCCGATAACGCTATAAATTCAATTGAAGCGCGAGGCTTTGGGATAAACAAAGAATCGTACAATGTTGCCAAAACGCGAAAACAAATAACGTCTTTTTTGCGTGCCACGTAAGAGAATTACCTATATAGATAAATAATTTTTCAATTGCAACTTATATTTTCCCATTACGAATTTGGCCGCACTTGACAAAGATATTCATTACGAACACAAAAAGAACTATTTGAGATTTTCTATCTTCGCGATCGTTAAAGATAAAAAAAGAGTAAAATTTTCAACGGATATGAAATCTGCGGAAAATGTTACACTAGATCGATAACAGAAAGTCCGAATTTGTACGAATTTGAGACATGCCCGTGTCATGTCGGCTGGAGGTGGGACTCATTCTAAAAATTATTGTTTTTTCTTTTTAATGTTTTTAGTATCAGTAAGGGCTCGAAAAGAACTGTCACGGGCAACGCTGTGCTAGCCTGCTAGTTCCATTGTATAACAGTGTCGTTGAGCACCATCGTAGTGTTTGTTATATGACCCTATTTTTTCGACAATTTAATGCATAACGTCGTCTGTACATTATTTGCGGTAAGGAAGGTTTTGACTCGACAAAAAATTATTTTCTGCTTTTTTTCGAACATTCCGCAATAGTTCATTTTCAACGACAAACAATCCATCCTATGCTTTTATGTCATTGCCACTTTTGAGTATTTGCATGACTCGTATTGAAGCACTGCCATTGAAGGCTTTATGACTATGTCTTCAGCTTTGAAGGTCATCGACGTTTCCGGCTGTTTTTCTCCGGTATTTGCTATCGGAATAGGAAGCACTCTATTCTGCAACATGACTCATCTATCTCAAAAAACAAGGATGCAATGCCCACCGTTTAGAAAAACTTTCTTCCGACAAATTTGTTTTCTATTTCTGTAATCTTTCCTGATATGAGTAAAAATTCCAGAACGTTTTCGTGCTCTTTTTCGCATCGAACAATAACAATTGCAGTTTGGTCGTAAGTTATGCAGAAAACAAGACGCAATTGACTGTTCCAACGAAGTTGTAAATCCCATCTTTGTGTTGATGTTCATGTATTTTTACAGATTGCTGAGAAAGGTGCAAGACGTATTTTGTTTTCTCAGAATGTGTTTTTTCAGCACCCCTGCGCGCACCCTACAACTCTTAAACTATTAAACACAAACTACAAAACACATGAAATTTGGAATGAAGTTAACTTTTCAAAAGAGCTTCAAAACTAGATCCATGTTAGTTTTCACGTGTGAGAAATTTTGATAAAAATCAATCATGTGAAATATCTGTTGACTAGACGATAGTTTATTGAATTTTGGCTGTTTTCCCTCCAGATTTGAATGCTTCAAAGTACCGTACCCCCTAAAACACCCAATGGCGATTCCCAAATTTAGTGCTGTTGGGCAACCTATTGGAATTAATCCGAATAATCACAATCTTCAACACTGTATTCTGTACATGAATACCAACTCCCAGAGGCCCTTACCCATGAATAATTTTATGTTGGGCCCTCCATAACTTGTTTTAACAAGACGCCCACATTAGGGGAGTCAACTCCTTGAGATCCGCCCCACGATATTTTACAATCAAGGATGATGTCCAAACATGAGGGATATTTTTTTTTGATAATTCGAGTAACTTGGAAAGTGACTTGATCCCACTCATTCGGTCGATTGACTGCTTTATCAGGTTTGTTTGGTTTTATGGTAAAATAGAAGCATTTTGCCAAGCTGTTCCAAACAGCGTCTAGTAAATTGACAATCATTCATAAAGAAGGCGTTAGTGACATGGAAGAGAGAAAGGGAGGAATCGAACCCGGTGATTCGCAAGTTTTCATGATGGCCGAACCCACCAAGCCACAACTACCTTATCAGGAGGAGGGACGCACAATTCTAGACACCTAGGGTCCTAATATTTTGATTGGAACTTGCATGTTGAATAAATGAATTGGTAATATTGGCGATGATCTGTGCAACGAAATCACATTTTTTATCAGTGAGGCAATTGGGGAGCCTTCCCCAAAACCTCTCATGTTTGCGTCAGTGTTGCTGCACCTATCTATTTTTGATGTCTACGATTCACTGTAAGCAATGGAAAAGAAACGAGAGATTTCGCTATATCTCGAGTATATTTTTTATCTACTAAATATAAACAATCTTATCATTGTGTCAATATTCTCCATTCACTCATCTCAGCTCAACCTGAATGAATCGCTATATTTTGCACCTGGTACTTGTCGGGAAACTGATAAAAGACGGAATGTTTACATTCATTAGATCTTTTCGTAATGGATGCATGGGACGCTTGTAAGAGTTCGAGGTCCTATCCAAAGAAATACAACATATTTTGAAAGTTTTTATTATTCACAGATATTACGGTGGGCCAGAAAACCTTTTTTGGGGAAATCGACTTACTCTTCGTACGGAAAAGTTAAAATGTTGTATATTTTTATAAATCTGCTTGGGCGCAAATTTCAAAGTAGCTGTGTGAGAAATAACGCTAGGCTCCGAGGTTTATTGCTTTTTTTTTATTTTATTATTTTTTTTTTAATATTAATTTTTATGAATGAGTAATCTGTAGGAATTATTGTATTTGTATTTGGTCAGCGCGTCAGGAAACCTTTTCGAAGTGCCTTATTTGGCCGGCGAGTCGAATAAACCTTTTCGGAGGGCAGTATCTGGACGGCGAGCCGAGGAAACCTTTTTGAAAGGCTGTATATGGACTAGGGGTCGGTTAAACATATCAAGGGGAACTGTAACTGGTTTGGGTCCTCTTAAACCCAAATGACTTTTTGAAGAGCCAGGTCAGTCTGTGGACCGGATAAAAATATTTGGAGGGCCGTATCTAGTCTCTGATCTTGAGATCCATCCATTCGCTACTTGTCATGTGCGAACGCTATTTTTTTGCAAATGGGCTTGTTAAGCTTGAGCCCAATAAAAACAGCAACTATTTCTCAAACAGCTGAAAAATCAGCCTATTCCTGAAACAAACATGCCGTCGCAGATATTGATATTACGAAAAACTTCACAAATGGGTATTGAATGTATATATTTTTGTTTAACGAAACATATCCTGTATATATTTTTTGTCTCCAAAATGTTACCAACAGTATGAAGTGGATTGGCAGGTAGTTGAATTAACGTTGTACTTAATAGGTAGGAAACGTCGCGCTGGAGCAACACAACGGGCTATAGATATATAGAAAAGACGTGCAGTGGATATTAATTTTACATCATCAAACATACGCCTTTCAAAATTTAAGAAAGCATTCAATTTCGCATACACAAACATATTCGTATTTTTCTTTATAAACTCGTTATTTTAAAAAATAGCAACTACACTTTTGTGAAATTGCTGTTAAAAACATTTTTGGAATCACACTCCTTTTCATTAACCGTAGTGAAAGACAAAATATTAATTTTTGGAAACTAAATAAGGCCCACTATTTCCCAAGTTCAATTTCAACCCTTGGATTTTCTTTTTATTTAACTTTGACCCACCATTTTCGTCCACAACACACTAAATGACTAAGTAACCACATCCATTGGTTGAAAAAAAAAATCCTTTGGAATAGTCTATTGGTCACTGGTTAGGAATCATGCAGGGGACATTGCATGATTCCTATACTTCAGGTCGTAGAACGTAAGTAATTGTGTTAACCTCAGAGAATTAATCCCCGATACCTCGAATTAGAGTTGTACCTCCCCTTTTTTTTTTTTTTTTTGATAACATCATGTTATGATTCCAGTTGCCGACTTTTAACAAATACTTAAATGAATTTAGTAAATTTCAAGATGGGGGAGATATGCTCAAATTTTCGAGTAGTCTATGTAACTAATAAATTCGCTGAGATCAGTGAATAAAAATGTATGATCGCTGGTCGTTTGGGGAAAACTAATGTGAGTCACGAAAGAGGTTAAGTGACATAAGATTGAATAAAATAAAAGGTCGTTTTTAACAAATGAGATCGTTGTGCATCTGTGAGGAGTTGGACGTTTTCTTTTCCAATTCACGCACATTGATTCAAAATGTAGGACATACCAAAAAACGAATAACCGTACAAAATTATTTTAATTCATAGTTAATACATTTTTACAGTTATTATATCCACTTTGTATGAAATAAAAAATATCAAATAACTATACTATTTTTAATAAAACCAAAAAAAATTTTAAGGTCTCAGTTGAGTTTGAACAAGGTCAAACAATTGATCAAAGTTCTTAAACCGGAGTTCAACACCTTTTTTAACCCTCATGGGTTCACAAGCATGTATCCGTTTTAGTTGGTTGGTTTTTATGACGCAATTGTGGCCTTCTTGACCAATAGAATCTTTCCTAGGATTCCTTGAACCAATATATGGTTATTTAGTCATTTGTGTTGTGAGGTAAAGGCAACACTACTCTACTCGGAAATCTTATGACGCTCAGAGGGGGTTAATACTTCCCATGGTTAAAATAAGCAGTGTAGAGTGTACCTTTTCCAGAATCTAATAAACTGGCAGTGTATGTTTTTGCCACTTGTTCGTCTGATTGTTCTTAGACAGTAAAAAATGTTGTTTTAAATGGTACCTTACATATGTGGAAAAAAAATCACTTGAAAATTCTTACACTGTGTTTCATCTCGTTATGGAAATATTTAGATAAAAAAAAATTTCAAAAATAATTCCTGGAACTACTACAAAGAAATGCAGTCCATGATTTAATTGAAAAAACGTGCGATGTATCCATTGGTTCTCAGCAATGACAAATAGATGTTAGGTTAATAAGTTAATGTGGTGAGTGTGCGGAATTGAATTTCCAATGTCGAATGGAAAAAGAATTCATAAACTACTGTAAAACAAAAAGCTCATTTCCAATTGCAGTTGATTTGAAAAAAAAATGACTATACATGGATTTTTGTGTCTTTAATATTGAAAACATTTATTTTCCATACATATTTTCCAAAATTTGCCCATGCGCTAAACTTATCTAGAAAATCTCTGAAAAGACACCGTTTTGTTTGTGTTCGGGCGAAGTTGAACGAATCTCACGATCACAAGCGCAGTGCAAAACAAAACAGTGCTTCAAGTAAACCGAACCCGAGAATACGAGGAAGTTTCGGTTTTGGATTTGTGCAAAGCTAACTTCCTCCGTTTCCTCTTTTAAAAAGGTCTTCCCAAACCCTGATTCGTCCGCTACAAACACCCCTTTCCTAAACTTCATTTTCTCATAGAACAGGCAATGGATTCGGCCATTTTGTCAACTACAGCTGGCAGTCAGAACCGGTTCCGACTAGCCAACATCTAGAGCGCGCTGTTCCCTTCATCGCGAGTATCCCCTCCTGTAGGGAAAAAGTCCCTCTCTCCGAAGGGAAAGAACGCGATTTTAGGGTATTTTGTTGTAGCTAGCATTTTGAGTGCATTTATTATGATTTTATTTATGGTAAATTTGGCTTTTAATCAAGATTTTAGGTCCAAATTACGTTTTGATTGTGGCTCACTATACCCATAAGAATCGATTTTAAGTTCCTAAGCATACATGTATCGTCTGTTTCATCTGCTAAAGTCCTTAGAGTAAGTATGTTGGGTCTCACTTATTTAGTCTGTGTAGAGTCATACTCCCTCTTCTGATGAAGGTTGTGAAAAGCAATACTCGTTTCTATCGTATAGTGTGAGGTCGCGCGTTTGTTTTGCAGAGCGTCACATCCGCTTTTTATAACAGCTGAAAAATCAGTTGTGCACATCAGCTGAATAATATATAAAGTACACGTTCCTAAATCATGAATTAGCGATTAATAAGTTGAACTTTTTTTTTGTCTCTTAATTTTCTCTCGATATTATAAATTTTATTTTCCGAAATTCCGGTATATATCCTGTTTGATTGTTCAAACCTTTTTGGATTTCAGGTAAAAATATATTAAATTTCGTTCAATTTGAGAATATTTTTTTAAGTTAACAAGCGAAACAGTTTTAAATTGAGCAATTCTAAAACTACATCACATCATTGTTGTGAAGGAATAGTCAGTGACATCAAACGCGAAAAGATTTAATATGTGATGTGAATGAACTCTCCGATACATTCTGCATTGAAAACCATGTGTTTTCATTGACATATTCTTTCAATTTTTGTGAAAGAATAGCACAGTGCGCTTTTTTTTAATGAATTTTATACAATTTTTACTTTTGGAAGGTTAAAATTGATGTTTTTTGTACGGACACTTCATATGGCAAAATATTGTCAAAATTTTTGTGCACATAAATATTTCTGATTGCTACGAAATATGTCTTGCCAGTTGTGATGCATGAATACTTAAAACATATCATATTCGTTATATTCGTACATAAAAGGTTCCCATTGAAAGTGGTAACATAATGTTACACATATGATTGAGTGTTATCGCGATGATGAATCAGGACAGGGTTTTAATCACAGTATGCACCTGTTTATAAACTTCTATTGATTTTAGAGTTGTAAGCATTGGTTATATTAATTGATTTTTTAATTTACTCGTTTAAAACTAATGTGTCTGATCGCATTACTCCATTCTGATCGTGCGACCACATGTAAATCTCGTACATATTTCTTGAAAGAGCCCAGGAGATAAACGAATTTGCAGATTATATGTACAAACCTAGTGGACTGACAAATCAAGCGAAAAACAATCGAGAATATTGTTTCTGTTTTTAGTGGAGATCATCACTTACTGGAAATGAAAAATTGTTTTAGAAATTAAGAATGCTGGTGAACACAATAAAACAATACCTTTTATTGTATTTTGATATTAGGTTCCCTAACCATTTTTTTAAAAATTCGATAGACGTTTATAAAAAAATTGAGTTCAACAAGATTTTTTCATACTTACACAAAACATTGAAAACTTCTTTATGTTTACATTTATTACACAACTCCAAAATTACAAATTAGAATATTCTTTTCAGAATATTCTAATTCGATTGCAACAAAACTAGTTTTATAGAAATTACTTGACGAATGTTTCGTAAATGTTCTTTTGCATTTGTCGTAAAGATATTTCTAACTCATTGATTCGAATAGGTGGCTTTAAACTGTTATAATCCGAGTGTCACTTGAATAACATACATTTCTGTGGTTGAATGATGGAGACTGACGTGGTGGATGTGACTGTTTCTGAAATAGATAAGAACACATATTAGTGCTCTTTCGAATCATCAATGATATAACTATCGAATTCATGCATTTTTCTAATTATAAGGAAAAATTGAATGATTTTAAAGGTTATTAATTGAGGCTATTATGGTCCAGTTTACTGATCATATGTTTTAATCTGCATATTCGTTATTAACTTTGTTTTGAATGCAAAGAAAGTCGTTTTAACAACTGGTACTTAAAGAACAATCATTAAAGCTGACAAGTAATTTCAATCATAAGTTGCTTGGGTATAAGAAATATATTGAAATATAGGGCGAATTTTTTTTCTCCGAGATCGAGATTCCTGTGTTGACAAATAAAAGAACTCAAAATAGTTGATTCTGCAAAAAAACGTTCTATCTCACTGCTTTGGAATACACTTATTCCAGAAATTCGAAAGATAACTATTATTTTTTACAATTTAACTCTCTCTCTGAACACGAGATTTTCGTGCAGTGTTGTTTTCCCCCCCACAAGAAGTCATGCCGGGAAGACTGCAGATTGCACACTATATGCATGCGATCCCCTAAAAAGGATGTCAAAAATACATATCTTCCATATTCTTTCATTTTCCTGCTGCGTTATTGAGTTTCGTATAGCAAGAGAATTTAAATCTTTAGTATAAGTTTGAGGCCTCTGCCATGTAGAACAAATCCCAAACTCAAATGGCAGCTTAAAAAAATACTGTTTTAGAAAAACGATTTTCCAATTAATTTGTGTATATTTACTGCAATTAATTATAGCTTATGAAAAGTTAAAAATAAATTGTGAATTTTGAATAATTTAAAAAAAAACATGATGATTGTAAAAAAAATGTGAAAATAAAAATGCCTAAAGAGTAAACGATTAAGGAAATTAGGGACGTATTTCGAGAGAAAAATTTTTCCAAGAGGTGAAAATTTCAGAAGTTGTGGGGCCAAGCCTTTGCAACCATGGAAGAAAACATCAGAATCTGGTTGCTATATTGTCATAAAAACCTTATTAAGGAAATATTTAATTTTTTAATTTTGAAATTTAAATTTTTTCACGAGATCTTTAACGTCTGTTTTATATTTAATTAGCTCATTTTTTGTGTTTTAATCAATTTATTTTATTCATTACCTAAAATTGCTATTAAAATAGGGTTTAAGAGGAGATACTTGCTACTATTTAAAAAAAATATGCTACTAATGCTTCTATTTCATAACTGCTGTGGTAGACCTGATAATTTAATAAAATCTGAAGAAAAAACGATTTTCGCAACGTAAATCTAAGTGAAATACCAGTGTCTATTTTGACGTTTTTGATTTCAACCATAAAAAGCCGACCAAGGAATGCGAAAGCCTGATTATCTTGATTCCTTTTGGTTATTACTATGATTGGTTAATGGTGTTTGCTTACGTAATGAGCACATCTTTCTATCTTCCCCATGCCTCTGATTGAAGCTAGCGTCAAGTTGAGATATTGTACTCAGTCGGCCCTTATTCATAGTCTACCACTCTTTCCTCATTTTCCTTTGTAAGATTGCCTCAAGCTCAAAGACAATATCATCCATGCAGAGTTACAAAAATTGGGCTTTTTAGGCCTTTTTAATTTAGAGCTAAAAATGGTTTATGCTTTTAGTATTTATTTTCTCAAGAAAACCAACAACGCCGAATGGAGATGATTTATAATCAGTGATGTAGTTAAGGAAAATCGTGAGGAGTTCACACCGAGTGCCAGTATTTAAAGAGGCGGAATTTCTGGAATATTTATTAAAAAGTGGTTCTCAGTTGGAAACGTTTAAAAAAATGTTGTTATTTTCAAGCATTTTCCAATACTATAAGTGTGAAATGAATGTACCTTTATGCACACCATCTTTAGAATACAACGCCTAAAAGTCCACTCTATCCATGTACTTCCTGTAATCATGTTGCTATTCAGAAGAGAGAAGAGACAAAAGCATTAAAATTATCTTCTCTCAAACGTCTGAAAGGCAGGGACACCTTTTTCTACTTGGTCCAGGAGACCCCCTAACAGAGCTCGGACTTCGGTTAGTTGGTACTCAATGCAAATAAATAATTGCAACAAAAAGTTAATATTGGGAATTATATTATTAATATTGTGGATTACATTACTAATTTGGGAATTATATTATCAATATTGGGAATTATATTATTAATATTGGAAATTATATTATTAATATTGGGAATTATATTATTAATATTGGGAATTATATTATTAATATTGGGAGTTATATTATTAATATTGGGAACGTTATTATTAACAAAATACTTATCGTACGAATTAATGTATCTTATCATTATTATCTTCATTTTAAAATCGCAAATTTGATTATATTGGGAATTATATTATAAATATTGTGGATTATATTATTAATTTGGGAATTATATTATTAATATTGGGAATTATATTATTAATATTGGGAATTATATTATCAATATTGGGAAGTATATTATTAATATTGGGAATTATATTATTACTATTGGGAATTATATTTTTACTATTGGAATTTTTTTTTTAATATTGCGAGTTATATTATTAATATTGGGAGTTATATTATTAATATTGGGAATTATATTATTACTATTGGGAATTATATTTTTACTATTGGAATTTTTTTTTAATATTGGGAGTTATATTATTAATATTGGGAGTTATATTATTAATATTGGGAATTATATTATTACTATTGGGAACATCATTATTAACAAAATAATTATCGTACGAATTAATGTATCTTATCATTATTATCTTCATTTTAAATTCGCAAATTTGATAGGCACAGAAGGCGTCATCAAACCGATTTGCACAAAGATGTAATCTCTGAATCCTCATTTCTCAACGCTTCTGACTGAAGCTATCAGTCTTAAAATATGCATCTCATCTTTTCAAAGGGGCGAAATTACTCCTTGGAATATCTGCTTGTTCACTGCCTGGCATATCAAATATTCTCCAATGTGTCTTCACGTTTTCTTTAGAAAGAGGAAATGAAGTTAAAAAACTATTTATATGAAGTTAATATATTCCAGATTGGTAGGTATTTATTTAATGTCGCACTGGAGCAACACAACGGGCTATTGGCGACGGTCCGGACAACAGCGCGTAATTTCGAACCCCGGTCAAATGACGAATATTCCAGAAATGTTTCATATAATTTTTGGTACTTTGAAGTTAAAAACACAGAAAAGTTGGAAATCCCTTCATTTGTCAGTGGAAAATTCTACTGGTGGGAATTATTATACGTATGCCAAGATTTAAGATTACTTTAACGTAACAAGATTTAAGTCAATATTTTTAATTAACGTCGCACTGGAGCAACACAACGGTCTATTGGCGACGGGCCGGACAACAACACGTAATTTCGAACCACGGTCTCAGATGACAAATATTTCAGAAATCTTTCATATAATTTCTGAAATTTACCAGAAATCCAGAAATCTTTATATGATTTCTGGAATTTTAACTTCAATGACACAGAAAGGTTGGAAATCCCTTCTCTCATCTGTCGGTTGAAAATTCTATTGGTTGGAATTATTAAACGTATGCCAAGATTTAAGATAACTTTGGAATGAACATAACTTCAAATTCTCAGATGAGGCCGCCATTGATTAATTATTCTTGAGAAAAAAGATTAATCAATAACTTTTTGAAAAGAGTAAAATATCAATTTGAAATAATTTCGTTGCAAATTAGGAATGGTAGCCTTTACTTCTGGATTCTATATCTGAAGCTTCAAAAGCTCACGAAATTTACACATTTAAAGATTTTTCACACATTTTATGGAAGCCCAATGTTTTATTTTATCTGTTAGGTAGGCTGTTAAATAAACGCACTGGCTTATGAGATTAGAAAAACCCTTCGGCCCATGTTTTCTATTACGGGGCCCCTGTGGCTCAATAGGTTTGTCCATTACGCTAGAGTTGTAAGCGGACCAAGTTCGATTCCTATCCAGGTTCTATTAATCCTGTAATCCTTGGGTATATGTTCACTACTTGACGTTTTATCAACGGATATTTGAAATCTAGTACACAAGTCGGATTATATATGTACTTAATCAATCCATCACTTTCTCAGATGTCATAGCACTACAAACACTTATCTTGTAAAGCTCACAAAAGGTAACTTTTGTACTGTTCCACTGAGACCTAAGTACCTGCGTGATGTTTTGTTTGTTTGGGTTTTATGGCGCAAGGATCATAAAACTCGTATGTGGCCAAGCTGCGCTAAACACAAGACAGCCATCAAGTAATGGGCATACACACAATAAAAGTTTTTACTGTCACAGAAGAGATAAGTACAATTAGCACACATGAATCCAACCTGCACTGTCTACAACTCACAGGTTGTTAGCGCAGTGTGCAAACCCACTGCTTTATTTGGACGGATAATAAATCATTATAACTTCTGTGACAACAAACTTTGGCATTTGCTCCTGTTCAGTTGGGTATCAATCTTGATATATCTCATTTTAAATATCTCGTCTAAGACATGATCCACTGCATCTTGGTGTAGTCTTGTGTATATGCGAAAGGACCTCTAGTTCCGTAGGATCGAGGACAGAAACCTCTGGGTTTGGTTTCAGTGAATTGCTCACCGAATGCGTGAATGTCGTATGTAGAGCTGAGAGAGAAAAAAGATTAACCAAGCCTCGTTATACTAGCCTCCACGTACCCGATGATCTTTGGTTTGATCCAGTTTAGAACTCGCCAACTACCAACTGGGCTACCGCGGCCCCTCCAGTGTGACGTTATAAATACCTACCTACCCTTCAAGACGTGTTTCCATGTTGTCAGTCTGGTTTGATCCCGGACCGTCGCCAATAGCCCGCTATGTTGCTCCTGTAAGACGTCAATTAAAATACCTGCCATCCATGTTGTCAGATTTTTGCTCAATAATTCTAAAATAAATTATTCATCTGACAGTGGTTCGAAATTACGTGTTGTCCTCGGTTCTTTCCCTTTGGGTTTGATCCCGTACCGTCTTTAATAGCCCGTTGTATTGCTCCATTACGACGTAAAATAAAATACCTACCCACCTATCATCTAAAATAAATTTATTTTAACCGAAAAGCAAAGAAAAATAGATAGTTTAATGCAAAGCGATCTTTCGCGAATTGCCTTTAAACGCAATTTAATTTTTTTAGACTTGTTGAGATATATCTTGAACTCTTTATTTTCTACTGAGCCCTTTTATCGGCCTTGTTAACGTAACGGAGCGCCGAGTTTGCTCCGAACGGTTGTTCTACGAAATCAGAGTTCGTCCAGCCGCATGAAGGTGATATGTGTAGGGAATAAATAGGGAATTTCCTCTCGGAGAAGAGGGAAAACGAACTGGGCGACTCGAGCTGCCATTGCAGTAGAAAGGGGGTACGTCCACTGAATCTACTCGTCTCTTATTTGCTAGTGACGTCAACTCAGCTGAGGACGCTCCTGCTTGTAGGTTCCCGATGGTAGGTCAGATCCTGTGCTCTGGAAGCAGCGTATAATTCCGAAAAGAGGACTATTATTACTTGCACATCTCCATTCATGAGTTCCCCCGCTGTTAATGTCAGATTTGCTGTCTCGTGAATTGCCACTTCATGCGTGTGCGACACTAGACTCAGATTAGCTGAGTCTCCCGTTTCTTTTGATTTCCTCTACAAAATATCTCACTGCTGCACACATCCAAACAACATTTGGATTTCTCGCAAATTTCTTCGCTCTCTATTTTCTCGTGCGAATCCTGCTGCTACAATTTTATTTGATGTGGGTAGCAATGAACACGCTTGTGCAGGTGAGCGTTGTTGACAGCACTCAACAGCAAGCTAAGGCCGTTGAAAGCAAAAACAATATACTCAACAATCGGAGAAACAATCAGGATCGAGGGGGCTCTTTGCCTCCGCACTGGGACCTGTCTTTCTCAGAAAATTCCCTCTTTTCTGTCTACTGTTTCATCAAAAACTTCATTGGGTAAGCTGCCTGTTTTGAATTTCACTTCATACCAGTTTCAAAGTCCAATGTATGGGTTTATTTTATCGAAATTAAAGGGTTTTTAAATTAAAGCTTTTGTTATCTATGTTGATTGATTATGAACTTTCTTAAGTATTATCCTTGTGCGATTATTGAGCGACCTATTGTGTATTTCATACATTGGTGCCAAGAGAAAATAATGAGTGACTATTAAAGTATGAATATCGTGATCGCTTTTTTAAATTGCGGTTATAATCTAAGAAGGGTGATTCGAATGAATTAAAATAAAATCTAATTTTTATTTAATGATATTAATTTTTTTTGCTTCTTGTTGGTTATCTTTTTCAGATTGAGCAGCTTTGTATTTATAATTTTAAATTCCATAATTTGTATTGTTCAAAATTTTATAGTTTGCATACATTTCAATAATATTCTGTGAACATAGGTTAAAAAAGGATTAGCTATTAACATAAGTTTGAAAGTGATTTTTAAATTGAAATATTAAAACTTTAATTTCAAGTTATACAATTTTAGTTTTAACTTTATTTTAGTTGTACTGACTACTTTTTTGTTGATCATTTTAATTTACTTAAAATTAATATGCTTTTAATTGGTTCTGACTAATATTGTGCATATGCATGTGATTGATTGGATTGCTGATATTTAATCAGAAAGAAGCCAACAAGGTTCAACATTTTTATGGAGTTAGGCATTTTTTTGTGAAAAATATCAAATGACATATATACATTAGGCTATTTAAATAATTTATTTTAAGTACTTTTGATTTTGTCAACTACATACTACAAGTTGTCTCAACATAATCTGGCAATCATCACTAAAATATTTTAATTCAAAGTGTTTTATATACCTAAAGTTACCATTCATATTTTTATAATTCATCCTTAATCTAAAATTAATAGACCCTTAATAACTTAATTAAATTTACCCAAACATACTATATTGCAGCAGCATGTTTGGTCTAACATCATATTTCTTATAACTAGAAATTTGAAGCTCTAATGGATGCAATAATTACTATTTCCCATGCCAATATGATATTTCAACAGCTTTATTCTGAATATTAAATTCAATAATATTTTGTAATCCAAAGGAGCATTCATTGACATTTGTTCAAATTCAGTAATTTTAAACTAAAATAATACAATAAAAATATTATAGTGATATATATGGTGAATAAAAATATAATTTATAATTTCAGATAAAAATAGAAAGCTAAAATTTTAAAATAATTATCAATAGATAAAAATATGATAAATTCAGAATATGGTGAATAAAAAAATTATAAATTCTCTGGAAAAAAGGATTTTTAAGATTTAAAATGTATTGGATGAACTGAGAGTCCCTGACCACCTACCAGTATTTGACCACTTCTTCATGTTTTAAACAAGTTAACTAGTCTATCCAACAATAAATTAAATTCATATTCTTACTGCCTATGCTCATCTAAACCTATCTAAAGTTAACTCATCTACCTTAATTGATAAAAAAAAATATAAACAAAAGTCAGATGTTGAATCAATTTGATTTATAAAACTACAGTATGGTGGACTTTTTCTATTATAGTATACAAAAATTTGGCTTGGATATAAGTAAATATCTCATTTGGATGTGTATAGTTGGGACAAAATATTCCTGTGGAATTGAAATGTAAGAGGGTCAAAATGACAAACCAAAAATAAAGAGAAAAAACTATTATGTAAGTAGATGGTAAATACAAAGCAATGAAATTTGTAGTGAGGAAAGTTTGTTACATTAATTTCTACTAAACTTCAATTTAAATTAAAAAAAAATGGTGGTCAATTGCTAGATGTATGGTGGTCAAATCACTATTCTAAACTTTGAGAAAAAATTTATTAAAGTGTCAAATATTAAGAGCTTTCTTTTTTTCATCAAGATACCATTTCTTCCTGGGTGTATTTTACTGTGTCACTAAAACTTTAGTTGTGTGTGTATGTCCATTAATTGACATGGTTTGATGCAGTATGGCCAAATATATGGCCTTTGTGCCATCAAACCCAACCAACCTTTCAAGATGCTAAGTACAAAAAAAATACAATTGCAAATTAGTGATTAGGGAATTTTGTCATGAATAATGTGCACTAATTGGTTAATTATAGCTACTTCAACCTTATGCAATTTCGTAAATCTACTTTTATTACCTGTATTGGGCATTTTTAATATTGAATGATATTTTAATAATGGTCTTTATCATATTTAATCAGTTCAGAATTTTGTATTATAGAAAGTTTATCATCATTATCACACTATTGTATTTCGATTTAAACTTATTTCACTAAATCTTTTTTTTCTTTCTGCTTCCTAACAAAAAAGAATGAAAAATGTTTTAATGAAATACTATTTACCAAAACTGGTTAAAATTGTATTGTAATTTTATGAAAAATATTTGTTCAGAAATGACAACTTTGGTATTTGCAATTCCTTCTTTTATTACTTCAAAGGCAGTTTAATTGCTTTAATATATATATATATATATATATATATATATATATATATATATATATATATATATATATATATATATATATATATATATATATATATATATATAACCTGTTGTAAATTGCTTTTGGTTCGTTTTAATTGTTTTTTCAACCAACAAATGTTTCCTTCCTGATTTACCTTTCATGTTATGTTACCCGTGATTTCGCAACTAAAGGAATGAATTGGATTTTTCGTTCTGTTTGCCACTGCCCGCTGGTATAAACACCAGATGTAAACAAAAACATTCGCGAGTAGCATTTTGGCGCGCTTTATTGCTGAGACGGAGTTTCTGCGCATGCTCTGTAGGGAATAATACCACACGTCAGTCAGTTGATATGACAGCTCTCCCAACTGCGTAAGCTCGCCCCTAGCAACAAGAGACGCTATCGTTAATTGTCTACACGGGAAGTGGCAGTGAGATCAATGGGTTGAAAGATTGCCTTTTGCTGTAAAAAATATTGTTTTCGATTTCTTCAAAGAATTAAATTATGGGTGTTTTCAAACCAATAAATGCAATGGTCTAAATGTCTGTTCCAAAACATCCGGAATTAAACAATTTTGATGTGCTTCAAATCATCAGCCCAAAATGTTGAAATCTTTTATGCCAAAAATGTTTTGTGTTTTATTTCAAATAAAATTTGTTTTCACAATTCATTTCTTTTCCTAATTTTAATGCACATTGGTGTGTTTTATTCTTTCATATGGGTTTAGACTAACTTGTACAGTTTAAATGGTTTGTTAAGACATTTTCCTTGGACTTGATTAAAAAAATTTGTGATTAATCTGATGCTTGCAATACTCTAAAGCTTTTTCTGGCAGTTTTGAATTTATTTAAGTTCTGTTAATATACCTATTAACTTAGTAATATACCTATTAACTTAGTAATATACCTATTAACTTAGTAATATACCTATTAACTTAGTAATATACCTATTAACTTAGTAATATACCTATTAACTTAGTAATATACCTATTAACTTAGTAATATACATATCAATTGTGCTAAGAACATTTCTAAAACTGGATTGAGGATTTTGTGTTTTGATGTAGCTATTTATTTTTTGTACAGTTGGTATCGGTTATATGGTCAGCTCTACGGTCCAGAAAAATCAGACCATGTAAGCGGGAGGACCATATATGCGGAACACTACACTGTTTAATTATGGCAATTTAATTCACCTATCATAATATAATGCTCATAAACAAATAATTAAACTTTTAAGAACATTAAAAAAATTAATGCTATTAAACGGGTTCTCTGGAGCGACAAATCAAGGTTCACCCTCTACCTTTCGGATGACAGGGTCTGGCATCTGCCTGGAGAACGCCTCCTGCCAGAAAGCATTGTGCCCACAGTAAAGTTTGGCAGAGGTGGAATTATGGTCTGGTGGTGTTTCTCCTGGTGTGGATTAGGACCTTGGTCCAAATTCATGGCAAGCTCCACGCCAAGTCCTACTGCACAACGCAGTTGAGCATTCCTTACTTTTCTTTCCCCCTACACATTTTTCACCTTTGAAAAAAGAGTTCTGTCTGGCAAGATCCGATAAAAAAGTCCACATGCATCAACATTAAAGACGGCAGATTCATCTTTTAAGGACTTTTTTTTCTTCTGGTCATTCCCTGTGTTGCACCCTGCCTCAAGAAATGTTACAGTTACTATTTTTCAACAAAAAAGCCCCCGATAACCTCTTTGAAAAGATGAAAAACCAACCATATGAACGATATTGAAATGAATATATAAGTGGTGCGCTTTAACACATGTTTCCCTATTAAGTTCGACGTGACTTTAGAAAACTGACCATATAAGCGAGGTGACCATATAGCCGGTACTGACTGTATTACCATGTCCAATCATTTATTCAATTACGTGTTATATAATTATTTTAGTTAAATTTGCATACATATTATAAGTAAATAAAAATTATAAGCTGTACATCTTTGTACATTGAAGGTATGAGACAAGATGTCAAACTGGAATATTTGGCAAGGAAACATGTAGATTTTACTAGAGTGAAAATTATTTTGGGAAAAAATCTATTTTAGTGATATCTATTTATCAGGAATGAGCAAATTCAGAATAATGTCTTATGGTATGGTCAGGTATGGTCTTTGTATAATGCTATGTGTGGTGATGAATTAATTTTCCAAACACGTTTCTCATGTGAAAATTTTGCACTGTAAAAGGTACTGCACTATTTCTATACTAAAATCGAATTACCCAACGAATTACATCAAAATAAGTTTTTGCTGACATAAAAGATGGAATATTGAAAATAAGAAACTAGTGTAAATTTGTAAATCCTTTTTTAACATAAATTTCAAAAGTTCATCCCAGATGCGAAATATACATCTTGGGGGATAGACTAGATCTGTTTCAATCTGTTCTTACACCCATTATTCAATAAATTAATATACTGCTTATCTAGAAAAACTTAGTCTCTACTCAAAAAATACAAATTTTTAGATGTCCTAAAACTTACAAATTCTAATTCAATAAAATTGAATTGTAAAGCTGTTAAAAATGCAATGCTTGAGTATCAAACATTCATACATATGATGCCAATTCCCCCAAAAGGTGCAATTTCAAACCGGCATCCTCTAGCTTCAACTTAAAATGTGCATATTTTTAAAATTTTTATGAACACAAAAATATATAGTTTGTTTTTCAATGTGCATAGTTTTGCTTATTAGATATTTTTGAAATTTAGTAGGAACTTCTAACTAATAATTTTAGGACCAATTCTGTTTCAATTCATGTCACCAAAAATCTTGTATTTTTGTGTCTTAACTTGTAGAAAACCTGCTTCATTTTCATGATAGTGAAAATGTATTGTTTTAAGTTTTGATCTCTTTGTAACTGATCTTTTCATCTCTTTGTAACTTAAGTAACTTGTTACTTGATGAAATCAACATACATGTCCCCATTTCAAACGCAGTGACATTTTCTGAATGTTAACACTTCTTGAGCACATCAAAATTCTTCCAAATTCACTTGTTGCGATGACTTACTTCGTTATGTAATCGTCGTATAGCTATGGACAAGCAAATAATATTAATTATTTTATGGTAAAAAAAAAGATTTACAAAAATGTAACTTAAATTAACTTTAAATCTAGCTTTGGTTTAGTAGATTACCAAAGCTTCTGTGGTGTGGAAAATTCGTTGTTTGCTTTATCTCTGAATAAGTCATTTTGTACTTGATTAAAGTGATGTTTCCATTCAATATACGCTTGCTTCACTTTCTGAATGTCTTTTTAGAATTACTCGAAACGGCGAAGTCATGTTACCAAATTCGATCATAAAGTTCAAAATGATCGTTTCCCAAGAACCGGAAACGATCGGATCACATTTCGTGAAACTAGGTTAATCTTGTAAATTTTAACAATGAATAAAAATTTTGTTTAGTGATTGGAGCCGAAGGTATATATTCAGTGATCTGTTCTTAATATCGTTTATTTGAAATATGCTATTTTAATAAGAGCAAAATAGCACTGCAAATATTTTTTTGCTTTGAAACATTTTGAAGTCGATCTCTTTGACAAGTAGAGTTCAATTTTTTGCATCCCTTGAAATTTTAGGAACTGGAGTTTTTCCTGATTTATTTTCTATTTCTCATGCATTAGCATCAAAAATGTCTAACACTTTCAAAGAACTGTGCTTTAATGTTTCAGTCATAGCAGACAGGAAGTGCATCATTCGTTCTTAGAGCACCATAAGTTTTGGTTCTAAGTGACATATTATGCAAATACCGCCGACTGATCGTAAGATTCTGATATCTGCTGTGTTGTTTTATTGCTTTTCTTTTTCACCGGGAAGTCGAGCTATCATTTAGTAGAACTTATATCCTCATTGGCCATTGAAAATGTAGGTCGCTGACATGCTCGCTTTGTGAACGAGCGAAATAGGTCATGCGCATTCTTTTCTTTGTCTACTTCAATCACCGGATCCCTTCGCAATCTTCAATTTTAATTTTTAAGCATTCGTTCTCAAAACCAAAGAAGTATTGAAAATCTCATCGCAAAATGAAAACTTTTGCTTGCTTTAACACAATTTTTTACATATTCGGTCAAGAAAAATAGGTGGACACAGCTCTGAGGATCGAATATGAGATGAACACAAAATCGCCAATTGTGAAATCGGAATTGCCTTTTTTCAAAAGCTTTTTTGACTCGCCCGGCCTTCCTTCAATCTTGCTAATTGTTAAAGGAATCGGCAATTGGTTTGTTCGAACCAAGAAAAATAATAAAATTGCATCTGGAAACAAAATAGTTAAAAAAAAAAAAAACTATTTCCCTTTACAACATTTGTTTTCGTGTTTTTGTTTAATATATTCCAATTAGAATTACAAAGTGAAGCAGGAAGTAGAAAACTCCAGACGTGATTTGATTCATTCTAATCGTATTACCGTTACATAACGTCGTATTAAGAATTTGGCGATTTAAAAATCTTTTTTTCACAATTAAATTCGAAATTGGTTTTATTCGATTTAGCATATAATTTGTAAAGCACTTATCAATATTTTTTTCGTTTCGTTAGTATCACTGAAAGGTGTTCAATAAGGAAACAAATGTGTGAATAAAATTAGAGAGAAGAATCGATTTCTAATTGGAAAATCAGAAGATTAGAATACTTTATTTCCTTACACTTATTTTTTGTTTTCAATTTCCAATTTGTGTCTTAATTTTGATAGAGTTTATCAGTCCCAAGCGTATTAATTTGGTTAAAGACGAACATGTGTATGTTTTGCCTTTACTATTCATATAAATACTATAGTCTAAAGACATTTCTTGGAGTAAAAGGCTGAAAGATCTTTAATTCGTTGATGCTGCAGTACAAAGTCCAAAACCCTGAATCCCTCGGATCTCGGACTTTTCCAGATTTTGGATTATTTGCATTTTTTGTCACTTATTTGTTTTTGTAAAAGGAAACCTAATTAAAAAAACCGAATTTTGCGTTTGCAATAGTAAAAGAGCAGAAATAAAACAGGAATAATTTTTTTCAAAGGAAAAAACCTTTTTAATACAGTGCAATAAATTTTACTCTTGCAAATCTTCTAATTTTTCTGTGTGGTATTCACTCTGAACATGTCCGTTATTTTGCGTTGTATCATCAATTAGGTCAGGGTTTAACTCCTTGTTCCTTAAAATTATCGGAAAAGTGTAAAAAATGTGAGAAAAACAAAAACAAAAAAAAACGTCGGATAGCAAAACGTCCGGATTTGGGATTTTATACTGTATGTATCTTTGAATGGTGTATTCAGTTATACCTTATGCTAAAACTAATTATGCTTATTATATTGAAAATCTAATTATTATTTATGGGCTTATTTCTCTTACTGTTCTATATTGCCTGCTTGCAAAAATTAAAGTGCAATGTATTCATCTCATTAATATTTCAGTGAAAGGCTCTTTTTTTATATAATGTTGCTTTTGATTTCAGGAAGTGTTCAAAAGCTTACTTTTGAATTAACATGATTTTTAAATTTCAATTTTAAATTATTACATCTACTTAAGTTTCATTTCCCTGCATGTTTTCCCAAGAAGCACTTTTCAAGTTTGCTGACATTTCAGAAACGTTTCAGAACACTTTGGCGTGTGTGTTTATGTGTTTCCCTAACTCTAATATTTTGCTCCCTTAGTTCCCAATCTGCCCCAGAAAAGCTCCCTTCTTCTGAGGTTGGACAAGAGGTGGACCCTTCTGCTGGAAGGTAAATCTCTCGTCACTTCAATACTACTTTATGTACACCTCTATTCTTTGAGCACATGGTAGATTTGTTGAAACCCTATCAAGTTTTGAATGTGTTTCTACATAACCTTAATGCCTCAACCACTGTCAATTCGCTTCATTTATTTGCATGATGACTAACGTATTTCTCGTATAATCATTTGCTTATTGATTATAAAAATTTATCGCTATGATTGCATGCATGATTATCGCTTCACATTCCACTGGATATTGAATTTAAAATGTTTGTCTGCATTTGCTTTATTTACAAAGGCTAATCACATGCGTGCTTGCATACGCCAACTCCAAATTGACGTTCAATTGCAGTAGATTTCTATGCTTACTATTTCGACCCGGTGCACGCATCCGGTTTTTCAACATGCGGCGCCGCTGCCGCAACGCAATTGTGGTCTGAGATACATTAGATCCAATGGAGCAGTGCACGCATGCCTCCAGCGCCGTTGGGGCGACGCACGTCCAACTTGCGTGCAATTTGTACCGCAGTTCCCCACGGCGCCGCACATGAGTCTCCGTTCTGAAGTACCTTGTTTTCATAAACAAATGGAATATAAATAATAATTAATAATCCAGAAACGTCTATTTTGTTTCAAAATATACTTTTTTTTTTCACCAAGTAAGCGAAATAAACACGTTTTCTTCGAAAGAATATTTATTGCAAATGGCGCGAAATGAATATTTGCGTCATTTCACGGTTCTGTGTGGACAGTTGGGCTTCGGTTCCGCAGCGGCGCCGCACGTTGAAAAACCGGATGTGTGCACCGGACCTTATTAATACTAAAAACTGCATGTTTTTTCTGATAACCGTTTACGAAAAAATCGAAAACATTGCTCAACATAATGTAGTCATTTTATATCACAAACGATTGTATTCAATTGTATGCATGTGTATTATGGATTTTTAATTGTTGTAGTAAAAACTGACATCATCTGACTAATTAAAAATAATAAGCGAACTTTTCTTATTGAAAATATGTAAATAAATTTGAGCATAGAAATGTTTTGTTTTTGAAGTGCTTATATAGTATTAAAAAACGAGTTTTAAAATATTTTTCATCTGGTATATTTTTGTATTATGTTTCGTAGATAATTTCAACTTCTGCATCCAGTATTTTAAATTTTAATTAAATTGAACATCGAAAATTTCTATCATTATTAAATGAAAAGAAAGTACAATATGTACTTCAGTACTTTAATTGAAGTCAAAAGACTACTAAGTAGAAAATGCGTTGTAGAAGGAGATGGATAGAAGTAGAAGATGGATAGAAATTGTAAATTTTTTGGTTTATAACATAATTATAACACTAGATTGTAAATTATTATTGTATAATTTAAAAATTCTTAACGATATAAATGGATGAAGTAAGTATAGTATAAAGATTTTACATGAAAAATTCTTAAAACGTTTTTTGAACTTGTCACGTGATAGCTAAGAATAAAATTTTAGTATTGATGGAAAAAGTAAGGATTTAATAAAAAAATATGCTGTCCTGTAACATAAGGTTGTAATGCCTATCTTTCCTGTTTTGAAAAGATTAAAAATATTTAGTTAATTCACACTTTAGTAAAAGATGAAAATTTCTTCAACAGTGCTTTTAATAAAATCGCGCCAAAACTAATCGAAATCAGTTCTTTTCGTGGGGTCAGGTGTGACCACTGCTGCCCCGGTGATTGCTACGAATTCCAATTTGATATGCTTGGTAAACCAAAATATGAATATTATCAACTAGGGTTTGCTTCGCAAATTGGGTAACAGGTATAACGGAGTTTACCCGTGGTGTTGGTTTGTTTCGCAAACCAAATGGGAATTCGGCGTGACGTAACATACGCTTGCGACAATATAAGTATTTAATTGAAAAATTATTTATTAAAAGAAAATCAAACGTATGAGGTTTTCTATCTAGTGTCAACTTTTCATCAGATTTCAAATCCGTTGAAATTTTCAATCTATCTTTAACGATCCCGATTTTACAAAAAAGAACTAAACAATGCCAGCCAAAATAGTTTTTTTTTAACTTTACTTTTGCTGAAATCGTAATATGCCAGGAAATGTGATCTATTTATTTCATGAACGTGAAGTTTGACGTGACGTCCCAATCTCTTGCAAAAAAAAATATTTTCTCAAAGATATTCAATAAAAAATTTTATTTAAAGGAAATCATATTTTTAAGTATCGATCTAGTGTGAAATTTTCCGCAGTTTTCATATCCGTTGAAATTTATACTCTGTCTTTAACGGTCTAAGTGATAAAAAAAAAGCACTAAATAACTCCAGTTAAAAGTGTTTTTTTATCGTCTGCTGGAAAATCATTCCTCCGCGCAAAATGAAAACGGAAAACATATTTTTAGAATCTCTGATGTTCTATGCTGTTGCATTCAATGATAATTAAATTTCATTAAAGTCATTTTTTTATGTTCTAAATTAAATTTTAAAATTCGCCGCGACCCTAAATTTGAACTACCTGTGTGCCAAATCCCGATACTGTAATTGTCATAGATTCGACAAACGCTTGCTTTATAATATTAGAGATAAAGAATTCAAAGAAACTTTAAATATGTCAATCAAAATTCATAGGTGCTGCCCTCTGTTGATGTAATAACTAAACGCATGTAATATATACGTTTTTATGGCAATATCCGACAAAATTATTTTCCTTTTTCAGCTATAAAAAATTGTACTGAATTAACACCTTTTGACAATGATTCCGCTTGAAAAGTTTGGAACGTTTTAATTCGAACACAAATACATGTGGTCGATATTAAATTGAAATTTTTGTCACAATTCTGTCCACAGATATCGCAAAATGTCCTGTTGCTAGAAAGTGCAAAGGTATGTTGCTCCAATTAATATACAATTTTCGGTGGAAAATGGTCACATTCCTGTAGGGATTGGTGGGTTCGATTCCTACATTTTATCGTGGGTGCATTTCCTTTAACATCTGTAAAAACTGATAAATTACTAGCGCATCATTTATCAAGTTCACAGGTCGGTTTTTCTCATTTAGATGGAATACTCACACTAGTCACTAAATCGACCTACCGTTAAAAAAAAATTTAGAAACATTGAAACCATTTGACTTAAAACTTTTCCATGCGTTCAGAAACAGATCTTCAAACTAGGACTTAGTTTTATTCACAGTAATAAGCTGCAAAAGAGTTATTTTCCTATTAAGTGGACAAGCCAAGAAAACAAAAAGGATAACCTACTGAATTTGAATGTACAGAAACCGGATTCATCGACACCTGCATCTTCGAGCAGTATCCAGATAATTTAAATAGCCTTCCTCTATGGGCGGAGTAAGCTATTGGGGTGTGGCCAGAGAAAAAAGAAGATGGATATCTCTTGCGTAGTTTGTAGAACTCGCCCGGGGATCAAGTTAAGAGTTCCTTCATTGGCAATGTTCCAATATTTCAGCGTGCACTTTTAGCACTGTAGTGTTCGTCGCCAAGCAGTCTCGCTTGCCTCGTCTCTTGAGTCTAGTATAATTGCTTTTTTGTTGGTGACTTCTTGGAATCATTAAATCGAGACAACCGGACTGGATTCCAAGAACAGTTGCAGATGCCATCCGCCAACGGCTTATTTAAGGCTTCTAAGTTTGGAATAAGTCATTTTGGGCTCCTTCCGAAATCTGAATCCATTGTTATGAGATTCGTTTCGTTCCTTCGTGTATTGCCGAGAGGATTAGAACCCGATTTTTCCATTTCTAACAAAATCATTTTACTTGTTTTGTTGATGTAGTTTTGGTGCTCAAGGGTGAAAAGCCAGATTATAAATTTTCCAGAGACAATGATTATCATCAAACCTTTTTTGAGACACGAGGGTTGAGGGATACGATTTACGGCACTCGTAATCTTAATTCATTAGGGCTGTGGTGGGCCCGGTAGGAAAAGTAGCGGATTTCGTTCGGAGCGGGTTCGAAACTAGATCCAACCTTTGACCGTTTTATAGGTGGTGGCGCACATTAAATCTGTCGTGGCCTCAAATATTCTTGCGTTAGCGTGGTGTGGAAGTTTGGAGAGTGTGATGCCTGCTCAGGTGTTGCCTCGTCATTTGACATTGGTTCAAATCACTAGGTGTTTTCCTCTGAATTTTCCTTTAGTATTGATCCCGCACCGCGCCAATAGCCCGTTGTGTTGCTCCAGTGCGATGTCATTCAACTACCTCTACATAATTCTACATGTTCCCTCCACAGTCTATATTTGATAAGTTCCGTGCATAGTATAAATTCATTTTTCTGACTCACAGCTGTGTTTTCTTGCTAAATTGACGAAAGATGTGCTAATTTCCCACCTCCATTTAAAGTGACTCCCCCTCCCCCCCCAAAAAAAAAACACTACTACAGACATTCATTTCCAGACCTGATTCGAACCTTGGACCTGTTGAAACGAGCTAAAGCATTCATTTTTTGACAGTTGTGTATTCGTGATACGTTAAAAATTCTATAGAAATGCAACGAATTTTGAAATCCGAAAATAAATCTTGGATATTTGGTGGTTACATACAAAAGTAAAAAAATCTCCATATTGTACTGCCAAAATTATTATAGCATTTGAGGGATTTTTTTCAGCGTAAACTAACCTCCTTAAGACGGATTTTACTTCAAAACTTGCGTAAGTTACTAACTTTTCAGATAAAGCTTCATACGAAAACATGATAAACTAATGCTGGATAAAATTTTTGCAATGAAATAGTGTTCTTAGAAACACTTGAAAACTTCAGTTTTTTTTTCGTGAGAAAATTTGATCTCATGTAAACTGAAATTCGTATGGAATTTAGAATGTTTGGAAGAAAGAAATTTCCGAAAACTGCATGCTTTTCTTCCATATTCATTGAGACATATTTTGCTCAATGGGTTTGCTTATAGTAAAATAAATGCCGCTTGAACAAAAATTCACATTTTTGTTTGATACTATTAAGCGTAAGGGTGTTAGTAGGAAAAACATTTCCCCCATTTGTTGTGATTTGATACCAAAACGTACAAGTGAAACGTTTGTGGTAGGATATGTATCCATTACTTTTGTTTTGGTGCAGGTGTTTTTTTAAATTGAGAAGCGGTTGCTATAGAAATGCACTGTACATATCAAATTCACCAAAGACAGCCACGACCAGCGTGCACGAAGAGCAGTCATTACCTACTACGATTCATTTTCGTGCATGGTGAATATTGGGTAGGGCACACACACTAAAACTACGATGTTACGAAACGCAAAGGGGTTGAATGACCCTTTGAAATAATCAGGTGTTTGGGGAAGAGAGTTTGGACCGCCGATTGGTCTGTGGCCAAGTTTTACGTTGACGTCAATGTCACGTGACCAATGGGTGTAATAAGGTGTGCAAGCGGAAACTGTTTATCGCCCGTTACTTTGCGCGCGCGTTTACAATTTAGAATATTTTAAAAATATTCTATGAAAGTAGCAACAGGTTTCCTTTTCTGTCTTTTTTGCAGCGCGGGAAAGGCAAAAATTGTAACAACACTCGTTTTGGTTTATTTATTTTCCAGAATATAATTTTACTATATTGAGGGGTTGAGATGTTCCAACCTAAAACACGCGTGTTTTGTATCGTGTTTGGCGTAGGAAATATGGCCCTTCCGCTATAAATCCCGAATCCAAATAAAATCAGTTTTCATTTGTATTTTTGAATTTGCATTTTGTGGTTCCATCGAAGGAAGTTGCTATAAAATATGCAGTGCAGTATATTTCCTAGTGAATTTTAAATTCAAATAAACTTGTACATTATGTGCTCAGTATAAGCAATTAAGTTTTATACTATTTCCCCATAAGTTATATACATTACTAATCGTGTGTCATAGAAATCCGATTCGAATGGAGTAGATATCTGTTGAATTTGGGACGAAAAATGTTCAGTCCTTGGGAATTATGTGGTTCTTGCGCTCTAAAAACCAACCTAGGATTAATGCCAATTCGCTTGACTATTTTAGTTTAAGAGCATATATTGCCGAGTCACAAATCAAGATAATTGTAAAAATGAATTTCATATTTAGATGTATTCAAATATTCACATATTTCACATTTTAGACGTGGTATAAACGACTTTGTTAGCATTAGAATAAGCTATGTAATTCTAAATATATCCCAATTTCGGTTATTCGCTTTTTCACAACAACGAAGTTTGTTTTTTCGAATGTGTTTAAGCATGATTTTTAACTTTTAAATCTTTCGGTTTCCATTCGAGCCACAAAAAGTGTTTCTGTGTTGTCGTGAAAAAAATTACCCAAAGATTCGGAAACATTCTTGCAAGAGAACGAATTCGAACGAAAATTTCCCCTTATGTTGATCCAAATCCGCATTCGTATTTGGCGCACAAATGAGAGCAGTGATCCCATTCTAGCAACCCTGTACTCTGGCTGTATGAACTGAATCTGTAGTAGACATAAGTTATTCTTCGCAAGAGAAACGATTCGTTTGGTTTTTGTTCAGTGGTGCTTGTGATGACGTATGATTACTGTAGTTTATGCTCCGTTCATTAAGTTATTCCAAGTTCACAATACTTTCGGGTCTTTGTTGATTATTCCACTCATCTTGCCGTGCGGCGGGAATGTAAGGGCTTTAAACCAATTCGCTCATCAACTTGCGAGTGCTGTTCAGAAGCTAAAATGTGCTTCTTTTATGAGAGTGTGACGTGAGTTATTCATTTTTTGCTTTGGAGAGTTGAGTTATGCGAATGCTTAGTGAATCGCTTGCCTCTTATATCGTGTTTCTTCTATTTTTGCGGTTATTTATTTGTATCATTTGATTTTATTTGGAAGATTATGTTTTGTTTAGTAAATTTCGATCGAACTGCAAACAAAAAATTGTAATGCATTACAAAATGTAAATTAATGACAGAAAATCTAATTTAAGATTCTTGATGTTTTCAATTATTATCTTAACGACTACTTCATTGCTTATTGTCTAATCTTATTAATCAGAGTTATTTTTTCGTTTCAGTGCTGCGCCTACTGGAGCAAATACAGTAGCTATCGACAACAAAATCGAGCAAGCCATGGTAATATATTTACATATGTACCGATCCACGTCAGTTGTGTGTTTCTTTGAACTTAATAACAATTGCTTTATGAATGAAATATTCCCGTTTGTATGAGAGAAGGGGGAGGAGAAATAAAAATAAACATAAGGATCCGCTAAGTGCGCATGTGATGAAATAGTGGGCGGGGTCAGCTGTATCCGGCATGTTTGGTTTCATCTCACAAATTGAAATTTAGTTGTGTTTCAGCAGTGGGTACTAACATATAGAAATGCACCAACGCTTTCAAGATTTCACATTCCAAAACACAGGAATTGTTACCATATGATAACATCCCAAGCTTTAAAAGTTGAAATTTTTTTGAAAATTGGATAAGAATAGATCCAATAAACTTGTAACTTTTTTTTTTCGAAATATTTTTGGCAAGAATTAACTAGGGGTGTTTTTGACTCTTATCTTTAATCATACATATTTGTAATAATTGGGTTCACACAGTTCCGGTAAACTTAATATTTTAATTGAGTAAAGTGAAGCTGATGAATTATTTAAATGTGTTTATATGGCAAGTACAAAGTAGCCAATGCTTGTCTGGCATGTCTTAGCCACAGTTATAATATACCCTGAACACGTCTTGCTCATTTGATTGATCAAATGAGGAAGGTCTTTCCTCATTTAAGTCTGACTTCATTCTCTGCATTCACGCTCCTCGCGCAGCCCATAGGAGGAAGAGGGCTCTGGTGATGAGAAGTGGGGACCAGAGTTTAAATAAATTTCTTATGCAGTCAAGTAAATTGATTTTTTCATTTTAAAGAGTGTTAGTTGAATATAAAAAAAAATCTTAAATGTTGTATACTTGGATTCAAAAGGGTTAGCTTTAAGTTAATTAGATTGATTCTCTCAATATATTGTGGAACACTGTTATGCTCACTTTATGATATTTGTCAACTCGGCTGACAATTGCCATGAACACTGTATTGCAATATACTGAAACTATTAGGAAATGTTTTAAGTCAAAAAAAGGGTTTTCCCAAAATGTGATATCTTAGAACCTGAAAAGGCTGGAATTGGATTTAACATTTAATAGTCTTTTTACATGTGCACAAGAACGTTGTTCAGAAATATTGTTTCCCTTTGACCTGTCCTTTAAACTATTCAGTTTTAGAAAGTTAACTAGGTTATTTAAAAGATTTTTTTTTCAGTCTAAAAGTATGTTGACTTTAGGTATCAGTATTAATGCATGCTACGTAAAAAAATATTTGCACTTTTACTTAATTTTTTATGAAACAAGCAAGTGAAAAAATGATAGCAGACTCTTGCAGAATTGGGGCTATAGGCTATAAGAAAAATTGAATGTTTGCCTGCATTCATCTGTATGAAAAGAAATGAACAAAGCCAGTGCTATTTAATCTTTTGCTTAAGTACCCCATGATAAAAATTTTCTTAGCTTCATACACCAATATTTTTTATTTACAATTTATGAATATTAAACTACAATTTCAGTCAAAAAGTACATGTGGGTTGCCACAAACATTGTTTAACTTTTTGAGGCACATGCTTTTAAAGAAAATAAAAACCCTAGTTGCACAGAATTTTTTTTAAGTAAAAAAAAATGGAAGTAAACATTTATTTTGATTATTTAAGATAAATCAGTACTCAATATAAGAAAAAAATAATAACATTTCAACAGGTCATTCTTTTATAGGGTGGGACATATATAATCCCACCATGCAACTAATGCTTTGAATAATATTCATTGAAACACAACTTTTTACCAAAACAAAGTGGAACTTTGCTGATAGTAAAGCACCAGGAAGCGCAATTTTTTTTTGGTGCTGCTTAACGCACATTTTCTCTGATTGCTATGTTTTGGTAGATGTTTCGAGTCTTCTCCTCATATTTCCCATGAAGCAGTGCGTTTCGATATTTTTTATCTTGAGCGGAAGTCCAGATGTTGATGGTGCAATTTTATACAAATACAAATATTGACGACCAGCTACAGGCTCAAGCCCAACAAGGCTGGTCCTTTGTTTATGAATTCTCCAATTCCCACTGACTATCCAATTGTGTCTTAAATTCGTACACTCCCTTTGAATTAACTATATTTTCTGGCAACGCGTTCCAACTGTCTATTACCCTATTAAAGTAGTAGTTTTTCCTTAAATCCTGATTAAAATGTGTCTTATTCAATTTATACCCATGGCCCCTTGTTCTGTTATCCCTATTGAAATTTAAGCCCTCTGTGTTCCCTTGTTTTACAAACTTGAAAAGCTGAATCAAATCCCCCCTCCTTCTTCTTCTTTCCAGTGTATACATGTTTAGCTTACTTAAACGTTCATTATAGTCGAAATTTGCTAGCCCCTTTATTATTTTTGTAGCTCTGTGCTGAACCCTTTCAATTGATTCTATGTCCTTTCTCATATATGGAGCCCAGAATTGTACAGCATATTCTAGATGTGGTCTTACTAAACCCTTATATAATGGCAAGATTATATTCTTATCCCTTGAAGTTACAGTCTTTTTTTAATATACCCCAATAACCTATTAGCCTTTTTACCCGCAGCTGAACATTGGTGACCCATTTTAAAATCCCTGTGAATTATCACCCCAAGATCCTTGACTGTTTCTCCCTTTAAGTCTGGGCAACAAACCCTTCAGCACACTGCCCCTTAAAATGTTTCAGCTCCATGTTTTTACCCAATTGTTTATAAACAATATATGAATTAACAACAGCTTCATCCAAAAAATAGAATAGTATGTGGTGCCACCATTTTTTACTACGCCGGTACATAATACATTTATATGTTTATAAATTAAAAAATAATAATTTTTAATTTTATTTTTAATAACTGGCATGGTGGGATACATACAATCCCATCACTTCACAGCTTCAAAATTATTACAAAACATCAAATAACATGTTTTTTTTTATTATAATACAATTTATTCACTCATAATAAATTTTAAGAAAAGAAAGAATACATACTGTTATGAACTACAACAATTGACTACATCACACAATGCGGCAACCTTAATTACAGCATCACACACAACTTACTGCCGCGTTTTGACTTGTATAAAATAATTTTTCTCACTTATTTACCCATTTACCGTTGGTGCATAGCATTGCCAACATAATGAAAAACTTTAAAAAAATATTAAACTGTATGACTATGAGTAACTTCAACTGAGAAAAGTGAGACATCAACTTTTCAAGGTGGGTTAAAATATATCCCACCATGCATAAAAAGCTAAGCAAACAGTAGGACAGTTTTTAACCCACCTATCCCCAAAGAGTTAATGTCTTAAACATGGATTGGAAAAATTCAATGTTTGTTATGAATCATAAAAAAAATGACAATAATTTGCAACTAACAAAATATTTGAAGAACTGATTAATTGGTGGTAATTGGTTACGAATATGATTTTAACAGCTGATCATGGTAAAAATATACATTTATAATTTCCATAACTAATTATAAAAGACTTGTGAAACCAAAGATTACCAACATGATCACAATAGATTATCTAGTGTAAAAAAAACATGCCTAAAATCTCTCACTTTGAACCCTCTGCTTTTGTTGTTAATATTTCCCAGGTTCTCCTAAAAAATTGAGCTGTCTCCTGTAACGGGGCATGGACACATAATTTCATTCATCATTTCTTTTTTTCCTTAATCAAAGTTCGATAATAATATTGAAAATGAAATAACCTGAAACAGAATACATGTTATTTTATGCATATACGTTTTAAAAATTTGCATCCTCTGAGTGACACCAAAAGAATCGTCCCCTTTTTAAACTGAAAATTAACTGGCTTCCCTACTTTGAAGACATTAGGTATTGGGATGCAGTAATACCAACTTGGAGAAATTGTTAGGGCCTAAATAGAACACTACTGGCTTCATATAAGTGTTTTGGAACTCTTTATTTTGTTTGAATCATTATCACAAATTGCTATATTTAAAATATTTATTCCTTGTATTGTTTAATGGGGTCAGCTCCAACCAGAAAAATATTACGACCCAATGAGTTCAAATCCCTAGAATTACCCTTTAGATAAACAACTGTATGAGAAAGGTGGAATTACTCAACATATTTGGTTGCCCTTATTATTTGTATCTTTGTCCCTTATTTTTGGCTGCTCTAAGCCTTATATACCATAAATGGTTCCATAGGATCAAACTCCTAGGCATCCTGGTGTTAGTTTTTGTTACTGATAATATATATTTACCTCTCCTGATTTGTTACTTAAATGGTTCAGTCACCTGTGTTGGGATGGTATGAGCAATAAATATTTCTGCTCATTGAAACAAGTCACTCATAAATCAGAATCATCAAGGTCCGAGTTTAATATACAGAGGGCCAATCCATAGCATTCAAAATTTTTTTGGTTAATTTTGACATATTCTTCCCCTGCAGAAAGGTTGAATAAACTTGACCAGATGTGATTTTATGAGAACTAACCGCTGCATGGCCAGCAGGGCATGGCCCTTGACAGTTCTTTTTGTGGAGTCAGGTGTGACCACTGCTCGCTAACCCCCGGTGATTGCTACAAATTCCCATTTGGTTTGCTGGAAATTCGTAGCCTATTGGATAAGAGCCATCACCACGGACAATGCTGTGATAGCCTCGTAATTGTCAAATGTGGCCATATTTGAATTGTGCAGAAGTCCAATCGGCAGGACATCACAATCTCTTGTGAAAATATAAATATTTAATTGAAAAAGTTATTTATTAAAAGAAATTCAAATGTATAAGGTTCTATCTGGTGTCAAATTTTCTGCAGATTTCAAATCCGTTAAAATTTTTAATTTATCTTTAACAATCCCTATTTTACAAAAAAAAAAAAAAAAACAATGCCAGTCAAAATTTTTTATTTGTTTTGCTTTCCTTCGCTGGAATTGTTTGAGCACAGGAAATGAAATCTGTTGATTTCTAGACAGAAAAGTCAAATTCGTATGGGAAAAAATATAAAAGTTACACTTAAAAATTGTTTTAATTAAAGAAATAATTTTTTTAGGTGTTGATCTAGTGTGAAATTTTCCGCAGATTTCAAATCTGTTAAATTTTTACTCTATCTTTGACAGTCTAGGAGATAGAAAAAAGAGCTATATAACTCCAGTTAAAACTTTATTTCTTTGTCGTTCCTCCTCAAAATCAAATGGGAGAAAATAAATTTAGAATATCATCTCTTCATGGTGTTGCCATTCTAAGGAAAACAATAATCATTATTAATGTCATTAAATTCATTTAAAAGTGTTCTAGATTAAATTTTAAAATTCCGGCTTCTTACAAAAATTGCAAAAAATGTGGACTACCTGTGTGCTAAATCTCATTATTGTGACTGCCGTAGATTTGTTAGGACACTGCGTACACATTAACAGACTGACACTTCCTTTTGTAATAGTAGAGATGCATAATTTCTGATAAAGGAATGGATACTGGTTAATATTTGTTTTCAGAATGTAACAAATAAATTCAGAATGCCCCTCACTTCCTAACTTGTTTAATAAACCCTCCAGATGAAAACCAACTGTATAACTTAATATTTGCAAAAGCAAAATATTCATCAAGCATAAAACCTAATTATGAAAATGCAAAAGACATTTTTTTTATATCCTCTTTGCAGAAATATTGTATGGAAAGTAGAAACTTGTTTGCATTTTAGTGTTTGTTTGACGAGAGAAAGCCATTCTTAAAGCCGTCTTTACACTACTGCTACTTCGGTATTTTATTAAAGGATATTTTAAAAACAGTTAAACTTTGTTTCGAGTTTTTTACACATAAAATAATTAGAGTATCAAATAAGCCAGAAATATTAAAATTTACCTAATTGTAATTTATAAAAATTCATTACATTTATAAATTTTAAATTGAAATTTCCTATTAACATGTTTATTGTTAAATGTGGAATTTTAAGTATTATAGATTTGTATCATGAAATAGAATTTAAATGAAAGAATAAAAGCGAAAAGCACAAGAATAATCTTCATTGTTTTAATTTTTCAAACATTTGTCGTGCTATGTTTCCTAAACCCTTGAAAATATTAATGTTTAAAATTTATCAATACTATTTTGAAACTAAACTGAATTGCATGTTTCTTTTTAACAAGTTTAAACATGGGGCAACAATAAATTAAAATCTTAAAAATTTGATTAAAATAAAAATCCAGATTTTTTTACTTGAATTGGTTTTAGTCATTCTGGTTTCTACTCTAAGCTGATGATATGTGTGCTAAACGTCTTTGTGCTTTGATGTTGCATGTGTGTATATATATATATATATATATATATATATATATATATAAATTAATTTAATCCAGTGTTTCAAATTAATTATTGTTAAAATAAAATATTTTTGTTCATGTGGGTCAACCAAATTTGTTATCTTCTGTAGGACTTGGTGAAGAGTCATCTCATGTTTGCTGTGCGAGAGGAAGTGGAGGTTTTGAAGGAGAAGATCACAGAACTCCTGGAGAGGATCTCTCAATTGGAGCATGAGAATGATATCCTGAGAGCAAATGCCTCCGCAGAGACACTCAAGCAACTCAATAACCAGTCCCACAAGAAAACAGCAAGCGGAGGAACAACTGGCAAGCCCTCACCTGTGGGCCCTATACCACCCCCTTCCACTTAAAGAGGATATGTATATCCTTTGATTTACTCTCAAGTTACCTGTTGCAATGCCTCTGCTTACTCCTTGTTTTTATGTAGCTAAGTTTGTTAAACCTCAAGGATGGGTTTTATGTTGGAAGTGACAAGATAAAGTGAAACGCTTGGTTATCTTGACATTGGAGAATTCTTGGCCCTCAAAAATTAAAAAAAAATTACTTATTATTAGTGAACATATGCTGACCAAGTCATTGTTTCATGTCAGCAGAGAAATAATCCAAATCCATTGAATCTGGTTTATTGATTCACTTGGGTTGAACAGTTAATGATATAGTCAATTTTTTATTGCACTTTGACTCACTATTGAGTGAAAAGTTGCATGCTTGAAATGATGAAATCTACATAAATTTTGTATCGGCGTGTTTTAATATATATTATAAGTTGATGCAAAATCGGCACATTATATATATCTGTGTCCAGTATTTTAATTCTAATGACTGACTTTTCTTTTTTCTTGTCTTAATTCCTTGTATAGTCGTAACTAGCCAAATTAGATTGTATTTCATCTCCAAGGAATGAAGTCAAACAAAAAGTCAGAAATATTTATATGCAGCTGCAAGTATTTCACCATTTCAAGCTTTTTGATATGTCAGTGCAATTTAGAAAGTACTAACTGAGTTGAAGTAATTCTATTTTATTTCAATGTGACCAAAGTATTCAGACCCTCCATGTGCCAAGTGGACACAATTGACCTCATCTGTTATTTTATAATTTTGTTTCTATCCTGATTGCCGTGAGTACCATGATCTCTCCGATGTCATAATAATTACATAAACAAATTTTAAAAGAAGTTATTTTCTTTTGTTATAGAAAATAATTTTTACGCATTCTTAGAATTATTTAAAGCATTGGTCTACAAAAGGGGATGAACCCCTAATTTTGCTTTCAAGCTTGAAATTTGTAAAAGCTTTATTTGAACAAGGGGAAAATAGAGGTGTTGAAAAGTGCTAACCTGTGTTGAAAGACATGGAAGGTGGTTTTTGCTTTACTTCCTTTTCAGTTTCTGCAGTTAGATTCTTACAACTGCTCAATATTTCAAACACCTTGCTTCTTTTTTTAACTTAAGTTTCCAACCCACTGTCACTCTACTCTTCTGCTACTTTTGAATTTTGGAAGATCTATCTTTCAATTTTTCAAGGATAAAAAAATAACATTGCACTAGAAGCAAACCCACCATGTTTGGATAAAAATGACCTTTGTGAATCCATCTTCATGGTAGGCTCTACATGAAGCTACTTATATGTGCTAAAGCTAGGAAATAGTTTTGCTGTAAAAGTAGTAGTGTATAAGTTGAAAATCTAGTAAATCACTGCTCTCGAAGCATTCAGAAAAAAATTTTGCTTCTCACTCTGGAAGAAAGGTTTAAAATAAGCATAAAACTTATCTACATAATGCTACAATCTTTCATGAACTGTGATAAGAGTAAAAGACAATACCAAGAAGCTGTGTGTACTGATGAGGCATACCACGTATCCTTTGATTACTATTGACCGGTGCTGAAAAGTGATGTAGATCAGTACTTACAACTGAAACTGATGATGGAATGAAAAAATTTATTGAACACTGAATGAAACACAGAAGTAGCACTTCTGTGTCAACAATATGAAATAATGTTCATTATATTCAGATGTTCAGGTTGCATAAGAATGGATCGCTCAGCTTGTTATTTGCAAAAAAACAAAAAGGTTGTGTACTGCAAATTGCTGAGTGCAGTATCATGACGACTCCTTTGAAATGCTCTCTGTAAAACACTTTTTTTTTAATTTTAAATTCTTCTCTTTTCTAAGGTAATGCAGATTTTATTTCTCTAACAAGTGATTGATCTTTTTTAATCTCGTATTCAATACAGGTTGTATGTTCTGTTTCAGAATGGGTATTTTTCGTAGATAGCTGTTGTTATAAGCATTGTTCTGTGATACTTAAAAACTTTCTATTAAGTTTGCAAAAAGTAAAATTAAAAATTATATGAGAACTGACAAACTTTTTTTCCTCCCACTTTTATAAGTATTTTAGCTTGCAGAGATTTAAAAGCACTTTGCTGCTTTTATGATTATCCAAGAAACATAAACCTCCATAAACACTTACATCACACTTATATTGGATATTTGTTTTATAGCAGCTGGACGAAAATTATGACACTTTGCAACACTTTTATTGCCTTGGATGCAAAATCACAAATGTGGTGATTGTGCTGACCAGTGATGTTTTTTCTGTGACATTTTGGCAAAACAGTGGTTTCATTGTAAATAATCATAAAAGAAGTATCTTTAGAGTGATGTGTATACCACTGGGGAACAAAAGCCCTACACCTATTCTCAGGTTTTTGCTTTTAATTTTCTACCAATCAAAGGAAAAATTAAAAACAAAAAATGAGAATGTAGGAGCTCAAGTGCCATAGCATGTGTGAAACAATGGTATTGAAGAGTTGTGGGGTTCCTCTTTATGAATATTGGTGAACTGAATCAACTGCCTTTCCTGTTTTACAGATAATTCTATATATTCACACGACCAGTATTCTATTTTCTAAATGCCATGATATCAGGGGCTATGAAAAAGGTATGCGCACAACTTTGAACAGAGCTATGTTCAATAAGTACCTGATTTTTCATAAGCTTTACAATGTGATAGACTATTTTGAAGGAACAATTTCTCATTTTCCTCTCTGTTTGCCTTATTCATGCTTCACTTTGAGGTATTTTTTGAGGTGCCTGAAGAATTTTATTCATGCTTTCTATAATGGACAGAAAAATTGTTTCCCTTAGAAATTAAACCTTGATACATTTGAAAGTACTGCAGCATCCCTTTATTGGGGATTCTTTAAGGTTACACTTACAACAAAGAAAAAAATGCTGTAATTTTCTCAAAACAGGTTGGCAGTTGTTTCTTGAAATATTTTAAATGTTATTTGTTTTTGATGTATAGTTTATTTAAGGTGAATTGTTGTGATTTTCAATCCAAGGCAAAAAATGTGGTGTTAGTTGTACCTTTGACCGATCCAAGTGTTTGTGGGGGTTAAGTTTCTATTGCATGCATCGTCACCGGTATTCATGCAAACCAACAGGGGAAAACTTTCTAAAATAACTTCAAGGTATTTCTCTTAGATTCGATTTTAAGCTGCTATGATGTGTGTACACATAAATGAATAGAAAGAGATCTCCTTAGAAAAGTAATGCTTCTTTTAAAGAAAGCTAGAAATTATTTTTGTGTGACTCGCCTCATCTGATACTTGGCATTCTTACCAGTAGGCTGTGTACTACTGTGTAACAAAGTTTATCATGTTGCATAAATAGATGTGTTGTCTTTCCTATTAATTGAACATATTTGATTTATTCATTTATTGTACATATGTGAAATAAAAGTAATCTTGTTTGTTATTTAAAACCTTGTGCTTGGTTCATGTTATTTCTTAAAATGCATCCTCCATACATATCAGCCTATTACAAATTAAATAAATCTCGTCAAATGGGATAAGACACAGAATTTACTTTGCACCAACCTATATTCAACTTTTTTTTAAATCCTCTATTGAATACTTATCCAGAAGAAATACATCAAAACCATGCCCTTACTATTGATTTACAGGCAATGTCTCGAGGCTAGAGAGGATTGAAACCTTTGAGTGGTAGGTAGGAATAAGGTTAAATAAACATTATAGAAAAACTTCTAGACAATTTTTGAACGTCCTAATATTTCAAAAAATATTCTAAAGTGCAGTGTTCCGTTGATGTTAACAAAAAAATATGGAAACTTTCCATTGATTAGCTAGATATAGACTAATGGCTGTGAGGTTAAACTTTGGTGAAGATTTAAACTTCAAAAACAAATAAAAATCAGTACCTTTAATAGAATAATAGCTTCAACAATAAAATTGTGGAAGCAAAACTTTAGTCTCTTACTGAAGCAATGTTTGAAATCGATAGATTGTGTAATCTTCCAGGAAGAAAAAGGTATTTTTTTTTAAATATTTATTTCACAACATATAAACATACAATATCAACAAATACAACTTTTACAATACATTGATCAATGTTTACTTATGCATATATATTTGGCCAAGTAAATCACAATATCTAATATCCATTTTTGGCATAAGCAAATAATGCTTGAAATAAATTTATCAATCATGGCAGGCTATAACAGATTTAACGAAAATACATGTATTAACAGCATAATATGCCTCCAAAGCTAAATTATAAATGTATGTATAATATATATGTATATAGACTATAAGAAAACTGCAAAGTTCATTATCACATAAAGCATTGCTACATACAAATATCTAAAATCCATCACATTTTCTATTACTAAATCTACAATCAGCCTCCTAGAACTCAGGTATACCCGTTATCAAATTTTATCCATTTGAGCAAATATTCATATATATCATTTGTTCTATTGAAAAATATATTGCTCAAAGTAAATCCTTAATTTTAAAAGAATATAACATCAACTTATTTAATACTTCTAACTTGAGACACCTATATATTATAATTTAAAACTCTTGTACTAGTTGTAAATATATGTTAATATTTTGCATTTTGGGAAAAATCACTTCCTTAGGAACATTTAATTATAAATTCAGTGGTTTTCTTGTAAACTAACTTGTATCAACACAAATGCTAATTTTTTTAAATTGAGGTAAAAATATTTTAAAATTCAAGAGTATAACAAATTTAGTTGCACATATAGAATGAATGAATACATTCCTTCTGCCTGAATTCTAGAGGCATGAAAACAAACTTGACATAAGGAACTCTAACAGTAACATTTAATAATTACTTCAGGACTAGTTCTATGCACACATTAATAAAGTGTATATATTTAACTGTACAATTGTTTGCTGATAGTCAGAAATCAATTTTGCAAAAGTATATATTTTAATAAGAGCCAAGTTATCGCCAGCATAACTAAAAAGTCAGCATATTTTGACTATTTGCTATATGAAATTAAACAAAGCTTTGCTTTTTGGGTGTATTTGTTTTTATCTATATATATATAATTTTTCAATCTGAGAAAAATATTTATTGAACTTTCACTTTAAATTAAGTATTGGAGATTACCTTTAATATACGGCCATCAGTAGTTTACAGTTAAAAGTATGATTTTAAATGCCAGTCCTTGCATAGCACAACCCATAATACTTACAAATGAACTTATTGGAAGTTTCCTTTTGGCAACAGTTTAATAAATCAGCAAACAATTGTCTACAGATTCAGTTTTTCATAAATCTAGCGAGAAAACGTTGTCGTTGTTTCATGAAATAGTTTTAGTACTTAGAATAACTTTTGAAAGCATCATTCAGTAATTATAAAAACCACTGTATATCACACATGAAGGACGCTACATTTTGAATAAAATATTTATACTGTTAAGTCTTGTAGCATATCTAACCAGAATATATATATATATGAACATGCTAACTATTCACAATCAAACAGATGTCACATAAACTAACTATACTGACCATTGATTTGATGTTAATCAATTCTAAAACTAAATATTTAACTGTGTATATGGTGTGATAAATTGTCTTCTCACTTGGAAAGAATACATTCAGCTACTGAAAATTTATTCAGTGCTATTTGCTAAATATCATATACAGGAAAGATTGTATAGAGCAGTAGAGGAATAAGATGTCAGGTGTTTAAAAACCATGAAATGAAACATGATTATAAATGTACTAGAGGAAGTATTTAATTCCAAGTAAAATAAGAACTCATTCAAATAAAATAAAAAAAACAATAAATAATACACATGCAAAGAAAAACAAACAATAAATAAATATCGCAAGAAAAAAAATCACTCCAAATTTTTTCGATTTGAAAAGTAAAACTAAAATGTGGAATATAAATATAGTTCATTGCACATATACATAGAATTACAAGTGTCTAAACAACACTTTCTTGCATAGTAATCACAATGTTGAAAACAAGGGTATCAAGTTTTTTGATAGGAGTGTAAATGCTAATTTAATTATAATTACATACAAATAACCAATGCCTACAACTAACACTAACTAATGAGGTTTTAGCAATGCATGTTTAATTTGTTTCACTTCGATTAGTTTATATTTTGAAACATATAAATCGACAGAATTTTCGCGACTTAAATGTGTTTTTAAAAAAATGGAAAACATGTAAAAGAAATTACAAGTGTCAGTGAGACATTTTAACAGGTTCTTTACTACACTTAATATAATTCTGAAATTATTTTATAATTATGGTTGATTATATGAGCTATGTAAAATGCTAATAATTAAGGCAGAATATATTTTTTTAAACATAAATCTTACCCATTCAAATTATGAAAATAATTTGAATGGGTATGATTTCTGTATTCACGAATATATTTTTTGATAAATGTAACTTTTAAAAAGATTTTTTGGATTATAACAATTTTATAAGTCTTATATAATTTAATAAACTTTCTAAATTTAATTTGTAAGTTTTGAAGTATACATTCTAAAATACTCGCAATTAGTTTTTAATTTGGAAAATCATGTAAAAATAATTTAGTTCCAAAAACTAACAGTTGGTACATAGAAAAATTCTTGTACACTAAATACAAATGTGATCATGAAATATGAAACAAATATAATATTGTGCATACATTTGAACATGTGAAAACGATTATATTTTTTATACATCATATAAATAATTCATTTATAAATTCACTCGAAGAAATACGTTTAACAATGTTTTAAGTATTAAAGCAAGCTACAATAAAACAATGCAAAATTGAAGCAATTATTCTTCACTTCCTGAATCTACTAGATTCAGGAAAATAGATTTAAAAATTAGTAGATTTTTACAATTCAATTTGATTTTAAGAAAAAACATTAGTAAAATATTTTGACAAACCATATTAAACCTTAAGTTATTTACTCCACCAATTTTTAAAACGTATGAAACAAAATTACTTTATTTACTGTTACTGAATGTTTTTCTTATATAAGTTTAATATCTTAAAAATTAAAACAAATCTCTTAAAAGATGTTTACACGCTGTTATTAAAACCTTTTTATGAGCCATTATATTTACATGAATTTTGACACTCAAGTTTGGCTACACTTTTTAATTTGAGTAAAGTGTATAAAACAAAAGTAACTTTTAAAACCTCAGTAAGAGCTATCAAAATTTTAATTAAAACCTAGAAATCGTCAAATTGGAAATGCTTGGCACTTATAGAAAAACTTTTTTCGTATACTTTCTTATGCTTTTAAATCCTGAACATTTTGTAATTTAAGGGAATCCAATGGATTTTGTAGAATTGGTGAGCATTATGTTAGCTCACATAATGCTTTGTAAAATTCTAATACAACTCAATGCATAAAATTGATTTTAAAATAAACATTTTAGGAATGTACATAAGTTTTGCGAGTTCATAACTAAATTTAATTAAAATTATGTTTTACGAAAAACATCCTAAAGCATTTTAACTATGGATGGTGGTAGATCTTAAAAGTTACAAATAGTAGAGTAACAAAATAAAATGAGTGCATTTTACAATTAAAATGGGATCCCTTTGAATTACTAAATGAAAATTATTTCCATCTCAGGAAAAAGTTTTTTTTTTTGAAGACAGTGAAAGCTTTTTTATTCTCAGGTTAGTTTAAAATGAATATCAGTTTAAAATATAGATAATATATAAAATAAATATTCATCCATGATTTAAGAAAATTTAATTTATCCATACAAAAATTGCATCAATATTTGTGCGCCCATACCTTTTTCACATTAGAAATAATATATTAGAATTTTCTGTTTATAAAATGAATCATACACATTCTTTCACTCATTGCAAGCATTAAATAAATATATATGTCACTTCTATACAATGCAGTGGTAAGGATCTGTTTTCTGTGATTTGTCACATCATTAAAAATTTTAAATGCAAGTCTTAAAACTTGGTTTTAATATACTTCTATGAAATATAATGAAATATAGAAAAGTTAAACTAGATTGTTTCCAAAATCAGACACTTAAAATAATAAGTATCTTATAAGAATAAACTAAAATCTTAAATTTTCTAGAAAAAAATGCTTAACATCATTGGTAAAACAAGTACCACAATAAAATTTTATCACATTCTTGTTTATGTAAAATAGGTAAAACAGTAATTTAAATTCCAAAAAAAGATAGCAAGCTTGTCTAGGATTGTGATGTAAAATAATTTTCACTCACAGCAAGCAATAAAATAAATGCAACTATAAAAACATTGCAAAATTCAGCTTGTCTAAATGTAATAACTTACATTTGTTCTACATGTTTTAGTCAGACACAAGTATTATCATCATCTTTGCTGGGAGAAACCATTAAGAGTGAGACTTCCGATTCTTCCATGTGGCTTTCACCTTCTTGTAACAGTGTACACTTCTCGCCATTTCCCAAAGACTCGGTTGAATCTCCCAAAGTTTTAGCCTCGCCAGGAGATAGGGGACTGGTGGGTGATTGTGAATGGGATCTAAATTTCTTTTTCCCATGATGGCGTTTTGCCCTACGTTCTACAGGAGATTCTTCACCTCCCATGAGGGTCGCCATCTTTTGTCTCTGCAGTAAAAAAATTCATCATTGGAACACAATATCAGAAAACAATTAACCAAAAGACCAACAAAACCTTAAGTCACACAAAAATAAAAGATGCGATAAGTGATCAGAAATACAACTTGGAAAAAACTTTTATTTGAAGAATAAGCTAGATAATTTTTTAAAACATTTTAAATCCTATTCATTGCATAACTTTTACAGAAAAATTACTGATGTGAGGAATATTCTTTTAACTGACTATTTTGGAGAATTTTCTCTTATTTTTAGTAGACATGAAAATCTCATTACTCTAGTATCCCACCCAAGGGGTGAATGATGGGCTTCAGACACTGTTAAAATTATAAATTTGTAAACATTATCAATAGGTGTAGAAAAACTTTATGGTGTTGGATCCGTAGAAAAAACATAAACCTCTAAAATTTGGATTGAAGAGCAAAAGTTAATTTAACCCTTCTTTGCATGATTTTTTCTTTATCGGTGAAATAAATCAAGGTGATATAATTCATGTTCAAAATTAAAGGAAAAATGGTTAAAAAAATCTTAGTATATATTTATAGTATAAATTTAGCAAAAAACAATATGATGGTATCATGTGGTATTTTTTAAATTAAACGCAAACTTTTTCAGAAATTGCTCTAAAAATAACAGAAACACATGTTACAAACCTTTCTTCCACTCATTTTCACTTTTTTAGCAATAGAAACTCAAATATAATAAAACAAAATTAAAAACGAAATCATATGTTTATTGCAACTACAACAAACAGCGGAATGACAACTTCAAGCTCGTTTTACTGATAGTGACACTTACTTATTTTTGACAGCTATGTTTTTTTTTTTATGCAATGGACATAAAAAAGGTATCCAGACACGATCAACTTAAAGTGAACTTGTTCTTTTATATAATTTTTGGGCATTCAATGTTATGATGGAAATTTCCACCATTATGCAAAGAAGGGTTAAGCTAAACAACATTAGTTTCAGTCTAGAGGTATCTTTCTTTTCTAATGATGTTTGACCATTGAACACAGAAAAAGGAAACATAAATCAAATTCATTACTACAAATTCAGTACATTTGATTTTCGAATCACATTGATAAATCTAAATTTATGATTGCATTATGCTCTCTAAGCATATTTCATTTTGTTAAATCAGCTCTGATCAGTTTTGTGAATTGATGGCAATGTTAATTTATCATACAAAATATTAAGCATTACATAAACAGCAAATGTCATTTGCACACTGATTAAGACATTTTCCCTGACACAGCAGAAAATAATTATATTTGTCAGAAAATAACATATTTGTATATACATTATGAGTATCATGCCTGCTAACCTCCAAGAAAAAACTCTTGAACATTTTTGACATAAAAAGACAACACGCAACTCTCATAAAAGAAAAATGGCGAAAATATTTCTTAAAATAATTAAAAGCACCAAATTAGCAAAAGGTGCACCAAATAGGTGAAATAAAGTCAAACCAGAAAAAGTACCTCAGATCTCCACTGCCCTTATGTGCTTATAGCAGCAATTTGAGCTTGATGTTATTGATATTTTAACACAAAATGGCGCTTAATATATACATTAATGTGCAATTAAACCTTTTTTATAGTGTTTTAGAGGTTCATTATAGTTAAGATTTGCTATCCCCTTTATTATTTTTGTAGCTCTGTGCTGAACCCTTTCAAGTAATTCTATATCCTTTCTCATATATGGAGCCAAGAATTGTACAGCATATTCTAGATGTGGTCTTACTAAGCCCTTACATAACGACAAGATTATATTCTTGTCCCTTGAAGTTACAGTCTTTTTAATATACCCCAATAACCTATTAGCCATTTTACCCGCAGCTGAACATCGGCGACCCATTTAAAAATCCCTGTAAATTATCACCCCAAGATCCTTGACTGTTTCTCCCTCCTTTACCTTTACTCCCAGCAGACAATACTCAGCTCCATTGTTCCTGTAACCCATATTCAGAACTTGACATTTCCCTATATTAAATGACATACCCCATTTTACAGCCCATTCGGATATCTTATCTTATTTGGATATTTTATTAAAGAAAAATCTGAAAGAAGTGTTTTGTCTGGAATACCAGAAAATCATGAGTTTTTCGGAAAACTTTCAGAAAAGATGGCAGGTATAGAGTTACGTATGGACTTCTAAATCATAAATAGAAATTCGACACATCTAAGATGAAATATCGTACACTTTGCTTTTGAATGAAGGCAACTTCTGGCACAGCACTGGGGTTGTCTTCTTCCTTGAGGGGAAGTTGAGGAGTCGAGGTTGGAATCATGGCTATGGATTCTCCACCGCTCTCTTCGTCAGCTTCGGTGTGTGCCGCCCACCCAGCTCCACGGTGGGATTTTCTATAGCGGAAAGTCTTGCGGCTTGGAGCCTTCTGTCGCTGGAGGCGGGGTCTCGGTAAGTGAGTGTCCGAATCCGGATCCGGCGACTGGACTCCACCGACCGGGCTCGTTGGGCAAGATGGGGGTTGACTCACAGAATCAGCTATGACAAATTTTGTAAATTGATGGAAATGTTAATTTATCATACACAAAAACAAAATAAGCATTACATAAAAGTACACACTAAATAATTGAAAAATTTTTCATCATGCAGATTAAGTCCTGGATGTATATTAAAGGCAACTAACTGTCAGAAACTATTGAGCAGCATACACAAAGTAAACTACATTTCTCCACCCAGTTAACTGTTTTAATATAGATTTCCAAATTTATTTTAGGAAGGGTATTATCAATGCGTTTACATAGCATTCATTCTGGAAATATTTGTTAACATATCTATACATACTAAAAATTCACTTTTGGTTCAAATCTAAAAGTATTCAGTTATTTGTTTGTTATGTACAATAAAACGTCAAAAAAAAATAATAATAAAAAAAAAATTAAGTGGGCATAAAACAAATTTAAAACTTAACTCATTCAAAACTTGAATTCTGTAACTTGAATATAGCAATATTCATTTGACAATGATATTTTCATTAATTGTTGCTTCTTCAGGAGTTATTGCTAGTATGATTAATTATTGGTTTGATGCTGTAGTATTTTCTTTCAGAGTTCATATAAAACTAAAGAAATTAAACATTGAGAGTTTTCAAAGACCACAAATTTTCAGTAACTAAAAGTAAGGTAGGTATTTTAATCAACATCATACTGGAGCAACATAATGATCTACTGAACAAACAGTAAAAACCTAGTTCAGTAATTGACAGTGTTAAAAGAAAACTTTAAAAAAAATTGACTACGTTTTGGAATGTCTGAATGAATTTTTTATTTAAAATAAAATGGAATTTATTTAAATAAATAATGCATTTATACTTTATATAAGCTTTACCGATTTTTGCTTATCCTTTCAAAACTAAACTCAGAACTAATTCCAAAAGAGAAACTAACATGTTTTGAATAACTATAACTCCAGACTAAAAATAAAAAAATCCTTAAATTTCTTTTGATAAATATTTTTGAAATCGCTAAATTTGTGACGATTGCACCAAATAAGATTATTTAATATTAGAAAAAGCAAACCTACTGTATGCTTCTGTAAAATGCATAGTTGAAGTTTGCACTCAGCATTACAGATTTGGTGACAGTTTATGTAAAAAAAATCTTGACAATTTTCTTTGATGGAAAAAAAAATTGGAAAATATTTTTAATGGATGGAAGATAAGAAAATATTTAAAAACTTTACAGGCAGGATGCCAACGGTTAAATAAAAAAATCGTGGAAAATTGAATTTTGATTTTTAAAAATTAAGTAATTTTTCGGCACTTAAAATTTAAAAAACAAGCAATTTTACAAATCCAAAACATTTATCTAGCACTTTTCAGAAATGTAAGAACTCAGTAAAATCATGGGTAATCAGGATTTTACTGAAAGGTTTTTTTCACAATGGTATGACTTAGATTACTTTGGTCTCCTTGAGAGTCATGAAGGGATTCTTGCTCTTCCATTTGCCTGGTCGTCCCCACCGACGTGAGGCTACTGCCGCTGCCTTTCTTACTACCACCTCTCTTGATGTGAAATGTGCTCTTCCTCCACAGTCGAGGTTCAGATACTGCAGGGGACTTTTTGCTCAGACCTTCTGCCAACAAATATTGCATTTGATCACCAGTTTGTACAGTAACTGAGTATAATATGAATAATCTCTTTTCAGTATTTATCAGCAAGAGAAAAATGCATAGTCAATCAATTTCGTTTGTGTAATCATAATAATATTTGTTCAGTTTGTTTCACATTAATGCCAATCCTGGTATTCTCATTACATTTTGTACTTAATTATTTATTTGCTTGGATGATCATTCTTTGTTAAATTAGGCTTGGAAAATATTTCCCATGTATGGAAACATCAAAGTATGGAGAAACTATCCCCATGTTTTTATCTATGAAATTAATGAATTTATCACAAGATTTTTGATTGGTAACACAAAATTAAAATAGAAAGAATTGTTATACTAAATTTATTAACGAATTCAAATTTATTATCAACAGATTTTATTATTTATTATCAACAAAATTAAATTGATTTCATAAATCAAATAAAAATAATTTTTTGTAACGTTTCCTTTATCTAAAACCATTTATTTATAATTGTGCCTTAATTCTTTTTAGGCAGCACAATAAACAATGCAAACATATAATACATGTTGAGTGATTTACAAATGCAAATAAAATTTTGTGTAAAAAAGAACTAACAATTGAGTTGCTCAGAATACAACACGGTTAAGTCCAGAAACAGAAATTGAGAAAAGTAATGTTTTTTTGTACATTTGGATTTTTAAATTTTTGATTCATTAATTTGATCAGAAAAGTATATAGTCTTTTTTCAAAGGGTAGGCTCTGCAAGTAAATATATGTAAAGGATGAACAAATAAAAACGTAAGAAATTTGTGTAAAAATAGATTGATCTGTGTTTCACCAGTTCATGTTGTAATGTATGGAAGCGTTTGTAAATGCAACTTCAGAACTGGTGAAATAGAGGTCACATGCCGCATAATTTTCTGGTTTACAGTTTTTTCAAAGAATTATTTACGAACGGGGCCTCAGTGTTACCAACACATATCAAAAGAAGAAGAATTTAGTTTTCATTTCAAAGTTTATGTAGAAAAATATTGAAAAAATGACTTATTCCCAACGGCTTCTGAAATTATTATACAACATATTCAGAAGCTATAAAAAGGGCTTTCTGACCTAGAAAACATGAAGTAATGAGTAAATCCTTTAATACCTAAAAAGTAATATTATTTTTACCACTAAAATTAACAAAAATCTGAAAATACCAAAAAATGCACTTAAACTGCATTTTCTTCTGAGTTGATTCAATTCTAGTTTAAATGCAAAGAATACCTATTTTTTAGATAATTACTTTTTGTTACATCTTATAAAGGTTTAGAGCAATGACTAGAAATGCATGATAATAAACAGCAATAAATTACAAAGTTATTTTAAAATGAATTTCGTAAACACATTACAGAGAGCACAAGAAAACCTTTATCAATATGAATATCAGACATCAGCATCATGTACTGAGGTATAGAAGCTTAAAAATTACCATCACCAGTACTTGCATCTTCTTCTGGATATGGGTAACTACTACGACGTAATAATTGCCTTAATACTTGACGACTACCACCTCTGGAGCTGAATTTAATGCTTAGTCCCTTATGAATATGTTTGCCTATATTCGTAAAGGTGCTTGCTTCAGTATCTTGTTCCGTTGGTGGTAAGGAACTATCTGTAGAAGCACCTTCTAAAGAAATAAAATGCCAATTTTTACTATAAAAGATTAATACTTTGAATAACACGAATAACTTCGATGGGTAACAAATCACTTCATGGTTGTTGGAGAAAGTTAATATTTCTGCTCAATGCTTGGAATATAAAAATGAATAAATTCAAATGCATGGCAAACAGCCAAAGAGGGTCACTGATTACATCACAATATGAATTTTGTCAGTTGCTCAAAATGCCAGTGATAAAAAACAGCAGAAGATGGCCAGATGGAGATCTTTTGAACCTCTAGCTGAAAGAAAAAATATACTGTGTACAATTGCCAATAACAGGAAAATAATTCTTCGACTCTTTCCTGGAACAAATATATTTGATTTAAGTGTTATAATGATTCTTTGGGAATATTCTAACAAGTGAAAAAATTACTGATTAACACAGATTAATCTGATGCTATATAATGACAGGATAACAGAAGGGAACAGGATTTTCCAGGCCAATTCCCAAGGAGATCATCGAACTTGAACTAAAGTGATGCATCAAAGTTATTCAAGACATTTGCCTCTATCAGGACTCCTTACTTTACCACACCTAGTTAGCATTGATTCGAACTTGATTTATACATAAAGGAAAAAAAAATTAATCATTAGTTTGTATATAACTTGTTTGACTGTTTTATCTGATTGCATGAACTTGGATGTGTATGAAGTATTACAAATGCTTAAAATGTTGACCTTCTCAGATCAGAGTCAGCATTTAAAACATAATAAACATTGATCTCTAAAACATTACAAGACTAGTAAAATTTCCATCCTCAATTCTTCCATCAGCAATGGGTTTTCATAGCACCCAATTATAATACTTTTGTATTCTCAAAGCTTTAAACTAGGGATGTTCAGACTTTTTAAGATCAAGAGGGTCACATAGATTCACTGTGATTTATGCGAGGGCCACCAGAAAAACATGATTGTGTATCATATTTACTTTTTATGCAATCATGCAATCATTTTGACTGAAAATGCACTCAAATCAGAACAGCTTTCAGAAACATTCTTATAATTGGTAAAATGGATGGATGTTATTCCACAACTTTAATTGGGATTGAAACAGATTTAACTTGCATTAAAAAGACCAAAAGCTGAGGCTGTAAAGTTGAGTAATTAATTTATCTTTGCAACCAATTCAGGCTTTTTATGTCAGGGAAGGTTTTGTTTTCAAATCATGAAAGGTTTAATTTCATCAATTAAATTTAGAAACTGCTCCAATGTTTGAGCACGACATAGCTAACTCACTTCGATGTAAAAAATTAAGTAATTGTATGTGCTTTCAATATCTTCAAGAAACTTTTGAAACAAGTCTTAACTGTTGTTGGTCAAAATCACAGGATTTTATAAAACAAACTGTTGAAATTTTCATAACATGTTCAAATCTTAGTTACCCTAGTTTTAATTCAAATTACCCATCGTGTTAAAATAACACAGGCGGGCCACTAGCAAATGAACAGTGGTTGTCATGTGACCTGTGCATCCCTGCCCTAAACCTTTGTGAACACTATTTTTCCAAAATCTACACTAAAATTTCTTAAATTCTGATGTTTGTTTGTCTTTTGTAACTTTGTTTAATAGTGCAAGATTTTCTTCAATGGATCAGGAACTCTTCCCCACCAACATTAAGTTGATGTAATGGAAGAGAAATTTATTACTACTATAAAAGTTTATATTGCTGTCCAGGAAGAACAATGCAACTGCAATATTGAGGTGAATTTTCAAGATATACCTGCATGAGTGGCTTTATTTAAAAGTAACATAATATGCTATTATTGACACAAATTTTATTACAATTAAAGTTTCTCACATGCTGTCATTACTATTAGTAAAGAATATTTATTGTTTTCCTTTGATTATTGATGAATTCCACTAGCATCATTGTTGTTCTTCCAGGGGAGTGATATAAAAAAATTGCTGTTTGAGACAACTTTTAAGAAATTTAATAACAGTGTGTAACAATATCTATTTATAAGATCACTAAATACTAATAACACAAATGAACCGCAAACAATATCATAATTCTAAATTGTCTGTAGACTTAGAGTAGGGATTCCCAATTTGTGGTACGCGGCAATGTTTCAGGTGGTACACAAGGATGATACGAACGACCCAAATATTCTACGAAGTTTGTTCGATTTTTTAGTATGTACAACCACGTTATGCTATTTCTTATGCCATTTGTTTCTAGTTACTTGTTTGAGAGTGGTTTTTCTGAACTTTTGTACAGAAAAAATAAATATAGAAACAGAGTAAGTGTTGAAGACGACTTAGGAGTGAAGTTAAGCTCCATTGCTCCTGATATTGATATTTTAATAAAAGACAAACAGCAACACGTTTCGCACTAAAAATTGATTTTTGATTATGTTAATCTTTGTTAGCTTAGTTTGTACTAATTATTTAAAATTAGTTATTTTTAGACCTGTGAGTAAAAAATAAAACTGTAATTTTCAATAATCGTTTTATTTTTTCCTTTATTAAAACATCCTTGATACGAAATACAAGAGCATTAATCATAAAATATGAAGCTTTCTTAGTATTTTAAATAAAATAAAACAAGCCATTGGGCACTTTGCTGACATTAGATATATGTTTCTAAAAAAAATATAAGACTGGTGGTACATCAAAAATTTCAAGAGGTACAAGTTACTAAAAGGTTGGGAACCCCTGGACTAGAGTAATAAATTAAAAAAGGCAAAATCTAAGATCTTTGCAGTAAAATTAAAAAAAAATTAAGTTACCAATTTTTAAATGTACAAAATAGTAATTTATCAATTTATCAGATTAATGCAGTTTGGGAACACGGAAAGGTAGAGAAAGGGCAAGTTTGGCCTGGATGTAATTAGAAAATACAATACAATCTAATATAAAAAAATAGATATCACTCTCAACTGACACAAACACTTTATTTTAGACTGATTTACTGTACCAATAAAATTTTTTCATCCACTCAAATATACTATGCTTTATTTAGTGTACCCTTTAAATTGAAAACCTAAACTTCACATGCATGCATAGCACAATGTTGAGGTTTACACAAAATGGCATGCGGTTTTTCACTCCTTTAAATGGGAACCTAAACATCTACTAGCATGCACACACAACTGGACAAATCACTTACTAATAAATGGGATACTAGATTTTTGGTGCTCCACTGCAGGAGGGATATCATTTTTCTGATCAGAAGGGTTATCATTCAATCCAGAATGTTCACTTCTTTTAGTCATTTGGTATAAGAAACCTACTTGTTGTGATGTATCACTTGTACTGTGATCGGTCGATACAGTGGATTTCAAACGTTCAACTTTACCACCTCCTGTAAAAATATAGTTTACAGCACTAGTCCATAGCTTTTTTTCCCCGAATGAGAGAAAAGATTTAAGGAAGAGTTGGACACAGTCCATTATTAAAAGTAAGTATAAAATTAACAATACCCCAGAGTATAAATTCAATTTAATTTATTAAGTAAAACTTCCTGCTCAAGTCAAATAATTGTGGAACAAGAAAAAGACATAAAAGATCTATCTGAACTTCTACAATACAGGTGGAAAAACAATAGCATGCATGCATTCCAAAACTGGCTAGAACTTGGCTTGGGGCACAAAAAAGATTTATAACTATATACTTTTGATAATACTGAAGTCATGGAAATATTTACGAAATGAAGTTAATCCAACCACTAAATGACAAATAAAATAGGCAAAAATAAGAATTCATGGCACAGAATTGTTAATATACTATGAACAGATCGCAAGCATTTCTATCCCAATCAATTAAGTACTAGAATAGCTTTTTGGCAACACACAATTCTCGGACCATCATGGGAGTAGCTAAAATGTCTTTATTTGGGATTCACAAACCTTTAGGTAAGTTGTGATATGTGTCCCAGATTGCTTGAGTCTAGAGATTGCATAATTTATGGTGCAGCCATATTCTCTTTGCACATTGCAAATCAATTGCTACACATTACGAATTGCAGATAAATTGGATTAAAACGTGCCTGACTCAGTCAACTACCTCATTTGGATATTACTGTGTATGTCAGAGCTTTAGTTGATTAGGTTTTATGGGGCAAGATCCAAAAATGATAAAACTGCATAAATAAGAGCTTTTGACGTTACTTTGTTGTCTGCAGCTTTGTAGCCTTTTCAATATAGTGTGTAATAGTACTTTTTGTACTCAAGTAAACTAGCTGTATACTCAGACTGGAATGTGTCATGATTACAATGGCTTTAAGTTATTTATTTTGTTGTAATTAAAGGTAAAGCTCACGTTGAAGAATGATTGATTGTCTGTTTCATTACTTTGCATGGTGGATGTTACTACCTTCTTGGTGCCCTTCAAATTAGTTTTCCATGAAGACAACAATTCATAAGAATGAAATAACTTGCTTTCTTTCATAAAAAATAAAAACAGCAACATTAAAACAAAAAACTACAATTGAGAAATAAGTGGTTTAAAAGAGAAAGGTACCTATTTTCCAGGAAATCAAATCTTCTTTCAAAGATTTCAGTTCTGATACCATTTCTATGTATAAAGCACCATGGCTCTTTGGAGTAGGTAAATTGTGGCCATGCAGTTTACTTTTAATTCGTTGTTGAAAAGAATATTCTTGTTCATTGTCACAGATAGTGTTTAGCATCTGCACAAAAAGTATACAATTAAAAAAAATTAAGTATTAAAAAATAATTTTTAAATAAAATATTTTTAAAAGAATAATTCAATTTTAACATATCAGGATATGATAAGTAATAATATTTTGTACTCTATAATATTATTTCTTGAAGAGAGGATATAAAATATAAGAAAAACATTTCATATCGTCACATTTCTTCTACAATTCTTAATTTTTATAGTAAGTTTATTTAAATTTCAAATCAAACATTAAAAGCCATAATAATCAAACACAAATACTTATATCTATAATTTCAAATGAACTTACTTTGCACTTAATCATTGGGTACAATAATATGTACAAAGGTGTGCGATAAGTAACAGTAAAATCGATAAAATTCCACAATCCTAATCCACCTAAAGAAAAAAAATTGTGAAGAAATTAAAACCTAAGTGAACATTACAGTAGGTAAGAAGGTTATCGTATCATATCAAAGGTTTGTAAAATATAAAATTCTTACAATAATTTCAAACCTGACAGTTTCTTCTACTTTATTTAAAAGTACTAAAACACAAAAGAGCAATAAACAGACAGTGTGAGAGGTTACATAAGCACAAGAGGCCAATATTTAGCATTAAATGGTAGTCATAAAACGACAAAAATCAATACATTTGTTCTTTAACAACAAATTTTTTTGCTCCTCAAATAATCCATTTAAGTTCTGTCTGCTTTCTGGGAAAAGTTGTCAGTAAATTTTTAGCAAATTAATAAACCCTGTAGAATGCTGAGTTTTTTGCTTGAAAGAAACATAATATTTATTCATCTAGAAGATATATTTTGCAATAAATGAATTGGAAAACTTTTTAATTTCATAAAATGTTCAGTCAATTTTTATTGTTACTTTTAAAGAATTGCTAATTAAAGAACATGTCAATATGTTAACAAGATCGTGTTGAGAAATTTAGATTGGAAATTGTTTTATAAAACAATGATTTTTGATTAAAACAATCTTGCATCTAAAACATTGTCATTTCACATAAGCAAGATGGAAACACATGAAATAAAAGGTTACTTACACAGTGAGATTATTTATATTATGAAATTAGAGAAATCCTAAAGACAGAGATCATTTCCACTTGGGTAGTTCTTAAAAGGTGGGAACAAGACACAGTTCATAACTTTAAGCTTTGACAGCAAATAAATTTAATTAATAAATTTTTTTTTTCTCAATGTGTTTTTAGTTCGGTTCAGAGACAAGAATTAGTATTATTTATTACAATAGTTTGGTGTAAATATCCTTAAAATTAAATTCTTTAGTTACAAATGTCGGATTTTGGACATCTATAATGTTAACTGATACAGTACATCACCAAGAAAATGAATTCTAATGCGTTTTCCAGAATTGCAGAAGAAAATAATAAATGAATAGAGTTAAAAATTATTCATAGTTAACATTTAGTGTTCCCACATTTTGACAATGACCCCCTACCTCAAATAATTAAACTGTAAAAGTTTGAAATTGCTTTAAACATTATCGTAAAATTAAATTATATTTAGTACTGCAAAATATATTAACTTGAAAATGCACTAACGAACTTCAGTCCACAAATATCTTTGACCTGATATTTGAGATAGTTCCACACACATTTATAGATTTTTGTTTATCACAATTTTATGATTTGACAATTTATTTGCTATTGATTTGTAATATATTGCATACATATTGAATGTAAAATTATTATATGTTTGAAAAAGAATAACTCATGGTTTCCACTCTTTGGTGGGAAAAAAATTTCAAGTACTTTTCCAGGCCCATTTGAAGTTTTTCAAGGACTATCGTAAAAAGGCAGAAATTCCCTCTGTAACCCCCATTTTAGTAGACAACTTTTCTGAAGAACCTCTTCTTTACATTCAATATGTATGCAATATATTATACACAATAGCAAATATAATGTAACCTCTTCATTACCATTCACATATTTAACAATTCCAAACATATTTCTAGTCAATATTCAAGCATGTTATGGGAAAGAAAAAATTCTTAAAAAGAAAAAGTAAAGAAGCTAAGTTATTATACTTATATTCTATATGTTCGAACTGACACATAATCCCACTGACCTTGAGAAAAGAAAAGAAACACATGCCTTGAGGAACAAGCCTATTTGGCATATTCTTCGGAACCGGATTAAAACCACGCCTTCTAAGCGCGTTGTGAGCTGATTTAAACAAGAAAATTTCAGATTAAAATTTTTAAAAATAAATTCAAGGACTTTCAAGTATTTTGCACCAAATTCAAGTACTTTCCGGGGCCCTTTAAAACAAAAATGAAATTCAAGTACTCTTCAAGGATTTTCAGGGCCTGTGGAAACCCTGTAACTGTAACAATGGATTTAATTACTGTACCCTACCTACTTTAGGCAAGTATATAAGAACTAAAAGTTATAGCATAAACATAAGCTTCTTTGTACATAACATTAAAGAACTTGTTTGGTATTCCCAAAGGATTTGAAAGAGACACTTAATTATACAATATGAACTTACCTTGCATTCTGTTTCCAAGTTCACGAATGCAACAGGCAATACGATGCCAATCATTTCCTAACTGCTTCTCAAAGCATACAATGAGAACTTTCAATCCTGAGAGAGGAATTATGAATTTAACAATACTTAAAAAGTATAAATACAGTGACAGAATAATCCAGACAGAAAAATCCAACTTACCAACAAAGCCAATATGAAAAAGAAACATCTTAGAACGATTGGGAGATTTACTCAAAGTACTACTATCTGAAGCCCCTTTAGCTGTGGCACTACTCTGTGCTGGGGAAACAGGAGCTAATGCATGTAAAACTATAGTCAATGCAAAGGCAATGTCAGAGTGGCGCAATTTCGGAACATCTGAAGGAAGATAAAGAAATTATAATAAGTAAATTTTAAAATTGTGGAATATGAGTAAAACTAAAGAAATATTTTCTGTTAACTTCATAATTATAGTTAAGGATATTTTGAGCATTAATTTACATATTTAAATATTAGAATACATAAATCTGGAGGGAAAATACCAGAAGTAGCATTAGGAACCTATAAATTTCTATTTTAAATGTGAAGGAAAATCCACTTGCGACTACAATGAAATGAAATACTTTTAAAAAGTGACGCTACCTGTTGTTTCATCATTTTAAAGTTTTGTAATGTTATACAATATGTCCTCATTGAGATTGATTTTCCAAACAATGAAACCTGCCAAAGGACAAGATTGATTGTTGACTAAGTTACAACAAAAACATAAATTGGTTACAGAAAGCAGATGCCTGTTTGTAAACTTTGTCTATTTACATAAAATAGTGCAACATGTAGTTTTTGAACCACAATTTTTGAAAATCAGCATGTAATCCAAAAGTTTAATGTCATTCACGAAAATTCAATCATGTTAATCTCTACTATTATAAAAGAAAATGTTTGTCTGTTTTATTTCTACATGTAAAGTCCTGACGAATCCATGGCAGTTACAGTAATGGGATTTAGTAATCCAAAAGTTTAATGTCATTCACGAAAATTCAATCATGTTAATCTCTACTATTATAAAAGAAAATGTTTGTCTGTTTTATTTCTACATGTAAAGTCCTGACGAATCCATGGCAGTTACAGTAATGGGATTTAGCACACAGGTAGTACAAATTTTTTGCAACTTTTGGGTCATGGCGAATTTTAAAACTCAATCTAGAACATTTTTAAATGAATTTAATGTTTCTTTCATCGTTCCTTTTTTCTTCCGGAAATGAAGAACCACATGCATTTAGAATTTTTCTCTCTCTGTGACGTCAGCCTTTGTAACCATGTCAAGGTTTTTCATCTTTCCTGTATTCGCAATAAATGGGAATGGTAGCAAACAGATTTGAATGACCTCTCTTCATTTGATTCGAGATTAATACAATTTGATTTTCTGTGAAACGGATTCGAGTGAAGCAAAAGAAATTATTAAAGTTATCACTGTCGTTCTTCAGTGCTTTTTTCTATCTCAGCAATCGTTAAAGATAGAATAAAAATTTCAACAGATTTGAAATCTGTGGAAAATTTTACAGGCAATGTGACCCCCCCCCTCCCGAAAACAGCTCACACGGCAATGCCCATTTGGTTTGCGAAGCAAAACAACACCACTGGCAACTTTGTTATGGCTGTAATTCAATAGGCTACAAATTCCCATTTGGTTTGTGAAGTAAGCCAACACCACTGGCAACTCCATTACGGCTCTTATCCAATAGACTATGAATTCCCATTTGGTTTTTTGGTTTGAGAAGCAAACCATTAACCCCAGAAAAGCAACTGCCATGGGCAACGCCGGGCTAGCCACACAGTGGCAGTTATGAAATAATGGCAAGAACGAAAACATCGATCTAAAATGTAGCAAAGCCATTTTTTCCATTCTACATTACGGTTGCAATACAAACATGAATACAAAACACTAGAGAATCAAATGAATTTAGTAGGTGCAAAGTCCAGTAGAAAATTTACGATGGGTATTTAGTACACAAATAAAAGCACCTTTTTAACTGCATTTAGTTCTGGATACAATGTCATGAACGATAAAAATATTAAAGAAATTTAAAACTGGGCGAATGTTTATGAGAAATTATTTTAATAAAACAAATCAGAATATATCTTTATCATTTGTGAAGTATTTGGAAGTTTAGGTCTCTGTACTTTTACACACACATTTGGGTATGAAATATATTTATTATCATCAAATCAATTTGATACCATTTTAACCCTGAAATAAATATTTTAACATTATAATGATGTGAAGTTGCCATATACCTTGAAAGGGGTAAGTATGGGGTATGACAACATGTTCTTATAGCGCACTGGATCAAATTAGATCAAATTATTTTAGGTAAAGATGTGATAGATTATTTTCAAGTTCAAAATATATATCTAAACCTGTTTATTTATTTTTTAAAATTTAATTTACGTTTTTGCATTCAATGAAGTAATCAAAATCTTTCTTGAGGTATTTTCAGCATACTGCTTTTTTGTGATCCAGGCATCTATTCTCTGTGTTTTTTTTTTTTTTGTAAGATCTTGTACTGTGCATTTTTACTTTTTATGATCTTTCATACTGTCTGTGCATTATTTCTACGTGCTAGATATGGAGGAAGAAACTCTTTTCAACTAGTGTAATCCCCATGACGTCTTTACAGAAAATCCAAGCATTTGCAGTAGATATATTGTAAAAATACATGCACAGGTCAAAAAGTTATTTTTTCTCAATTTGACAGCATACTGGTGTTTTATTTTGTCTGCAATGGCAACACCAAACTTTGTCAAGTTATTCGTATTTCTGAGTTTTATGATGGGTATTTGGTACACAAATAAAAGCACCTTTTTAATTGCATTTGGTTCTGGAGAAAGAGGCTGCATAGAGAGGAAAGAATTGTCTCAATTCTATTTCAAAAAAAGAAACTGACCCTGTCTCTATTTATTTAATTTGACACACAAATAAAGCGTCACTAGGCCGTAACTAGACTTTTGATTCGGGGGGGGGGGTGCTTGATTAAAAAAAAATCTTGAATATTTGGATTCCTTTGTACAAGTCTATTTTACCTCCCCGCCTCAACATTTTTTATAAGTTTGTCGAATATGGGGGGGGGGAATGCAGAGATCTTTAATAAAAAAAAAGATTAAAAACAGGGTGAAATTTGAGTCAAGAAAAAAGTATGAAAATGAGTGAGAGTTGCAGCAATGCTAATGATGGGAATTTCCGTGCTTTACTGAGATTCAGAGTTTCTTCTGGGAATTTGGTGGTGCAAAAACATCTGGAGTTGGGTTCCGGAAATGCACAATTTAAAAGTCCATTGATTCAAAATCAATTAATTCAGATTTGTGGAAATATCATCCAAGATAAAATTGTTAGGCAAGTGAATGCCGCAAAACGTTTCACAGTGATGGCAGACGAAATGACAGACATTTCACACAAAGAACAAGTTTCAATATGCTTACGATATGTGGATGAAGAAGAAGGGAGGCATTAGGGAAGACTTTTTGGAATTTTTATCGAGTGTTGATCTCACTGGTAAAGGCTTAGCCAAACTTAGCCTTTGTTCTTTAAAAACTAATAACATAAATTGTGAATTTTTGTTGGATCAAGGGTATGATGGTGCTGCTGCGATGAGTGGTTATTTGCATGGAGCCCAAGCCTGCATACGAGAAGATCATCTCATTCATTGTACCTTGCCTTAAGCAATTCATCTACATCTTTAATTAGGAACTTTTTAGGCACACTTCAGACAGTTGCAACATTTTCCCACAGCTCTGCACAATGCACTCAAGTTACAAAAAAAAAATTGATACATTTCCTGAGTCAAAACATGCTACAGTTGTAACGTACACTTCCGGAATATCTTTTAAATGTATTTCTATAGTATTTCTTTTTCCTTATTCCAAGATATTGTGATACTTCCTGTGTTTATTTTTACTTCTTAATACTCTAGGTAAGGATATCTTTTCTTTTGACATATTTATGTGAGCTTAAATGGTTTTCCCGGAAGTTCATTTTTTCTTTTATGTATAACGTTGGTGAAAAGATCTTTTTTGTAATGTTTTTTTTTAGTCGATTGGATGCTTCGTTGAAGTGTGGACTGAGTGCAGTGTTCGAATGGCGTGTTTCAGCCGTTATGTTTAAAACGTATGATGAGAGGTAGTTGTAACGGTGATGTCGCTACCAAATTGTAAATAAATTTTTCTTTAATTCTTTAAAAATGGCTATTTCTTTTATCACGACGTTACACCCTGTTGTGTATTTGTTAGACCCACTGGGTGCATAAACATGAAAGCAATATTCGGTTTAAAGAGTTTTACCCAGCAGTAATATTTGCCCTAGAAAAGTTGGAAGTTTCAGCTAACGCTAGATTATTTCTAGCTAATGCTAGAAATGCATACCAACTGTTATGCGCTATACGAAGCAGTAAATTTGTACTACCTTTGTTTGTAACTGAGAAGATTTTTGCATGCACACTGCCACTATGTAAAGCTCTGCAAGGTTAACCCTCTGGTTACGGCAGCCGGCCCAAACGGCCGAGATTTCCATGTCCTTTCGTTAAGGAGCAGACGGCCGAAATCCATTACAGTTTCCTTCCTCCTTTTTCTAAGCAACAAAGAGACCTCCTCGTAAATAACCTCTTCACCGATGACAGGGGGATACCGGGGGACCGCTTTACCTCGAGCTATTACGATTCGTGAAAGGCAACTTCCCGCGCGCATTTAAGAAAGAATATTAAAGAATCTACGAAAGAAATATACTCTGTAATTTGTCTTATTAACTATCAAAATATGTTCATGCAAACTTTTTTTAAATCATGGTATTCTTACAAGTTTAGAAAGCAATGGTTTTTGCCCAACAATGAAATAGTGAATGTCGTGTAGTACTGCACCGTAAACGTTAAGTAAATAAACGAAAATCATAAAAAAAAACTTATTTTATGTATGGCATCAACACAACCTCCAGAAAAATTGTCAATAACCAAAAATAGTTAACAATGCAAGTATCTCAAATAATGAACATAATTTGAAATATATAATTTACAATGAACAAGTGGAATTTTTTAAAGGTCGTAAACATATAGAAATGCAATTAAAATAATTATCGTTAACTTTACCCGCTCTTAAGAGTTGTAAATCTAAAAAATTTGCATGTGCTTTTTTTTTTTTAAGTACAAATAAAATTGGAAGCTTTCTAAGTTTTTCAAAATTATGTTTGGTACTCTTAAAATCCATAAGTATTTTACGCATAAGTTTTCAACTAGAAAAACTCCATAAAATTAGTGCGGTATTTTCAATTAAATTCTATTTTTCTAATAATTTTCTCATTGAGCTCATTTGGTACGAACAAATCTCAAAAAGATTTTTCATTTCATATCATTTTCATAATTTTTGTGATCATTAAAAAAAAATTACTGATAAAATGGCGGAATTTCTAATGCATCATAATATTCTTTGTTCTTAAGAATGAAGTAATTAGAATTTTATTTCCGTTAACAACTTGGGAAAATAGAATATTTGCGCCTTGCCGTAGCTCAGAGAGTTGATGGAAGAGGTAAGGGTCACAGAGGTAGCATGATTTATGCAACCTGATATAAAGCTTGAGTTTTTCATAGCATTAGATAAATTCTATACAGCCAGAATATTTAGTCAATAATTTCAATGGTAATTGGTAATTTTTAATTAACGTTGTACTAGAGCACCACAACGGGTTATTGACGATGGTCCAAGATCAATCACCTAGGGGAAAGATCCTAGGACAACACCACGTAATTATGAACCACGGTCAGATGACGAGGCAACACCTGAGCTGGCACCCCACTCTCCAAACTTCCACACCAACCCAACGTCAGGACTTTCGGTCATGACAGATTTTAGGTGCACCAGCCGCCTCTCCACTATACCCTTACAAACATCCATGCCCGAACCGGGATTCGAACCAGGAACCTTCCGATCTAGAGGCTAACACCTTAATTTCAATGGATTATCATCTCATGCACATTATAAAATAACATTCGCTCAGCGCTATTTTATTTGAGGATATTTAATTAATGATGAATGGATTACGAAAAATGCATGTCTAGAAATACTTGCGTGTATTTTGAACTTGTACTAGTATTATGATGTACCAATAATATAGCGTTGTATCAATGTACACATTTCAAAGATAAAACAATTAATATTACATTTAAAAATTTATTTCATCATCTATGATTTTGTTTGACAAATTTTGTTTAATCATTATGCTATATTTATATTGGAAAAAAGTGTATCAAACCGATTTCCTCATCAACCAAGGGGATGGTTTATTGATGAATTTCACCTTTTGCAATTCGCTAGGCGGTTTCCCCAAGGGGCATTTTTTATTTCCTTTAATTCAATTCTGCATTGGACAGAGAAGGAGGGTGGGATATATTTATGATTCTTGGAAGCAGGTCTTGCAAAAGCATATTGCACATTCCACACTACCACGAACTCTACTATCCGATTCATTCACGGCATTTGACACAAGATCTTTTCCTACCATCTAATTTTCTTCTTTTATGTCTATGTGGAGAGGTGGATGGGCTCAAAAATACTCTCCCTCTTGTTATTCGAATATTTTCTCTCGATATCTGTATTGAAGCAGCACCACCTGAAGTCAGGGAGTAGTCAAGTGCTGAATGCAGCTATTGATAAGCAATCTTTATTTTTTAGTCGCTTTTTCATACAAAGGATCAGTGCTTGAAGGTACAAGAGAGGAATAACCAAAGAAAAATTATCACTTTCTGCAACTCTTATAAAGATTTCCCACCGTATAAACGACGCCGAGGACAACTCCAGAATCCTTTGAGTTCAAGTGACCATGTCTTAGTTGTTGCCGCCTTTTCAGTGACTCCGGGAAATAATTGCGCCTTACAGGCATACCCCGACCCAACAAAAGAGATCCCCAACACTAAGTGATAAGAATTGGCTCGCTCTCCACGCCTCCTGGGGGAAGGCACTACGTCGGCCGGTTCGGCCGTCTTCCCGTAACCAAGTACGAAAACGATATTTCGACCTTCCGTATGTAGAGGGTTAATGAAGATCTGTCAGAAGCATGCGACCATGTTGACAATGTCCTTGATGTTCTTGATAATTTTCGCAGCAATGCAGACAGACTTTAAAATTATGTTTGAAGCAGCTTCTTCATTGGTGCTTCAAAATGGCGAAGTAATGGATTTTCTAAGAACGACTGGGAAACAGACCCACAGAGAAATTATCACATCTAAAACTTCTTAAGAATATTATAAGTTGAATCTGTATATACAGTTTTTAGACCATGTGAGATTCCAGCTTTGTGACAGATTTACAAAACATAATAATTTAATTTAATCGTTACAAAAACTGATTCCTAGCAGATGTCAAGCAACTAGTTCAGAGGATTTGGAAGAGTGCATCACATTTTATGCAAAAATACTACCTCAACCAGCTACTTTTAATGCTGAATTTTGCATATGGCAGTCTAAGTGGAAAAAGGTAAATGAAACACCAAACTCTGCTATTGAAGGTTATTTCAAATGCAATAAGACCTTTTTTCCAAACATTAGTAAACTCCTTCAAATTTTATCAACATTGCCAGTCTCAACATCAACACCAGAGAGAACTTTCTCCACTCGAAGGAGGTTCTTTCAAAATCAGAAGGGTAACGTCGTTTTGTATTGTAAAATAAAAACAAATTTGTAGTAAAAATTATTTCACTTTGGATTGTACCTGTGTAACATTTTAGCATCTTTATGAAGTACACCTGTAAATGTTTGGGAGCGTATTTTCGATTCGCCACTGCTGAATTTATTTGCATAGTTGTCAAAAAATTTTAAAATGTTTTTATTTTTTAAAAAGATGCATCAATAGAAATTTTTAGGAGGGGGGGGGGTGAACCCTATAACCCCTCCCCTCTGGATACGGCCCTGAAGCATCAGACATTTAGGGCGGTCACCGCCAAAGAACTTTTGAAATTGTTGCATAAATTCTTAAGAAACATTGCTGAAGAATTTCATTAGAGTGCTGAGAGCTCTTCTATACAATTCTAGAAATTTTAAGCAACTCCGAGCTCAAATTAAGCATAGTTAAACTTTGAGGCAAAATTGAATAATTATTCTTGTTTTCATACTGTTAATATTGGTTTGAGGCTGTTTGAAAAATTACAATCAATGCCAATTTCGGCACCATACATAAGTGAAATGTGTTGATAGATAGTTACCTTTAATGCTACTGCTTATCCTAATGCAAAGAGGAAGAATCAGATTCATAAGGTAGACTTCGATTTTTTCAGGACTGGAAAAAGCTGAATTTCCACCACACACACTTTCCAAGGATTGGGTTTCCTAAATTAATGTACACATTTGCAATTTAGCTCAAAACCTGAACATCAACAAATTCAAGAGTTTAAACTAAAATATAAAATAGGAAAATAATGTTACTTACAGATAACATGATATATACATGGTGATATATCTACATGAAATTGAACACTCAACATCAATAAAATTATCACACTAAGTAGAAAAACTACATTGTCTGATATTTAAGAACATAAATTTATATGGAAAAGAGGTGATTTTGTTTAAGGAAGGATTTATTGAGATTGGCATGTCAAAAAAACCTTTCCAAAGCGTAAAATTTAAAAAATTAAGTCATAGATTATATAAATGTACATTTTAAATAAGTTATGGTTTTAATGGTCACACAAGTTCATAATGTGTTGAGTAATATCTTTTTTGAAAACAATTATTTTGACTTTTTGTAAACAAAACTTAAAACTGTAAATCCTTTTTCATTACAAGTCCGAATTAGTTTTGTAGCAAGATAACATTTATTTCTTGATAACAAAAATTCTACTTTCAGCAAGATTTTGAAATTGAGTGCTTCATGTTGTGAAGCAATAAAAATTTCCCCTAGATTTACCCAATAAGAAGCATGCCTCACTGTTTGACAGTAATAAAATAACTACATAAATGTCTTACCCCAAGAGCTATCATCTGCATAGCAATAAGGCGTACTACAACTGAGCAAAACCCAGGTGGTGGAGATTGACCCATAATAGAAGCAGATGAGGGTAAATTTGTGGAACTTTCAGCAAAGGAATTCTGATCACCAAGAATGATACTTTGGCATCCACTGACAAGAGACTGGAAAATTTATTTCACCTTATTATGTCTTCTAAACTAGAAAATAAAATCTAAGCTTTCTTTTACAAAAAAATATGTAATTAAGAAATGCTTCATACCTTAAGATGAGGAAGATGAACTATATATGGATGTCTGTATAATGTAAGATACACACCTACGAAAACAAAAGAAACAAGTAAACTCTGAAATTAACTTCTGTCTAATACGAAAAGTTGTTAGAACAATTACCTTTGAGAAGAGATCGTGCAGCATTCCAGTCAGTCATGCGCTAAAATAAGAAATAGTATTTCATTATTAATTTAACAATGAGACGGTAAAAAGGTTAGGACTGGTTACTTTGTAGGTTGCAAAATAATTCAGAATAGCATAATTAAAAGCTATCCAGAACTCAAGAAAACAGTATTAGCATTAAATACAAAAAATAGTGTTTCAAACCACAATATTTCTTTGGAATATTCATAAAATAAGGCATATACTTAAAATTATTATAAGGCACAATATTAATTAATAAATATTCTTAAGTATCACCACTAAGTAATACAGGAAAACTTGGATAATTTGAAGTTTAAGGGACTAGCTATTCAATTAAAAAAAAGTTTTAATAGGTTCCAAATTTTTGAAAATTAAAAGAAGTAATTAAACAGAGCTATTTATATTTGAAAATTGGTAAAAAGCATCAAGAAAGAATAAACACTTTATGAAAAAAAAAACACATATTTTATTGAACAAAACCATAAAATTGCTTGACATAAAAAGGATCATAATTTTGTCAAAAATTGTTTTTTTTTGTTTGTTTGTACACACCCTAGTTAATGTTAAAAAAATCTGTTTTACAGTCACTACAAAACGATGAGAGAAGCAAGACAAATACCACTGCAAATTGTGTACAATGCAATAACCAAAAGATGATAGTGAGATATAAGAGTGACGGTAGTTAGAGATCATAGAGACTGAGTATATATGCACTGGATGTATTCCTGGAAATAATCAGTCACTACAAAATTACCTTTACTGTTACTGCTTTCAGACAAAAGTTAAGCCAAGCTTGTGTTAAAATTTTTTTTAATTTCCAATTGTGGATGATATAAGTACAAAAAAACGACAAATGGTAACAGAAAAAATGTCTATAGTTCAGTAGCAAGTCTGGATTCCCTTAAGCTCTCTTTAGTCAATCACAAATATCTAAGATTTCACCATTTCTTGTAGGAATTCCTCACCAAAAGTTTTTTGTGAGATCATTCTTGAAAGTTGTCTTAATTTTAAAGTGGAATGTGGGATCTTAGCATTTGATGGCAGAATTTTTTTTGGCCTGCAGATTAGTAATTTCATTGTCCAAAATACAGTAGTGACTAGGTAATCACTGTAGACAAGCTTGAAAAATACTTTAATGATCATAAAAACATTCAAATTATTCAAAATAAATTAAAATATTTAATTCTTAGTTTTACATTAAAAATGATAGGAAAATTCAGGAAAGAAATTTTGAATTATTTAATAGTTTGAACAAGTTATACAATATGGTGATAGAAAATTTAATTTTTTATAACAGGCAAAAAATATATAGCTATTTTTTACAAATACCCACATACTGGTTGTACAAAAAAGTGAGAGGTCAAAGAGGAAAATGATTGTCAATTATCATTGTTATCTTAACCAATGTATTCTGTTCTATTCAATGAGTGTCCAATAAGATCAAAAATTCATATTTATATCAATCAAAAGATCAATTTAATCAAGGACAATATTTATAAAATAATCAACAATCAATATAAATCAGCTAAGTAAATCAAGTAGTTAAATTCATAAATTACTTGAAATACATAGAAAATTTATAAAACTAAATTGAAAATCAGTTAATTGCTAAACTTGCACGAATAGTTGGTTTCTTAGCAATTTTACTGAAAATGAGTGTCCAATAAGATCAAAAGTTCATATTTATTTCAATCAAGAGATCAATTTAATCGAGGACAATATTTAAAAAATAATCAACAATCAATATAAATTAGCTAAGTAAATGAAGTTGTTAAATTCATAAATTACTTGAAATACATAGAAAATTTATAAAACTAAATTAAAAATCAGTTAATTGCTAAACTTACACGAATAGTTGGTTTCTTAGCAATTTTACTGAAAGTCTTCTCAATTCGGCGCAGAACCATGATTAAAGCAGGTCGCATTGCTTCTTGAGACCATTCCGAATGAGGCAATACTTCATTCATATAGCGCTGCAAACCTCGACAGGACATTGCAATCGGGTCATAAGGTGCAACTTTAAGAAGACTATGAGCCACTTCAGCTAATCTCTGTAAGAAAATGTGAATTAACATTTAAAAATTACATACAAATCATAAAAGTCAATGTGCAAACAACAATTGAGTTAGAAATGCGCTGTGTAATTATAAAGCAGCTGATAGTAGCTACATGTTAAATGTGAGCACAAAAAAAAAAAAAAAATTGAAATTGAAACCTGATTTTTCTAACTGATGTGAACTACGAACTGTTTTTTTTTCTTAAAATAGATTAGCATTATATAGATAAAAAATTATTCATTCAGTTTTCTCATTTTTTAAAAGCGTTTTTGTTCAGCCTCATTTTTTAGTATATTAGATAAAGGGTGGAGTCTTCCCTGGATAAATTATAGGAAACTTTATATATTGCAAGAGCATATTGCTAACCAAAGCAATGCCACAGATCGAGGTTTCAAAAAAGTATGTTTAAATTTAACTGTTTTCAACAACAGTATGCTAAAATGCTTAGATGTTGCCAAAAGACATCAAATTATATCAAACTGCATGAGAATGAAAGCATAAATGAAGAAATTTTCTTAACAAAACATAAAGTGGTAGTTAGAGGAAACATGGTTATGAAATTTAGAAATAATTTCCATCATATTTAATCTCATATTTGTATTGTAGATGCAATGAGTTTCTTTTTTTAATGTTCTTTCAAATTTTCATATCAAGCTTCAGTGCTAAAAATAGACTGACAAAATGCAAAACATGTGTAACTATTAAAAAGACAAATCAAAATTATTAGTTAAAAGTACTGAAGTAATTGTTAAAAAGTCTTTTGTTCAGCCTTAACAGCAAATTATAAATTCTTTCAAAAAGTTCATTTTAAGCGGTATTACCAGCATAGTAAATACACATCAACCTATTAAAATTTTGAAACATAAATTAGTATCAATGAAAAATCCTTCTAAATGCGTAATTACTAAAATGTAAAAGTTGATGCAAACATACTTACAAAATGACATTTGTTATCTAGAAGTTCAGTGGATTTACTAGATAAATCTCTAAGCTTTTTGGTTAGATCTGCAAGTCTTGCAGAGCAGATTGTGTGAAATTCAGAGACAACACTAAGTAGAATATCTCGTGGTCGACGAAATTCTGTTTTCATAATATCGCTATCACCAACTTGACGATCAAATTGTTGCTGTTGAGGCTTACGTGAACTATAGTAACTATCTCCCATAAACCTGAAAAACATATTTCAAGTATAATTGTATAATTATTAAACCAACATAAGCACACTATAAAAAAATTAGAAAAGAAGAAACTTTTTAGGTACAAAAATTTTTAGTTTTATTTATAAATGAAAACTAATATTTTTCAATATTTAATCTTGTACAAAACAAACATGCAATATGTGTTTCCATTTTCTCGTAAACAGTCTATATTCTAAGAGACTCATGGCATTTATACTGTAACCAAAAGATCAATACCGGTTAGATCAAAAACAGTAAATAATAAGGGATAGTAACATATACTAACAATTTTAATTAAATTTCGTCAGTTGTCATTTATTAAAGTTTAAATCAATTTGAAACCCTTAATCTTACACTAATTGGTTAAAGTAATCACACAGATTATGAATAGATTTATAAAATATTGTGACTGTTATAAATATATGTTTTATTGCAAAAAATAAATACACAAAATAAGTAGTCAAGTTGAGAAAACAGAAAGTATATTTCCAACTATAAAAAATAAGAGGTTTACTTTGATTGGCTATCGTCATCTATTTCATAAGGTGGAGAACAAGCTCCTCTAGACATATTTTTGATACTGGATCCACGCAAATCAGTTGTACGCTGTGGACCTGTGTAGTTCCTAAGAAAAACATTTAAAAGTTGCTTTTATTAAAACGGTTGCAATTGTAGTAAAATGAATTTAGTGATAAAAACCAAAATTCAAAAATACCATAAGCATACAATTGAAAAACAGAGATAAAAAACACTATTATACATAATGCAAGAAACATTCTTATATGAATGAACTATAAACTTTGAAGAAATATATACAATGTTTTGGGAATAAGGATTAATATTTCAGTGACGTATTAGTTTCATGCAAACTACATATAAGTTATTTAATTAAATTGCTTAAAGACACAATAAGCAAAGTAAGACAAAATTTTCTGATGTATATTGCCACTAATGATATAACAAATGAGGTACAAAAAAAAAGAGGATGCTGTGACGAAGTCTGTGGCGAGGTAAGAAAAAAAAACAAGCATTCGGCGGAGAAACTGCCAAGAGGTCAAGCCAGACGCTGAGAGGTCACGCCGTGGATGAACTCAGACCGCTAGAGTTAACTAGCTGGCGTTGGTTCGAGGGAATGAGTTTTGACCGAAACGGAGCGAAGGATCTTTGTCGCGATGCCGACGAGACACCGGGGCAGTAGTTCATTTCCGCTACTTCCACATCATCACAAGAAACCGCGGATGCTTTTTGTTCGGGCCGCCGTCCGCTAATGAAGCTACCGGTGAAAGAGAAAAATCAACCGATTTTGAACAGCCAACCGCGAGACGACAAGTGTGTCGAATGAAAGAGAGGGGGGCCAACAACCCCCTGGAACTGTCGGAGTTGAGGGAGGTTATTGGAAGAAGAGAGGAGAAGACCGAGGGATCAAACTGATCTGGCTGAAGTTAAACCGTTCTCGTTTTTTTTTGGTCCGATACCCCGTCTCTGGAGACGTGCCGAGTCGCGACAGCTGTTCGTGGACTCAGAACGGATTGCCCAAACTGAGATTCCGTCTAGGAGACGCGAAAAGAGCTCAAGCCTGAGCTGCTACTGTGCTGCATTGCACTACCTATCGAACGGATTGCCCAAACGGATTTTGTCTATTAGACGGGAGAAAAGCTCGACCCTGAGCTGCAGTTTTGCTGACTTCGTACACGCATGCAAGAACTTTTGGAGAAGCTCGCCCGAGGTAAAAAACATTTACTCAACCGAGTAACGTCTGGAGAAGGGCTCACCCGAGTCGGATAATCCAAATCGAAGTTTCTGCGAAAAGGACAATTTACCATTTTGGTAGAGACTCTACCAGTCTGTAAAACGCCACCTACCAAATTCCGTCAAGGTTATTCCTTAAGTATTATATAAGGTTATCCTTAAGTATATTATAAATAAACACATATTAATCAAGACCATTGCGAACATTCTTATGTAGTAGATGACGCTTCCATCCCTAAGACGTCACAATGCCTTGTTACAGATATCCATTTTTGCATCTGGTTGAAATATACATAAAACGATAAATTTAAAATGATGACTGATAAATAAATTCAAGAGTGTAAATAGAGGACTATAGCTATCTCTAGATTAGGTACAAGAGTAATAAATATCTAATAAACAAGCATTTATACTAAATACAATTATAAAAATGATAGTTCAAATAAAAATTGAATTGAATGAGTGATAGAGAAAACATGATCAATATTTGACAGTTATGTCAGAGTTCTCTCTGTATGTGGCATGGATACTTTTCAGATTGCTGACAAGAAGTATTAAAATGAGATGCCAAGTTTCAGTTAAAATTTTATGACTAGGAAATTAACCAACCGGCAAACTATGAGAGAGAGAAAGAGAGAGAGAGTTCGATTTTAATCTGATAAAAACCCAATGTAATGACAGCTTTGATTTCTTCGACTGATATTTTTTTTCTTGATGTATGTTTTTATAATCAAAATACAGTGAATAAAATTAAGCTTTTAATGCTTTTAATTTTAAGATCAATGAGTCAGAAATGTCTGTTACTAGTGATAACATGTTGTATGAATGCTCTGTGAAAACATTATACCTGGCAAGAGCTTCACAGTTGCTTATGAGGGTTTTCATACAAATAGAGATGTTGTGTATCATACTGAGCTCAGATCGGGAACCACCAGGAGTTTCCTTTTTCGTAGTGAGATTCTGCAGATGCCGCAAGTAGAAAGGTAGTATAGCTTCAAGAATCGTCTACAAGAGAAGAACATTATTTCCACAAAACTTAACTAAGAATTGAAAATTGATTATCATTCATTAAACGGTATTATGAATTGACAACATCATTCCATTAAGTAAAAATGGACATTATAACTAACAAAAAAATTATTTTATTTAACTAACAAGTTAATAATCAAGCATTTAATTTCTAAGTAAATGATGCATGACTCATTCTGTTTCGAGAGTACAGTAGATGACAATAAAACTTAAAACCATAATGAACAAAACAATATTTACATCCTCAAAAAATGTAATTTCTAGAGTTTGCACTACAGTAGAAGTTCATTATAAAGGACTAATAGAGGCTGTAGGTCGTCCGTTTTAATGAAAGTCCGGTTTATAACAAATAATTCTTATAGGGGTGTAATTCAACAGGGTGTACATTAATGAAAGTACAATAGTTAGCTATAAAAAGTGTTTATTAGATATCAAATAAAAAACAACAAATGTTGAATTGAAAAAGATGTGTATGTATACACTGCATTAATCTTTAGAACAAGGTTATTGATTGTTGATCATGTTGATTGCTTACATTCATTGGTTTGAAAAAATAATTTATTTTCTGCTTCTTGTTTGCTGCTTATTTCTTTAGTTAATAACTGACAGAGGTGCCATAAGCATTCGTAATAAGCAAACACATTTTCATTTGCCGATTGTTCAACATATTGAATAATAAAATTTAAATGGTCTTTCACTTCACTCACTGTCTGTTACAAGCAACACCTTTTAAAATAGGGTCCATGATAATGAGGTTCTACTGTACTTTCATAATTCCCACACCTTTGTCAAAAAAAAAAAAATTCAAGGACTTTTCAAAACCAAAAAAAAAAAAAAAAAAATTTAAGGACTAATTTTTTACAAATGCAAAAGTTGTCAATTAAAAAAAATGAGAAAAATATATTTAAGAAAAAAATTTACATTGTTTTTTAAACTATTGACATTAAAAAAAAATAACGATTATCATAAATTTTGGTTATAATTTGTATTTTCTTTTCTCACAGAACCTGGGTCATTCCATGCTGAAAGGGAAAAAATAAAATAATGACAGATATATCTTACATAATTTTGAGTTTAAAAAGTCTGTTCGGTAAATACTAACTTTTTTTAGAATTTAAATAAATTTAGTCAGATTTTAGATTAGTTAGAATTTTGAATTAGAAAAATAAAGAAGTGTTACGTAAATTATTTAAAAAAAATTTGTATTAAATTTAATTGATGAATGACAGTTTAAAAAAAATTGCATGACTACAATTATGAAAGGCTCTAGAAAGGAATGTATATACTTTCAAATTATACCGAGTTGAACAGAACATAATTTTACTCAAATGTACATGAACATTTTTTATTATTCCTCTTTACTGGAATGTAAGTTACTATATTAAATTTAGCTCTGTGATATTTAGTTTTCCATTATTCTTTGCTAATATATTTACACTTCAAGATCATTATATTTGTTATTAAAATATTATTAAAAATGTTCAAAGTGGCAGAATCCCGTCCTTAGGCGTAACTCTTTCATGTCTGAACAGTTTATGCAAAAAAGCGATGGGACGACGTGACAATGAAACATGGTTTATGACCTTCACCTAAGCCTTCAACAGTGGTGTGTTGGTTTGATATATATCACATAGGTCAAAGCGTGAAACACCGGCTTCATTCAGAACGACGCTCAAATGGCGCACCTGCCATGGAGGAAACTAGTCTGGACAAGTTCCAATGCAAGGCGAAACTACACAGTTATGTACTAGCTAAAAAAGTCAAGTACTTTCAAGAACTTGTCACCACGTTCTGTCATTTTCAAAGACTTTCAAGGGCCACTAGTTTGGAAAAAAATTTCAAGGACTGTGGGATCCCTGACGTTTTAAAACTACAGGTATCTTTACAAACAAACATTTTTTTTATAGAACATACAGAATAATTTCATAAAATTTTCAATATTTGATTTAATTAAAATATGAAAAGTAACAGATGAACCAGTAAATCATAAATCTGATGACAAATAAATTATAATAGTTGTAAAAGATAATAGGAAACTCACAAGCATTTGATGACCTCTTTGAGAATCAGCAGCATATGCTACAACAGTAATACATAGAGAAATAGCATCTAGTATAGAAAGTGTATCAGGATCATTCTGATAACAAAAATCTAAGGCTCTCAGAGGCTTTTCTACATCTACCAATTCCAGAATATCTAAGGGATCGACCACGTACTGTTCCAGTGATTGCAGCAATTGGAAGAAAGCTTTTGGTTGAACCTTTAAACATACAAAATAAAAAATGAAACAAACACAATTCAAAAATATTAACATTCACATCAATGAATTGAATTCAACTGAGGCATTTCTGATACCCTTTTTAGTATTGAATGTAGGAAAACTCAGCACTTTAAATTGAATTCCACTCCATTCAAATACATTGTAAAAATACCATCTAATTAAATAGTCATTTGAAGCAAATGATTTTCATACTTTTGATGGATTAAGCTTATTACAATACTAGCCACTGTGAGGCCAGCATGGCGTTGCCCGTGACAGTTCTTTTCGTGGGGTCATGTGTGACCACTGCTCGCTAACCCCAGGTGATTGCTACGAATTCCCATTTGGTTTGCTTGGAATTTGTAGCCTATTGGATAACAGCCATTGTCAAATGCTGCCAAATTCGAATTGTGAAGAGATCCAATTGGTGTGACATAATATTTAATTGAAAAATTATTTATTTATAGAAAATCAAATGTATTAGGTATCGATCTTATGTATAATTTTCTGCAGATTTCAAATTCGCTGAAATTTTCAATCTATCTTTAACGATCCCAATTTTACAAAAAGAACTAAACAATGCCATTCAAAATTTTTTTTATTTCTTTTGCTTCACTTCGCTGGAATCTTGTAAAAGTCGTGACATCATTGTCTAATGCGCCTATATTCGTATTGTAAAAATAAAAAAGTTACAATTTAAAAAGCAGGAAAAATGGAATCTGTGATTTCTCGACCTGGAAGGTCAAAATTCGTATGGGAAAAAATATAAAAGTTACAGTTAAAAAATTATTTTTGTTAAATAAAATCCTATTTTAAGGTATCGATCTAATGTAAAATTTTCCGCAGATTTCAAATCCATTGAAATTTTTACTCTATCTTTAACGATCTAGGAAATAGAAAAAAGAACTACATAACTGTAGTTAAAACTTATTTGTTTTGTTCGTCCCCTGAAATCTTTGCTGGGAAAATCAAACGGAAAAAATAAATTTAGAATCTGTGATTTTTATACTGTTACCATTCTAAGGAATACTACAATAATTAAATACGTCTAAAAATTAAATTTAGAATGTTCGAGAATAAATTTTAAAATTCGATCGCAATAGAAAAATTGCAAAAAATTTGGACTACCTGTGTGCCAAATCCAACTATTGTATGTGCCATAGATTTGTCAGGACAGTACATACACCTACCCCCCCCCACACACACACTTCCTTTTATAATAGTAGATAGTACAGTAAACTTTTGTAGTATTTTGATTCAGACTATATTACACTTCTACCTTGAATTTTCAGTTTATAAAAGCAGAGCAATTCTCATACTGAGATTTTCAGAGTAAATAAATAAACCAGACAGTTTGTGAATGCTTTACTTCTCGTGTACAAATAAGGGTTACCTGAAAATTTAGTTGATTGAAGCTTTGAAAAAGTTTGGCATTTAATCTATTTGGGGTTGGCACAATCAACTATCACATATCAATTTGGAATTTTTATTGACAAAGTGCTGAAATTGTGTTTGAAAAACAAGCCAAATGACACCAAATTAAGAATACATAAAGGAAACACATATAATCACACACATTAATGCCACCTATATTTAGCGTAAAAGAAAATGAATCCCATCTCTACTATTATAAAAGGAAGTGTTTGTTTTCTGTTTACACAGTCTTTACGAATCTATGGCACTTACAACAATGAGATTTTTCACACAGGTGGTGCGAATTTTTTGCAAATATTTGGTCGTACTGAATTTTAAAATTCAATCTAGAACATTTCAAAATGAATTTAATGGAATTGAACTATTATTGTTTTCTTTGGAATGGCAACAGCATAAAAGATCGCAGGTTCTAAATTAATTTTTTCAGAGCTGCCGTTTGATTTTGCTGAGGAACAATTTTCCAAAAGACAACAAAAAAACAAAGTTTTAACTTTAGTTATGTAGTTTTTTTATCTATTTCCTAGGGCTTTTTACTCGATTATTAGATGGTTTCCTGAGAAAGTACGGACCAGAAAATTACAAAGTTAACATAGTTTGTTCTTCATTGTATTTCCCTGGACAATTTTGAATATTTTTTTTCTGATTCGGCTATTAGTTTAGGGTTTATTAAGTGTCAAAATTCAAAAAGCAGAATTTCATACGCAAGTGAGCAAAAGATGTAGAAATTTTCACTCTTCAGTCGTGATTTTTTTTAGAGTACCTTTAAACGTGAATTTTTGAAGCTGGTTAAGTTTTTTTTAAGAAATTTCTATTTCGTTCTTGATATAATATTTTTTTGAAAATCGGGAAATAATGGGACATTTTTGTTACTTTTTTGTTACAATTGTCATATCTATGGCTCATTACTTTCAGTTTTTAAAATTTGAAAAGATGGCAGTATATCTTAGAATGCACTCTTTCTTATGGCACAATTATTTTTGAAATTGGTTAATAAATAAATTCAATGCAATCAAAAGTTGGTGATACAAATTTCGTACTTGATAGAATCTGATCGATAGCATTAATTTTCTTCACTGTAATTAAGGTTACATTTTCTGACTAATGGGTTTGCCAGATGCCTTTGAAACTTGCTCAAACCAACACGACAGGCAACTACATTATGGCTGTTATCCAATAGGCTACAAATCCCATTTGGTTTGCTTCACAAACCAATAACCCCACAAAAGCAACTAGCACAGGCAATGCCGGGCTAGCCACAAAGTGGCTAGTAGTCTTATTTACATAACTACTTTTTTCCTAAGTTCCAGGTGAGAACACAATTTTAGGATAACATGTCCCAGCCCTCATAAGAAAGTGTAACTGAATTGGTAAAACTATTTCGATGACTGAAGCATTCATGAGAAGGAATTTAATATTTAGCATTATTTCACAATGTTTCACCATTGATTTTGAATTTAATAAGTAGTAAACAAAAAAGTGTGATTGATGCATCATGTATGACCTGTTATAACTAATGAGTTTCTAAGCTATAATAAATTTAAGAAATTGAATCTGATTGATGTGCTGGTTTTCCCGTTATTCCTTTCTATTTTTGAGTTTCAAGTATTAAACTTTAAATAAGTGTAGTTAAAAAACTATGATCTTAAAGCAAACACAAATAAATCTTATGCAGTATCATTTTCTAAATCTTGCATCTAGATTTTCAAAGTACGTACATAATTTTAATATACAATATTCTTCTGATCACTTCACTTTAGGCTATGAATCAGAATTTGTGCACATATATAAAATTTGTGCAGCATAACATAAAATGCAGAATAACAACATAGGAAATGCATTTAGAGATTAACAGACAAAAATGTAGATTTGAGTTCTTAGACAATAGAGTTAACTGTTTTTAAAAGTCCCAATGTTTATACAAGCATTAATTTGGAAAAACAAAGTTTTGTAAAAAGTTTTAATTATTTGGATAACAAAAGCATTAATTTTCACTTACCTTGCTAGCATCACCAAAACTACTTTGAGTGTCCATATCCAAGATCGGAGCTGCACTGCCAAACATCTTTAAAAATCATGAAAATCCACGTTATCAAAAGCCTTTATTGGTATTGCATTACAAATAGAAAAAAAATTGACAACTTAAGTTTAATAATTGATAAGATGTATAATAAAACCAAAATCTGAGGTTGAAAATTTGTAGTTGATAACATTATTACCAGATATCTGAGCAGCTTATTATAAAAACGTTATTTTTACTTCAGAAATTGTGGATCGATCAATTCAGGTTTTAAAAAACTATGCATATAATACTATTTATAAATCTTTGGTATTGATTCTCAAAATAATAAAAAATTCAATTACATGGGATTAAAATACATAATTTAGAAATCCAGGAAAGATAAAATAATTCTGGGTCATATTTAATAAACAGAATCATTAACAAACTATAATTGCCTTAATCATCAGTTTTGAAAGAGTAATTCATTAAGTACAATTCAGAGTAAGAAAACATTTTTACCTGCAAAATAAATGGTTTTCTATGCATCATGTAAAATTGTTTGCAGACAAATTCCAAAGTTCTGCACAATAAACTATTTGTCTGGTGATTTGAATATATGCGTAGAATCGTGGGCATAATCAGTAAGTAGCTATAAGAAAAGAGTTGCATTAAAATAAAATAAATATTAAAAAATATATTTATAAAATAAAATAAATATTAAAAAATATATTTATAAAATAAAATAAATATTAAAAAATATATTTATAAAATAAAATAAATATGCATAAAAAATATTTATAAAATAAAATAAAATATAAGATTAATAATAAAGTTAAATTATTATCAGAAAATTTACATACCCATTTGAAGCAAAAATATTTTTGAACTGCAAAGCTGCATTTAGAAAAGTTGCCATACACAACCGTAAAATCATAGCATCTTCGGGATGTAAAACTAAAGCTCCATTAACCACATTTAAAAACAGGTGTATATCCGAAGAGTGAACAAAAAGCCCTGCCATGGCTTCAAACATACGTGAAACAAGCTGAAAAGAATTATGAACAATGGATTTATATCATACTGACAATTTATTTCGCCCAGAATGCATTAAGAGTAATTTCTTTTACTCGGACGCAATACAAAAAGTACTTTCTGATTAAAATAAGAGGCAAATTGCATGCTTGTTATTTTTATTGATCTAATGTAGAATGAAGTACCTTATAATGTATCAGTATAAGTGTCCTTAAGTTTCAAATAATACGAAGTGAAATAAGCTTTTTATACTATTTTCTTGTTTTAGTTAATAATTTAATTATTAGGACATCCTTCTAAGTTAAGACTATACAGGTTATTCTATGCTAACATTAAGTAGTTGAGCATTAAAAAAAAGTATCTGTGCAAAAGTTTGATATACTTGTATATTCATTTCAATACCTCTATATAACTTGGTTTACTTCACTGGATATCTTTACCCCAATTAACATGCTGCTCATTGTACATCAGAGTTTATTATCAATTCAGTGCATAAATTTTTTTTTGTGAAACTATATAGTCAATGATGTAATTAGTAAGTTAAATGATTCTTCCTAAATATGATAATGACATCACAAATATGTAAGGCGAACAAAGGCGTGTAATATTATCCCAATAGATTAGAACTGCTCTTTCATTGATGAAACAATTGTTTCTACATAAATATGCTGATATAAAAAGGTTAAAATTCATATTTTTATAAATACATAACTTGTTGAATAAATTATACTTGTAACACATACCTATACGTGATTTTCACATTTTTTTCAAATTCGAGGTATGTTTCTACAACAAATAATCTTAAGATATTTATCATAACATCTCTTTCAAATCCCCTTAGATTTCTTCTCTAACTGTATACAAATGCCTTACATATATTTGTCATAAGATAAGAAGCCTTTATACATCATACATATAGAATTTTGTTTAAACATCTTTTTGAACTTCAGAGATTAAGTGGATACTTACTTTAACCCAGACCATTTTATGAAGAGTATCCATTGCAAGCATTTCCTGTCGAAAACAATGAATTTGAATATTTGCTAATGAATCGGAGCTAATAATATTGTAAAAATAATTATTTCCTTTAATGAAACAATACTTAAATTCTATTTATTCTAAATTCTATTCTTCAAAAGTAAGAAGTGTAGTTGTAATTGCATAAATTTTATATACTCACTTTACCAAGCAATCCAGAATATAGGTTAAAATCAGATTCTAATGCTTTTCGTGGGAATGAAGGAAGTTTCATGAGTTCTTCATGCAGAAAAAAAACTCTTTGGGCAATTTGGGTATTAGATTTTGAAATTGCTAAACTCAGTAATACCTGTTATAACAAATGAAAGGATATTACAGCTACAATAAATTTTAAATAAGATACACGGTTAAATTAACAATAATACTTCAGCAAACTAGTCTTAAAAATTTGGTGACAACTGATTTTAAGTAATTAAGATTTTATTAGCAAGAAGGACAAAAAAATCATAAATCAAACTTACTTTTTATGGGAAACCATAATTCATTTATTCACAAAATACATAATCCCCCCCCCTTTATGGACATTACAAAAAGATATAAAAATACATATGCGATGAGATTATTACAAAATTTGAACAGCAACATTTAAAGGCTTTCATTTCAAAATGTTACACATGATTTTGCTAACTAGGATATCAATACTATCTACATGACTTATCATGTAATAGGTCATATTAGACAAAATAGGTCAGATTAATGCAAACGGTCATATTAGACATATGACCTTTTGCACTTTGAGTGACAGTATATCTTTTCTTTAACAGGGCTCACAACAGATTTTAGCTTTGTCCCAAGGTAAAAAAAGGGACCAAAAGGGACTAACACAAAATTAAGGGGCCAATAGATAAATGTTTAAATGCGCAAAGTACAAGGTCATTCTTGCATTTCTAACAGTAAACTTTAATGCATGAAACTATAAACATTTATTTGGCAAACAAATGAAATGATTGGAAATTTTTTTCACCAATAATGATATAATATTCAAACCAAGACTTACTTTTCCCAATTCAAGAAAACGTAGTTTGAAAGACTGCCTTTGCATTGTTTCAAATGCAACATCAGGATTCATGCGAATTAGCGATAACTCAGGATATTGAGATCGTTTGAAAAAATAAAAATCCCTCACATAACTTTCAGGGCAATGCATCATATCTAATAAAAGGAAAAAGATTACTCTCAGTATAACACTTGCTACTATCTATGGACACAGAATGTAACAACTATACATAATTCATTAAACTAGATGAATAACAATAAACACAAAATAAAAGTAACCATCTTGGCTATTTCAGAGATGTATAATAATAGTAAGAGTTCGTGATAGAACAATATATTGTTCATACGTAAATGCTTATTGGTTCCTATTGTAATCACTGGGAAAAAAATGAACCACCTCCTTTACCTCGAGCACTATTCTTAATAGAGAAAATTTAAAGGCATCGTTCAATAATAAATAACGTCGTCTACAAATTCAAATAAGAATAAGGGATGTCTTCATAACAAATTTTCCACAAACTGAAGATGCATAAATAAATGGTTTTGATGACTTTATCTTAAATAAAACAGCTGGCATGAGTAAAATCTAAAAAGAGATGAAATAAACTGAAGTATATAAGGTTTAAAGCAGGAAATCTTACTTGTTTTAGTATCTACTAAAAAATGACAGTGATGTTCAGTTTCAGAAATACAAAAGAATTCATAAACTTCTTGCAAAAAAGCAGCAAATTGAGTATCCTATGGAAAAAACAAAAAGTAGTAAGCAAAAACCCGAACATATTAATTTAGAAATGAAAGCTAAATATTTTGCAAGAAATTACATGCTTACAGAAATGCACACAAAAATCAAATAAATACATCTAAGATTTTAATGCAATTGTGAATCTATCTTAAAACAAATTCATTTCTAAATAGCTCTAAACACATGTTTAATCCTAGAATTGAAGACAGCAAAACCGAACTTTAGATTAATAATGGCTAGAAAGTAACCCTATTCTTGCACATAAAAATAAAACAAGTTATAGCACATAAAGAATAGCACACAAGAATACATAAGTTATAGCACAGAAGAATACATAATAAAGCAGGCCTCGAAATAGATTTTTTAATACAGGGCAACCTAAGTTTTTAAATTAGGTGCACATGTTATATTTTAGGAGCACCCATTTAAAAAAACTTAATATAAGAGCATTAATGTAATGTAAACTACTTTATTAGTTGGGTATGTTTAGATAAGTTAGTAGTAGATAAAAAATAAAAATATTTAAACATCTAAATTCTCATTTCTCTGTCGCACGGCTGTCACGACAGTTGCTTCAACAGAGCCATCTAGAAAATGTTTCGATCATCGGTAAGTTCTGGTGGCAGTGGCACAAGTAAACCTTACTCCTGTAAAAACCCGTTATGGCCCAGCGATATTGTTTTCACATAGTGTGTATTTAGGAATTTTAATTACCTTTCTTTAGAGCAAGAGAGGTCAATACAAATATTTTGTTCAAACAACAACCAAATAACATAAAACAAGTCCCCCCACCCTTTTTTAAAGTTAGATGCATTGCGTGCACCTAGCGGGAAAAAATTAGGTGCACAATTGTATTTTCATGTGCAGAGTGCACCTGGGTATTTCGAGCCCTGTAATAAAGTAACAATTTAACAAGAAAATACTACAAAATGAGGGTAAACAATTAAAGGAGAAATATAGTAAAACAACCTCATGGACAACATAATGGTTTGGAAGATCAGTAGCACCAGGTCCATGAATTATCATTTTTTTAGCACTAGGTACATTTGCAGTGATCAGCAGAGTTGCCTAGAGAGAAAAAGTTGCTATTTGTAATCCACTTCACAAACTCATTAAATGTTTATGACGTTTAAAATTACACAGACTTACATCACATTGCTCTTTTCTTAAAACCTGTTTTAAATCTTTCAGAAATAATCCAGTAACACTAGGTGCAACCTAAAACAGAATAAGAATGCAATACTCACACCTTTTATAAGTTACACATTACTGAAACCGAAACCTATAAAAGTTAGATAAAGAAAGGGTATGAAACAACGTACTTGCCACAAAACAGATAAAGCATTTCCAATATGATCTTGACCACCTTCAATTGGTGCTCGGACATAAAACATAACATAGCCTGTCTGGAAGAAAAATTTTACTAATGAAAATATCTAAAACACCAATGTTTAATAAATATGTAAACACAAACAACAATTTATGCAACAAATTGGAAGTTTGAAAAGAAAGATTGATACCAGATAATTAAAAAGGGCACAAGCTGACTGAGGAGGTAATTGAGGTATGTAACGTAAAAGTTTTCTCAATATCTGGAACATTTCATTTTGTCTTTCTCGTGTAAGTTTCTCCAAAATATGGCGCAAAAATAAAGCAGTATCTTCAGTCAAACAAAGGCAAGTCACTTTCAAAGCAGCTTCATAAACTATAAGAAAATTATGATAAATATATTTTTTACTTAAATAAAACATTGAAAGGCTGACAAAATTTCCATCTACAATATTACATGAAATTTTCTTTTAAATGTAATTTTTAACTAGTACAAGAAGTATTTCACTATGGCTCTAAGCAAATAATATGCTACTAAATGCGAAAAGAAATTCAAAAAACGGACGGGGCTGTGTTGTGCCAGACACTAGGTTTAGGAGTAAAATACATCAGTGAGGCCATATAGTGAATGAGAGTGAAAGAAATCAGTACTACACTGTTTTAGTTTCAAACATCACATGTTCATCGCTCCGCACATACATCATAACTAGCCACTACGTGGCTACCCGGCATTGCACGTGATGCAAGTTATTAATCTGGTGCAAAATTTTCCGCAGATTTCAAATCAGTTGAAATTTTCAATCTATCTTTAGCGATTCCGATTTTACAAAAAAGAATTAATATTCCCAGTCAAATTTTTTCCTTATTTTTTTTAAGGCGAAGGGCAAAAGATGCAATCTGTTTCACATGACATCACAATCTCTTGGAAAAATATAAGATATGTTCAATTTAAAAATTATTTATTTAAAGAAAATCTTATTTTTAGGTATCGAACTAAAGTGGAATTTTCCGCAGATTTCAAATCCGTTGAAATGTTTACTCTATCTTTAATGGTCTAGGACAGTGGTCCCCAACCCCCGGGCCGGTACCGGTCCGTGGATCAAATGGTACCGGGCCGTCCAAGAAATATTAAATTATTTCCATTTTATTTACTTTGGTGTATTTATCTCGGGTTTGTGCGGTTCTTATCTATGAAATGTCCACTCAAATTAGGAGGCGGTAAATCAGAACTTGGGGACGGCGCGTGAACAGAGGCATTTTGGACATATTTCGGACATTAGCGGAGATTTTAGGCGAGACTGAGCCTAAACATTCATTCTCCTAGTTGGTGCACGATCACCTGTCTTTGCTTTTAAAAGAGTTCGAGCGATTCGTTTGTTTTTTGTGATTGGGAAACTATTTTATTGATTTAGCATTCTAGTGAGTTAAAATGTTAAATGACATTTTTTCATTTTTTGGTGTAACTGTATTTAATTTTGAAGGCCTGTTTAAATCCAGTTAAATTAAAATTATTAAATCAAAACAATCTAAAATATAAACAATAAACGTATCTCCACAGCTTTCCCCCCCCCAGCGGGCCGCGTTAAAATTATCAAACGTTGATCCGGTCCGCATCGATAAAAAGGTTGGGGAGCACTGGTCTAGGAGATAGAAAAAAGAACTAAGTGACTCCAGCAGTTAAAATATTTATCACCTGGCAGGAAAATCATTCCTCTGCACAAAATCAAAGTGGAAATGAAAAAAAACAACTTTTTTTTTTAACGTTCTTAAATGTTTTTGATGTCAATGAGAAAACTACGACTCACAAGTTTTCATTTATACACAATGATGTGTAAACTTACCCCTGTATGATTTATAGTGCATCCAAGAAAAATAAAATTTTTACTTTACTATAATAAATTTTAGCATAGGCTTAATGGAGGCTCCATTAATTAAGGAGAATTGATTAAAATTCCCTCAATGTTAATATCTGTCCCCATGTGAAACTTAGTGTTGAAAAGAAATGCTACAATGTGGATAGATGCACAAGGTTTGAACAGAAAAAAGACCCAATGACAATATAAGATTTCTCAGTTGAGTGATTTGCAAGTAATTTCAAAATTCAAAAACATTTCAAATGCATTTCTACAATAGAAACAGATATATACTTTTTCTCAGAATGAAAATAACCTTGTTTCAAGTTATTGGAGATATTTATGTGTTTCAAATTAATTATAAGAGAATGAGATAAAGAATCTATCCCAGTTCTATTTTATTTAAATCCCAATATTTCTCATACACAGGATTAAAATGAGCATTTACTCATTCATTTATAACATATAAGAGAACTTGGATGATTTCTACATGCTAATTAAACATGCTCTTAACTTATTAAAACAATTTTCTTTTATTAAAGTGTCAAAATTAGTGAAATGGACAAGTGACAACCATTTTTCACACTGAAACACAATAGTGGGACTTTTTAAAGCTGAGCACAGTATACGAATTATGGTTTCGCTAAATGGTGGGATTTCAATGATCAAATGGTTCAGTGGTATTTTTAGATATAAGTTTGGCAAACACATAAATGACAATACAGAGATTCTTTAGTTGGATTGAAGTTTAATTACTAATTTACACTATTTACAGATACAAAAAAAGATTACATATTAATGTGATTCAGAACATTAACGGAATCAATCCAATTAAGAATGCTTATGTTCTTATCGATTTCGAATCAAGATTCTAACTAAGATAAAAATTGCATGTGTGAGAGAGCAGGGAAAGCGCATTAAATTAATTGCCACATATGGTAATAAATTGTATAGGAATTGAATCAATATAATTATGTATAAATATGCTGTCTATTATAGCTGAAACACTAAGCCAAACTTTTGTAGTTATTACATTACCAGAAATTCCTTCACTGTTGACTTGGGCATCTTCTAACGAGTTTATTATAGGAATGGCAGCAGAACAAAGGCAAGATGGAAACAGTGCTTGGGCAGGTTGCATATGATGAGTGATAACTCTATCTTGGGACAAATCTTGATCTCCTATAGGTATTTTAAAAGGATATATACATAAAATAGTTTGAAGTCATCAAGCATTTTTCAATTTTAACGAATTAGGAAATATTAGGCTAAGTATAAACTGAACTTACAACATTAATTTTTAATTATCAAACATGTCACTAAAATTTAATTTTTCTTGAAATAAAATTTAATTTAATGTTTATAAGACATAATATTGTTATACAAATGCAATTTATGTAACATACATATTGCCACACAAACACAGATTTGAGATTAAAAGAAAAACATTTTATAAATAAGTATTAAAGTAAACAAGACAAAATAATACAGGGAATTTTGTTGATATATGTTATTGATTAGGATGCTAAAACTTAAGGACATTAACATTTGAAGTAATAAAAAATCGCATAAAATAATTTAAACATATTAAAAATTAAGCTGATCAAAAAATGTTGAAAAACTAAAATCAGACTAATTTTGTCAAAGATGTTATAAATCATAAAATGTATATGGGCTTAATTTTGTATGTCTGTAAACAAATATTGTTACAAAAGTAAGTTTGGCCAATTTTGACATTGAACAGAGAATACCAACTATGTGTGTGTGCTATTACATTCACAAAGTTATTCCCTAGGATATTTTTATGTTTTCGTGATTAATACTGTCAAAACAAACAAAACTTTTCTGTTACTCACTTTGAAAATGTGATATTTTTTCTACACAAAGGTTTTGTATGCAAAGATTTAGGAGGACAAATTGTATACATGTAACAAAAACTAACAAACAGCTAACAAAGTAGAGTTTATGCAGCTTTATATATAGTATGCATACATAAAAATGCAATTCCAGGTATAGTTCTGGTACATATACTGGATTACATTTTGGGTTGAGAAACGGACAAGCAGCACCAAACACAAGATTAAATATATTTGAGAATGGGACTAAAAGTATCTTAAGTAAACATTCTAGATTGCTTTCTTGACATTAGCTTGTTCTAATATGAATATTTACAATTACCACCAATCCAAAAGAAAAAAATTCTCAAAGAAAATAAATGAGACTCAAAATACAAAATAATTAGAATTTAGAAGAGAAGGATTTGGCATCATAAGGGTCCAAAACAGATAGAAAACTTGAAATGAGACGAAAATTTTCAATGTATAAACAAACACTCCATTCTTATTTATATATATTTAATGAATGAATTAAAATTTTTTTTGTTAAATACCATCTTCGTGATCTTCAATAGCATGAAATAAAGCAGGTTCATGAGCTGCTTGTAAGGTAACAGCAGCAGTAGTAATTTGATAGTTCTCTCGCTCAGTTCGCTTTTTTTCTTCCTCCTCTTGTAAAGCTCGTTGAACAAGTTCCATTTGCTGTTTACGTCTAGTTTTGGTCGCTGTTACAAATGATCTTTGAAGCTGAAATCAAGAACAAATTATATTGCTTATGGAAGAGAAATTCTTTGGAAAATTTATTTCATTCAGCAATAATTTTTATGTCAAAGTTTTAGATACACTTCTATTCTATGATATTCGAACTGCAATCTAAGAACATAGTGTATGATGGCAATAATAAAAACATTCTTACGGTCTGATCTTGATTTATTGTAACTTCCTCAACTTTAGCTTTTACATGGGGCATCCATGGGGTATCTGCAACAGGTGCGTGATCGGAAGCTATTTTGGGTGAGGGAAGGGTGAACTCAATGTTGGGTGGAGGTACCTACAAGACAAAACTCATAAATAAGACCTTCAGGTAATAATTTCATGACAAGAAAGGATAGATACACAAATTTTTCTAGCTAAAAATATTTTCAACATGTTCTATTTACTTTTAACCACAAATATTTAAAATCTTACTATTAGCATTAAATTAAATAAAAAGCAATGCTTTATAAAACCAAACATCAAAATACATAAACAATATAAAATTTCGTTTAAGCAAATGAGCAAATTTTTTAAAAAATACTCTTTAGTTCAAAAGAGGAAGCTGTTTTTTCCTTGCAAAAGTTGATAACCATGGGGTTATTCAATTTTTATAGATATCTGAAATAACAGAACTTCCATATTAAATCAATTTTTAGATAACAGTATTTAAAATTGAACAAAATAATTAAAATTCCTCCTACACATTGTTCATACCTTGTTCCACACAGGATCAATACTGATAAGAATTTACTTAACTGCACAGATATAAAACATCAGGACACCTCTTGCTTAGTATTAACATTTTTTAAATTTAATTTATAGGCACAAAGTAGATTGATACAAGCCACAACACCTTGTTCCCCCCCCCAAAAAAACAGATACTACAATGTAATGCATTCAATAAGCATGACGAAAAAAACAAGTATTCCGCTTAAATTTTATTAAATAAGAAACCTAAATGTTTTAATATTAATCATTACAAAAGTGACTTAAGATGACTGATCAATTTTATTCAGTTTAATAAAGAAGTTTCAATGAAATTAAATAATGTCCTTTCTTTCAATGAATGATATTAAAATTGCATTAAGAATATACTTTGAAAGTTATGTGAGCTCCATCCTCCATTCTGGGCCAGCACTGATATCGATTTCTCCACAGAACTTGAAATCTAAAATGTATAAATACAGAATTATTATTTTCTCTCAAAACCAATTATAATTTCATTAGCTATTTATATTAAACTCTCATTGTACCACTTACTTTAAAATGGCATTAACTCTGCGTCCTGGTTCGTCATGCTTTAACTCCTGTGCTAATAATTGCGTAGCATGTTCAGGAGCTTTCACGGATGCCAGTATAAAAGCAGTAGCTGAAAAATGTATCATTGTATTCTTAAGATAGTTTAAATTACTTTAAAATTTTAGTTGAGTTAAAACTCAAGTAATTTAAGCTGATACAGTAAGTAGCTAAAGAAAAAAATATGCATTAGAATTTCCCCTAGATAGTATTTCCATTTTAATAATAAAATTTTCAACTACATTTACAATAGTTTTTCAGTGTTTAATTTTTATGTAATCTTTATAAAACTGGTAAATTTTTCTCAAAACAAATATTCAGCTTAACTTTTTGAGGAACACACACATATAATATACATTTACAATCTATGCTCCTAACCTGTAACCACTTTTGACTTTTTCGGCGAATAAAATGTTTCCTGGAATTCTGTCAGGCAATATAAATGTGGATATTTAGTCATTAAGTGTGTAGCAGGGAAAAACAACTATACACTTCTAAGAAATTGAATGATGTTCATCAAATTAATAGAGAGTAGTTGGAAAGTAAGTTTCCCTGGTTTGATAATAAGAGAAAACATGATTTCACCTGCCTAACAAGAAACAAGATTTTAAAAAAGCAATTCAATGTCTGATCAGTGCATAAGACGTAGAGCTATTGTAACATAATGCTAGGCTTTTAGTCGCTACAGCCAAACACCTGGCTTTGAAACATTTCCGCACAGGATAAATTTATTTGACAGTAGTCAGCAAATGACACAATTTTATGTTACTTTTGCTGCTAGTTTGGAAATATGGACAGCAAATTTTCTATGACATAGGAAAAGGAATTAAATAAATTCTAGGTTTGCTTTGTTTTCTTCAGTTTGTCTTTCTGGTGTTCATGAAGTACAAAACAAAAAAATATTTAATATTGAAAAATAGATTTCCACTAAACTAACTCGATAAAATTCAGGAAGGGGCAATTTAAATTCCAAGGTATTGTGAGCCCTTATATTAAATTAAAAACATGGTTTTTCACCACCACTCTAAATACCATGGTATTTAAAGGAATACTGTGTCACTGTGCCTTCACTACAACAGAAATCGCTGCCATTTATCAATCACCACAGTAAAAATGCTATCACAACTGTAAAAGTTAAATTCATCCCTGCTTATCTATTATTCAACCAGACCAACCAACCTGCTTCTATTAACCAACCAGAAAGATCTAATCTTTCAAACAGTCACCTGTTTACAATGTTTAAAAAGATCTAATGGCAGGTAAAAAAATTTCAGTGACATCAGTTAAAGATGGCGAGTAGACATGGCTACAACAGCAGAATACAACTTTCTATTGCGACAATATGGAAAAATCCAATGCAATGATAATGGTCTGAAAAGATTTAGTGGTTATTTTGACGTTTGTTGTTTTGAAGCGGTTATTATGACGGCAACGCAAATTGTCTGTTCATTTTGTCTATATTTTAACCATTTGCCTAATACTAGTTAAGGAAACTTACATTATAGTCTACCATTATTGTGTGCTGACACTAATTTTCCTTTCTTTGATTAAAAAAGCAATAAAAATATTTTACTTTTCAAAAATTTACAATCAAGTAACTTATAATATAAAAATATTATTTTTCTAAATAAGAAAATGTATACTATTTTTCAATTTTTAATATTATTCATCCATATTCATATATAATAAAATACGTTTAAAATGAGTAACAATGCTTTCACCAATAACTACCAGCAGATGCAGTTAATTGATAATCCCACTCCAGTAGCAATTCCCATGAAACTGAAAGTATTTCAGTAAAAAGTTCTTCAGGCATAACAACTGCTCCTTTAACTAAAGTGGATATACTACAGTGAAACAGGCTTTTCACCTGTGGAAAAAACGAAATGAAATTAATTTCATAATCCAAAACAGAAGAAACAGAATCAGTAAACTCAAAAAATAAAACTGTCTGTGCTACAAAAGACAGTAACATAAACCTGAGATTTGATGTATTTCAATACAGGCAATTCTTCTTTTGATTTGCCTTTATCTTTCTCTTGGGTAGTGAGTTGTGCTTTTCCTTCGGTATCTTTAATGTGAACACCAGATTCAATGTCATGGGCTAAAAATGTTGTACTGCTGTGCAGAGACCTAAAGGCAGCTAAATGAGGGACATCACTTGGACGTTCTAACTTGTCTATGTGAGCCATACTCGCCTTTCGTCGAAGAGGAGAACTGGGAGCAGTTATTATCTACAAAAAATGAACTACTTTTTTTTAAATGAAACAAATATGCTTGCATTATATAATAATACACCACATCATTGGCAGTAGAAAGAAAAAATAGAAGAAAACAAGGAAAAAGTAACAGTTAGCAAATCAAATTAAAAAAATTTTGCTAATAAGGTATACCTCCTCAAAGTTTTAACAGCATTTGCTTATATTTGTTTGAATTTTAGATTTGAAAACTATACACTTTGTGAAAAGATCAGAAATGTGTACTAAAATAACCACTAATTCTTTCTGATTTAGCATTAATAACTCTATGATAATACAAAGCACAAAATTATAAATGAACTTAACTTCCCACTGTAAATTTGCTTCACACATCATGGATATTTCAAGTTATAATGAAACCAAACCTTTTTAATCTTTTTTTCTTTTTTAAGTTCTCCCTTATCTTCTTCGTGTTTCTCTGCATCAAACAACATCCCAAAATTATCACCATAAATCTGAGAAAAAAAAATAGCAATTATAAAATAGATTAAATTAAATATCTACAAACCTTGCAGGAACATATTAAAAAATATCAGAAGATAGGATAAGTATACATACTCTCCGAACTGCGTTCACTAAACGATTACAAGATCGCATTTGCCTACGATAGCAATTACCAGGGCAATAATACTGATGTGAACATTCATAATTCAAGCTCTTTAAGGTTTTAACCACAACCTGAAATGCACATGATTACAATTAAATTGCATACTCTTATTTGAAATACATAAAAATAACTGAGTAACATAATTTTCCATCAACAAATGTTTAATTGTACCTTTCACACATCTTTAAGACAATGTTTTCACATAACAAAGAAAGAACAAACTTTTAAACTATCAATAAAATAGCAAAGAAAGATTAAAATGCAAAAAATATTTTCATAATGCTCAACAAAAAATAACTCCTGTATGTTTTACATTTGATTCATTTTGAAAATTTCACTTTGAAATAAGTTTGGTTTTAAGAAGTAATTATTTGGTTTATACTATGCACATATTTTTATACAGAAGTTAGGGGAGTTAAATGTTATAGAATATTGAAATTAAAAAATGCTAAAGGAATATTGAAAAAGCATGAGGATTTGTAAAGAAATTTCAATACATTCTCATAAAATTTGTAATTTCATATTGTTTAAAATATTATGCCCTGTTAATGGCATTCTCTAAATAATTTTTTGCAATAAAACTTCATAGAATATATTAATCCATATTAGAAACTGTAGTATAATCGATAGAAATTCGTCTACAAACTATCTTTTTGTATTCAATGCTTTTCCTTTGCAAACCCATGTGTAAGAGGGGCTTACATTAATTCAAATTGAATAAAGATTAAGCTACACATAAAATTAAACGAATTTATAATTTCTTATTCTCATACATAAATTACTATATTTAAGATTTAAAACAATGCTTATTACTTATATTTTTATTAGATTTTTTACTCAGCTAAAATTAAATCTTTGTTCTATCAAAATTTCACATGTGCATTTTTTCAGTAATTATATTCTAGATTTAAAATTGGGTTAAAAAGGGATTTTTTTATTATAAATTAACAAATAATTTTAAACTACAAAATAATAAAAAATATTTTTATGCAATACATTTCAGTTTTCTAGTTCAAAATATTTATTAAAATAAAGCTACTAAAAAGAAACTTGCTGTCAATCTGACAATCTCTAAAAACCTCACATTTAGTAAGCAGATAAACATTTTTTGAAAAATAAATTTTAAAGATTTAGTACCTTCAACCATGGGAAATTTTTTGTAAGATTAGCATCATCACTCTCAGCACCATCAGGTGGACTCTCAGGAGCCAAGTCATCACTGAGAACACCTGGGGACTCTTCCCCAGAAAGATCAACTTTATCACTGGTATCACTTCGATCTGACACGGCGCTTACTTTTCGCCTAGAATGAATGCTATCTGCCCTCTGTAACACTAAAGAACAAGGTACTTAAAATATGTAATTAAGTTGTTCAACATTAAAGACAGTAATACACTACTGTTTATAAAATTTCCAACACCATACAAATTAAACTTGCAAGAAATGGAAAATAGGTTAGGATATGCAAATGTTTAGAATTACAAAGGGATCAGGCATGTGTGGGTCGAGAAACCCTCTAAACTTCCAAGTTAGCCGAGTATAAGAAGCACTGCAAAGGTGCATTGAAATGTGTGTATCATAGTTTGACTGCTGTTAAACCACTTGCACAGGGCATAATGCCACAACAGTGATACATGTGTGGAAGAGGTGACCATGTAGAACTGGAAAAGTCGAAATCCTGGCAGTGGGTCACACAATATGAGGTTAAAAAACAGGACGAGACACCTCATCTGCATGGCAGTGAAGGACTGTACAACATACTCTCGTGTATTGCCACAACATTGAAGAACATCTACAAGTGTGTCATTGTCTGCCCCCATGGTTTGTCGATGTGGGATGGGCTATGTGCAAAGATCCCTCTGGGCAGGATTCCCTTGACGCTAAAACAACGACGCCTCCGGCTACAATGCGCTCACCAACACAGTCAATGACCTACTGATTAGCAACAAGTCATCATTCAGATGAGTCCCACTATAACGATGGATGCGTACTCATCAGAAGTTACAGAGGTGGACGCCTTCTCACTGAGTGTCTTATCCGGCGTCATTCTGAACGAATGCCTGGTGTTATGGTCTGGGGTGCTGTTGGATACCATGGGTGATCCCACTTACTCCAAATTAGGGAGACTCTGAACAACAGGTGCTATAGCAGAGAAGTTGTGGAGCCCGAGGTTCTACCCCTCCTGTGTCGCATTCCTGCAGCTGTATTTCAACAAGGCAATGCTAGGCAATACACGAGTATGTTGTACAGTCCTTCACTGCCATGTTGCACATGTTGCTTAGAATACGCAAGCCTTCTTCAGTGACGATAATTTCTGCTTCTTCCATGGCCAGCACGTTCCCTGTATATGTCGCCCATTGAGCATATTTGGGATTACATCGTTCAGCGACTCGCTTGTACCGCTCATCAGGCAGAGAGTATGGCTGAACTTTGGCATCAGATATGAACTTTGACATCTGGAATGTCGAATCTGTATGATTCGATGCCACGACATGTAGACTCTCATCGCTGAGCATGGCGGATGCGCAAGATATTAATTTCCGGCATTAGTTTTGTTTTATTGTAATGTAAATTTGATTGTTTACTTAAACCACTATAAGTAAAACATGGAATAAATTTTATTTATTTCTGATGATTCTTTCAGTGTTGCAATTTTTACAAACCGTAGTGTATGATCATTTCGACTAATTAAACAGCTTTAAAAATGTACAGAAAAGAAAACCTTTTATTACAATTTGGTAACTGTAGTAAAGAAAAGTAAATTTATTTGATATTAGATTAACAAGTGTAAATGCCTACATGTGGGACATGCAATGTTAAAACACAGGACTCAGTTCTAATCACATTTAAAAAAACTCTAAAATTGTATAAATATATTCTCAACGTGCTGTATACAGCAGCGGTGACATCTTTCTGTTGAAAGTAAGAACAATGAAATGGAAGAATTATATAGTTCCATTAAATTGTAAAAACTGATAAACTTTTTTGTCAGTTATTAAATGCTTGAACAAATTAGCAAATATAGTACAAAGTCCCAAATCCAGAATTGTCCAAAAACCGGACGTTTTGCTAACAAGTGTTTCTTTATCTCTCACTTTTTCCCATCTACAATTTTCAAACAAAGCGTTCAACCTGGACCAAATTGATGAAACATCGCAAAATAACGGACATATTCAAAGTAAATACCATACAGAAAAATTAGAAGATTAAAAAAAAATAATTTGTAGCATTGTATTAGTTTTTTTTTCTGTTTTAAAAAATTATTCCAATTTATATTTCTGCTATTTTAGTATTGCAAATATGTTCCGGACGTAAATAATGCCTGACAAATTCGACGATTGCACAGACAAATTCATGTATGCGGTTTAGATTAGGGATTTTGTAACAAAAAAAACCTGCAAAGTATCTGAAAACCGGAATGATTTTGGACTTTATAATGTATAATCATTAAATATAATATAGACTGTTGAAACAATAGAAGTTATTAGATTAAAGATAAATGAACAGAATAAAATATAAACAACCTACTGTGGTAATCAAATGAGAACAATGAAAATAAAGTAATTAATGCTTTAAAGAAAAATTATTTAGAATTGAAGGATGGATAAAATATAATTAAAAAATTTACAATTATTTTAAAGTATTCTTAATGAACCACTTTAAAACTAAATACAATTTTTATCTAAAAACTTTATATTATTGTACTGTCAGCATTATATATATAGTAATGTATCTACTGGAAGCTATATCTTCTTCATCCTCAGCGAACGTGGATGATCGTGCACGGTTACGCCTTTCACTTGGTTTCTTCAGTTTTAGACTTTTTCTCTTGAAACTGGAACTATTGCCAGCTGATGAGCCCAGTCCTCTTCTCAGTAAACGTGGCCTTCCACCTAGTCTTCTTCCTAGATATAAAAATACAGTCATCTTTAAAGATATACTAAGGGAAAATTTGGATAAATATTTGAGTCGTATATTAATTTCAAAACAAACTACATATCATTTGATTAGGCAAACATTGAAGCGCCAGAAAAACTGGTACAGGCAAGCATATGCAAAATTCATAGCAATCTCACTTATGCACATCATTAGTTGCATCTACCAGTGCATAAGTAAAGTGATAGATATGAATCTAGAGCAATTTCCTCAGTGAGAATGTCCAATTATCATTATCATGATTTAAGTTACTTCCAATGTGATTGTTGGAGCTTGTGCAATGGGTTTTTTAACTGTTTCGGGCAGATGGAAGGGTTTGTGAATGGATAAAACCCTCATGAAGCCATGGATCACGCATGTCAAAAGGGAATTGTACAGACTTGAGGGGGGTCTGTAATGGTATAGGGCTTGTTTAGCTGGCATTCAATGGGACTGCTGGTACATCTAAACGTCTTTGACAGGTGAATTCGATATGGTCATTCTTTCTGAAGAGTGACATCTATTCATGTCCTGTATTCATTCTAATGGTTTTGTCTTCTGACGGGACAACATGCCAAATTGTAGTTAGAGGAATATTCATCTGAGTTGGGGTCTTGCAATTCCCACCCAAGTCACCAGACCTCAATGTTATCGAACACATCTGGGATTCCATACAAAGCATTGAAGAACACAGAAATCACACATCTCGGAATGCAACAGAATTGTGGGACTCTGCAGGACGTAGAATGTTCAATGCTTACAGAATAATTCTGCAAGCCTGTGGTCCATGTCTTGTACTATTTCTGCAGTTCTACACCTATGGAAGACCTATCAAGTGGTGGACCAGAGCTACTAGATGGAATATACTCCCAATAGTGCAAGGAAGTATAAAACACTATGTGAAAATATTAAAATTATTTGATCAATCATTAAGTTCAGATTTAAATTAAGAGGGAAGTAGGAAATAGCATACATATAAAATATACTTGTCCTCTATTTTACGTTTAAATATCATCTTTTAATACTGCCATCACAGCTCACTGTTAAATCTTGTTTTAAAATTGGTCGGTCATAAAAATTTCAATAATGATTATTGCAAACCATTATTAAAATTTTGTTTACGACATATTTTGTTTAAAACTGTTTTTCTTTCCAAGCCTGACCACGGGCCTAAGGTCTTCAGTGCTACCTGATGACTATTTGTGAAGGAGCACCCAATGGGTGAATCGCAGCTACTCCTAACAAGGACAATCACTAACATCCATGCCTTTAATAACCGGTATTTGAACCCTTGATCTATTTCCTGGGTGCTAGACAAGCACTATGACCACTATACCAGTATGGTGGCTTTTTTGTATAACGATATAGGGAGATAGCTGTACTAAAAATTATATATATATATATGATATTAAAATTACATTTTAATATTCATTCTAAAATTCTGTTCTCATTTCCCAGAAATTAAGTAACTGTTTGATCACACTTGGCGAGATATGACATCTCATAGCATGAAACCTATGGCCATATAAGGTTGAACTCGCAAGATTTCTTTATTTTTTCATTGTCTCACAATGTGTTGTAAATATATTTTATCTCTATTATAAAAGGAAGTGTTTGTGTGTCTGAGTGCATTGTCCTGACGAATCTAAGGCACTTACACTGATGCGATTTGGCGCACAGGTAATCCAAATTTTTTGCATTTTTTCTACTGCGCCCCAATTTTAAAATTTAATCTAGGACATTCTAAGATTAATTTATGGCATTTAATATTATTATTGCTTTTTTTTTTTTTTTTTTGAATGGAAACAGCATAAAGAGATGACAGATTCTAAATTGATTTTTTCCGTTTCCCTTTCATTTTCCCCAGGAACGATTTCAGCCGACAAACAAAACAAACAAAGTTTTAACTGGAGTTCTATTTTCTATCTCGTAGATTGTTACAGATAGATTGAAAATTTCAACGAATTCAAAATGTGTGGAAAGTTTACCTAAGATCAATAACTAATACATTTGATTTTCTTTAAATAAATAATGTTTAAATTGAATATTTATATTTTCACAAGAGATTGCGACGTCACGCCGATTGGATCTCTTCCCAATTCGAATTTGCTGCATTTGACAATGCCATGATGGCTGTTATCCAATAGGCTATGAATTCCCATTTGGTTTGTATAGCAATCACCGGGGGTTAGTGAGCAGTGGTCACACCTGACCCCACTAAAAGAGCTGTCATACAGGCCCCCCTCCCCCCCATCTAATAAATGTATAATTTTCATGATTGGTGTTTATTCAATACTCAATGTTTCTTCCACTGCCTTAAACTGCTCTAGAGCTTACACCTTAGCCGCTTACATATTCAACAAGAAACCAACCACATTCCTTACAAGTAGACAGGATTTAGATGTGTGTGTATTTGCCTTCACCATTTCTTTACACCAGGGCTTAAAATACCCAGGTGCACAAGTGTGCATGAAAATTAAATTGTGCACCTAAATTTTTCCCACTAGGTGCACGCAGCTCACCTAATCTTAAGAAAAGGGTGGGGGAAACGTGTTTTACGTTATTTTCATGTTTGAACAAAATATTAGTATTGACCCCTCTCTCTCTAGAGGAACGTAATTAAAATTCCTAAATACACACTATGCGAAAACAAAATCGCTGGGCCATAATGGGTTTATAGACATTGGCTGATCTAATGATCTACTTACTATTAATCTAAGCAAAGAGACCTTATATACTTTCAATCCAGAAAATGCTGTGTTGCAATGGAGGAAAATTACAAAAAGAAGGATGGACACTAAACCTTATGGGAAAAGATCTGCCAGAAACGTAGATGTTTCTGATTGCCCACCAATGTCTGATGATGACTGAATACTTGTAAGCAATAATTTTGCAGGTAAAAAAAATTGATCAAATATTTTTATTTACAATCTACTACTAACCTATCTAAACATACCCAACTAATAAAGTAGTTTATATTACATTAATGCTCTTATATTACGGTTTTTTACATGTGCACCTAAAATATAAACTGTGCACCTAATTTAAAAACTTAGTCGCACAAGGTGCAACTGTATAAAAAACTCTATTTTGAGGCCTTATATGTTACATTATCAACATTATATGTTATTAAACTAATATTAACTTCATAAATCAAAAGTCCATTGCATAAAAGCTTAACATCAACTAACTTTAAATGATTCTGATGCAATTTAAAATACAATATTTTTTAGTAACCTTTCTTTTCTTCTTCTTCTTGTATAGTAAGGGTTGTGTTACTGCTATTTTCAGATTCTAAATCAATGTCCGCAAGTCGCTCATTTTCCTGGAGAAAAAAACTTATTCTGCGTTCACCTGTAGAAAATGAAATAAAGACAAATTAGCATCAACAAACAGATTTTGGTTCAAAAAGCAACAGATTGCTTGAAATCTGTTAATTTTAAATATTTACAAAAAACGTCAGCTTCAAACATTGAGCCAAAAATTTATCAAACATTCAGTTTGCAGTCATACCTGGGGCTTCTGTTAATGAGCCTACACTGCTAAGTGCCATACTCCATCGACGATTGGCAGTGCTACGAGGTTCAAACATTGGTTTATCTTTTATCGACATCAAACGACTACCTTTATGAGGTAAATATTGGTATGTTTCTCGCAAAAATGCAGTTATTTCTAACAGTAACTGACATGCTGCAATTTGAAGAGCAAAAGGGCAGTCTGATCCACCAGGGTTAACACAAGCTAATAAAAAGAAATATATTTTAAAGGAATACATAGAAAAACAATAAGTGAAGAATATGTACTAGAAATTGCTTTTTCCTAAATTTTTCATAGTATCTATATTTATAAACATATTTGCTAATGTACATGGCACAGAAATTAATGTTATTTGTTTAATGTCAAATGGCAACAATGGATATAAGCAATATAAAATTTGAGCTAAGGTTTATCCACTGCTAAAACTAGAGCTCCCCACTGTAATAAAACTCTTCAGAAGTCTGATTACAGAAAGCAGTAAGAAATCTGGAGGATAATAATCAATGTAGAAAAGAAAATATGAGCAAAAACAAAAATAGGTTTAGCGTGAAAAATGTTTAACTGTCTTTTAAAGAGGGAATGGGATGAAACTGAAGCAGACAATTAGAATATAATTGTGGTAACATGACTAAGACGTGAAATTTTCACCAAACAAAAATTGTTTCCAATTGTGTGATTTAACACACATAATGGTTATGCGTGACATCACAACACACTTATGAGAATGTCGCCTTGGTTTTATGTAGCCATGATTAATGCTCAATAGGACAATTTTCTTTATATAATGGGTATAAGTTAACTTCTATTTCTGTTTTTTGTCTTGCATTTTAAAAACTGAATACAACTTGGGACATGACTTACACAAAACAGCTTGCAATGGAGTATTTTCAAAGTTACAGCATCCTGCCATAAAAACAGTTTGCATTAATTGGCCTAATATGGAACTTTATTTTAAAACGGGCAAACAACGGCAGTGCAACATGAAAAATTGTGGCAAGTGAATATTTATTCAAAAAGGAATATGATTCAAGAGATCCAAAATTACATTTGTAACAGTGCCCAGATTAATTTATAGTTGGTCCAGAGAATTACATCAATTGAATGGTTGAAACAACATTTGTATTTGTCCAATAAGACAGTGATTGAGTGGAAACAACTTCATGAGCAGTTTGCCCGAATAGACTTCTATATAGAGCTTCAAGAAAAATCGACAGCCTAACAAAATTTGTGATCTACCTTCTACGGAACGGCATACAGTGAGGTATTTTCAGTTATGGCATCCTGCCATCCTATGTCATGCTTATTCATTACTAGCCACTGCATGGCTAGCCCGGCGTTGCCCGTGGTGGTGCCAGTGTCCATGGTTTGCATCACAAACCAATACCACGGGCAATGCTGTGATGTAAGGTATTAATCTGGTGTAAAATTTTCCGCAGATTTCAAATCCGTTGAAGATATATTCAATTTAAAAATTATTTATTTAAAGAAAATCATATTTTTAGGTTTCAAACTTCAGTGAAATTTTCTGCAGATTTCAAATCTGTTAAAATTTATATTCTATCTATCTTTAACGGTCTAGGAGATAGATAAAAGAACTACACAACTAAAGTTAAAACTTTTTTTTCATCCTCTGCACGGAAACGGGAAAAATAAATTTAGAATCTGTCATATCTTAATGCGCTTGCCATTCCAAAGAAAACAATATCAATTAATTTTCATTAAGTTCATTTAAAAATGTAATATATTAAATTTTTTAATTCGCAGCGGCCCACAAATTGGAAAAAATTTGGACTACCTGTGTGCCAAATCTCATTGCTGAAAGTGCCATAGAATCATCAGGATTTTGCGGCCGCGAAAAAAACAGACAGACAAACACTTCCTTTTATAATATTAGAGATCAGCACTAAAGCACACAATTGGTGACAATTTTTGCTTGTTGAAAGTGGCCGATGTGATAGTATGTAAATACCCCATAAACTAATATCAGCAATTAAGAAAGTTCAGCAGATGCTATGTGTGGGTCTACTAGTTTTTTTCGTCAAAAGCCATAGACGTGTACACTTTTAACAAAGGAATTTTACGTCATAAAATATATTTTTTTCTATCAAACCATCTTGAGCATTACATTTTTTATATAGACTTTACAAAGTACTATAACTCACTAGATTAATACAATGTCCAACTGCAAAAAAATAGATGCTTGACCTCAAAGGGCTTAATTAGTTTGAAATGTTATGAAAAATATTTTTTTGCTGATATATATTTTCAATTTAATTTAGTTGATAAAACAATGCATACAAAGACTAAAGATATGAAATGTTCTAATATTAGTAGTAAATTATACGAATTTTAATGGATGTAGAATTTACTGATTAGCATAATAATAAAGCAAATTTATACAACATTTTCCAACACTTAGATTTTATCAAGGAAAATTATCTAGAATTTTTTATCTATAAATGCCAAAGAATATTTTTAAATTTAACTAAAACCTTCATCTAAGAAATCTTCCTCTTCATCTTCTATTCTTAGTTGCCGTTTCTTGTTTTCATCACTGTTACTAATTCCTTGTTCTTTATCTTCTTTATCTAATAGTTCTTCAAGTCTATAACCTATAGCCTGAAAAAGTGAATAGTTAAAAACGAATTTCTCTACAAAGGAACACCACAAAAAAAACTTCCGTTCTTGGTAAAAATATTTACCATATTTTATACAAAATATACATTCGTAACAAAATTCATACTTTTGAGTGAATTATCAACGTAACTCAATATATTTACTTTTGCAATCATCAACAAAAAATACAAAGAAAAAGTATTGCCAACATCACAAGTGAATGCAACATTTTAGAGTACTAAATTTCAACAAAAGAAACAAAAGAAAATTCACATTATTCAGATACTATCTACAGTTTTCAGAAGATATTCTACCAAATATTGTTTTTCCAACTACTGAAATTTGTCAGTACAAAAGTTTATTTTAAAATATACATACAATAATAGTTTTGATCAATAAAAATTAAGAACTTACTAAATATCCAACAAAAAAAAATTATGAACTCACTTCAGCCCATTGGTAAAACATTTTGCCAGAAGCCTTTTGAAGTGCATCAGTTCTTCGCAAATCAGCATGAGTTATTCTGTTAGCATGTGGGTTCGATAATCTGAGAATTGGAAGGTTTGTTCGCATCCAAGTAGGCCAACAGCTTTTATTACAGCGATGAACAAAATGGGCACATTCAAAATACAGAGCAGCTCTAGCAACAACAGGGGCTTTCTGAAAAGATATTAATTGAGAAAAATTGTTTTAAGGTAAAATACAGTGTCCATTGAAAAAATTTTGTAACACACATATATACCAGCACAATTACCCAAACATTGCTCAAATTAAATAAATTGAATAATTATCACAAAATAATCACTTCTCTCCTTTCTATGTAACACAAGGAAACACTCATTTTATTACCAAATATTATTTGTGAAATTTTTTTTTGTAAGTTTGTAGTGCTGATTCCTATACTGGCTTGTCTTGGCTATACTGGTTCAACTTTTTGAGGAGGGTTTTAGAATAAATCTGAATAATAGAATTTATAATAAATAATTATAAGATTATAGAAATCTGCTTAAATGGGTGCATTGAAAATGAATCTATATGTTCATACAAAATATTTAAAAGAATATTCAAAAGTTTAAATATATTTAGTATGTCTTGCCCCATAAAGGTCAAATTTGCAGTTATATAAAAATTTCTTGAGAATTGTAATCACTAAATTGATAACTATATTAACCCATGTATTACATATCACATATATTTACAAATACATGATCAGTGTAACTATTCATCATAGTATTTATTTATGACAACTTTTTAAAAGTAGACATGTGCTCCAATTAAAAAATCCTGATTAGTGACACATAAATGGAAAATAATGGATTTCAAACTCAATCAATATCGTTGATGTTGCCAAACCCTCTTTCGTATTTTGAACAGTGCTACAGGATTATCATTTAACACACAGTATGCCCTATTGCATTGGAAAAGCAAGACTTATAGAGAAGGTAAGGTTTGATACCATATTTTTTCGAAAAGAAATATACTATTTCAAGAAAAATTGTTAAGATAATTCTTTGGATAATACAGAAGAAAAAAAATTTAAACTTATAATAAATCTTTATTCAATTTTAACAAATATATAAATAATACAAATACAAAAACTCTTCAAAGATAAATAAAATATATGATTTCATGTGATTTCTGAAATTAAGATGCCTCCTAGGTTCAGGCTACCTTTTTGGGTACATAGTCAGATTCACAAGTCCATACAACTATAATTGTATCATCAAAGTCCTAAGTGTATATTTAATAAATTTATTTCTATCTGAATTAAATTATGTTCTTTAAATTGATAAATTTTACAAAAAGGTTTATATCAAGCTCAGTGTGTACCTTATGTAAAAAGCTAAGTACAGTTACATTCCATGTATATGAGCGGTGTTGCAACGGCCTTGGCGATTTTTTTGCCACACTTCTAGTAGCGAGTAACGATAGATTAAGGCAAAACATCTGTCTTTACTGATATTGTGGTTTTCATGGCAACCTCGGCAAACGGTAACTTTCAATTTTCATTCAATATTCTAGAAAGTTCTTCCAAAATATGTTAAAATTGTTTGATTTCATTGGTTTGTTTGAAATTTTTTTTTCTTCCATTGGTTATTTTTATTTTAATATCCTTTGATTGCATTGGTCCTTTAAAAAAAAATTTTGTGATACCGTTGGTTCATTTATTTGTATTTCTATAATTGTGGAATTTATATTTTATAAAATATTTTTCTCGAAAGGTTTAGTTTTGTTTTTTGCCATTTGTGGAATTTTCGTTTTTTATTATTTTTTCCCGGAACAGTTCCAACTGGCGTATCAGGTTGTAATATTTCTTTCTTATTTTCTTTTAAAATCTTTTTCTTTTCAAATAGCCTACTGTATTTAGTGCAATTGATAAGTTTCAGAATATTCTTACCCAACATACACAGCTTAGTTTTTCTGCTGGTTGTTTGTGTTTAAATTTACTACTTTTTGCGAAAGTTTTTAAAAAATATACTTTTTAAAACATTCTCAAATGTGTTTTCAAGTTTTCATTTTCCGCTGTCTAAAGGAAAATATTTTTGAAAGAAAAAGTATTAAAATAATTATTTCCTTGGCAACTTTAGAAGTCCGCCAAAAAAATGGCCAAGGCAGTTGCCACTACTCATAAACGTAGACTGTAGCTGTACCAAAAGCAATGACAGCATGCTTCTTAGAGCATTAAATTGGACCGAGTAGCAACATTGGTTTGTGCAGCAAACCAAATAAGAACACGCAACAGCTTTGGGATTGAAGTTCTGAATTATTTTTGGAACTCTACTTATTTCCATACTTGTAGAAATTCTAAAATACTTTTAAATATATTTTTTTTATTTGTAACGAGAAAACTAAACAATCAATACACTTATTATTTGATAAAAAATGTTAAAATGATTTACAAATTTGGATAAGTGTGGATAGAATATTAGAATCTAGCAATTCCATCAAATGTGAGCTATTTAGTTCATAGCTTGGAACTACAAAATATAATTTACAAATTGAAATTTATTTAAAATATTACCAATTAGAAGAAATCAAAAATATTTTCTAATAACTGTAAAAATTTAATCATACAACAAATTAAAATATACAAACTTACTAAATCCAATGCAGCAGCTAAGAGAGGAGGATCAGGAATTGTTCCAGGTAAGCAAGCCTCCATTTGAAAAGATAAACGCATCATTCCATCTTTTACTGCTGTTATATTTACTAATTTGCTTTCTTTAGCAACAAGAAATTCGCCTTCTTTTAAACCATGATCAAAGTCACATGAATTTCTCCTACTAATATCTGAAAACAGAAATACCAATTAAAACGAATAAGATAATTTAAGCACTTAAGAACATCAGTCATATAAATTCAATGAATAATTTGCTGGGTTGAAATCCCAGACAAATAAATATAAGGAAAATAATTGTTAAGTATCTTTATGCATTGCTAATTTTCAGATAATACAATTGTTTTGGATTGATCTGAAAGTATAGTGAAACAAAATCATCTAAGAAAAATTCTTGATCCAGAACTAAACATTTAAAAAAAAAATCTTTACCAAGCAGAATTTCTACACTTAAAACTACACACGCAACCCATACATTATGTAACGAATAACGCCTTTACTTAAAATTATGCAGCTAAATTTAAAACATGCTTGCCAATATAAAAAATTTTCATTCTTATCTTAAGTTCTAAAAATAGACATACATAGAAATGAATGTCTCACCTAATGGCTCTTCAAAACTGCCATGCTTGTTCTTGTTACGACCAAAGCCAATTTTAGTTAAATGATCTTCCATCCGTTTTTTCGCTTTTGAAAGAGTCATGCTAACATGGCTTGATGATCTATGGGAAAATTTTGGCGTTCGGCTTATAACACTGGATCCTCTAGATAATTTCTCAGGAAGAGAATAACCTTCCAAAAGGGCAGAGGGAAAACTATTATCATCCTCACCAAAACTGAAGTCATTTTGCTTCATTTTATCTCCTTTGAGCCAATTCACTGTAATATAAAAGCAATAATTGAATTACAATTGTATAAGTGAAATAAACACAAAAATAAGACTTCTAAATAAAAACTACTTGAATTGAAATTTGACTTACATTTTAATCAAGTAACTAAAAATAATTTCTTTTAAAAGAGAAATCTTACATTTATATTTGAAATTCTACTTTTTGTAATATTTATTAGAACTTTACTTAACAATGAAACTATTAGTATTATACTAATGCACATGGTAATTGCATTGCAGAAGTGATAAAAGTAACTGACTTTAAAAAAATAGTTAGTGTAGTAAAGTTACTGACTTTAAAAAATAACTTAAATGAAGAATTATTAAAGTTTTTGACAATTAGTGACTTTAGAAACTTTTTATCTAAAAGTTAACTACTATTTTTAATTTCAAATACCTATTTGAAAGCGGTTTCCTTTATGTTTAGGAGTTGGCTGAAGAGACAAAGTTTCATCATCAGACACACTTAGTCTTGGAGTCGTAGTTTTATCACAACGCAAAAACGGTGGAGCAACTTGCCCAGGTGCAGGACTAGGACAAGATGAAATATCATCCTTTTCATCCATTACACTCTAAAAGAATATTATTATTTTCTTCAAATAGGATCACTTTTACATGCCATTTTACCACTTGAATCATATCATCATTTTTAACCACTTCAAAAAGGTATGATAAAAACAAGAGTAAGGGAGACTGGGGAGACTTGATCCCTTATTGCAGTTTTAAATTTTTATCTTAATAAAATATTGTTATTTTTTAAATGTTTTGAATCACTATAAATTGCACAACTGTATTCTTTGATATAACATTTATTTCATTTTCATAAATGAATTTTTAAATGTTATATAAATTTTTTCAACAATGGGAGAAAAAAAATGCAGCAACCCAATTATGGGGACACTTGGTCCCCCACAAGGGGAGACTTGATCCTTCACACAAACACAGTCAAACAATTTAAAGCAAACAAAAATAGAATTTGCATTTTCATGTCAAATGAAACATTTGAAAAAGCACTACATTTATGACACATACAAAAGCCTAGGTTATTTGCATTAAAAAAACTAGTGAATATTTTCAAAACGTGAAAAGTCAAATAATGTCAAAACTGTTGTCGTTCTGAGTGTTTCACCCAACATAGGTTTTGGCAACTTTTTAACACAATCCTCTTTATCAACAATGCTTTTGTTGTCTTTTTCAGGATATATAAACTGATTGGCGCTTGATCCTTTTTTTTCTCAAAAAATTCATTTCAAATTCAAAATTGTTTTCTCGATTTTTTGAACAAAGTGATTTAATTTTCTTCGCCTGGAAATTTCACAATTACAAAATCAATCTCACTAAAAGATACATCTATGTGTTTTCTTTTTCATCAGAAAATTTATAAAGTTATTCTGCTTCTGTTGAATCGTAAACATTGTAATTGCTATCACTTTCCGATGAATCGTCAACATATCGCACCCCAGCAAGAAAAGTAACACTAGTCAAAAAATAAAAATTTTGATGCTATGTCATTGAAAATAATGTATGAGTTGTCCCAGCGTGTTATATTGCTATTCTATAGAATATAATAGAAGTTATCACTATAAATACTTACCTAAAATTTAAAACAAGCTTTTAATATTTGAATATAAGTATTAAAGTATCCTTTAAGTTGATAGTTCTCAAATTCTGCAATTTTGAGTTGTCACTTTTCTTGCCGGTGTGCGATATTCTCCCCTAGGTAGCAACTACTTTTGGTGGCTTATGCACAGTGATAAAACCACTTTCACGAATGTTTCATATTTTTTTGTATGCCTAGCTTTTCTTTAGTATCTATCAGTTCCAGATTTTCAAAAACATAATAATGTTGTGTTTGTTGAAACTAATGGCACAATTAAGGCTGGTTGCCTCTGGTGTTCAAAGAGACAATGACTTATTATGATTCATAACGTTCTGTACCATTCATACCCCACACATCCTTCTTTTCCCCGTGATTCAGGGATCTTTTTTTTACAGCATACTGGAATGTTCACTTCCTTAAATGCATAGAAATAAGTCCATGATGTAATTTACTTGATGTTTTCAAATATTTGCATAAAACATCTTCTTTAACAGAACGTTTTAATGTCATTACATTAATGCCAAATGTTCTTTCCCCTTTATACTGCCACTATTTAATACAACCTTTACTGCTGCCTGCGTATGTTCCACATTGATATTTTACTGGGCTTAACACCATCTTTACATTTTTAAATCATGGCATGACTTCACCAACAAAAAGTAAACAAAGAAAAAATATATGTGTGTGTGTGACATTGGGGATACTTGATCCCGGGATCATCTCTCCCCATATGATGGGGATCATGTTTCCCCAATGCACATGCACCATGAAAATATTGTTGTAAAAAAAAGAAAAAAACTGTATTACACATAAATAGTATTATTTAAAAGGTAAGGAAAAGGCGGTATGAAATATCATTATATATAACTACTTTAATTATAATTAGTTAAAAATAAAAAACTTAAACCACTTACAATAAAAAAAGTTCAAATTCAAGAAATCAAACAACCTTTTCTTATAATAAAAACAAACATGGCTGAAAGAAGTTTTGTAGCTGGTTTTGTTGACTAAGAATAACTGTACCAGTGTTACAAGTTTACAAGACTTAACTCTTTATTATTGTTGTTTTTAACACTAGGGATCAAGTCTCCTTAGGGATCAAGTGTCCCCAGTCTCCCCTATAACAGTCGCAATTGATTTACTTTAAAATTTTCATAGTAAGAGAAGTAGTTAGATAGATGAATTAAGGTCGCACTGGAGCAACACAGCAGGTTATTGTAAGAGAAGTATTTGACTACAATGACTTCCATTCATACTGAGGTTCACATGAGAAGGGGTCTATTGTAAATGTATTTCATCACAGTTGGATGGAGCTAAGGCTGGCAGTACGTTTCCATATGTCAGAATTATTCGTAGATTTTATAAAGTTCAACCCTTTGTCAATTGTCATAATTTCAGATCGGAAGATAAAAGAAAAGTCTGGATTTATTTTCTTGATTTTTTACCATGTTGTAAGAAGATTTGGTAAATCTTTTGATGCAGGTAGAACCATGTTTGTTGAACCAGTGTACACCCGAATATCATCAGAAGGGATATTTGTGAATGATCTCAGAAGCCAATTGCTTTAAATAATCAGATAAGTGTACTTTTTGTTAGCATAGGCCAAAAGCACTAAATGAAGGAAGATCGTCCAGAACAGCCCTCTAAAGGATTGATACAAGTTTTTAAGGACTGCCGTTCATCAATATCATACTCTATTACAAAATTACCTATTCATTTTTATCAATACCAGTGCTTATAAAACTTCTTTTCAATCTGACAACATAGTAAGCTAGCGAAAAGGATCAAAATCAAGAGCATACTGTTCAATTTTTGGAAGTTTTTGTAATTATTCAATTAAAAGTAGTTTCTAAGGATAAAAAAGAAATTTAGAAGTGGTTATTAAATGTATTTACCACAGGTAATACATTTAGCCGTAGTAACGGACCCATAGTAACGAGAGAGAGAAATACTTCTTTAATGTATTATAATTAATTTTATAAATAGCTATTATTATCTACTTTAAAATTAAATACCTTTAATCACTTCGAGTTTATTTTGGTGTTATTGTTTGTTATACTCTGGATTCACCCTATGGTGTCCTGAAAAGTACTTAATTTTTTAGTCTAAATTTCAAATAGCCAATCCTAAAAAATTACCTTTTTAAAATAAATTGAATTTGCCGAAATAGAAGGGATATTTTTTTAATAGTGGACACTGTATTAATATTTAACTGAGGAGGTGGATTCATTAGTTTTATTTGGTTTTAAATAATGTTTCTTAAACTGTTTTCGATTTTGTCACCAGTTATAATCTAGATAAAACCTTAATCCTTTAAGGTGAGAATTCCAACTGATATTTGAGGACCAACCTGTCCTATCAAATTCTAAAGAATAAATTGTAAAATTAATTTGAAGTACGTAAATGAATATAGACCTGCGCACTTGGAACTTTGCGTACACCTCTTTTTCTGAAAAACGACTTTCTTGTACTTTTGGTTAAAGCAGTCTCATCCACAACAAAGACTGTTGGTGAATAAATTGGATCTCGATAATCTTCATGATCAACGGATTTTGTGTGTCTGTAAAAACATAAAAAATTGTAAGAACATAGCATGCTCATACACTTTTATTTAGTCTTAAGTTTAACTCTGGAGCTTCAATACTGTTTCTTTAAAAAGAATACCAAATACCAGCTTTATAAAAGAACAGATTATTTTTAAATATTTGTCTCACTTATAATAAGATGCATTATGAATACAAATGTTGATCTTGATCATTACAAATCTTTAGTTTTCTTATTAACAGATGATCTGGATAGAGAAATCCAGTGAAAAATTTAAGTAAAAATACTACCAATTTTTCTTAAACAAGTTGATGGTTTAACAAAAACTGGGATATCAAAAGTTTAAAACTGTTGGCAAGTAATATTTAATGTATGAAATTGTAAAACTTTTTGTACCAAAACTCTCTCCATCTACTCTTTAATGCTACATGCACATATGAGTTGGAAGCATTCCATAAATACACCAACTCATAGCTGATTTCTCCTGAATATCAGGCATGGAACCCTGGTGATTGGTATACCAATCGTCATTGCAACAAGAAATAATAAATCTTTAACACTTTGAAATATGTTCTTTTCAATGGTGCTAATTATTATGAAATTGGAGGTGTCGATTTTTAAAAGCACATTGCTTTCAAAGGGATCAATAAATGATTCTTTAGACTTTGGGGAAACTTTAAGCATGAATAACATAATAAATATATAAACAGGAAAAATGCCACATGATTAGTGTTGTGTCATGTATATGGTCTACGATGTAGACAAAACTGCTTCTCAAAATCTTTTATTTAGTATTGGTGACTCATTAAAGTTTAAGAAAAACTTACCTGGGTGAATGAAATTTTTCAGTAAGTTTGAAGCCATATTATGACTAAAAATTATTGTATTTTGAACTTTATTTGTGCCATATCTGTGTTACATGCAAAAATTTGGACCAGCAGAGCAAATTTATATCATATTTAGAACAGTAAGATATCTAAATTAACGACTTTTCGTTTTCTCATTTGTATATATAAAGCTAAATTCATATTAATAGCACTGTTGCCTGAACGAGCTTAAACTTTGTAGCAGTTCATAAGGGTCTCTTAAATTGCAGGTACACCAAAAATTTCTTCACAATCGAAGGGGGGGGGGTCAAGTAGGAACAACCTTCGAAATTGGACCATTTGATATGGAATAACTTTATAGTACAATCCATTAACCTTAATTTTAATAGCACCTATGTATCTGACTTAATAACAATCTGGAAACTTCTAATTTCAGTGTTTCCCAATCACTTTGCCTTTCTCATGGATCCAAATTCTGATAATAGTTAAATTTGAAAACCTTTTCCCAAAAAGAAAAATCTTGAATATTTTTTCATAACTTCCAGTTTAGTCTTCCACTAAAATGGAAAAATTAGTGTTTAAGTAGAAAACTACCAAGCAATTTGAAAAATTCAGATATGATGTACCTATTCAAGCAATATTTTCCCTTTAGGCAATTGAATAACTTTTATAAGGAAATTGCATATCAGAATTAGAAAAATTGTAATACATTTTTTACCTTACAATTCTAGTTGTTGAAATAGTATTTTTGTTCTTTTTATGAGGTCGTTCTGCAGAATCTAGAAGACCACTCAAAGCTACTCTACGAAATACGCCACCATGATTCTCACGAACGTAAGTCATAAATTGTCGAATGCTTCGATACAAGGACTGAAAGTAAAAAATATAAATGCTTAAAGTATTGAACTTGCATATAATTTGAAATTACCATCACTAAATAACAGATACTTTAAGTAACAGGATGACGTATAAATAATTTTAACTTTCAATAAATAAAATGAATACCAAATTTTCTTGGCTCTTTAACTCTTTTCTAGCAAGAACTAGTCGTGAGACTACAGCTTTGAAGGAGCTACTAATCACCAGATTTTCAGCATCCCTCACAGCAGACTTTCCAAATCCAGCCCCAAAGTTATTTGCATATGAATTCCGATAGTTGTTTTCTTGACTTCCAGAAGTACTAGCTCGCTTTTGCGCTGTAAGAAATGAATAGATGATAAAATAAATGTTTCATGTTCAGATAAAAGTTTTTTGTTAGTACTTAAAATAGTCAAGCTATTTCATGGGAGTCAAAATTCTTTTTACAGACAAAAATACTAATCAGCTTTGTTAATTCATAAAAAATTTTGATGAAACATAATTTCAATGAAAACAATAACATTTATACAAAAGTAATGAGATAAAAGAGGAAAAGGAAGAAATACTTTAGTATTATAGACAAATTAATAAAAATAATTTATCATTTTTAACTTAATAAATTATGAAAACTTCTCAATTAAACATTTTTATTTTGTAAGTTGTTTAAATGTTACTAATTTTACAAAGAAACAAAAAATTCAAATTATCACACTGTAACAGTATAGATTAAAAATGAATCACATTATACATGAACATGCTCTTCAATCATATTGGAAAAATATTAGTTAAATATTAAAGCATTTTTAAACCCCAGTAGTAAAAGATTACAATTATAAAATAACAAGTAAATAAATTCATTTTATGAAACCTAATCTTTTTAATTCATCTTTAAAAGAAAAGTCGCAGCACAGTTGGATGTAGTCTCCAAAATTGAGAAACTATATTTTTAAAAAGTTATTCTCTAAAAATAATAAAATATATGCAAAAACTTGATCAAAATTTGTTTCTTCCTACATATTTATTTAGTACTTTAATTTTAAAAATAGTAAAATTGGAAAACTTTCTCCAAAAATAAAAATCTTGAACATTTTGGAAACATTGAAAAAATTAGTGTAAAACAACCAAAAAATTCAAGAAAAGTCAGATAGGATGTACCCATGAATTTTTAATACATCTTTCAGAAAAGGTTTAAATTTGTTTCTTCATTTTCCTAACATGCACATATAAAGAACAACTCATTTGCTGAAGTCTGGTCATTAAAATGTCAAAGGACAGTGACTACTTTCTTTAAACTGACATAAAATATTACTTAGAGAAGGCCAAAGTTTAAAAATAGAAAGACTCACTTAAAGGAGAAACAGGAGATCCAGATTCCATGCAAAAGCCTACAAAGCTGTGAAAAAAATCAATAACTTCTGGCAATGGACGACGATTAACAATATCTCTAAGAAAACTCCTAAACTGCTGTTTATCCACCTCATATAGTTTATTTAATGAGTGAAGTATTTGGGATCGTAATAGTTCTGCAACAGGCCTGCTACGATGCCCTTCTCCACAACTATGAGGGCAACCCAGATACTTGCAGATTCTAGGGAAGATAAATAGTTATTTTTTGGAGGATATTGCACACATTGTTTGTCTCTACCATGAGATTTCCGTCCACAACTAAGTCTGGATAGTGACAACCACTATACAAACAGGACTCATAAATTTTGATAAGAGATGAATTTGTGTGGGAATCTGGATAGCTTTTGGCAAATGTTTGTAGCAAAAAGAAAATTTGACATTCATCATAGTAACAAGTAAAAATTGAGAAAAACTTGAATGCACTTCTTAATACTTCCCTATGGGAAATGTGAATGGCTCGTTTCAAATAAAGTAGACAGGGAAACTGGCACATAGAAGTAGATCTCATGGTAGATACAGTACTTTAAATATATGGTTATTTAAAATAAACTCTTTTCTGATTTTATATAAGATATGTAGTGGTGATGATATAAATAATATTTTTTAATTTAATGATGGCAATAAACCATTTTTAAAATAAGGCATGTTATAATTTATTTTAATTTGTGCACTACTATGTTAATCAAAGACAAATCCACTCAACAGAATAAGAAAACTTTCAATCCAAGTAATAAAAAAAAGAGCTAAATCATTAGTTTTCCAGAACATTTTTTTGCTATAGATATGTAAGAGTAATAGCTCATGGAACCAATTCTTAAATTTAAAGATTGTGGTAATTGTATCACAGTCATTTTCTAAAATAACGGGTCATTCAAAAAGTTATGCGCGATTTTTAAGATAAATACTAATGAAGCAGTACAAAAACATAAGAAAATTTTATTGAATCACATAAGCCCCATTTTGTTCTATGACTTTTTGCCATTTTTCTGGCAGCTGGAAAATTCCTTTTATAAAAAAAATCATTAGGCTTTTTTGTAAAGAAGTTATTGATGTGCTGTTTGACAGTCTCCAAAGAATTGAACTCTAGGCCATTCAAAGAATTTTGAAGTGACCTGAAGAGGTGAAAATCTGAGGGTGCAAGGTCTGGTGAATATGGGGGTGACACAAAACATCCCAGCCATACTCATAAGTCTTTGTCCGACAATCAGCAAAATGTGGGGCCGAGCATTGTCATGCTGGAAGACAGCACTTCGACGCTTCGTCAGTTCTGGCGTCTTTGGTTCGATTTCTGCTTTTAATACTGTCATTTTTTTTCAATGGCAGGCACTGGACTTTTTCCTTGGCCACTACAAGGCCAGAAGCAATGGTCACTACTTCCAATGGCTGGCACTAAGGACTTGTCCTTGGTCACTATAAGGCCGAAAGTGATGGTCACTTGTGAAGGGGCACCCAGTGGGTGAACCATCATTGCCCCTAACAAAGGACAGTATAATTTTTCATCCATGCCCTGACCTCGGATTCAAACCAGGAACCTTCTGATCCAGAGGACAACACCTTGACTACTAGACCGGTTGGTCGGCTTAATACTGTCATTTAAGAACAGTATTTTTCAGAATTTATTGTTTTATTTTGTGGTAACAATTCATAATAAGCAATCCCTTTGTAGTCCCATCAAACAGAAAGCATATCTTTTTTGGGATGCAGTCCCCTTCATCATCTTCGGGTTGAATCCCAGGCATCATCTTTGGGCTGAATCCTGAGCATCATCTTCAAGGCTTAAATTTAACAAAGCACCTTCGAACTGTGGCCCCAGAAACAGCACTATGTCCATATACAGCACACATTTTACAAGCAGTCAGACTACCACTTTTTCCTTTCTTAAAATAAAAGAGCATAATATGACAAAAATGAACTTTCTGGTTCTCCATTCATAGCACTGCAGTGAAACAAATATTATGACACAACACAAGCTAGAACTATGCAGTTAAAGCAGAAAAGACCGAATTTAAACATCTGCTTCAATCAAGGTCACTCCTTATCAGCGGTAGCAAAATAATAACAAAGCTAGTTTTGATTTCAATGAGTGCATAACTTTCTGGATGACCCAATATTTTATTCAATGCAATGTTTATGTTATTTATCCATAATAACTTTTTAAGGTTTAATTTAGGCCAAGTGAGAAAACCACAAAACCCCAAAACATGAAATTTAGAATGAGGTGTGACATTTTAAAAGGATCCTTTTAAAGAGATTAGTAATACATACAATCTGATTATTACTAATCTGGGGATAGCTGGATAGAACATGAACGAAATTATTCTTTCAATATACTTTTTCAAACACGCTTTTTCATATGCACTTGCCTGTTCCATTCCCTCTACAAATGCACATACTTGGCAATCATATAAAAGATTGAAATAAGTTATCAAGAAAATAGATTAAAGACAGCTCATTTAATAGTCTGAATCATATCCATAAATAATTTGAATTAAAAAGGACAATGCATTGTGTGATATACAAGAAGCCTTTCATATAAATATTTAAAAATTAAAAAGTGAATAATACAATGTTAAAAACAATTATTACCTCCACAAACTGTCCATGAATAAATGATGTAGTGTCAGTTCCTCTTTTTTCTTCTCGGGCACATTCTTTAATTTATCTGACTGATTTAGAACACTATTTTCAGTTCCAGGAGTGGTTATCAAAGCTTCATCTGATTTATCAATTTGTTCTTGATCTTGTTCAGTTTGATTTAATATTCCAAAAGATAAGAGAAGATCTAACATATTGAGAGCAATTTCGCATACACGGATAGATAAAGAACTATCCCCTAATGTTACTGAATGAACAGCCTGTAAAAGTTCAAAAGCATTCAATTGCATAAAATTTTAACAATAATCAATAAACTGCTAAATACAGTTTTCAAATACATAAAAATATACTATATTATTATATTATTACAATTCCATAGTCACAATTCCATAATTTTGTTTTAAGTTCATTCCTCATTTTTATTCATCTAATCATTACCAATTAATGCTTACTATGTTATTAATGTTATCAGAAATTTTTAAGTATACAGTCATAGTTGTCAAGGACAAGTAAGGATTTCAGCATTTCCTTCCATTGGAAATTTTTGGCTACTCTACTGACTTGATTGGAGGACGCTCAATGAGTCCCTCTTTAATATGTATCCCTACCCTCTTACAGTTAGGTTTGAATCCAAACACTAACTTAACAATACTTCAACTTACTGAAGACTAAATTATATGCAGATATGTCAACCTTTGGTTGACTGCATTAGGAATAACATAATTCATTTTCAGCAATGATTAAGTTTAAACGTAGGTAATATGTAATTTAACAAATAATGTAGTAGCCTTAACAGATACTGAAGACAAATGGGTGACAAAAATGCAGAGATGCCAACTACTACGGATTCTCAGTAATTTCTACGGAAGTGAATCGTGAACTATGGATTAAAGAAGCAATGATTTTTTCTATGGAAAAATTCTATGTTATTTATTTTTCACAACACAGCAATTTTTATTTCAATAAATACGTATGGTATCAAATCTGAAACTTTCTGGATCTCAAGGAGTGCAAATTTTGGATCAAAACACAGTCGAAAAATTTGCAATATGTGTTAGCTCTGTAATCATAAAAAAGAGACCTGACCTTGTATACATTCATGACCCAATCCCAATAATTCAACTGATGTCCTACACACCAGTGTTTCTATTTTTATAAACCAGTTAAGAAAACCTTTTTTTGATTAAAATTTGATTCCTGAGTTTTTAACTGTCTTTAAATATAAATTGCTCTTCAAGTAAAGAAATGAAACTTACTCATTAATATACATTTTATAATGTTAACATGTCTTCAATTGGCAGATATTCTAATTAATGCTTGCGAAGGGCTGGAAAATTAGGTTGGAACTTACTGATCTTGCCTTTCATAGGTTAACATTTTAACTACAAAATTTTAACTTTTTGCTTTTTTATAATTATATAGTTTTGGTAATTAGGGGAGAGTGCTTAAAAGCAATTATAAAATATTTTTTATGAACAAAATTTTCAATTTTTAGAAACGCCATGTATAATTTTTTTCACAGACAGTTATTGGTTCCATATGTGTTTTCATGTATGATATACCTTACTTTAATCAGAAATAGCATGTGTTGCATACATGTTTCAAATTTGTAATTTAATATTTTAATTAATGATATATACGTGTTATGTAAGCCAATTGCAAAATTTTTACTTGGCTACTGAAAAATTCTTAAAACTACGGATTTTTTCATTTGGTACTACTGAAAACTTCCATTGCAGGTGAGCATCTCTGAAAATGTGGTATTCATAGAAACAATTTGCATTTAATCTGCGACTAATGTTAACATTGTGGATGATTTAGTAAAAATATGATTTGTATTTATACTGACACAAATACTCAATAGTTTCAATCATTCATGCCAATTTAAGCTAACTTACTCCTAACTATAATAAATATACAAGAACACAATGCAGAGATGTCAACCTCTAATTTGATGTCTCGGGAATCCATAATGATTTTCAGGAATGTTTCTAGTAATGTTGCATTATTAATCTTTTTATAAATATAACATTTTCAGTCCAGACTAAGGGTACAAGGTAACTAAGTAAACAATACACAATAATAACGTTTTTAGTACCTTGTACGTTTAGTAACGTACCTTGGCAGCATTAATTCTCCTTTAAAGAACTATTCTCATAAAATAATTAAACCATAAAATTTCAATATCCTTCCACTATTGAAACTTTTTTCAATGTAGTTTATTTCTGATAAACGTATTTTAAGTAAATACAAACAGTAATGCTAATATCATTTCTGTGCTCAGATAGCAAATTGTTCTAAGTCACTTTTTTTAATTTTTCGTGACAGCAATTTTAAGACTCAAGATTCAACATGTAGTTCTGTGGTTTTTGACTAATTACAATTTCCCACCTTTGTTTTCTTATAAACTAAAAGAAAAAGGTTTACAACATTTTGCCACCTTCTAAACATTAACAAATCAGACTCCAGTAAGGGACTTAATCCCTTTTTTGGGAAAAGTGACTCATAACATTGTGCCATCTGAGCAGATTTGCATTCAAATAAATTTTAATGAGAAATATTTTACAATGACAGCATGTGTTTTAACTATACAAAAACGAAAAAGAGCTTAGGCAAGCTGCTTTGATTGAAGAAATTCAAGTTAGCCAAAAATAGAACAAATTAACTGAAAATCATACAATTTTTAAATTAAAAATAAAAAATAATTGAAGCTTCTGTATATTGGTTCTTTGGCTCTAGTAGCGAAATATCGTAACTGGGAAAATTGTCATTTGAATAAAGGATGCTTAAAGATTGTGAATGAAAATGTTTCATGATAAAATTGCAGCAGTTTCAGTATCTATTTCCATATCAACACTGAAGTTATTCCTGCTCTTTGACTCTAGAGTGGCTTGTGATTTTTTTAATCACAACTTGCTGAAGTTTTTCCCATTTTTAAAGTTTGACTTTTGATGAAATCCTAATTCATTAAGTGAATAGTAATGTTACCTAAGGCATACTAGGGCTACATTTTTATCAATAAGTACGATTTTTCATAATAATTTCAATATTTGCTGTGAAAAAAAATGTGAAAATCTGTAATAATTATGGGAAAATTGTAATGTTTGGCCATCTCTGTGACACAGAAAATAATAGTGTTACTATGAACATTTGTTTCACACATAAAAAATATATGTATAAAATGAATGAGTATAAATAAATCAGTAAGAACTCGATAAAAGATAATTAAAAAGATTAATACTAAAAAATAAACCAAAGAATAAAATATTATCAACAAAAATTTTTTTTGATTCAATTTGCATTCAAACATTTTTTTTATTTTTTGAGAACAGATTTTAAAGGTTTTAAAACCTTTCCACATTTTGAAATAGCTAAAAAAAATCTAGAAACCAAATTTTAACTTCTAAATAGCTAAATCAGAATATTTTTATACAAACCTTTAACACAACTTCTAAGCAGATTTCTCCATCTTCAGTAATGTAATAAGTAGAGCCAGTTGCTTCACAGCCACTATCTGAATCATAAACAATATTTGAATCTGTCTGACTTCGGGTTATTGTAAATTGCTGGTTGGTTGGGTTTGGAGTTGTAGGGGGAGAATTTTCATCTCTTTGATCATTTCCAGAATCCTGAAAGATTAAAAATCAATTTTTTCTAACATGTGTTTCGGTAAAAAGTTAGATATACATATATAATCAGTTTTCAAAACATTTTAAACTATGATGCAGCATTAAAATTTTTATAGTATATACCTTTGAGATATATGTTTATAATTTACTTTTTGTAAAATGAAAGTAACTCTTAATATATGGTATAAAACAATCTCTTATAAATATGAATTAAAATATGCTACGATTTATATGTTATGAAACTTTTGCTAGAAAAATTTCATTAGTACTAATCTTATTTTTTCAAAGCTTAAAGATAGAACATTTAAGCAGCTTTAAATCATTCGATTGTTCTAAAAGTTAAGTTGTAAAAAAAAAAGCATTTCAAAATATCTAGTCTTCTATTTTGACACTATTAAATACCCATGACCATGACTGATCTTATTATTGATAAAATATGTGATTAAGCACCATGTAAATGTCAGACATATTTTGCAATCTTATTGAATTTTATCTTTAAAGTGGATACATGCTAAATTATAATGATATAAATGATAAATAAGTAGTCTGAAGATAATATACACTCAAGGAGGAAAAAAATTGCACATGGAAGGAGTAAACTGGTATAAATGAAATTTGGAGGAGTAGTACATCTGCATTGGAGAGGCAAATGATCAAATTTTCAGAATTGTTTGAGCATGCACCATGCACTTCTTATATAAAAGGACATCCAGTAACGCAGCAAATTCATTTCAACTGGTGCTGTTGTGTTGGTTACATCGCTTCTCATTGAGCCTAGGAAAAAAAGTTTGCAAGTAATTTAAGCAACTGGAAGAGTTTGACAGAGGCCGAGTAATTGGCCTCCGAGAAGTTGGATGTTGTAATCGACGGATTGCGCAACATATTGGTTGTAGTGATGTTACTGTTGCACGCTGTTGGCAGCGGTGAATGCAACAAGGCACAAGGAAGGACAAGAGAAACCGGACCGAGAGAGGATGAATGTTTTCTAATACATGCGCATACTGATCCAACAGCCACTGTTGCAGACATCCAATGGGCAGTGAAAACCTCTCTCAATCATCCAATAAGTGATTGCTCCATTTGTCGGCGGCTTCACGTCATGGGACTACACTCACATAGATGATGACTGCTTTTAACAGCATTGCATTGTCATCAAAGACTGGAATCGTGTTCAGACAAGGGGAGTCGAATGGCCTCGAGTGGTCTTCAATGACTAATCCCACTTCTTTCTGGGCGGAGACAACAATTGAATCTGTGTGTGGAGGCAATGTAGTCAGTGCTAAGATTCACGGTTTGTTGTGCAGCATCACACGTCCAGAAGACCTGGTGTCATAGTGTAGGGTGCAATTGCATATGATGCCAAATCACCTTTGGTATTTGTTGCAGGCTCTTTGACTGGGCAGCATTATGCACAAGAAATTTTACACCCAGCTATGCTCCCATTCTTGAACTCCCAGGTTCACCCGCTTTTTCAAAAAGGCATAAATCCATATTGCTGTTTCAACAACCCATATTGCTGCCATCTCTAGAGCTTGTCTACAACACAGAGATATCTTACCATGGTCAGCATACTCACCGGACCTGTCCCCGATTGAGAATGTATGGGATACCATGGGACGAGATGTCACCACTCCACCCGTACCGCGCAATCTGCTGGAACTACTTGACAGGGTTCAAGCAGCATGGGCTGGACTGTCAAAAGATTTCATAAAGAGCCTGTATGACTCTCACTACCAAGGCGTTAGGCATGCAGCATTAGGAATTATGGCATTCATATGCCGTACTGAATTATACCACTTTTTAAAAAATTTCTCAATAAAATTTGCATATTTCAATCTTGAATTTAAATCATTTACTAATTAATAAGCACTTTACGAGCCTTGTAAATTTCATTGCATTCTAACAATTCCTTCTAGGTGCAGCTTTTTTTTTTTTTTAGGAGTATATATTTTCTAGGAGTAATACAGAGCTTCCCCTTAAGTGCAGTTTGGCTTGTCCATCTACAATCAGTTTATGCTACAAAAGGTTTAATTTAGAACAGGACCTCTGGCTTAAAATGGATTCCAAAATACTGCAAACAACAATACTCTCATCAGGATTCAAACCAGAACTTCCTTGAATAGATGCTTGAGCAAAAATCAAGCTAATTTCATATCTAATTCTTGTGCTAATTTCATAATTAAATTGTACCCTAAAGGAAATATTTCTTATACTGCTTAAAATTCATTTTTAGTATGAGTATTTTATTGATTAGCTTTATGCTTATGCCCATTTATTTTCAAATTAATTCAGTTAAATGTTCAAGACAGTCTTCCCATTCCAATTCCTAGAGTTCCAATAGTCTGAACTAAATTCATGTACAACAAAAAATGTTCATTCCCTTGTAATTATGAGGTTCAGTTACCATCTAATTTTGGCACCTTACTGGTACCTCTGTTTGAAATATAAAGTAATAGAAAGTAACTAACCTGATTTAAAAAGAATTGAACTGAAGCCACAGGAGAATGTTCAGTTACAGTAATAATTGGGTTAGGGACACTAAATGTGTGGTATGCAGGAACTTTTTTCACCCCAAGGGAAAGCGGCTGATGGATAGCATGAGGTGTGACGGAATCAAATTTATGTTCTCCATAATGATGCAAACTAGGCATACTGCGTCCTCGAACCATTTCTGCTTTAATTAGCTCTGTTGTATCAGTGTCTTCAGATTCAGAATGCTTGTGGTCAAGCATTGCAAGAGCAGATTTCGGCCTTTGCATCTCTAAATGCTCTGATGAGAGACATGTCTTGAATCCAGACCCACTGTAAGACTCGGAAATAATCGCCATACCATGTTCTTCAGGCAATGAGGAGCATTGGTTCTCTTTGCCGATTCTGTCCAAAAGTCTTTCAGAGAGTCTAAACTTTTCCTCAACAAACATTTTAAAATCACACATTTTCATTTTCTTGGATCTTTGCTTTTCTGATTGAGTGTCAAATGATGATTGATGAAGTTCATGCATGCTTGTGTGATGACTGGGGGTCTGGTAGGAAGAATCAACCATAAATATATTTTCTAAAGCTGAAGCAGAATATTCTTTTTTAACTTGTTCAGGTGATTGATACAGTGAGATTTCAATTTCAGGAATAGGCAAGGAACAGCTTCGTTTGCGCATGGAAGCAAATCCAAATGACACTTCCTTGATGTCTTTCAACCTAAAATGTATAAAAATAGAACTTATTTGCTGTTCCCAAATAACAGAAATTTTCAAGAAAATGAATTCCCCATTTTAACATGGTTTAAAAAATACTAATATTAGTACATTAATGCATTGAGAAATAACATGCTAAAGTAATAATACACAAAATAGAAATAGTAAAAGGAAACATGCAGCAGTTGAACCACTTAAAAATTAACTTTTTCGAAAATTATATTGTTAAGACTATATAACTTAACATTGCAAATTGCAGTTTCCACGGTATGAATGTTCTTAACAATTTTTTAGTTCCTCTGACAAACTATAAATTTGCAGGCTTAGTTTAATCAATAGATGTAATTACTTAGCCTTAAAATATGATGCAATATGAAAACAATAGCATTCTTAAAAAACTTATGCTAATCAGATGGCTAACCATAATCTTTTGAGTGCGTGTGTGAACTCAAATACTTAAACATACAACTTAATCTATATCTAAAAGGATGTGTGTATATATTTTCTATACAAAATCTACACCATTTGACCAATCCACACCAAAATTAGTACATTTATACTTTAGAACACTGCAGAAAACATAGGCTATTACTTTCTTGTCTTTGACCAATTTGTAGCACTTATGACCATGAAAATTGGCCCACAGGTAGTCCTAAAAGCACCCCTTGAAGTCACTACAATCTAAAGTTCATTTTCCTGTGATAAACAAATACTGACAAAGAAACACGTTCTTCAGGAAACTTAACACAGGGAAATGTTGCAGTCATATTTGAGCATTACTAAGTTCCATAAATCATTATCATGTTTATCAATATTTTTCTAATGGTTTTTTTTAATTAATTTATTTGAGGAAGTTGAAATTCAAAACTTTGCATGTCTTTTAGAACTCTGTATTTTTTCCTCACAATTTCATTTCTATTTGTATATGTCTTAGTCTTTTGCATATTGCAATATATTATTCAGGAATTGAATGTATATTTGCATCCAAAATAAATTGTAGAAGCTATAAAAAAGTTAAAACAAGGTTAAAAAGTAATATCCGTACAACCTAAATTATTGCATCTTTCTATGTAAGAAAAGTGATTATTCTAATTCACTTTTCCATCAACATTTAACTGTTTAAACCTGAGCAATGCCTGGTTATTTAGCTGGTTTTTTTTATATATATTTTATAATATTGTAAATATTGCAGCATTTGTTAGCACTTAAAGAACTCAACAGCACTTAGTAGCAACAAATATACTTTAATGTGCTGAAATTATTATAATCAATAAAATTTTATATGTAAGCAATACATTTAACATACAAAGATGATAAAGAGTAAAATTTTGCAACACATTTGAAAACCTTGAGTAAAAAGTACTCAAATAAAATTAATGCCTTATTAGTAGCTTGATAAAGGATGTTTTAATCAATGGTGTTTCAAAAATTAAGTCATCCACCTTTATAAAAGCATCCAGTGATAAGATGGTGGGGATATTATATGTTTTTGTTATAAAACACCAGCAGAATGTCAATCAAGGCAGATTTAAAATAACAATTTGTATAAATCCTGTAAAATTTACTTTTCAGAAAGCTTAAGGAATGGTATTCCACAAGAACAATCTAAGGGAATTCAATGTATTCATAGAAAATATATTGTTTAGTACTTGGAAATTGTGCATCACTAATTTACTCATCAAGAAAAAATTAAAATGTACAACATAAGTTTTATTTTATAAAGAAACTAGCCATTGTGTGGCTAACCCGGTGTTGCCCTTGGTGTAAAGTATTAATCTGGTGTAAAATTTTCCGCAGATTTCCAATCCGTTGAAATTTTTAATATATCTTTAACGATTCTGATTTTACGCAAAAGAACTTAACAATCCCAGTCAAAATGTTTATTTTTATGCTATCTTTCGCTGAAATGGAAAAGGCAGGAAATGTAATCGGTTTCTTTTTTTTTAAAGCAAAGGGCAGAAGATGCAATCTGTTTATTTTTGGAAAGAGAAAGTTCATGTGACGTCACAATCTCTCTTGCAAAAATATAAACGATACATTCAATTTAAAAATTATTTATTTAAAGAAAATCATATTTTTAGGTATCAATCCCAAGTAAAATTTTCCGCAGGTTTCAAATCTGTGGAAATTTTTACTCTGTCTTAGTTCTTTTTTTTTCTATCTCCTAGACCGGTAAGGAGATAGAAAAAAAAGAACTAAGTGACTTCAGTTAAAAGATTATTTGTTTTTATCGTCTGGCTGGAAAATCATTCCTATGCGCAAAATCAAAGCGGAAACAATAAATTTAGAATCTGTGATCGCTTCTATGCTGTTGCATTCAGTAATGATTCAATTTCATTAAATTCATTTTTAAATGTTCTAGATTGAATTTTAAAGTTTGCTGTGACCCTAAAATTGCAAAAAATTTGGACTACCTGTGTACCAAATCCCATTGCTCTAAGTGCCATAGATTCGTCAGGACTCTGCATGCAAAAAACAAACAGACAGATAAACACTTCCTTTTATAATATTAGAGACAACATCCCCCACATGATATCCTTTCTTAATAAAATCTAAGTAAGAATACTGAATGGATGTTGTTTTAAAGATATAAATAATGATGAAATAGAACATTGAAAATATTTTTCAGTGGTCTCTTACACATTTTTTTCTTATTTCTATGGAGAGTAAAAACATTAAATTTTAACTTTACCTTTGAAATAAATAATTTAAAGCCCAAAATATTCCTTCTTCTAACCACTGAGAAATAAAAAGGCAACGTAAAACTGCTACATCTAAATAAGTAGCCATGACTACATCAGTTTTCCCTATTTTGGGGCCAGCTGTTTTATTATCCAAAGTCTCATTAGCTTCAGGTATTTTATCTTCTGGTTGTTCAAGAATTGTGAGACTTCCACAATTGCATTTAAGTACATTAGTTTCATCCTAGAAAAAAGCAAATGAAAGAAAACAAAAATGTTAGTACTTTATGTTAACGAAATTGTTATTTAAATAAATATAATGCTAACATTTATCAGTTTTACCTTAATAGCATGTGATGAACATATTTCACAATACAATGCATCTTTTTTAGCATCTAACTCCTTATTTGAAGATTTGTTACTTCCACTTTCGTCTTTCTAATAAAAATATAAAAATATTTTTATAATAGTTTAACTCAATATATAGAATGTAGATACCTGTACATGCAACAAAATATTAATATATGTGGAATACCGGAAATCCTTCATCACCCAGTGAACACAGATATCGGGATATAAAGACACCACGAATGCTCGAAACACCCACGCATGACTCGTTTTACAAAAGCAGTGTTTCCCGGCAAAATCAGCAGAAGGACGAAGTCGACTGACAGTTGATTAATGAAGTTACAACACAAGGCTGTTAAGACGTGAACTAAATTTAATTGTTTGGGCATAAGCCTGTCCAAAATCCTGTCAATTCATCTCGTTTCTGTATATAGTATCTATTTGGCTTACATTAAATTCCTCTCAATTTTAATTCATCATTAACTAAATTATGGTCATTTTGTCCAAAATATATTTAATACTTAAATGCATAGCAAAAACTTTAAAACTAAACAATGCCCTACGGAAGCATTTGTTTTGCATGCTGAATAGGGAAGCATCTTCATTCCTTAAAGATTACAGGCAATTTATAGTACAGTATAAAGTCCAAAATCCGGACTCCTCTGGACCTAGGTCATTCCGGATTTGGGATTATTTACAGTTTTTTAGTCATAAAACCCTAATCTAACCCTCTTCACTCTCGCGCGAATTTGTCTGCAGGTTATTTATGTCTGGAATACGTTTGCAATACTAAAATAACAAATATATATTCTTCTTCTTCAGGAGCACAACAGCCTTTTACAGGCCAAGCCTGACTCGCAGATCCTCCTCCATCTGGCCCTGTCTGATGCGACCGCCCACCATCGGTTGACTCCCAAAAACTTGAGATCTCTTTCCACATTATCAATCCATCTTGTAGGTGGTCGTCCCTTTCTTCTTGTCCCTTCAATTTTGATAAAAGTCACTTTTTTGGTAGGGTCAGCATCGGGATTTCTAAAGAGATGGCCCAGCCATCTGACGCGTGACGCTTTAATTGTTCTAATAATTTTTAATTTTAGAATTAATTTTAATTTTTTAATTTTAATTGTTCTCACTATGTCGGTCCCGCCTAATTTATCATATTTATTGTATATTTCTTGGTTGTAAAGGATCCTTCTCACAAGATCTTCCTTTCAAAAGCAAATATGTATTAAGATTTAAAATTCCCCATAAAGTCATCTGGTAAATATTGTAAGAATAAAAAAAATTCTGATTTTTTAAATTAAGTATTAATTAATGAGTATTTATTGATACAATTAAATAATAATTAATAAATATTAATCCCATTAATATAATTAATTTATTAATAGTTAATAAGTATGAATTACATTAATAAAATTAATTTATTATTCCCCTTTTTACTGGGGTAACAGTCCATATTTTTCGGGAGGACTAACTTCCCCCCATTCAACAACCCTAATTACGCCTATGTCTATAGTCATAGTCAAAAGGTTAATACTTAAATTTTTAATAACAACATGTGTCATAGTTCATGCAATAAGTGTAAAAAGTTTCAATAACCTTCAGCAAATACTATAGTAACTAAATCTTCTAACTTCTGTTATGCTTAGTAAATAATTGTTAATTATTTTAATAATTTAGTTAGCACTATTTGAATATAAATATGAGATAAGTAACAGGATCTCACGTTTTCAGAAGTAGTTGATATCGGACTAGTGATTGTGGGTCCAGTTTCAGTACTGTCCATTGAAGTAGTACACTGTTCCTTATTTAAGCGCTTTGCTACACAAAAAACAAGTCCTTGAATTAAAAATAATAAATGCAATTGACACAGTAAAATACAAAAACTACATTTTAAACAGAGCAGTTAGTAAATTGGAATAAGTGTAACTTCATAGGTTTTTTTTAGAAAACAATAAACACAAAGAATTTGAAGTAAGATCTAAGAAAAAGAAAGCTGGTTGGGTTGGATTTAATGGGCGTATGGGCCATATTTGGTTATGCTAAGAACAAGAACCTTCAAGCACACTATGAGTTGACCCTATCACAAAAGCAATGGAATTAATGGAACAAATATTATGGTAGATTGTTTTGGCTTTTTGTGGCCCAAGTACCATATTTGGTCAAGCTGCACACAACATTAAACAAAGTCAAGTAAAAAATGTCATGAAAGTAAGGGGTAGGTAAGGTAATTTTAATTAACGCCGTACTAAACCAATACAACAGGCTATTGACTATGGTCCATGATCAATCCTTTGAGGGAAAGATCCAAGGACAACACCACGTAATTTTGAACTATGGTCAGATGACGAGGCAATACCTGAGCTGGCACCACACCAACCCAACGTGAGGACTTTCAACCACAACAGATTTAAGGTGCATCAGCCACCTCTTCACCGTACACTTACAAATATCCATGCACTGACCTGGATTTGAACCAGGAATCTTCCAATCTAGAAGCTAACACCTTAACCACCAGACCGGTTGGTCGGTATCACGAAAGAAGTAGAAAGAAGTAGAATTTGAATGCTACAAAAATTGTGTTAAACATGTACTTTACTTCAAAATTGTATTGTATTTCAAATATAATTCAAGGCTTCAAATAAAGAGTGTACAGGTACTTACTATACACTACAAAAACTAATCAGAAATAAGCCAGAAAAATAAATTTTTATGAGCTTCCTACTAACAGTCCAAGTGAGATAAGTAAGATGACAAGCAGGTTTTCCAGAATTTTGCTTACACTAAGAGCGTTTGTACACACTGATAATTATCGGATCTCAGAGACATAATTATCGGAATAGCGGTGTTCAGGCATGGACTCTTGTATATTGCATCCGATTTTTATTGATCTGTGTCATTTTCGTTTGAACGTGATCAAATTGTATTAAACGATTTTATTCGACGTGCTTAGCAGCTTAGTTAAAATTATAGCTTAAGTAAATATGTGTGTATCAGTTTTTAAAAAAAATATTTTGTGCTGGATGTATTTGCGAAAGCATAAAAATTATAGATGCTTGTGGATTCATCCACTAATAGCCGAACAATATGTAGAAGGAGTGTTTTATATAATGTTTTATAAGCTCCGTAAGTAATATACGTTTTAACACTTATTTTTGTATTGTGTCAATAATTTAAAACGTGGTAGCAGATTACTGTGACTAAAATGTAGATGAATATGTAAACTACAAATCGCACTGGATATTTATTGGTCTGGTTTAGCAGACCATCTAACAATCCAAAACGATATCCGACAAACAATTGTCAAACTCCAACATCTGATAATTATCGGTGTGTGTACAAACACACCAAGGATTCTTGAGCAAATGAAATATTCTTATTTTAGAATAAATGATCCCACAATAGATAATCTGCTATTTTAATTTCAAAGAAATGATTTTTTACCTCTTTTTATAGAAGGTCACACAGTTCCATCTTCCTAATACAGGTACACCAAGCAGTTAATTGACAGATAGGTGATACCCTATTTCATAGATCAGGCAGTGATTTTGGATTGGTGAGGTTTACAAAAGTAAATTAAATGCATTTCTGTCATGCTTTGAAGCACTATAGGTACTCCTCACTTAACAACTTACCGATTTAATGAGTGCTCAGACTTATGATGAGCTCTCCGAATGAGGAAACCTTCTCAGCCTGAGCGACACAGGTAAAACCACAGTCAGTGCCAATAGATACAATAAAGAATTTCATGCATAGCCCACTTCAGTTGTCAATACTGGCATTGAACCCAACAAATCAAATGCTGATATGAATGTTACTGTTGCTGATCAACACACCTAACTTCCCTGCATTAGTTATTTCTGTTATGATTATTCAGCAGTACTACAGTTCTGTATAGTGCCCTTAACAAAACTTAGTTATCGAAACTAGTTCCTTTGGAGCTTTTCTTTAGTAGAAGATTAGCAATCAATTATAGGTGTAGCCAGGGGTTAGTAGTAACCTCCCATTTAGTTGAGAAAAATTTTGCTAATATATATAACTAGCCACTGCGTGGCTAGCCCGGCGTTGCCCATAGTGTCGGTTTGCTCGGGTAACGCTGTGATGTAAGGTATTAATCTGGTGTAAAATTTTCTGCAGATTTCAAATCCATTGAAGATATATTCAATTTAAAATTTATTTATTTAAAGAAAATCATTTTTTTAAGTATCAATCTAAGCGGAAATTTTCCGTAGATTTCAAATACGTTGAAATATTTACTGTATCTTTAATGGTCTAGGAAATAGAAAAGAGAACTGTAACTGCAAATAATTCCTCCTGCAAAATCAAAGCGGAAATTTAAAAAATTAATTTTCTCTGCATGTTCAGTCAAAGAAAAAAAAACTTGGCATGTATCCAACGGCTGGCATGGCACACCGAAAAGGGGACAGGAAATGTAATCTGTTTCTTTTTTTTTTAAAGCAAAGGGCAGAATATGCAATCGTGGTTGTTTTTTTTGGAAAGAGAAAGTTTACGTGACCTTACAATCTCTTGCAAAAATATAACAAGGTCACGTGGGGGGAAAATGGTTCATTTTAGAGGGTTTCTTCTTTCATCCAGACAAAACGCATTTGAAGAAGCAGGTAGAGAATAAAACTATTAAATTTATTTTAAAATCTTCTAGATTGAATTTTAAAATTTCGCCACAACCCAAAAATTGCAAAAAATTTGGACTACCTGTATGCCAAATCTCATTGCTGTAAGTGCCATAGATCATCAGGATTTTGCGGCCGCGAAACAGACAGACAAACAAACACTTCTTTTTATAATAGTAGAGATAAATAAAAATAAGTGTCCACATAGCGTCCAATTCACTTAGAAACCTAGTCCTAGGAACAGAAGTCAATCATTAAGCGAGGAGTATGTGGATTACATGTCTGGCAATAAATAAATACAGGCCTCAGTAACAGATAAGATTTAGCCTTTGATCTATAGCTCATTCACAAAATTTTAGTACAAGCAGACGAAAATAACACAGGCTTGGCATTTGTTTGTCTTCTCAGAATGTTACATTTTCAGTCTTCTGTGTAAGATTGCATCAGTCTCATCTTTTAGTCTTCATGAGTAATGCAGTTTTCTTGCAAATCAATTAAAATGCCTGAATTAATTTTAGTGCTTCTGTACCAAATGGATAGGACCCATTCAGCAATTTTAAAATATATTTTAGCAACGAAATTGTTGAAATAACTTAAAAACACACTTCTTCATTAAAAATTTGTAAAGAAATATGTTGAAAACATTCTGGTTTAATAAAAATGAAGATGAAATTAAAATTTCCCACAGCCTTCCCAATTCCAAGGTATTCAAAACAAATGACTACTTACTACTACTTTAAGTTTTAAAATTTCCAGAAGTGAGACAGCAGAGAGCTTAGAATAGAAAAATGGTCCTTAAAATTGGAATCTATAAATATAATATGCTTATGCGTGGCGCAAAATTGGCCTGTATTTCTCTCCTGTGTGTGGCAACGGTTTTGTCCTTTACGAATGTAAATATTGCTATCCCTCATTTCAACGGGAAGCGTGTCGCGTTTAAGCCTTGATCAATCTTCCCGGTAATTGTGACAGGTTTTTGATAGAAAAATTAGCTCTTTGCGTCAATTTCAATATAATTTGTGAAGAAGAGAGCAGCGAACTAGGGAATCTTTTGACGAACGAATTCAGAGAATTACCGCTAGAAATACTGCGGATAGGCTTAGAAGGGCCAGAGCACGCGATGGGAGCAACATTTAAGTAATAGAACCGATTCCCAAGTGGAAATAAGTGTTTCTGAACACGACTGTGGATTCATGTCAGAAATATGCTCATTTTGTGGAGCTTTTTATCGGCCTGATGAATGGAACTCTTCAACAAAATTCACAAAATGCTGCCAAACAACTGTTCAATGATATAGATTTTGAAACAGTGACGCCTGAAGAGCTCAAAAATTGTGCCATTCTCACTGTAACAAATGAGTTGTCAATGCAAATCAATAATCATGTACTGCAGTGTATGCCAGGAAATGAAGTCATTGACACAATAGTCAGTGGAAGATCCACAAGATCAACTTGCATATTCAGAGGAATTTTTGAATAACATTACACCAACTGGAATGACACCTCATAAACTTAAATAAAAACAGGTGTTATTCTAATGGTACTCAGAAATTTAGCACCTTCAAAAGGTTTGAGCAATGGAACTAGACAAAGCGTGGTAAATTTGCAGAAAAATATAATTGAAGCAAAAAAAAAAGTAACGAAAACAATGAATCTTACCTGATACCTCGAATTCCTCTTATTCCATCTGATAGTAACATGCCTTTTAAATTCAAGCGTAAACAATTTCCTATTAGGTTAGCTTTTTCAATGACCCTTAATAAAGCTCACGGCCAAACTTTTGACAAAATATGTTTAGATTTGAGCAAACCAGTTTTTACTCATGGCCAATTGTACGTAGGTCTTTCTAGAGAGATCTGTTACTGTCGTGTCTGCGAGTTCTCAAATACACAACTGTGTGTACAAGGAGGTTTTATGTGAATGAATATACCTCAGAATTTGTTATCATAGTAAATTCATTCATTCATATATCCCAGAAATCTATTTGTCAGTGTAAATAATCACCCGCACTGTTCCTAAAAGTTCCAAGATATTACCTTTCTCGCTGCTCTCAGAACCCCACCTGTATCGTTAAGCAATACATAAAAAGAGTCTTCAGATAAACTGTTTTGCACCGTGTAAATACTCAAATATCATATACCCCAGAATTTGTTATTATTGTAAATACATTGTCATATCATATCCCAGAAATCTATTTGTCAGTGTAAATACTCACCCACACTGTTACTGAAAGTGAATTTAGAACATAGTAGTCCCAAGAGTTCCCTTTTCTAGCTGCTCCCTCAGAACATTAGCTGTATGGTTCAGCAATACGTAAAAAGGGTCTTCGGATAAACTGTTTTGCACCGTGTAAATACTCAAATATCATATACCCCAGAATTTGTTATTATTGTAAATACATTGTAATATCATATCCCAGAAATCTATTTGTCAGTGTAAATACTCACCCACACTGTTCTTAAAAGTGAATTTAGAACATAGTAGTCCCCAGAGATTCTCTTTCTCGCTACTCTTTCAGAACCGTAGCTGTATCGTTCAGCAATACGTAAAAAGGGTCTTCGGATAAACTGTTTTGCACCGTGTAAATACTCGATTATCATATACCCCAGAATTTGTTATTATTGTAAATACATTGTCATATCATATCCCAGAAATCTATTTGTCAGTCTAAATACTCACCCACACTGTTACTAAAAGTGAATTTAGAACATAGTTGTCCCAAGAGTTCTCTTTTCTCGCTTCTCCCTCAGAACATTAGCTGTATGGTTCAGCAATACATAAAAAGGATCTTCGAATAAACTGTTTTGCACCGTGTAAATACTCAAATATCATATACCCCAGAATTTGTTATTATTGTAAATACATTCAGTTATATATTGTCCCAAAAATCTATTTGTCAGTGTAAATACTCACCCATACTGATCCTCAAAGTGAATTTAGTACATAGTAGTCCCAAGAGATCCCCTTTCTCGCTGCTCTCTCAGAACTGTAGCTGTATCGTTCAGCAATACATAATCAGATCAATTTTCAGGTCTATGTAGACTAAATAGGGCCCCTTTTAAGCTAGACTAAAGAATTGTAGTGTCCTATGGGCGAGCGAAGCGAGCTCGGATCGCAGAGCGATCCGGAGGGAACTACTTGCAGTTCCGGGGGTTGGCGAGCGTCAGCGAGCAGGGGGCGTTAGCCCTCTAGTAGAAATTAATTCAAATGCATGGATACATCAAAATATAATACAACTTAAATTCATCATTTCTTGGACATTTTGTTTTTATATTTAAAAAATCGTAACATTTTCAAAAGTCAAAACATAACCTCAAATGAAATCTCACCATCAAAATGAATTAACAATACAGTATTAATAGAGAGAAAATACTAAATAAAATAATATGAAAGATTTTAGATACTGACCTCCGCCAATAAAAATATCTCCAAATTTTTCAGCATTTTGTCTTTCTCGTTTTCCTTTCAGGAATGAGCGCTTTGACATAACATGAGTTGTAAAGCAAGAAACATTAGGGTGTTTGTACTCCCACAATGATTCCCACAGTTTCAAACCATTTTCTAAGCGAAAGCTTGTAATAAAATCTGAATGCTTCAGAAAATCGCCAAGTGGAGCAAATAAATATACAAAAACCTAAAATGTAAAAATTAAAATTTTAGTAACAAATATCAATTGCAGATGTTAAACAAATGGGATTCAGTAACTAAAATCCTGAAAATAAGCCTCCTCTGGAATACAAGTCCCCCATGCTTAGAATATATTTTCCTGTTTGGGAAAAATCTGGATTAAAGCCGTCATGCGTTTTGCAATGTTTGTTTTTATTTTCTAATAAGAAACAGAAAATCAGCAGCCTTAGTGAAATCCCATTTTAATTCACAAACACTCCCAAAAAAAATATATTTTAGGGGAAAATTATGCTAAAAAACTTTACAGATCAATATGCGAGATCAAGGAAAATAATTCAATCATGTATATTCCGTGCTACTTTGCCATAAAGCATCCTCAAACCAGAAACAGTAACAAAGCTAAAAAAATAGCTTACAAGCAGTTACCAGTAGGATCACTTTAAAAATAAAAACAATAGTAAAATTAAGCAAGTTAAACACACAAAATAGTTCCTTTTTTAAACAAAATATGCAATTTTAAGGGTAAAAAAAAATATTTTTTTTTTTTAAATTCAAATTATAGTATAATTTTTAGCCAAATTAAAATTTTCTTATTTAAGATTAAGTTGGCTGGTTTTTGGTTTAATGAGATAAGGGTCATGTTTGGTCAAGCTGTGCCAAACACAAGACCAACACTGCCAAGTATTTGTAGAAAGAAAGGAGGGTGAGGATATAAAGTAGAGAAAGATCACTTGGATGTCCTGGGGTTGCGACACCCATGTTTACCAGAGGCAGTAAACTCCATGGGAAAAGAATAGATCACTATGATACCTTGAGTGTGTGAGCCACACTTAAGATGTTCTCCAAGTGGTATTTAAGATTAGGAAAGGGGACTTATATTAAATATTTTAAAACTTGTTTAAAGATAGGTAGGAAGCTGAATCAACATTGCGCTGAAGCAACACAGTGGGCTTTTGTCGACAGTACACAATCAGTACTGAAGGGTAAGATCCAAGGACAAACACCTTATCATTACGAACTAGTCAGATGACGAGGTCAATGTATGAGATGGCCCCCACTCTCCAAACTTTCACACCATACCAACATTTGGATACATGAGATCACAACATGTTTAACATGAACCAGCCCTCATGTACATGATGGTCTTTGGTTGGATCAAGTTTCGAACTCACAACCCTCCAGTTGTTAATCCGTTACTCTTCCAACCTGGTTACCTCAGCCCTTTGTTTAAAGGAAACATTATAAACCCTTACCTAATTTTGAGGAAGGGGGGCTAATTTTCAGGATTTTATAATATATTTATATTGATGAATAGTATCGGAACATGGAGATTGGGTTTCAAACTGGAACTATGGCAAACCAAAAAATAAGTGGATACCAATGCATGATAAAAGTTTTGAACACAATCACTATTTCCCTTAAAAAGATATTTTGTTTTTGTGAATAAACACATATTATTCCCAACTTTTTAGCAGGTTTTAATTTAAAAGATTTTAGAGGATTTTCTTAGAAAAGTTTAGAAGAATTTTCTGTATTGATTAAATTTTCTGTAAGAATATTAACAAGAGGATGTAAGGTAAGGTGATTTTAATTAATGTCATACTAGAGCAACACAATGGGCTATTGACAGCAGTCCTGGATAAATTTTTAAGGGAAAGATTCAAGGACAACACCATGTAATTCTGAACCATGGTCAGATGACGAGGCAACACATGAGCTGGAACCCCACTCTTTAAACTTCCACACCTACCCAACAAGAGGAGGAAAGTGCACAGTAAGTTATCATCTACAGTTAGATGGGATAGACATAACGTCTGAAAATTTCCAGCCACTAAATAATCCTAATGGCAGAAGCATACATAGGTTTTTATCTTAAACATCTGAAAATGTCTAAGGTTTTAAGATATGTATAACATAGTGAAATCTATACCAAATATATTATTTACAACCACAAGTAATATGTTTGCTTTTCATGATTATTTCCCTTTATGTTCAGTTTTCAAATCCATTAGTTTAAGTTGTAATTTTTTTTTAAGTATGAGAATCATTTAGCAACAAAAAATTATACTGTTATAACTGTTAAGAATTTTATGTTTAATTTTTTTGGAAGTTGTAAATGCTTGCCACAAAAAAAATTGTAATCACTTGGAAAAGACAATAACCTGTCAAAATAATTTGTAGCATGTAATGTAATAAGCATGTAGTTTAGTTACCTGAATTGATGATATAGGGAATAAATAATAGTTTGGTGAATGGCATATTCCTTGCTCAGCTTCGGAATCAGCACATTCTTCCATTGCATCTAAAATTATCCACTGTAATGTGTAGAGCAATTTAGTTTCAGGAGTGCCCAACTTGTCCAAGCATCTATCTTTTCTACGATACAACAAAGCTGCACAGCAATGCATAACATGAGGGAAAGCTGCCTGAATTAAGCGCCATCTATTGGAAATAAAAGATAATACAATTATACTTTGAAACATCACTAATATCTAGAAAACATGGAGGTAACACAAAATGAAAGATTGATGGAGAAATGTAATTATATATATATTAGAAGTCTATACCAAATTTTGGTTTTTTGACCGTGTCAGAAATAAAATAATTCATTTTCAGAAATGATGCAACAAATTTAAGTAATGATTATGTCTAAACATAGTTAGTAGGCAATTGAGATCAAATAGAATTGGAATTTTTAGATTGCTATTAGATACTAACTTAGGGACATTTTGATAAAAAGAATTGTAGGTCGCAAACTTGGTGAGATCTTGGGGATTTGGCACTGTTTAACCATTAAGTGAGATTTTCCATGATAATTTCACTATTTGGTGTCATGCCATAGCTAGATAAAAATTTGCAGTGATTGCCATCTGTGAATGTCATTGAACATAATTTTTTGATACCCCATACATTTGTTGTTT